>OZ014522.1:303243285-304443285 GCA_963966055.1 Lathyrus aphaca
TAATTACTTTCAGATGACCGGAACAGTGTTCCGATCATCTTCTCCGGCAAGCCTCTCACTCAATCTCCCTCAATACGCCATGAAACTCCACTAAACTCTCCAGAATCAAACATTAGACAACTCTAAACAAGAATCCAGCAATCAAAATCATTTATTTCCACTCAAAATCAAGAATCAAACCAAAAAGCATTTCACGGGCAAAGTTTCAGAACAAGCATACATGGTCATTTTTCACTCATTTTCAAAACAATTCACATCATGATAATCAGTGAAGCATAAGGAAGCATTTAGAAACTAAAAATGGAAGTTCTGGAAAAATAAATGCCATGGCTACCTGAGCTTTGAGCTTTCGAAACAGGGACTTTCTGGCTGCTTCTTTGGTCCAAACAAGCTCCAATGATCCTCCTTAGAAGCTTTTGACACTTAGCTAGAGTTTATATGGCCTCCAGAGAGAGTTGGCAGAAGCTTAGGTCAAGGGAATGTGGAAATCGTATTTTTGATGTGGGAGGTTTCAGGCCAAAACAATGGTTGGGAAATGATCAGAGGATCATGGTGAGTAATTTGGTGAAGTTTGTTTTGATGTTTGAAGGTTGTGTTGTGTGATTCGAAGCAAAATGCATAAGGGGATGTTTTTGGGAATGCTGGCTTGTGGGAGAGATCAAGATGAGTTGTGTGTTGTGTTCAGCCTCTTTTGGTCCACTTATCACTCTTGGATAGGTCAGAGGAGTTGGTGTGGCCTAGCTTGATTGGTATGGGTCTTTTTGCAAAAAGTCAAGTTTGTGTAAGAGAGGTATGGGTCAAGGGCAGGCCAAGGACAATAGGGGTGTCCTGCGCAGCAAGGAATGAGGAGAGCCATGGGATCAGTCTTGAAGCCAATTAGCAAGTGGATTAGGGTTTGTATGATGTTTTGCAACTTTGTTCAATTTTGGCCCCTTTGAAGTTTCTTGATCCATAAGTCATGAAAATGGGCAAACTTTTGGTGCATTCTGAATTTTAGGCAATGGTTTATGTTTGTGCAAAGATTAGAAGTCACTTTGAGGTCTCATTTCACCTTGGCAAGGGATTTTGCAACTTTGCCTCTTTGGTACATAACTTGAAATTATGTGATTTTTCCCAACTTTGACAAGCCATAACTTTTGATCCAAAATGACTTAGAATGAGTTCTTGTAATTTTTGAAAAGGGGATGATCCATTCTACAACTTTCATGACCAAAGTTTTCTCATTTGAAGCATTTTTGAATCAAAAAGCAAGGGTTGAAAAAGTTTCCCAAAATGGCAAGTTTCCATTACAAGTCATTTTCCCAAAAAGGCAACTTTGCAAATGGCTTGAAATTCTTCAATTTTGTGAACTTATAACATCTTCTATGATCAAATAAAGATCATACACATTCAAAATGATGAAGAATACCCCTTGGTTGGGTCATTGGGAGCCTCAGATGCCCTGATTTTGCACTGACTTGTTCAAGAAGTCATCTATTGATCAGATGCCTTCCCCATTGAATTTCTTAATGAAAATTGGTATGTATGATCCTTATAACATATAGAGACCAATAGAAACAAGAATGACCAAAAAATTTGGAGTTATGGCCTTTGAAACCAAAACCCTAATTCTAGGTCATCTGTGCAGTCAAACCTGGCTCTGCTTCCATGCCGTTCTCAGTTCTTGTGATTCTTTGAATTTCTTGACTTTATGGGAATACAATATGATGCTTGAACATATATGGACCCTTTTGAAGTGATTGATGACCTTTGGAGTGGCTCAAGTGGCTCAGGGATGGCTCAGATCACAAACCCTAGATGCAGATGACTTGGGAACAATGCAGTGAATCAAAAATGAAATGCTATGATTGAACTATGCATATGAAAAGATCACAAGCCATGGTGTGAATGGGTGAGGGAAAATTTGGGCTGTTTACAGCTGCCCCTATTCAAACATGAGTTAGCTGTGCATGATGTAAGCAACGGCTTAGCAGGCAAACAAGATAACTTGTGGTTGAATACCAAAGACAGTCCAAAATTTGCACTCACAGAATGAAGAAGAAAAGGGATATAAAAGGAAAATAAAGTATATTTATAAAGTGCGGGCGACGGAGGACGACCGTTGAGCAGAGGACGACTGCTGGGGATAAAGAGATGACGGGGACGACCGACATGCTGGGGATATAAGAGATTGTGATGGGGACGGCCATCAAGTAAGATTATCTGGGGATTACAGGTGAATGAAATAAATGATGAGGTACGGTCATCAAAGGTGAAGGACGATCACCTAGCAGGGGACGGCTGCTCTGTTGGGGGACAAGATGAGGGACGGTCATCTAATGGTGAAGGACGATCACCGGGCAATGTACGGTTGCCAAAAATATCACGACATAGGACGAATGTCGGATGAAAAGGGCGACGATGGGGACGGCCATCGGATAAGCATGATGAAGGACGATCATCAAGAGGTGAAGGACGATCACCCAGCAGGGGACGGCTGCTCTCAGGGTTTATCATGACATAGGATGAATGTCAGATAAAAAGATCGACGATGGGTACGACCATCGGATAAAGTGATGAAGGACGATCATCAGGAGGTGAAGGACGATCACCTAGCAGGGGACGGCTTCTAAAAGAAATATCACGACATAGGACGAATGTAGGATAGAAAGGGGTTCTAATAATGGAGACTCCGCTGGGGAAAGGATGAGGGACAATCATCCAAAGGTGAAGGACGATCACCTGGCAGGGTACGGCTGCCGAAAGTATCATGACATAGGACGAATGTCAGATAGAAAAGAAATAGTTCACTGGGATTTGCTGGGACAAGTAAACACGAACGAGTGTCTATATCCAAGGAATGAGAGGTATAAGTGTTTGGGTACTGTGTATAGACTAAAGACGCGGACGAGCTTCCTTAAGACTATGATACGGACGGGTATCAGGTAGAAACAAAAGCTGACACATGTTCAGAGATGATGATACGGACGAGTACCAACTGGTTAACAAAGAACACGGATGAGTATTGGTTCTGCGGGGACTCTTCTGGGGAATAGTAGACACAGACGAGTGTCTAAATTCAAGAAGACACAAGTGTTTGACACGTGTATGGATTAAAGATGCGAACGAGCATCCTTAAGACCATGATACGGACGAGTATCAGTAGAAACTAACGCTGACGCATGTTCAGAGATGATGATACGGACGAGTATCAACTGGTTAACAAAGAACACGGACGAGTGTCGAATCTGAGGAGGTATAAGTGGTGTATACAAGATACGAACGAGTATCTGTATGAGAGAAACAGGAGTAATAAGTATGAGTGGTGTACAGGAGTGTTTAAACTTGCTGGGGAGAATGACACGGACGAGTGTCAAAAGAGGAAAGTGCAATATAAACAAGTGTATGGTTTACAAAATGTTTCAGGTATCTATGTTGGGGAAGGTGACACAGACGGGTGTCAGGGAATTTGTATAGATATATGTATCTGTGAGTGCAAAGAGGACGCTTTGGCTTTCTACTGGGGATATGACACGGACGGGTGTCAGGAAGTATTTGTTTCTTTAGGGAAAGTGCTTTGGTTCTCTGCCGGGGAATCCGGGGAGTTTTTTTGTATATTGCTGACGGATTGCCAGTATTCACAAGTGCTTGGTTCAGAACACGGCTTATAATTATGCAATATGTTTGATTTTTGCCGTAATGCTCCGTATTAAACGGAATGCTACGCTCTGCGGGGAGAATATGATGCGAATGCTATGATTATGCAAAGATACCGATCCGGGATTCGGATCCCGTTGCCGCGAAGATCTCCGGTTGATCTGCTTGGAGTGGACATCCCAGCTGGGATGAGACAATTGATGGATCTGACATATATGACTCTGTTTGGGGAAAATAGGTCACTGATAGACCTATCTTTGGTAATGAGGGACCCAGCCGGGGGTTTGTAGAAGCTTCCTTCACCCCGTTGTAAGTTCTCCAGGCGTTGCTCTTCTGGATGGAGGCTGGAACTCTGTGGGGAGATGGTTCCCTGGCTTTTGTACTTGGCTGAGGAGGAAATAACAAATGGCAACTCAGCTGTGGAGAAAGCACCTCCGGTGCTAAGACTGAGTAGATAATGATTTGCCAGCTTGCTGGGACGAAGTTTTCATGCCCCATGTTGTGCTTTGAATACCTGCATTCCTGAAAAGTCAGAGAAACGCACAAGTAATCCTGAGGTATCCTTTACCAGATTCCATCATAAGAGTTTAGGCACTCCTGGGAGTGAGTATATTTCCTACAAGCACGTATTTTAGAAGAGAAGCATCTGTATTTATGCAATCAGTATCTTAAACACATCGGACATTCTTGCAAATGAAAATAAAATATACAAAACGAAACATGATTGAAAATCTGATTTTATTAATTCATGTGCCCTGAATCGGCAAGATACAGTCAAAGAAACAAATCCCCTAAAATGAGGGGATCGTTATAAATTGAGAAACAAAAGGTATTGGCAATGTTGATGACGCTTCAAGGAGCTTCCCTTTGCTATGACTCGTATGACATTTGACGTTCTTCTTATCTTGCTTTCTGAAGAAGGCTGATTCTGAAAGAAGCTTGATCCTTTTGAAGCTTACCAAGTTGTAAGTGATACAGATGAATTCAGAGTACATTTGTTCGCTTATTCCCTTATTTTGCATGGATCGCCCTTTCGGGTTTTCAATCCATAGGGATACCCCTTTTTGCCTGAGTTGTCCAATGCGGCTTTTCAACTCAGCGGGTGTATTTTTTTTTTTCCCTTATTTTTGCCCGAGTCTTTTATTCTGTTTTTGACTCGCCGGGATGCCCTATTTTTCCCTGGAATTACATTCTGTTTTTTATGTCCAGCGGGTCATTTTATGCGAAGTATTTTTTAACTGCATCTGAATTCACAGGGGACGGGAAGTCTTCACCATCCATAGTACTGAGCATGAGTGCTCCACCGGAGAAAAATTTCTTTACTACGAACGGCCCTTCATAGTTCGGAGTCCACTTGCCCCTGTGGTCTGTATGAGGAGGGAGGAGTCTTTTCAGCACAAGATCCCCTACTTGGTATTCTCGGAGCCTGACTTTCTGATCGAAGGCTTTCTTCATCCTTTTCTGATATAATTGCCCATGACAAATAGCAGCTAATCTTTTCTCTTCAATCAGACTCAGTTGTTCGTACCGGGACAGGACCCATTCTGCTTCGTTCAACTTAACATCCATTAATACCCGCAATGAGGGTAATTCAACTTCAACAGGTAGGACTGCCTCCATACCGTAAACAAGCTGATACGGTGTTGCCCCAGTGGATGCTCTGATTGACGTACGGTACCCATGCAAGGCAAACGGTAGCATTTCATGCCAGTCCTTATAAGTGACTACCATCTTCTGCACAATCTTCTTGATATTCTTATTAGCTGCCTCAACAGCGCCATTCATCTTTGGCCTGTAAGGAGAAGAATTGTGGTGTTGGATCTTGAAGTCCCGACACAGTTCTGCCATCATTTTGTTGTTTAAGTTGGAACCATTGTCAGTAATGATTCGCTCGGGCACTCCATACCGACAGATGATATCTCTCTTCAGAAATCGGGCTACTACTTGCCTTGTAACATTTGCATAGGAAGCTGCTTCGACCCACTTGGTGAAATAGTCAATGGCAACCAGGATGAATCTATGACCGTTTGAAGCAGTCGGTTCAATCTTGCAAATCATGTCAATGCCCCACATAGCAAAGGGCCAGGGTGAAGACATCACATTCAGAGGATTGGGAGGCACATGCACCTTATCCGCATAAATCTGGCATTTATGGCATTTTCTGGCATAGGCACAACAGTTGGCATCCATTGTGATCCAGTAATAACCTGATCTTAGCAACTTCTTGGCCATTGCATGCCCTCCAGCATGGGTACCAAAGGATCCTTCGTGCACCTCGTGCATTAACAAGTCTGCTTCTGTTCTATCAACGCATCTGAGGAGTACCATATCAAAGTTTCTCTTATACAGGGAACCATCAGTATTCAGGAAGAAACTACCAGCAAGCCTTCTTAATGTCTTCTTATCATTGGAAGATGCCCCAGGTGGGTATGTTTGATCCTCCAAGAAGCATTTAATGTCATGGAACCAAGGCTTATCATCTTTGGCAACATCTTCTGAGAACACATATGCTGGTCTGTCGAGTCGGGACACTGAAATCCGAGGTACAAAGTTGGCAGCTTGAACTTTGATCATGGATGAAATGGTAGCCAGAGCATCTGCAAACTGATTTTCATCCCGAGGGATATACTCAAGCTTGACCGTTGTAAAGAAAGTCAATAACCTCCTTGTATAATCCCTGTAAGGTATCAGATGATCCTGGTGTGTGTACCATTTACCGTTGGTTTGATTGATTACCAAAGCTGAATCTCCGAACACAGTCAAAGTCTTGATCCTGAGGTCAATGGCTTCCTCAAGACCCATAATACAAGCTTCGTATTCAGCTTTGTTGTTAGTGCAGTTAAAGGTGAGTTTTGCCGAGAAAGGCATGTGAACTCCTTTAGGTGTAATGAGTACTGCACCAACACCACGACCGTTCATATTAACAGCCCCGTCAAACATCATAGTCCATTCTTTTTCTGGGTCAGGCCCTTCAGTGTGAACAGGCTCTTCATGATCTTTTTCTTTAATGAACATGATGTCTTCATCAGGGAAGTCAAATCTCATAGGCTGGTAATCATCAATGGGTTGCTCAGCAAGATAATCAGACAATACACTACCCTTGATGGCTTTCTGAGATGTGTACTGAATGTCATATTCTGTGAGGATCATTTGCCATCTTGCAACCCGTCCGGTAAGTGTTGGCTTCTCAAAAATATACTTAACTGGGTCCATCTTTGAGATCAACAAGGTAGTGTGGGTCAACATATACTGTCTCAGTCGGCGAGCAGCCCACGCTAAAGCACAGCAAGTTTTCTCCAGCAGTGAATAACGTTGTTCACAGTCGGTAAACTTTTTGCTTTGGTAGTATATTGCATACTCTTTTCGACCAGACTCGTCATGCTGGCCCAGCACACACCCCATCGACTCTTCTAATACTGTCAAGTACATTATCAGAGGTCTTCCTTCAACTGGAGGCATAAGGATAGGAGGCTCTTGTAAGTATTCCTTGATTTTGTCAAAAGCCTTCTGGCAGTCTTCGTTCCACCTGACCGTTTGTTCTTTTCTTAACAGCTTGAACAAAGCTTCACATGTTGCTGTAAGGTGAGATATGAACCTTGAAATGTAGTTCAATCTACCTAAAAACCCCTAACTTCTTTCTCAGTCTTCGGTGCAGGCATTTCTTGAATGTCTTTGACTTTATCAGGGTCAACTTCAATCCCTTTCTCACTTACAATGAATCCCAGCAACTTACCGGATCGCACCCCGAATGTGCACTTGTTGGGGTTTAACTTCAGTTGGTATTGTCGCGGCCGGCTTAAAAATTTAAGAGTCGCCATCACATTTTTAGGTAAAAAAATAGTGATAAACCTAAATCCCTAGGGTAGAGACTTTAAGTTCGGAAGTCGGTTAAGTGGGAGGAAGGTGTTAGGCACCCCTCACTTCTATTGTATCCAATAGGATCCTTTTTAGGTTCTTAGGGTTGTTTGTTTATTTTTATAAATCCCATGATTATAATTTTCAATTAAATTTCCATTTAATAAATCCAAAAAATCCTAATTTTATCCCTTAATGTACTCGCTAGGGTCTTTGTTCAAAAACCTTATGCCTACGTACCCTCAAGAGAGGGATCAGAGCGTCGTAGTTCAATTCCCCTGTCCCTAAATTGATTGGTATTTTTTTATCCCCTTAATACTTTAGTTGTTATTATCCCTTAACCCATTAATTCCTAATCCTTTATTTATATTCTCAGACCTTTAAGAATTATATCCCATAATTTTATTCTTAATTAAATCCCATAATATCCCTTAAATCCCTTATAATTATCCTTTATTCCAAAATAAAAGTTCCTTTAAGAATTATTTTTATAATATAGTATTAAAAAAAATAATTTAATACAATGATTTCTTAAAGTAAATTAAATTAAATAAAAATAAAAATAATTCTCAAATCCATAAATCCCCATAAAAAATGATAAACCCTTATTTTCAATATTATGGAATATAATAAATCTATTTTTTAAATCCAAAAATAAAAATTGTAACATAATATACTTATCCAATTTTATTAACCGTGTATATAATCCCAAAACAAGTAATATAAAATCTCATTTTAAATATTAAACATTAAATTTCAAAGATTACAAACAAATATATTCCCATCTTAAAAATTTATTCCGTACATTATTCCTTAACATTCATATCAATCCCCTAAAAATTTAAAAAAATATTAATTCCAAAAATAAATTTTAATAAATTTCATATCAAACCCTTAATTGTGAATTAAACACAAATTATTAATTATAAAAAATCTGAATTATAACACCCAAAAAAATATAAATTAAAACAAAAATTATTATAAATAAACCCAAAATGGATACATCCCCATTTATAAACCCCGCATTTAATTTAATAAAATATAACTAATTATTAGAAATCCAAAATTATAAATTTATCTTAAATAAAACCTGATGAATAAATTTCAATTTATAAAATAAATAAACTCATTTTTATTTTTATAAACTCAAGATTATAACCCCATATTATTTAATAATTTAAATAAATCCCCAAAATTATAAATTAACCCCAAAATATAAATTAGCTTCATTTTATATAAATAAACCCCAAAATATAAATTACACCAAAAATTATATAAATTAATCCCAATTTATTATAATAACCCAAAATAAAAATAAATCCATATTTATTGATTATAGAACACAAATAAATTATAATAAACCCAAAATTATAATTTATTATTACCGAGTTAATCCTAAATATTTTAGTTACAATTAAGTGATTTGTACCCTTAAATACTAATTAACAAATTAATACTCAATTAATAAGATAATTCTTAAAATTTATTTCTTAATCTTTTTATTCCTACACATTAACTCATGATTCCGAAATGTAACACATATTTCCTCCAAAATTAATTCCCAATACCAATTGCAATTGATCATTATTTAAATAATTTAATTTTGTAGATTCTTTTATTAATTATCAATAGAAGGTATCGAATCTTTTTGTCTATTTTATTATATGTTTTTTATGTACTTTTTTTGTTATATTATCAGGCTGACAGTTAAAAGTGAATACTTACCTATCTAAGATTATTTTACTATATATTTGAACTATCTCTTAGGATTTAATACATTAAACCTGAAGAAAAAAAAATCACTACCAGAATGTGAATAGAAAAATCCATATAGAATATTAGATACAAGACATTAACATAATCAGAAATATGTCAAATTAAAAGGTACGTCACCCAAAATCATCGATCAATTCACACAATAATAAAATCACACGCAGACTACAAGTACAAGAAAACCAACCTACGAGGAGGAGGTTGTCCTCGGTTAAATAGTAAAATGCATCCTTTCTTTGTGTTGTTATCCCTTCCTTTTTGCCCTTTATGTTTCCCTTCTCCCGATTTTCTCTGTAATGGTGGTGGCTACGCTCACGTTAAGAATTCCGATGTGGAATTTTAATTTTTTTTTTACACATATTTTAGTGAGGATTTTGGATGATCTCAGTATTTTTTTATTCATGGTTTTATAGAAAATTGAAATAATTTAAAATGGAAAGGAATTGAATTGTGAAATTAAAGCCGGATGATTTGTTTTGTTTTGGAATTTCATTCTTATACTTCACGTGTTCTTATTTTTTTATATGTAAATTCATGGTTATAAATTAATTTTGATTGCGTTATTTTGAGAAAGATTGTGACATTGATTACTGATAATGATTATTGATTTTGATTTTAATGGAAATTAGAAATTAATTTGGGATGATTTTGATTTTCTCATTCGGCTGTGTATTTTGTAGCAGTTTTTTTTATCCCTTAATAATGACTAATAATATACATAATAATACTAGTAAGCAATAATAAATGTACAAATATAAATATGAGCATATTACCTCACAAGATATGTATCACATTAAATATAATTAATTACTATTTACAAGTGACAAAATAGTCTAAATATTATGAGAATCACATGAGGTACAAGTGTATTTTCTTTTTCTTTTTCTAATTACTATGTTTAATTCTAAACACTATTTAGAATTAATTAATAATAATAATAATGATAATAATATAAATATATATTTTATTTTATTTTTCTTTATCTAATTACTCATATTGATTTTTTTTAAAAAAAATTGAAAATATTATCCTGCTAAGAATATTCAATGGCATTGAATAAAATGTGAACAAATTATTTTCAAATCCTCTTCTGATTTCTTTAAAATTTCCTGCATAAAAAGTAAAAAGATCTGAAAATTAAATAAATATATAAAAGTATATTTAATCAATTCAAAATGGAAAAAAAAAACAATTTTTATGATTTGACTATGGTTTATTTTTTAGTTAAAAAGTGCATAAAAAATAATAATAATAATAATAATAATAATAATAATAATGAATCAATTTTTAAAAATCTAACTTAACAAATACGAAAAAAAATGGCCATTTTGAATTATTTTTAAAAAGCTATTTAAAAATAGAATGCACCTCTTTTTTTATCTTTGTCTAATAAGATTAATATTGGTAGCCTAAAGAGGTAACAACAATAGGAAATGATCATCTTAAAAAATAAAGCAATACACCAAAAATGAGAAAAGTGAGATTTGAACCCGGGATTGGAACCTTAAACTTTACTTATATTACCCAACCAACTAGACCTTTCTATTTATTCAAAATAGAATAACATTAGTATATAATAAATTAAATAAGAATATCATGATAATATTAATCATAATATTAATATGTTCTAATAACCCCACTATGACCTTAATATAATTTGATTAAAAATTAATCTAATCCTAATTAATCATTATATTATAATAATATAACTTAATATTAAAATAATAGTAATTTAACCCCATTTATAAGAAGACGGAAAAACAGAAGAAAATGAATAAATAAAATGAAGAGTGTGGTCAAAATTTGGGGTACGACAGCTGCCCCTATTTCATCGACTTCGAATCGGATGGATGATGTCGACAAGCCTTCCTCCTTCCGAGGAGGGGATGATTAAATATAATAGGACCCCAAATTTTGATTAAAACAAACCAAGTCTTTGGAACATATCAAATATTGATACTCTGATTACTCCAATATCCTTGTAGAATTCTTGTAAATCCATATTTAATTAGATAACAAATCCCGATAGAGCCCCATATAGCAATTCCAACTTAAACTGTTTTGATAAATCATGATAAACCCCTTTATGACCAATATTCACTGAATTTTCTGATGAAGACCCCGATGGAACCCATTGGTATCAAATTCTGACTAAATAACCCTGGTGAAACCCGTTTATCAATCCCTTATAGAACCCCTAATTAATTCCCGATAAAATCCCTTATCAATCCCTGGTAGATCCCTTTATTAATCTCCTTTAACCCTTCTGGATGAACATTGCCTATGATTCCTATGATCTTCTGATCATGCTGCTGGAATGGGATAAGACTTTTAGTGATACCTTAATCACTCTGGATACAAACCCCTGAATAGAACTTCTTCAATCCCGATTAGAACACCAATGGATAACCCCTTTGACAAATATTAGATGGAACCCCTTCTTGCAAAACCGTATAAATCCCTCAGATAAAAATCCGATAACATTTCCTTCAAATTTGTTGATAAAACCCTTGATATAACTCTTTTGAATAAACATATGGTAGGACCCCTTTGGTAAAACGTTCTGGTATAAAATTCGGAGATAACCCATTAGATAAAAAAAAGATATAACACCTTGTCTTATAGAACCCCTTTTCAATCCCTGATAGAACCCCTTATCAATCTCTTATAGAACCCCTTAATCCTTTTCATTCCTTTTTTGTTAACATCGCATATGATTCCTATGATCCTCTAATCATGTTGTTGGAATCAAATAGGACTTTAGTGATACCTTGATAACCTTGGATACAAACCCTTGAATATAATCCCTTCACTCCCGATTAGAACCCCATATATAACCTCTTTTACATGTATTAGATAGAACCATTTCCTGTAGAACCCCATAAATCCATTTCATATAACCCATTTGGATGAACATCTGGTAGAACCCCATATAATCTGATATTATTGAACCCTTGATACAACCCCTGATATAACCACTTTTGAGTAATATTATAGTAGAACTCTTAGAGAAATCCTTTAGTATAAACCCCTTAGTAAGATTCTTTTGATATATCCCTTTGATAAATTATGTTGATGGAATACAGTGCAATCCCTTGATAAAATTCCAATAGAACCCTTGTTGATGAAAATCCCTTAAAATTCTTTGACGAAACTTGATAGGCCCTGAATGAGTCTTTGATAAAAACCTTGATGAAATCTCTTTATGTAAATCCCTTGTTGAATACCTTATAGAATCCTTTATACATATTCCATTGGTGCAATCCGGTGTACCATCCTTAGATGATAGTCCCTTGATATAATTCTGGCAAAAGCTCTTTGATAAAATCTAATAGAACTCCTTTTGGATAAAAATCCCTTGATAGGACCCTTGGATAAAACTCTGGTAGAACCCCATTTGAGAAAATTCCAATAGACCCCGTTAGATGAAAATCCCTTTTATACAACCCTTAAAATTCTTTGAGAACTCATGATGGATCTTTGATAAAACCCTTAATGAAACCCTTTTGGCAAATCCCTTGGTAAAACCCCTTTGGTAAATCCCTGATGAACTTGTGTTTTGATAAGTCTTGAATCAAACCCTTAAAAATCTTGGTCAAATCCTTTAGATAAATCCCTTAATAAAGTCCCTTTTGATTGAAACTCATTGATAAACTTCCTTTGATAAAACTCGTCTATAAAATCCCTTGATGAAATCTCCGATAAAAATCCCTTACTTAAATTTTGGTAGAACCCTTTTGATGGAACCCATTGGATGAGAGTTCGGATAAAAACCCTTTTGATGAAATCCCTTGATAGAAAACCTCTTGATACGACCCCGATGAAACCTTTTAATAACATTCTGGTAGGACCCCTGAAGGAAATAATATGGTAAATCCCCTTAACAAAAATCCTGATTAACCTCTTGATAAATCCTTGGATAAGAATCCAGTAGAACCCCTTAATATCACTTTAATAAAATCCTATTGGTGAAAATCTCTAAATAGAACCCCTTATTTGGATAAACATCTGGTACAACTCCAAGATAATAACTTTTGTAGGATCACTTAACAAATCCCTTGATGAGACTCCTGAAAAATCCATTGATGATAGAACCTTGACAAAACCCCTTAATAACAATTATTTGATGAAACCCCTATGATAAGACCTTGATAACATTCATTAGTTGAATTCCTTGACAAACCCCTTGACACACCCTTGATAAAACCCCTAATTAAACCCCCTTGGTAAATCCATGATCGAACCCCTTTGATAAAATTCATTAATGATAACACCTTGGTGAAAACCCCTTACTAACATTCTTTGATGGAACCCTATTGATAAGACCTTCTTGATGAAATCCCTTGATAATATTCCTGATAAAACCTTTTTTGATAAAATCCCTGTGGAACCCTTTGATAGGAAATTCCAGTGAAACCCTTTGATAAATCCCTGATGAAATCCCTTTGATAATATCCTTTTGTTAAAACTGCTTGTAAAACTCTAACAAATCCATGGTTGGACCCTGTAGATGATATTCTGATAAAAACCCTTTGATAGAACCCCTTGGTAAAACTCCCCTGATAAAATTCCTTAGTTGAACCCCATTGATGATACTTCCTTGATTAAATTCCTTAGTTGAACCTCATTGACAATAATCCCTTGATAAAGTTCCTTAGTTGAAATCCATTTGACAAATCCTATTGATAAAATCTCTTTGAAAAATCCCTTGTTAGAACCCCTTGCTAAATCCATTTCGGTGAATCCCTTAGAAAAAATCCTGATGAAATCCCTTTTGAGAAAAAAGACCCTAATGAAATCCTTTTGATAATTTCCATTGATGAAACCCCTTTTGATAAGTGATGAAACCCCTTTTGATAAAATCCATTGATGAAATATAGGGAAACCCCTTGATAGAATCCTTTTATGACAATCCTGATAAACCCTTTTAATAAAATCCCTGATGAGATTCTTGGGGAACCCTTCGATAAAATTTCGGCGAAGCCTTTGTTAAATCCCTGATGAAACCCCTTAATACCACTTTATTGGATCTCCTTGATTAAACCCCGAAGAACCCTTATATGAAGCCCTTAAACCAATCCCTTGGACGAATATTTTAAATCAATCCCTTAGACGAATCCTTTAAATTCAACCCTTAGACGAATCCTTTAAATCCAACACTTATGAGATTCCTTTAAATCAAACCCTTAAATGAATCCTTCAAATAAAACCTTTAGATGAATCCTTTAACCCAAGCCCTTAGATGAATCCTTTAAATAAATCCTTTAGATGAATCCTTTAACCCAAGCCCTTAGATGAATCCTTTAAATAAAATCCCTATGTGAAACCTTAGTGGAATCCCTCTGATAAAAATTTAATGAGAACACCTAATGGAAACTTTTGATAAAAACCCTTAATGTAACCCCTAGGGAAGCCCAATAAACATTTCTAGTTAGGAATTATACAAGTATAGCTAGGGATTTGACTTTTATGAGCGGTCATAAATCCTATGTTATGTATGCATGTGATGTTATGTTATAAATGAATGATTATGTACTAGAGTGTAGCGACATAATTAATGCATGTCAATGATTTAAATGTCTCCATAATTAGTCTTATGATGAGCAAAATAAAGCTATTTATCAAACAATGATAATGGGTATTAAGCCAGCTTGATCTCCCGATACTCATTTTGAACTTGACAATTGTTGATGATGGATAAAGATTTCATGTGCATCTCGAAAATGATGAGAGGTCTTTCTCCAGTAGTATCACATGGTTGCCCCAGTCTATTGGGTATTCGAAGTGATCCACCTCAATATACGTTTTGAAGCATCTTGACTATATCGTGCCCTTAAGACGTCTTGCCACTGTATTAGCCTTGGAGAGATTCATACTCAACTAATTAACCCTTAGAATGATATGCCCCGGATGAAACCTTGTTTTGAAGTGGTTTCCTTTGATTAATCCTTGCAACATTTTTTTCCATATTAATTATGCTTCGGAGGATATTGCCCTTGATTGATTGAGCTTTGAAAGGTATACCTAAAAATGAACTTGGATCCCACCATGTTTTGATGAACTGCCCCAGTATATGAATCTTGAATAGTATACCCCTAGTCTAGAAGAGTGTCTTGAGAACTATCTTGGATCTCACCATTCCATGACCTTGATACAGACTGCCCCAGTATTTGAATCTTGAAAAGTGTGCCCCAGTGTTTGAATCCTTTGAAAGATATGCCCCTGATTAGATTGACTCTTGGAATGATTTATTTAATTGTGCTCTCGAGGTGGCCTGCCCTAGTATGAGCCTCTTGAAAATATCTACCCCTTATCATTAGAGTCGTGGAATTGTTTCTTGACATATGTGCGTCAAATTTTGTAATGTTTTGCCCCTAGTGAGTTGGATATCCATATGATATGCCCCTAAGATAATAAGGATTTGCCCCTTAATTAGAATGATTCCTTGATAATTTTCCCCTTGTTAGAAGGGTCTTAAACCGACACGCTCTTAATTCAACCCTTGTTGATATTCCTTCAATTCTAAGTATTGATTTGCATGTAAAATTATTCCTTTTGAAAAGTAATTATAACTCCATGTCCATGCAAGTTTTGAAATCGAGAATTTATAAGAGGTGTATGATAGATGATATCCAGCCATGAGGTTGGCGCGAATGAATATGAGAAAATGATGATTTGACAAACCTTTGGATTTTGAGTCAGTTTAACAAAGACTTTGCCGAGTATGCTTTTATAGTGCCCCTAGCTTCAATTAGGACTTTTGTATGTTATAACGTGGCCTGGTTTACGGTTTACGAAACAAAATATATAAGGCTCAAAATTAAAATTTAACCCTCCCAATTCTCCTTAATGTT
This sequence comes from Lathyrus aphaca, assembly GCA_963966055.1. Taxonomy (NCBI): domain Eukaryota; kingdom Viridiplantae; phylum Streptophyta; class Magnoliopsida; order Fabales; family Fabaceae; genus Lathyrus; species Lathyrus aphaca. Next base: position 303,259,404 of record OZ014522.1, read on the forward strand.
CTTCATTCCTAAATCCAATTAACCCAACAAATGTGTTCATTCTGTAAGAGAATTTCTTTAGTCACAGTGACAATGGTTTAAACCCTTAATGAGACCTTTGAGATGGAAATCACCCACTTATGTTGATAAGATTGTTCCATTTTTTCCTTTTTTTTATTTTTACTTTTAAATTCCCTTATTTTTTCATGGACATATTCTTTTGAATTTGTAGTCCACCGGGAGGCCCTAATTTTTGCCTAAGTCAAAGTTAACTCTTTATTCAATTTTTTTGACTTAGCGAGCTTTTTTCTCTTTCTATTTTTGAACTGTCCTTGAGTGATTTTTCCTTTGATTCCGAAAGGGTGTGACTCCCTTGTTTGATATTATGATTTTTTCCTCATTTGCTTCCTCAATTTTGAATGGTGTGAGGAAAAAAACATTGTGAGCTTTATTGCTTCATTGCTTCCTCGACCTTTGATGATGTATGTGAGGAATAAGACGAGTTTAAACCATTATCCATGTGATTGGTATTAACTCCCTTGCATTAGAACGCACTGTTGAATTAATTGAAATCTACCATGCCCCTGGTTAAGATTAAGGTTTTTTTTTTTCTTTTCAAAAATAGAAAGAACACCGACTTCTGGCTCGAGGGGGTTGACTACAGATTATCTCCTTATTTCTCCAGTGTTTAGGGAATGAAATAATTCCTTACATCGTCAGTCAGGTCATACCATTAAAGCATACATCAGCAAATTCATTTGTTTTAAAATTACATCATTCTCCTCCTAAGTTTGTTAATAGGTGAGAAGTGAAAAGAAAAGATGATTTAGTTTTATTTCCATTTCCATGATGGCATAAAAATGAGTGAAAAAGAATGGATGAATTCCAAAAATATGCATTCTCATTTTATTAAAATTATTTTCCAAAAAGTACAATCTTTAATACAATCAATACTTAGCAGAAAAGAAAATACAACCGAAAATGATAAAGGCCTAATTATCCTAGAAGTGAGCTTCCTTGTTAATCCATTATATATAAGGGATGTTCCTTAATGTTCTTCCACCTTAATGAAGGTAATGGATAACCGTTTGCCACTGGGACTCCTCCTTTGAAAGTCAACTGCTTGTTGTCGATTAGGTCTTACACTTCGTATTTATCACTTGTAGGATCTGAATAGGATCCTGTAACTCCTTACATTATTAGGACACTTGTATGTGAGTCATGAGACATTGGCGTAGGATCCAATTCCCTTACAAGCTTCCTTTGTTGTAATTGATGATGCTCATGAGGTTGTTGCCGAAGTAGATATTGTTACAGACCCTGTTGTGGAGGTATCATCCAAGATTGTTGTATTTGATGAATTAGGTAGGCCTATGGCTCATATGGTGAAGGATTACCTTATCCTTTTCAATGGTACTTGCCCCTCTTAAGTTCTTCCATGGCTTCTTGAGATATCCTTTGAGTTCACTTGTGAGTATCGGGAAATCTCTTAGCTCTTGGCAATTGGATAAGGGCAAAATCGGAAGTGATATGCAAGTGCATGGGTATGTATGTAAATGCATGAAAATATATGGGTATGCAAAAATATTTATCCCTCATTTTTAGGTATGCTAAAAACATATTTATGGATGCAATGCAAGTGTCACATTAGGACAATGACATATGAAAGGAAACCCTTGCAGGTTTAGGATGATTATGAATATAAAACCTACATATTGGTTAAGGATAATACCGAATATAAGGACACCTTGTTAAAGAGGTCTTCTTATATATAGGGATAATGACTGACATGGGAAAATCCAAACGAGTTTAGGGTATATGCAAGCATGACCTATCTTGGGTGAATCCCTATATTAGGATAGTTCTAGAGTTTCACTACCCAATCCCCTCACATGTAGGATATATGGTGTTGATATCCATTTAAGTTTAGGATTATACCCTTGTATTACCATGAGAAGGGTCATGCCTTCCTACGGTAATATTTCGGGATAAGTCCGACTTAGGCCAGAACCTGGTAACGACCCCTTTGGGGGTGATACACAAGGTTTATTTTAGGGTAGGGTCTCTAGGGTCCCGGAGTCACGGATCAACTACTATGTTATCATCCTCCTTCAAGGGCTAACCTTGACGGGGAGATAGCCATTAGTAGGATCTACTCCGAGTGTGGCCTCCATGCATTAATGAGATGTTCACCTCATTAAAGACACTTCCGTTCCACAAATCCTAATAAACTAGGGTTGTTCTCAAGCTTTGGTTTTAGCTTCACACCAATAATATCTCAACCATATGCATGATAAAATATATAATAATATATTAATAATAATATCAAATAAAATGTAAAAATAAATAATAATAATAATATCCCATAAAAATGTAAAAATAATATAAACAAAATAAAAAATAAATAAAGATAAACAAAGAAAATAAATATCCCAACAAACAAAAACCCTCAAAATCCTAAAGTTAGGATTGACTTTCAAATATCCCCAGCAGAGTCGCCAGCTGTCGCGACCGGCTTAAAAATTTAAGAGTCGCCATCACATTTTTAGGTAAAAAAATAGTGATAAACCTAAATCCCTAGGGTAGAGACTTTAAGTTCGGAAGTCGGTTAAGTGGGAGGAAGGTGTTAGGCACCCCTCACTTCTATTGTATCCAATAGGATCCTTTTTAGGTTCTTAGGGTTGTTTGTTTATTTTTATAAATCCCATGATTATAATTTTCAATTAAATTTCCATTTAATAAATCCAAAAAATCCTAATTTTATCCCTTATTGTACTCGCTAGGGTCTTTGTTCAAAAACCTTATGCCTACGTACCCTCAAGAGAGGGATCAGAGCGTCGTAGTTCAATTCCCCTATCCCTAAATTGATTGGTATTTTTTTATCCCCTTAATACTTTAGTTGTTATTATCCCTTAATACTTTAGTTGTTATTATCCCTTAACCCATTAATTCCTAATCCTTTATTTATATTCTCAGACCTTTAAGAATTATATCCCATAATTTTATTCTTAATTAAATCCCATAATATCCCTTAAATCCCTTATAATTATCCTTTATTCCAAAATAAAAGTTCCTTTAAGAATTATTTTTATAATGTAGTATTAAAAAAAATAATTTAATACAATGATTTCTTAAAGTAAATTAAATTAAATAAAAATAAAAATAATTCTCAAATCCATAAATCCCCATAAAAAATGATAAACCCTTATTTTCAATATTATGGAATATAATAAATCTATTTTTTAAATCCAAAAATAAAAATTGTAACATAATATACTTATCCAATTTTATTAACCGTGTATATAATCCCAAAACAAGTAATATAAAATCTCATTTTAAATATTAAACATTAAATTTCAAAGATTACAAACAAATATATTCTCATCTTAAAAATTTATTCCGTACATTATTCCTTAACATTCATATCAATCCCCTAAAAATTTAAAGAAATATTAATTCCAAAAATAAATTTTAATAAATTTCATATCAAACCCTTAATTGTGAATTAAACACAAATTATTAATTATAAAAAATCTGAATTATAACACCCAAAAAAATATAAATTAAAACAAAAATTATTATCAATAAACCCAAAATGGATACATCCCCATTTATAAACCCCGCATTTAATTTAATAAAATATAACTAATTATTAGAAATCCAAAATTATAAATTTATCTTAAATAAAACCTGATGAATAAATTTCAATTTATAAAATAAATAAACTCATTTTTATTTTTATAAACCCAAGATTATAAACCCATATTATTTAATAATTTAAATAAATCCCCAAAATTATAAATTAACCCCAAAATATAAATTAGCTCCATTTTATATAAATAAACCCCAAAATATAAATTACACCAAAAATTATATAAATTAATCCCAATTTATTATAATAACCCAAAATAAAAATAAATCCATATTTATTGATTATAGAACACAAATAAATTATAATAAACCCAAAATTATAATTTATTATTACCGAGTTAATCCTAAATATTTTAGTTACAATTAAGTGATTTGTACCCTTAAATACTAATTAACAAATTAATACTCAATTAATAAGATAATTCTTAAAATTTATTTCTTAATCTTTTTATTCCTACACATTAACTCATGATTCCGAAATTTAACACATATTTCCTCCAAAATTAATTCCCAATACCAATTGCAATTGATCATTATTTAAATAATTTAATTTTGTAGATTCTTTTATTAATTATCAATAGAAGGTATCGAATCTTTTTGTCTATTTTATTATATGTTTTTTATGTACTTTTTTGTTATATTATCAGGCTGACAGTTAAAAGTGAATACTTACCTATCTAAGATTATTTTACTATATATTTGAACTATCTCTTAGGATTTAATACATTAAACCTGAAGAAAAAAAATCACTACCAGAATGTGAATAGAAAAATCCATATAGAATATTAGATACAAGACATTAACATAATCAGAAATATGTCAAATTAAAAGGTACGTCACCCAAAATCATCGATCAATTCACACAATAATAAAATCACACGCAGACTACAAGTACAAGAAAACCAACCTACGAGGAGGAGGTTGTCCTCGGTTAAATAGTAAAATGCATCCTTTCTTTGTGTTGTTATCCCTTCCTTTTTGCCCTTTATGTTTCCCTTCTCCCGATTTTCTCTGTAATGGTGGTGGCTACGCTCACGTTAAGAATTCCGATGTGGAATTTTAATTTTTTTTTTTACACATATTTTAGTGAGGATTTTGGATGATCTCAGTATTTTTTTATTCATGGTTTTATAGAAAATTGAAATAATTTAAAATGGAAAGGAATTGAATTGTGAAATTAAAGCCGGATGATTTGTTTTGTTTTGGAATTTCATTCTTATACTTCACGTGTTCTTATTTTTTTATATGTAAATTCATGGTTATAAATTAATTTTGATTGCGTTATTTTGAGAAAGATTGTGACATTGATTATTGATAATGATTATTGATTTTGATTTTAATGGAAATTAGAAATTAATTTGGGATGATTTTGATTTTCTCATTCGAATGTCTTCTACGTATTTTGTAGCAGTTTTTTTTATCCCTTAATAATGACTAATAATATACATAATAATACTAGTAAGCAATAATAAGTGTACAAATATAAATATGAGCATATTACCTCACAAGATATGTATCACATTAAATATAATTAATTACTATTTACAAGTGACAAAATAGTCTAAATATTATGAGAATCACATGAGGTACAAGTGTATTTTCTTTTTCTTTTTCTAATTACTATGTTTAATTCTAAACACTATTTAGAATTAATTAATAATAATAATAATGATAATAATATAAATATATATTTTATTTTATTTTTCTTTATCTAATTACTCATATTGATTTTTTTTTTAAAAAATTGAAAATATTATCCTGCTAAGAATATTCAATGGCATTGAATAAAATGTGAACAAATTGTTTTCAAATCCTCTTCTGATTTCTTTAAAATTTCCTGCCTAAAAAGTAAAAAGATCTGAAAATTAAATAAATATATAAAAGTATATTTAATCAATTCAAAATGGAAAAAAAAAACAATTTTTATGATTTGACTATTTTGTGGTTTATTTTTTAGTTAAAAAGTGCATAAAAAAAAAAAATAATAATAATAATAATAATAATAATAATAATAATAATAATAATAATAATAATTATTATTATTATTATAATAATAATAATGAATCAATTTTTAAAAGTCTAACTTAACAAATACGAAAAAAATGGCCATTTTGAATTATTTTTAAAAAGCTATTTAAAAAAAGAATGCACCTCTTTTTTTATCTTTGTCTAATAAGATTAATATTGGTAGCCTAAAGAGGTAACAACAATAGGAAATGATCATCTTAAAAAATAAAGCAATACACCAAAAATGAGAAAAGTGAGATTTGAACCCGGGATTGGAACCTTAAACTTTACTTATATTACCCAACCAACTAGACCTTTCTATTTATTCAAAATAGAATAACATTAGTATATAATAAATTAAATAAGAATATCATGATAATATTAATCATAACATTAATATGTTCTAATAAGCCCACTATGACCTTAATATAATTTGATTAAAAATTAATCTAATCCTAATTAATCATTATATTATAATAATATAACTTAATATTAAAATAATAGTAATTTAACCCCATTTATAAGAAGACGGAAAAACAGAAGAAAATGAATAAATAAAATGAAGAGTGTGGTCAAAATTTGGGGTACGACAGGTATTTCCTCAGACGCTTGAATAACTTCAACAGATTTACCAGGTGGTCTTCTTCTGTGAGGGACTTGGCAATCATGTCATCCACATAACATTCTATTTCTTTATGGATCATGTCATGGAATAATATTACCATAGCCCGTTGGTAAGTTGCACCAGCATTCTTCAGTCCGAATGGCATCACCTTGTAACAGAACGTGCCCCAGGGTGTGATAAAAGTTGTCTTCTCCATGTCTTCAGGTGACATCTTGATCTGATTGTATCCTGAAAATCCATCCATGAAGGAGAACACCGAGAACTAAGCCGTATTATCAACCAATACATCAATGTGAGGTAAAGGGAAATCATCTTTCGGGCTGGCTCTGTTCAGGTCCCGGTAATCCACACACATCCTCACCTTGCCGTCTTTCTTAGGCACAGGTACAATATTAGCAACCCATGGTGGATAGCTAGTCACTACAAGGAAACCGGCGTCCCACTGCTTTTGTACCTCTTCTTTAATCTTCATTGCCATATCTGGGCGAGTACGTCGCAACTTCTGTTTTACCGGTGGGCAGTCTTCTTTAAAGGCAGCTTATGCATGACAATATCGGTGTCCAACCCTGGCATATCCTGATAGGACCAAGCAAAGACATCTACATATTCCCGAAGCATGTCAATCAGTTGTTCCTTTACTGAATCTTGTAAGCAGGCTCCGATCTTAACCTCTTTCACATCTTCTTCCGTACCAAGATTAACCGTTTCAACCTCCTCCTCATGAGGAGTGATAACCTTCTCCTCTTGCCTTAACAACCTGGCTAGCTCTTCAGGAAGCTCATAATCTTCTTCAACCCCTTCATCGTCTTGATTGATCGGATTGTCAAAGTCATACAGAGTCAAAGCTGTGTTGTTGTCGGTGCGATCTGAAAGGCACTCTCTGCAAGGGTTTAGATTGTTTATTTTAGTGATCAATTTTAATCTTGTTTATAAAAAGTGAAATGAAGTTATCATTTTGGAAAACATTGCCATTTTATTTTTGTACAAAAAGAAAAATGAAAAACAGTGAGCGGAAAAGAAAAAGACTCATTTGCAAAAGATGTCCGATATTCATTGATTGATCTGTTTGCACAAAATTACAAGATGGCCCGATTACAAAATGAGTCTTGACATCTTGGGCAAGATGCAAGACTTGATGCATGCTTAAAATATACAGGAAATAATAATTACTCTGCAGGAGTAACCCTTATAATTTCATGTGAAGTCTAGTTTGAGATATGGCTCCCCGGGGTCCTTGGACGTATCCAGCTCTCCAGGTTGAGCTCATCTTCCGACTCATCTTCCAAGTTGCTCACAGCATCCGGGGTGAGCATTCCCCCGCTGACAAAGCTGGGCTTCTTGGCAGCCTCTGGTTGATCTTGCTGAGTTGGTTTGTAACCCAACCCAAATCTGTCCTCCTTCTTCTCCACGGGCAGCAGTTTGCCCCAGTCTTGGGCAGTACCCTCTTCAACAACCTTCCTGGCTTGCTGATAAGACGTCATGGAGGTTCCTAGTACAGCAGATGCTTCATTAATGTTCAGGGCCTCAAATCCCTGGCTCATGGTTTCATGGATTTCTCCATCCATCTCAATGTACTTGTATGTAGCCAGATGGCTAACAAAGATGTCCTCTTCACCACAGATGGTGATGATCTGGCCTTCCCACCCGAATTTCAGCTTCTGGTGAAGGGTAGACGTAACAGCGCCAGCGGCATGGATCCAGGGTCTACCCAACAAACAGCTGTAGGCCGGCTGAATGTCCATCACATAGAAGGTAATTTTGAAGGTCTGCGGGCCAATCATCACAGGCAGATCAATCTCCCCTAGCACTGATCTTTTAGAGCCATCAAATGCTCTTACCACCAAATTACTCGGACGCAATGCTAAGCCGTCATACTCCAGCTTCACTAAGGCTTTCTTTGGTAGAACATTGAGTGAAGACCCAGTGTCCACCAGTACATGGGATAGAACAACACCCTTACATTCTAGAGTGATGTGTAAAGCCTTGTTGTGGTTACGTCCCTCAGTTGTTAAGTCAGCATTGGTAAAGCCCAGTCCATGACTGGTGTTGACATTCGCCACCACAGTTTCTAGCTGATTAACAGTGATCTCCTCTGGCACGTATGTTGCGTGCAAGACTTTCAATAATGCATTCCTGTGAGCTTCAGAACACATCAACAGGGATAATATGGAGATCTTTGAGGGATTTTGGTGAAGATGATCCACCACCTTGTAATCACTTCTCTTTATAATTCTCATGAACTCATCTACATCTTGCTCAAAAGATGTCTTCTAAGTTTCTTTGATAGTTGGTTCTTCGGGTATCACACTTTTCCCCTTTGCTTTTGCAGCAGCTTCTGCTTCGGCATTAGGTCTTTGCAATTGTGAGGCAAAAAGGCGTCCGCTTCTGGTGAAGCCTCCGCCTCCCCCAACATTATCAATCTGTGGAGAAGAGGTTGAAGAATCCAAAGTGATTTTCTCCCCGTTGCAGTAGAGGTCAGAGCCATAATGCCAAGGTATGGCATTACTGCTTTCATATGGAACTGGTCCAGGCACCGTGATGATAACCGGACTGACTGCTGCAGAGGAAGGTACTGAAATGGTGTGCGGATCGTAGTAAATGGTGATCGGTGATCTGGCAGGAGGTGCCACTGTTTGTTGTTGAAAGTTGTTGTTTGGAGGAACATCTGATGGATCATAGTAAATGGTGACTGCTGAGATATCTGTTGGCGTTGTAGAAGATTCTGCTGAATAAATGGGTGCTGATGTTGTAGAAGAAATGGTTGTTGACATCTGGTTTGCTGAAGTGATGGGCGGAGCCGTTGTTGATGATATTGATGAATTGGTTGGAATGATTGTTGTTGCAGTTGTAGAAGAGTCAGGAATTGTTGTCAAAGGGATTGCTGGATTTGTAGGCGCCGTTGTTGTGATCTGAAGTATACCACTTTTGATAAGACCATCTATGCCGCTTCTCAAGTTATCACACCCGTTGACCGAAATGTTGCAATAACCACAACCGAGCTCACACCCGAGGAACATCTGGCATTCCAGGAGCTGAGCTTTAATTTCGACCAAAGGTGTCCGAATCTGTCCAACACTGGTGATTAAGAAAGATGGCTTGTCTTCCTCAATGGCATTAATTCTTGGCCCTCCATGATTGGGCATGGGATTCTTGGTGACACTTGGAGGGGGTGCAAAGTTGAGGGCTTTGGAATCCACCTAATCTTGTACCTTCATTTGTAAAGCCCTGCATTTTTCCGTATTGTGGCCAGGTGCATTGGAGTGGAAAGCACATCTGGCGTTGACATCATAGTTTCTTGGCAGATTGGAGGGATCTGGTGGTGCCAATGTCCTTAATTCAACCAAGTTGAGTTTCAGGAGTTGTGGCAATAAGGCAGCATAAGGCATAGGGATAGGGTCAATCACCTTATTTTCCTGTGATGGTCTTTGCTGAAAGGGTCTATGTTGTTGATTGCTGTTGTTGTTGTTGTAAGTCCTCTGTGGCGGATACTGAACCTGCTGCTGATAGTGTGGTTGTTGTTGTGGTTGATATGTTGGTTACTGAGGAATCGGAGCTAGAATAGTGACAGCTGCTACTGATCTATGGACATACTGAGGTCTACCCCTGCTGGCATGAATGGCATTTGTCTCACTGGTTCTTCTAGGTCCCACAAAAGGCTTCCTGGGATTACTTGACGAACTTGCACCATTATCAGAAATCTTACCCATCTTTAGAAGGCTTTCAATTCTTTCCCCGGCTATAACTACGTATGCGAAGCTGGTGGAAGAGAAGGCAACTAGCCTATCAATATATGTTCCTTGCAGGGTATTCATAAACATGTCGGCCATTTCTCTTTCCGACATGGGAGGCTGGACAGCAGCAGCAAGCTGTCTCCACCTCTGGGCATATTCCCTGAAGCTTTCTCTGGAGGACTGAGACATTCCCATCAAGAGGGTCCTGTTAGGAGCCATGTCCAGATTGTATTGGTACTGCCTGATGAAGGCTTCAGCTAGGTCCTTCCAGCATCTGATAGTGGCTCTGGTCAAGTGTGAATACCACTCCCTTGAAGCTCCAGTCAAGCTATCTTCAAAGTAAAACATCCACAATTTATCATCCATGGTGTATGCTTTAAGTCTCCCAAGAAAAGACTGTAGGTGAGTTCGTGGACAGGAAGTCCCATTCTACTTCTCAAAGCACGGGGGTTTAAACTTGTGGGGAATCCTTACCCCATCCACTAGCCCCATATCCATGACATCAAAACCTAGGGAATTTTGAGACTCCAGAGATCTCAACTTCTCAGCAATTTCGTCAAACCTCCTATCATAGACTTCATCCCCAGCTCCCATTATAGTAAACTGCTCCTCTTGAGGGTCTTCTTGTAAGATCCTTCCTCCAGTAGTATTTCCTTTCACATTACCCGAGATGTTGACTTCCGGATGCAGATGAGGCCCATATACTGGTGGATTAACATGAGGCTGATCCCTTTCATTGTTACTTGTTCCTCCAGTTCCCAAATGGGGTTCTTCCGGGGTTTGTCTTTCTACCAATGCCCTCAACCTTTCTTGACTTTGGGCCAAGCCATTCATTACTTCCATGAATTGGGTCATTTGGTTTCTTATCTCCAGCCTTTCATTAGCCATCTGAGTTCTGACCTCTGTCAGATCTTGCTGTACTTGATCCATTTGGATACCAGGAAGGTTGTTGCGAGTAGGATACCGATGCAGACGGTTGAGAGGAAACACCCGGCGGCGAGCAATAATTCCTGAACCACAACAGAGTTAGTAACAAACAAAACAAAAACCTACAAAACAAAACAAAGGTTAGTATGCAATGCAGTATGCTTATTTGTTTCCCAAGGTATCCGGCTTGGCTCTTTGTTTTGACCTTTCCAGACCCTGAGGAATATACTTTGATGTTGCTTGAGAGAAAGAGACTTAATGAAACAAACTAAAAAATACATTACAAATGGTGAATCATACATAGTTTGTTTTTACAACATATGCCCCTGAGGGGTCAAAATACAACATAAAAGAAAAGTACATCAAATGGAAATAACAACAAGCAAAGTAGTCAAACATCTAAGCCAAACTCATCCTCCTTGACCTCCTTCAAAAGTGCTTCAGTTACAGGACCAGCCGGATGCTCTGTGATGTTCCTGATAAGAAGGTTTCTGGTGGCAATAGCAGTGGTCAGCTTCTTGTGCCTCTCTTGGTCCTTTGACCTCTTCACACCAGCCCTAAGTTTCAATTCAGAAATCTCCTTCTGGGCTGCCAGCAAAGCTTCCTGTTGTTTCTTTTCATTGGCCTCCAAATGCTCAATCCTGGCTTGAGTTCTCTTATCTTCTTGAGTGCGAGCTTTAGTGATCCTGACCCACTTAGCTTGACTTTCCTCTAGATAGAGATCAGTCCTAGCCTTCTGAAACTGGGCCTCTTTACAGGCATTCTTCAATATTTGCTCCCCAGCTCTTGATTTCTTGATGTAGTCTTCTGCTTTCTCAATCTTGGCCAGATGTTCTACCTTAAGCTTCTCCAACCTCTCAATGTCTAAACGACCATCACTCCTCTCTCAGAGGGTCTTCTTCAGAGCTTGAGACAGATTCTCATTCCTTTCCTTCAGCTTCTCAAATTCTTCCAGGCTGACAGTGGCTGGAGGTGGTACTGTGGATGGTCCAGGTGCATCCTCAATGGTGAAGGGCATCCCAAAAATCTGAGCCCTAGCATGAGACCATTCATAATACTGAGCTGAAGCCACATTATTGCATCTACCAAGAATGGCCATCCCTTTGGTCTGGATGTTGTCCCAAGCCCAGGATTCTTGTCTGACAACAGCTAGATTAGGTTTTATCTCACAATACAGGGTTTCAGCTAGATCTTGCATTCTAAGAGGGTGGACCAAAGCATAGCCCAATTGTCTCTTAAACAGCAAAGGATTGTAGTTGATGCAACCCTTCACTCCTATTAGAGGTACATTGGGTACTGCCCACGGCTAGTAATTATGTCTCTGCCCTTGGTGCTCTGGGTGCACCATCTGATGTCATCTGAAGTCAAAGCAATAAGTCTCTTAGCCCAATTCTTCTGCTGGTGAGGATTCAAGAAGGCATCAGTCTTGGGTAAGTGTTTAAGCAACCAAGTGTGAAATAGAGGAGCACAACATCTCACCAACTTTCCTCTTTGTTTCTCATTTCTTTGGTGAACAGAATAATAGAAATCCCCCAGCAATGTGGGTACTGGGTTTCTCAAAAGGAAGAGATGAATGGCATTCTTGCTGATAAACTTGGGCTCGTCTGCAAATAGTATAACCCCATATATACTGAGGGCTAACAATGCACAGACTTCCCTCCATTCCCCTAAAGAGGCCTTCAGGATGGCCTGAGAAGTCAGAAAGTCTAAGTGCAAACCAGGGATCCCAGCCTCTGTGGTCATGTTCTGCTCAATCAAAATAGGCTCCAAGTATAGTGCCTTTGCCACTTCTACATTGCTGGGAGAAGTCATCTCAGGGTTAAAGGGGACACCACCCCTGACAGGTACTCCAATCAATGATGAGAACTCCTCCAGCAGAGGTGCTAACTGAAAGTTCTGGAAAGTGAAGCATCTCAAAGGAGGGTCATAAAACTGTAGGCAGGTGTGGATCAAACTCCTATGAGAAGGGTCTAAGTCCATAACCATATCAAGGATGCCTCCATAATGCTCTCTGAATAATGGGATGTGGTCTGGAGTGATAAGTGCCTGGACCTGCCTGATGCCAGTCAGCACAGGCTCAAAGAAATGGTATGAAATGTTGCTCTTCTTGGGTGCCATGACTGCTGATGAAGAGCTGAAAACAGATGCTGATGATGAAGGCTGATACTGGAGATGAGCCACTGATAGGCTGAGGATGATGATGGAGGTAGCTGAAGAAGGCACCTGATGAAGATAGCTGAAGCAGATAGCTGATGAAACAGAGGTCTATGCAGATGAAGGGGTCAAAACCAAGCTAGATGTAATATGGATACCCTGAAAAACAAATAAAAAAATGTTAAATGATGCAATGATGAGTATGCAAATGATATGCAAGGGTTTGTGATCAAGCTGGATCTGATTACTGCCTTGATATAAGTCCATGTATGTTCAGGAAGTCCAGATGGAGGTTCAGAAATCCAGTAATCAAGGTAGGGAGACTCAAATAAAGAGTCACATGACCATGGTTTAAATCACAAGAACTGTCCAAAGTGAGGTACTCTTAAACCAAACAGTAACAGGGTATGATGTGGCCAATGGTACCTGCAAACCTGTAAACAGCCCAGCCCCCTCACAGGTGATGTTCTAAAACAAGGATCCTCAGACTTGGATTAGTTATGAGAAGTGTAAACACTTCTAACTCGGAGGTACAATGTTTACAATAACCATAAAAGATCTTCCTCTAATTCTTCTCAGTTTCTGAAGGTCATAGTAAAGGTCATCCAGACTTAGCAGGCTTCCCAGATAGCCCTAGCACTACAGGAAATCTGTAGCACAGAGTTCTCAAGAAGAAACCCACATCTGAACCGTGTTTCATATTCCCGCACCAGACCGAAATGGAATGGGAAATAACATGAACCACTCTAGCCTAGGTGTCACTCAGGTCCCAGGTATAGGACCTCAAACTCTCAGTAGAACCCCACCCACCAAAACAAAAACCAGATCCAGCCAGATGACAGTATGACAGTATGATATATAAAGCTTGTAAAGAAAGCAATAAATAACTGTACATAAAGCAATAAATAAATCAACTATATAAACACAATTAGCACATAACACCCCAGTAAACACAAATCAAACAAGCGCTAGGAGGAACCCACAAAAAGAACCAGAAGCCCTGGTTACAGTATAAGGGTCCCCAGCAGAGTCGCCAAGCTGTCGCTCCCACCAAATGACACCTCAGGTCAGAAGGGGTACAGACGCGAACGGTCGGCGAATGGAGAAAAGAAAATGAATGAATAGAGTCGCCAGCTAGGCATTTTTATCCCGTAGGAAAGGTAATGCTGCATAAACCTAGAAAGATATGGATAAGACGGTTGCGAACCAAAGAAACTGAGAAAGGGGGTTGGTTACAACCTGGGAAGGTATTAGCACCCAGATTGTCCGCCGTAGTCGACGGGATCCACGCTTAAAAGATTTGTGCTTTAAAGGGGTAGTGTCAGTGCAATTTGTGTATCAAAACTGGAAAGAATGCAAGTGTCAGTGTAAAAGAAGTATAGCGTATAAGTGAAATGTCAGTGTAAGGAAAAAGTGAAATGCTCATGATAATGAGGCTTAAAGAATAAGGCTGGAAAGATGGGGAATATACAGAGACTTTTGTTCGATAACTGTTAAGTTATGCCTACGTATCCTCTCGTGCAATGAGGAAGTCAGAACACCGTAGTTCGACTCAAAGAGACTGAAAGGTAAATTGACTTGTGAACTGCTTACTTGTCTATGCTCAAGTGTATGACCTGTCTGGCTCAGGTGCAAACTGTCTTGCATTAGACGGAAGAAGCGAGTCCTCGTTTTCGAGTGAAGATGATGAGAAAAGAATCCCGGAGGAGACGATTATTGTTTGTTTTTGTGTTTTCAATCTTTTATTGATTCTTGAGTTTGTCATAAGAAAATGAGCTTAAGCCTAAACCAAGGGTTAGTAAACTCATCACATCCTCCCTCTGATTAGGGGTAATGAGAATACCTTAAGCATGAAGTAAGCACCTCACACTTAATCACCATGGTGTAGGATTAAGGTCATTAACCTACTTGCAATTATTTAGATGTTTTTGTTGTTTTTTTGTTTAGTGTTGAGTAATGAGTTTAAGCCATAATCAAAGATTTAATGGACTCATTACACCATCCTAATAGAAGGATAATAGATGAGAAAATTTAAGCTGAGGAAAGCTCCTCAACTTAATCCATGATTAGGGATTAACCTCATGACAAAACAAAGCCTTTATTAAATGGATTTTAGTTAATGATAAGATGAAGAAATGAATTTTATGGTTTGTAAGACAACTTGAGGAGGACTTGTCCATTAACACTAGGGTTAGTCCTTCTTAACCAATTAAGGAAGAATTAGAACCCTAATGCAAGGCCCAAGTTACAAGTTTGATGTCTTGATGATTATTAGATGGATTGATTAAAGGAATTAAACACATTAAGGTTTTAATACTTAGGATTAAAGTTATACACTCCATCCTAATACAAGGATGCAGGCATAAGCTTAATCACAAAGCCTTAAAGCCTTTAGGGTTTAGTCCTTGATTAAGAGATGAGAAGAGAAGACTCAAAGATGACACAAAGGTAAAACTAAATGGGGACTAATCAAAACCCTAATTGTTATCATGCTTGGAGATCCTAGGGTTTGTGAGGCTTAAGAGAGAAAGATCTTCAAAGAACCATCAAGGAGAGAAGCAGATGAAAGGAGGAAGGAGCAGAGAGAAGCAAAACAACTTGCTTCACTTAAGAAGACAAGTTGCTTGAAGAGAGAAAGTAAGAGATGAACATGAATGAGCAAGCTCACTCTAATACACATACAACATGCATCAAAGGGAGTATGAAAGAGATGAAAAGAGATTATGAGAAGTGAAGGAAAATTCACTTCTCAAACAACTTACCACCTGAAATGTTAGCATGAGAAATGAAATGCAATGCAAATGAGATGAAATGTCATGATGCAAACCAAAACCGGGAGCAAGAACATGAAGTGAATGATGCTAAGAGATGATACAAACATAAGGAAAGGCATGGGAATGATCAAACAAGCATAAGGATGCAAATGAGGCATGCATTGAATCATGGAAGTACATGAAAAGTTATGAAATGTAATGAACATACAACATGGCAAATGAAAGATGCAATGATCAAACATGGTTCTAATATGTCCTGAGATGTATTATGAATCAAAAGAATGCACAAAATGTCATGGCAAGTCAATGGATGCAAGCAAATGAGAGATGGATGCAAGGGAAGGCACAAATTAGGGTTATATGCATCACACAAAGCAAAAATTCAAAACCAGAAGCAAATGACATGATAAAAATTTGAAAATGCAACCAAAGATACCCTAAACCTATACAAACTCACTGCCCAAAGGAGGGGATCCAACTCTTAACCTATTGAAAGTTATGAATTTCCTAAGATTGCTAGGGTTTTGGGGTACCTCACCAAGAAAAATGCTAAACAAATTGAAAATACAAGATCAATTCAAACCAATTTTATCCTATAAACTACATGCTATGCAAGATGCAATTCCAAAAGAATCATCATCCAACTCTCAATGGTTAGGCAGAAATAAATTTTTGAAGTTTGAAACAAAATATTGCCTTGAAATGAAATTAAATCCAATGAAAATGATCAAAAGGCATCAAGATCAAAAAATAAATTTGGTTTGAGAGTTGGACAATGTTTCTAAATGTTTCTAAATGCTATGTGATTTTTTTTGTGATTTTTAAATACCTAAATGTATTTTTAATTAATTAATTTTCATTAACTAATTAAAAATAAACATTTAAATGATTTAAAAATAATTTTTAATGCAAAAAATAAAAATAAAAATATTTTTGTGTTCTGAAAATTCATGAAATCCTTGACAAAATTTTCATAATTTTTTAATGATTTTAGCTATTTTTAAAAATTCGTACAAAGTAAACATAAAACAAATGAAAATAAAATGAATTTAAATGAAAAATGAGAAAGTCAAATGATCTGAAGGCCAGGATTCAAATTCCAGGGGGCGGGAGTTGACTGCGCGCGCTAATGGACGGCCAGAATTCAAACTCACGTAATTATGATTAAGCCCTAATCAAAAACCCTAATTACTTTCATATGACCGGAACAGTGTTCCGGTCATCTTCTCTGGCAAGCCTCTCACTCAATCTCCCTCAATACGCCATGAAACTCCACTAAACTCTCCAGAATCAAACATTAGACAACTCTAAACAAGAATCCAACAATCAAAATCATTTATTTCCACTCAAAATCAAGAATCAAACCAAAAAGCATTTCACGGGCAAAGTTTCAGAACAAGCATACATGGTCATTTTTCACTCATTTTCAAAACTATTCACATCATGATAATCAGTGAAGCATAAGGAAGCATTTAGAAACTAAAAATGGAAGTTCTGGAAAAATAAATGCCATGGCTACCTGAGCTTTGAGCTTTCGAAACAGGGACTTTCTGGCTGCTTCTTTGGTCCAAACAAGCTCCAATGATCCTCCTTAGAAGCTTTTGACACTTAGCTAGAGTTTATATGGCCTCCAGAGAGAGTTGGCAGAAGCTCAGGTCAAGGGAATGTGGAAATCGTATTTTTGATGTGGGAGGTTTCAGGCCAAAACAATGGTTGGGAAATGATCAGAGGATCATGGTGAGTAATTTGGTGAAGTTTGTTTTGATGTTTGAAGGCTGTGTTGTGTGATTCGAAGCAAAATGCATAAGGGGATGTTGTCATACCCCAAATTTTTCCTACTTTTATTTGTATTTTCATTACCTATTGTATTCAAAATCCAAAAATATATGGGGATTAAGCTCAGGTTGTGCAAATTTGCTACTAAGGCCTAGGCAAGGCGACCAAAGCTTGTATGTGGGAGGCGATGATTAAGATTCAATTGAGTTGGAAATAATCTTAGTCAAATGGGTAGGAAGCTTCATTATTTCAGTTATTGGAATATCAAAGCAAGTGGTTCAATTTGTTTTCTCAATAGAGTGCAAAGTCCATGATTGGAGTTTCAATTTTCAAAGGAGTACATAAATGTGTTCCAATTTGAAAAAAACTAATGCCATTCGACCAAGGATCATGATCTGACCCTCTTTGGTTTAAAATCTCATCAAGTCGAAAGAAATAAAGTCAAGATGTCCATCAAGAAGGATTATTCCAATTGGGCTCAAATGCTACTGCTTATAATACATGGACTTTTATGATGTGGCTTGCATACACTACGTGATTTGAAGTTCTAAGATTTCTTTAAACTCAATTATCTGAGTTAAAAAAAAATAAAAAAAAGGATTCCAAAGGTATGTCCATTGACTCCCACGGTCAAGGACTTCATATCAAGACAAAATATTTTCTTAGAGGTTCAAGAAGAGAGTTTAAAAAGAAGCCTCTGTTTGTTTACGGGAGCCATCACGTAATGCAAGCGTAAATCCATAATTTCTAAGCCTAAGAAAATACAAGAACTAAAAGATTCAATTTTGTGGCTTATAGGTTGCTATTTCATAGGCACAATTGATACAAGGCATAAAGTTTTTTGTGGCTTACAAGTTACTATTTCATAAATTACAAGAATTTTGTTCCTAAAAGACATGATGCTAATTTTTCCATGATACTACAAAGCACTTCTGTCAATGTAAATGCATAAACTTGTAAATAAGCTAAGACCCTAAGGAACTAAGGGCACAGTTCTTCACGCTTCAGCTGATTCTTTTTTACCTTTATACGTTGCCCGCCATGTTGTTTCAAACTTGCAAATTCTATCTATAGGTCCTGCTTCATAGACAGCAAAAATGCTCATTAAGTCAGGCAATGTATACCATCTGCAGCAGCAAGTATCCTCATTTCTAAGTTAATGTATGTTTCTCTTTTCACAGTCTTCAGCAAGCACGAACCTCATGGCCACTATCATAAGAGTTTGAATGTCACCAGAAGTGCAAGGAAGAAAGTCAGTAAGGTAGCAGTCATGGTAAATATGGATGAAAACTCAACAATAATAATGCGAAATTCCTACCGCTAGCTGCATTCACCACTATTTTTGATCAATCACTAAAAGCACTAAGCAACAGAACAAATGGTCCTAAGGCTTAATACTGCAAATTCTGCAATAAGAATAGAATTAGAAGTCATTATGCTGTCATAAGGATTATTATCAGTCTAGTATAAGTCATGGCAAAAGAATAAAAGCAAGGTAGAACAATGGAAAAACAGATCAATAACAGGGAACTCCAAAATAGCCATCATTGTTTGTGTGCGCAGGCTCAGAACATGGAAGTCTTCATGTGCGAATTCGAGTCCATTTATTCCAAAGCATAGCTTCATTTCTCTCTAAGTTCTCGCTCCATGGATTTCATCAAGCCTGAAAAAGGGAGTATGAGCAGAAGTCACGAGCAAGGCAGTCGAAATAACATGTTCAGAAAATAATGTCTAAGTATGAAATAATGCATAGCAAGTCCATGATTATAACCAACATACCAAGTGTGCAAATTATGCAGCAAACATGATTCAAGGCATCGATTCGAGTTTGACACAAGCAGTATGCAATTGAAGTCTGGACTGAAAGTGAGTTAACCGATTCGGTAGTGTGTCTCAACTAATTCTTCTTGGTGACCCTCAGTTGGATAAAATCTGTAATCTACGCATCAGCCATGCTACCACTTCAACCATGACAAGACCTGCATAATACCAAGAAAATGTTCACTATCAGGGTCTAAGTTCTCTATACCATACCATCCCAAGCTCTTCATATCAAAGTCTCACCACTGCAGCAAGAAAAACAAGAGGGATACAATGCTACAAGTGTTACGGCTTGATGAATTCAAAGCTACATGTTCATGACAACAAGATCCGAAAAAAGGGGAATCCTAATAATCAAGTATTGAAAACTATTTGCACCTAAGCTGATGTTGAACCATTTCCATAAGCTATTTGGCTTGTATTCCTCACACCAATCACACTCATTAATGTTCCACTTGAGATTTGCAAAGAAGTAGACATTGATCATAGAGAATGCAGTTTTGTTTTAGCTTCATTAGCTTCATCGATTTCAATTGCTAGACTATACCATGTTGGAAAGTCCTTTGGCAAAAAGATCTCTGCTCACAGAAAAAGAGAGAATAAGTTTATGACAGAATCATGATTACAGAAATCAGACTAATAGCGAAATCATTTGACAAGAGATGTCGAAAAAAACTCAGAACTTAATAGATTACCTTTGAACTGTGATTCTGAGAGGTGTCTTGGCAGGTTTCTTTCTTTTAGCATTTCACGAAATCCCTCGAAGTCTGTTGATAGAATTCAAATGGATGGTCCCTTGGAACTGCACAAACAGGAAAGCCATGTTAGTCCCTAGCATGAGCATAATTTAAGGGAGATATAAGGATGCTTCAATGCATTTACAATGTACCAAAATGCAGCTACAAGTTTTTCACTGCGACAACCCTGATCGAGTTTGTCTTCAATATCCAGCCACAGCTTTAAGGCTTGCCATAATCACCATTTAGGTGCTTTTCTCCATGATAAAGTGGACGTTTACCTGTGAAAAACACAACAGTTGCACCATACATTTAGTAATAATAAGAAGGCTTTGTGTCAACTGAAGGATGAGATGTAAACCAGTCCCAGAAAATGTGATGAAGACATAAATCGTCCCTCTCATCCACGAGCCATTTGCTTCACAACTTCAATAGCATCGAATCCCTTACTACCTGTATAAATACAAAGGAAACCAACTAATGTTAGCAACCGTGATCCATAGCCAAAGCAAGTTCAAATAGCCAATTCACATATACTGAGTTCAAAACAATTAAAACCAAAAACAAAGAAATCAAAGATTTAAACAGGTCAAAATTCACCATGGTAAAAGACTTGGAAATTCAGTAAAATCAGTGGTAAAGAAATCAAAGCTTAAGCAGGGCCCCACCCTTTTCTGGAAGCACACTACAGACAAAATCGAAAAGAATGACTCACCTCTCCCTTGGTCCCCACACAATTCCACTCAGAGATCTTTTTCCAACGGATTGTGGATTCTACAGCTATGGCTTGTACGGATTCTCTCACTCAAGGCTCCCAAATTCACCTATAAAAAGAAAGCAATCATTAGCAATGAGGACACCTGAAAAAACCCTAAAGAAATCTACAAAATTCTGCGAAAAATTCTCCCCAAAGAAAACCCTAAATCCACTAAAAGTTCATTCAGAAAGGTTAACAGGGTCTCACACTGATACTCTGTTTAACTTGAACTAGACTCCTTTCTTATCACGCAAAGAATCCCGCAATAACAAGAAACCAGAAGGAAAAGAGGGATATTGAGAAGTGCATCTACATACATAAAAGCGCTGTGAATCATACTTGAGGTAGTCTTTTCTTTTCGTTCATGCTTGATTCGTTCTTCTTGATTGGAATCTCCACGCTTGATTGTCGTTGTTGTTTTCGTGGACCTATTGTTGAAAAGTTTCCGATTGATTTAGTGCTCGTCATGTTTTGATTCGGAATCTCGCGTTTTGACGATGATATGCGATGATGGTTTGTTGTCTCGTTGAGATGATAACCGAGCATGGAGTTTCGAGGTCTCGTGTGGAAGGGGACGGTGATAGGACATCCGTTGTGATTCTTTGTTGTCTCTGTGAATTTTGTTTAAGAAAGTATGAATATGACGATCTGAGTTTTGTATTTTCATTCTTTAATTTATGAACATTTCAATGGTCTCTTCCTGCACATGCCCAATGACTGCCAACCTTGATACACGTGTCAGCAGCTGTTTAGCTGCTTTGACTCTAAAGAATTTCAAATGGCTAGGGTTTTGTCTTTGAGGTGGGTCATGTTTTGGTTTGTTTATGACCCGGGTTGACTTATTGGAGGCTCCGTGGGCCTTTGTACTCTTGGGCCTAGATCCAAATCCCTAAGCACAACTGTTTTTTTCTACTACAACAGCAAACCATTTATTTTCTTTTTTATTTATATTTGTTTTTCTTTCATAAAAATTTCATAGAAACAAAAGTTTTTATTGACTAATTTTATTGAATAATGTTTTTTAATCTAACTAATTAATTTATAAATTAATTTTATTAATTAGTCTTATTTAATTTAATTGGTTATCATTTTCTCTTTAATATTCAAAGAAAAAACTAAAAAAAATCATTTTCTAATCCAGTTTTGTGCCAATTTTGATTTCTTTTTTCAATTTAACTTCTCTATTTGAATAAAAAAACAAATTTTGTTAATTAATTATCTTAAATATTTTTATTTAATTCTATTAATTAATTCGTTAATTAATCTAATTAAATATTTCTATTTAATTTGATTAATTAATCTTTTCATCTTTGTTCGGTTCTATGTGTGTGATATGAGTTTTGCGTATGCTCGATTCCAATTTGCTTGTGACTTGATGCAATGCTTATTTGTGTGATTACTTTTCGCATTTTTGACGATAAATTGCTAAGTAAAAAACGAACGCACATTAAGATTATTCATTTCAAAGATAAACGAAATCTTTGGTCCAACGCCAAATAAACATCCATATGCACTTCACTTCATACACACACATAAGTCGATCGTTCCTCGATCGCCATCTGCACGAACTTTGCACCTTACACTTTTAGCAACATTTTCCAACTTAACGAATCAACGCATTGCGCTTGTTTTCCATAGTTAGTCTTTAGCTTATTTCCTCAACTTTGCGAGTCGAGCACATTGTGCCTCGCTAACAAAACCAACAAATAAAACTTCCATTTGCATTTACCTTAAACTTCAAAAACCGAAATGTTACTATTTAGATCCAAACCCTTGATCCAACATCAAGCGGTCTTAGGAAACAAAAAACTTCAATAAATACGAGGAAAATTGCACGCCACGAGCCTTAAGCGATAGAAAGGGGGATAACGAGCTTTCGTTACTCGCTCCGATTATTTCGGCGCAAGACATCCGTCTTGTTGGACGGAATAAACTATCCATAGTCTTTAGTGCAAATGGACTCTTAAATCCTTTCATCGAAGAAACGTAATAAAATCAACAACCATCACCTGTATCAGGCCGAACTACGAAGCTCTGACTTTCCCATTGCACAAGGGAATACGTAGGCACGAGGATCTCAATCCTTGCCGAGCCCCTAGGATCAATAAACCCTTTAGTTCAGCAAGTAATCATAAGTATAGACATCCCTTCGCGCGTGACAATCTAGATGGTTCCCATCGAGTACGATGGATGTAGGAGGTGCTAATACCTTCCTCCTACATAACCGACTTCCGAACCCCGACAATGGTTTGCGATGACCTTGTTTTATCCCTTCTTAGTGGTTTTATCTATATTTACCATTTCCCTCTTCGGGAATAAATAAAATTAGGTGGCGACTCTCAAGTCAGCCCAGCCGCGACCGCGTTCGCGAGGATCGTATTTTTCGAGGTACGACAGCTGGCGACTCTGCTGGGGACTGGTTCACCCCTATGCAAGTCGAGCCTAGTCTAGGTCTTCACGCTCGTTTGAATTGTTTGATTATGTATTACTTGTTTATCGTTTTCTTTATTGTTTTACATTTTATATCCTTATTGTGGATTTTTGGTACTGGATTGGTACTTTAATCGAAACAACTTGAGGGAAAGGCTCTATACCCGGGTCTATGAGTGTAAACATAAGTTAGCGAGGTTGTGTAGTATGGGCTCCCGAGGGAACCTCTCTCGTGGGTTGTCGATACGAAAACCTCACTCGGAGTAGATTTTAATGGAAATACTGACAACCGTCAAGCTCTTGGCGTGTGTGCTCAGTTGTTTTCGTTAAAGTCATCGACTCTGAGGACCTTTAGAACCTTTTGGTTAAAACATCGATTGATGGTTGCGTAGTATTAGGGCACCAGGGTTCGCGCTCGCGTGGCTCGATACGAAGACCTCACCTGGAATAGACTTACTCAATGGAGTTGACTGACTGTCAAAATATATAAAAATTGACACGTGCATCAAACAATTGAGGAAGGTCCATAACTCCAGGACTTTGTTCTAAACCTCGTGTCGACGATCACGTAGTATGGGGCACCAGGAGATTTCTCTCTTGCGTGGCTCGATACGAAGATCTCACCCCAAACGAAATTCATATGGGGGAGTTAATTAACCGTCACGTTAATGGCGTGTGTAATGAACATCCATACGAATTGTTAATTTTGGGGTCCCTAAACTGTAGAGCCTACCCGGTGAGATCCTTGTGAGGAGAATAATCAAAGCATCCTCCATCCCGTAGCTCTGGTCCTATGGTCCTGGATCTTGCATTTCATTTACATACCATTTCATACGCATTACATATCATTTTCCCAAAAAACAAAGAACTCATCCATCCTTTGTCCATATCAGAGTTGATTTCTCGACACTTGTATCAGACTTGAAGTAGCTTTAAGGACTATGGATCCGTTGGAGAAAAGTCATGCTAATTTAAGAGGAGATGTAGACTCAATGAAGAAACAGGTGGAGCAACTTGTGGAGGCCATGATAGCCTTGACAAAAAGAGAGGACAACATTCAACGAACGGCAGTTGGGGATTCTATTACACAAAAGTGTCACTTTGTCAGGAATGAGAATTCTTCATCAGTTGACGCTATGGAGTATCATAGCTTTTCAATCTCCGCACCTAATCCCAAAGGGTCAAACTTGGTATTGAATGCTGAACAACCTCAAAATCCTGAGTTTGCTGAAAGATGTCGTGTGTTGGAAGAGAAATTTGAGGCCTTAAAAGGACATGATGCTTTTGGTCTGAACGTTTCTGACTTATGTTTAGTGCCTGATGTGGTAATCCCTCCTAAATTCAAAATGCCAAAATTTGAGAAGTATGAAGGAGATAGTTGTCCAAAGAATCATTTGGTGATGTTCTGTAGAAAAATGACCACTCATATTAGGAACGATAAACTAATGATTCATTGTTTCCAAGACAGCTTGAGTAGAGCATCATTGAACTGGTACACACAGCTAAAGAGTAGCCACATCCTATCATGGTTGGACTTGTCCAGTGCTTTCATGAAGCAGTATGACTACAATTTCGACATGGCTCCAGACCGTATACAACTACAAGGGTTATCTCAAGAAAGCGATGAACCATTCAAAAAGTATGCTCAAAGATGGAGAGAGTTAGCTGCTTGTGTTCAACCACCAATTTTAGAGAAAGAGCTGATTGGCTTATTTATGGATAGTTTGCAAAGTCCGTATATTGAAATAATGATAGGCAGTTCTTTTCCCGGCTTTTCACAATTGATGTCAGTTGGAGAACGAAGTGAGATCCTACTCAAAAGTAGAAAAGTACAGGACACCTCAGACGTCCAGACTAGTGAAAGCGAATCAATTGTCAGTTCCCTAGAAGCAGAGGAGGAAATTAATGCAGTTTGGGAAGCTCTACAAGCTCCACCTCCAGTGCCTTATCAACAACACCCATGCAGAGGACCTCATCAGTATCGACAACAGGTTGCACATCAAGAGCCAATGCAATAACAACGTACTCCGCAACGGCGTCCTTACTACGCTAAAAAACCAAAAAGGCATTTTGATCAATTGTCGATGCTTCGCAGTCACATACTTCCACGTTTGATTAATAGTGGATTGGTAGAGCCAAGGAAGATAGATCCAATGCCTCTTCCACATCGACCGAGCTTCGATCCTAATGCTTATTGTAGTTTCCATGCCAACTCACCGGGACATTCAACTGATGATTGCCAACAATTCAAAAATAAAGTCCAGGATCTGATTGATTCCAAGGTAATCTCATTCACACCTCAGGGAATTCAAATCCACAATCAGGCAGGCTCATCGATCCATGTCATGGAAGAAGTTGTTGAGAGTACATGCGAAGATGGTTCTCAAACTGATTTTGAAGAGCAATTTTGAAGAGGCTTCAAAGCCCAGTTCCTCAACACTGGCAATCTTTAGCTCATATCATTACTTTGCGTTTATATTTCCTTTTTTGTTTGGTGCTACTTGCTTTTAAGAATTGTTGTCTTTAATGGTAATATTAATTTAATGAACATGAATGTCTTGAACGAATCCATTCGTATTCACTCACATTTTCCCACTTATTGCAAAAAAAATATATAAAAAATGCACTTTACCTCCTTTATCACATTGTTAGCAAATATTTGAGGGAGGATGACGAAAATGAAATACCCATAATTGCTGATAATATGCTTTCCGAAAGAATCTTGCTGATGATATACAGGCATTGTTTCAAATCCCCAAACACTGGAGATATAAGGAGTTAATCCCTAGACAACCACTTCGAGCCTAGAAGTAGGAGTTTATTTCGAATATTCAAAACCCTTACGCTTAACCCGGGGCAGGGTAGTGTTCAGATAAGCTGACTATGCATCCAAACTACAAGGTGAAAGATTCCAATTTGGAGATCCATCAGTAACCAATGACTTGGCAGTCATAATCCTTCAACGAAAAAAAAGAAATAAAAATATATAAAAAGCCCGCTAAGTTGAACATCCTAATAGGATACTTAGGCAAAAGTTAGGGTAATCCCGATGGACTAAAGACTTCAAAAATAACGGTCCATGCAAAAATTAGGGATTAAAATAAAAATAATAGAAAGAGGTCCTCAAAATCCTCGACAAAAACAAAATAAGTTGCAGTGACCATCTTATCCAAAACCAAAAGGGTCACTAACACCCCAGAAAGACGAATAAGATGACTGCCATTTCAAGAAAGTATGGAACAATCATCTTCAACCATTACACCTTCAAGCTCTCATAGGAGACAAAAATGTGTGTCATTTAACTGAACGTAGGATTGGAGAACATCACAAAGTTGGGTGGGTACAAAAATATTTGAGCCTATATCCTTTGTTTCATAACCGTGAACCAGACCATGATACAACCCTTAAAAGACCTAATTGAAGCAGGGTTTATTCTGAAAGCATATCTCAGCAAGGTTGCGTAAACTGACTCCTAAAAGATTTGCTAATCTTCTCCTTATTGTATCACAAATCACTAGCTAAATCATCACAACGTTTGGACAATCGATCCATTTGTCACACACTATCACATCATTCAAATAAATGACTTCTCAAAACTCGCATGAATACATCAAAATTACCATTTATGTACAAATAAATTTTAATTGCAAGTCAGTACTTAGCATCTAAGGAAATTTCAAACAAGGAAAAGTCAAAGATGAGCTTGAGAATTCATTGGCGTTGACTCGAATCAAGATCACTCCATATCAGGGGCAAGACTTTCAATGACTATGTGGACCTGAGAATTGGTTGGTCGAAAATCAAATCTCTAAGCATTAGAGTTAGACTACCTCAATTAGCAGCATATCTGGGGCAAATAATTCATAATCACCTAATTCAAGGCGAGTCTTTCTAGAGGCTCAGACAGGGGCAACTCCCCATGAAACCCAAATACTGGGGAAACTTGTAACGTGTCAAGTTAGGGTACAATCATTCTCGAGGCTTCTATCTGAAGAAGATTCCTTCAAAGTCCCTACAGACTGGGGCAAGGCAATTATAAAAGGATACCTTAGGGCTAAGCCAAAGCATAATCAACATGCATTGATTATGTCGCTACGCTCATTTGAAAGTCATCATGACATCTGTCAAAGAAGTTGAAGTTCTGTCAGCAGCCTACCACTTCAATAATAGATCAGACTTGGGGATACCACAAATGGTCGCATCCATCCTCCGATCAGAGCATCGTCGGATACCAAGTGTCGAGAAGTCAATACCCTCCACCACCCTAGAAAGTCCAATATTCATTGGCAACCACCAAAAGGCTTAAAGTCCACCATGCTGGCATCTTTCATAAAACCTAAAAGTCCAATTTCCTTGGCAACTACTAAAAGCTAAAGCCCAATTCTATTGGCACTCTCATAATTCCCAAAGCCCACTAATGTGGCAACTACCAGAAAGCTAAAAGTCCAACCTTGTTTGGCAATTATCAAAACTTATTTCCAACGTATACAGCCGTTTTCATTGTCACAAGCATGGCATGCATAGCATTCTTGTCCGAAAACAAGAATGTCATCAAACACAATCATATTAATCATTAGCATATAACAAAGCATTTGCATTAAAATCATTTGTAATTGCATTTTCATAAGAATCATCGTGCATCATGCAATGTACGAGGGCATAGCGGAATAGCATGGCAAGATCCAGGACATGCATCCAGGGTCTTCCTCTCCCAAAGTTGATAGTACTCTTCTGAAAGGAGCTGATGTCCCGCATAAGCTTACGGATTTATTTTCCCCAGCAAATCATTCTTCAAGCTTTATAGTTGATGATGATTTTGTCCACCATCTTCGTTGCTCTCCAAGCAGAGAGCATCCTGGAAGATTTGATTGAGATACTGCTTTGGAGCCCTCCGAAGAACCTTAATCGAAAAGGTACTGCTTCGCAAGATCTGAAGAATCTCATGTTATGGTTAAGATACTGTTCTAAGTATCACTGAAGATCCTTGAACATAGGGAACTGCTTCACGTGACCTAGAAAGTCTTATGCCATGAGGGAGAAATATTGCTCTAAATATCCCCAAAGAGCCTTGATTAGTAAGGTACTGCTTTTCCTGGATTAGAGAATCTCATATTGTGATGGAGATACTGTTCTGGTATCATTGAAGATCCTTGTATATAAGGAACTGCTTCGCATGATCTAGAAAATCTTGCATCATTTGTTAAAGATACTGTTCTAGTATCATTGAAGATCCTTAAATATAAGGAACTGCTTCGCATGATCTAGAAAATCTTGCATCATTTGGTAAAGATACTGTTCTAGTATCACTGAAGATCCTTAAATATAAGGAACTGCTTCGCATGATCTGGAAAATCTTATACCATTTTCTTCAAGATACTGCCCTAAATATTTCCAAAGAGCCTTTATGGTAAGGTACTGCTTTGATGAGCTAGGGAATCTCATTGTTCGAGATACTGCTTTGGCCTTCTCCGAAGAACCTTAATCGAAAAGGTACTGCTTCGCAAGATCCGAAGAATCTCATATTGTGATGGAGATACTGTTCTAGTATCATTGAAGATCCTTGAATATAAGGAACTGCTTCGCATGATCTAGAAAATCTTGCATCATTTTTTGGAGATACTGTTCTAGTATCATTGAAGATCCTTAAATATAAGGAACTGCTTCGCATGATCTAGAAAATCTTGCATCATTTGGTAAAGATATTGTTCTAGTATCACTGAAGATCCTTAAATATAAGGAACTGCTTCGCGTGATCTGGAAAATCTTGTACCATTTTATTCGAGATACTGCTTTGGCCTTCTCCGAAGAACCTTAATCGAAAAGGTACTGCTTCACAAGACTCGGAAAAGCTCGTGTTGTGATGGAGATACTGTTCTAGTATCATTGAAGATCCTTGAATATAAGGAACTGCTTCGCATAGTCTGAAAAAAATCGTATATCATTTTATTCGAGATACTGCCCTAAGTATCCCCAAAGAGCCTTCATTGGTAAGGTACTGCTTTGATGAGCTAGGAAATCTCATTTGGTCGAGATACTGCTTTGGCATTCCCCGAAGAACCTTAATCGACAAGGTATCGCTTCGCGAGACCCGAAGAATCTCATGTTTTGGTAAAGATACTGTTCTAGTATCATTGAAGATCCTTGTATATAAGGAACTGCTTCGCATAGTCTGAAAAAAATCGTATATCATTTTATTCGAGATACTGCCCTAAGTATCCCCAAAGAGCCTTCATTGGTAAGGTACTGCTTTGATGAGCTAGGAAATCTCATTTGGTCGAGATACTGCTTTGGCATTCCCCGAAGAACCTTAATCGACAAGGTATCGCTTCGCGAGACCCGATGAATCTCATGTTGTGGTGGAGATATTGTTCTAGTATCATTGAAGATCCTTAAATATAAGGAACTGCTTCGCATGATCTAGAAAATCTTGCATCATTTGGTAAAGATACTGTTCTAGTATCACTGAAGATCCTTAAATATAAGGAACTGCTTCGCATGATCTGGAAAATCTTATACCATTTTCTTCGAGATACTGCCCTAAATATTTCCAAAGAGCCTTTATGGTAAGGTACTGCTTTGATGAGCTAGGGAATCTCATTGTTCGAGATACTGCTTTGGCCTTCTCCGAAGAACCTTAATCGAAAAGGTGCTGCTTCGCAAGACCCGAAGAATCTCATATCATGGTCGAGATACTGTTCTAGTATCATTGAAGATCCTTGAGTATAAGGAACTGCTTCACATGATCTGGAAAATCTTACACCATTTTTTTCAAGTTACTGCTTTGACATCCTCTGAAGAACCTCGATCAGAAGGTACTGCTTCGCAAGATCTGAAGAATCTCATGTTATGGTAGGGATATTGTTCTAGTATCACCGAAGAGCCTCGACTGAAAGGGACTGCTTCACACGATCTAGAAAATATCATGCCATTGTTCGAGATGTTGCTCTAAGTATGACCAGAGGGCCTTGAGTGTGAGGAACTGCTTTGTTGGATCAGAGAACATCATTGATTAAGATACCGATTTGGGCATTTTCCGAAGAGCCTTTATTGTTAAGGAACTGCTTCGCAAGAGACAAAGAATCTTTTATTTGGTAGAGATATTTTGCTAATATCACCGAAGAGCCTTGACTGAAAGGAACTGCTTCGCATGATCCGAAAATCTTGCACCATTCATTCGAGATATTGTTCTAACATCCACAAAGAGCCTTCATAATAAGGTACTGCTTTGCTTGGATTAGAGAATCTCATTGTTCGAGATACTCCTTTGGCATTTCCCGAAGAACCATAACTCATAAGGGACTGCTTCGTGTAAAAATTTTTTTTCAATGATTGGAGATACTGCTTTGTTAGTTCAAAGAATCTCAGACATGTTGTACAATCTACCACTCCGTCCTCTTATTTCATTATTGCATTGCATTTCATACCTTCTCAGACAAATTTTGGAGTCTGTTTGTATCTAATTAACTTTCAACCTAAAGATTTGAACGCCATGCAACATTTCAACTTCTTCGGTCTCAAGATAATTAGATAGGGGCATCTGTCATACCCCAAATTTGTCCTACTTTTATTTGTATTTTCATTACCTATTGTATTCAAAATCCAAAAATATATGGGGATTAAGCTCAGGTTGTGCAAATTTGCTACTAAGGCCTAGGCAAGGCGACCAAAGCTTGTATGTGGGAGGCGATGATTAAGATTCAATTGAGTTGGAAATAATCTTAGTCAAATGGGTAGGAAGCTTCATTATTTCAGTTATTGGAATATCAAAGCAAGTGGTTCAATTTGTTTTCTCAATAGAGTGCAAAGTCCATGATTGGAGTTTCAATTTTCAAAGGAGTACATAAATGTGTTCCAATTTGAAAAAAAACTAATGCCATTCGACCAAGGATCATGATCTGACCCTCTTTGGTTTAAAATCTCATCAAGTCGAAAGAAATAAAGTCAAGATGTCCATCAAGAAGGATTATTCCAATTGGGCTCAAATGCTACTGCTTATAATACATGGACTTTTATGATGTGGCTTGCATACACTACGTGATTTGAAGTTCTAAGATTTCTTTAAACTCAATTATCTGAGTTAAAAAAAAATAAAAAAAAGGATTCCAAAGGTATGTCCATTGACTCCCACGGTCAAGGACTTCATATCAAGACAAAATATTTTCTTAGAGGTTCAAGAAGAGAGTTTAAAAAGAAGCCTCTGTTTGTTTACGGGAGCCATCACGTAATGCAAGCGTAAATCCATAATTTCTAAGCCTAAGAAAATACAAGAACTAAAAGATTCAATTTTGTGGCTTATAGGTTGCTATTTCATAGGCACAATTGATACAAGGCATAAAGTTTTTTGTGGCTTACAAGTTACTATTTCATAAATTACAAGAATTTTGTTCCTAAAAGACATGATGCTAATTTTTCCATGATACTACAAAGCACTTCTGTCAATGTAAATGCATAAACTTGTAAATAAGCTAAGACCCTAAGGAACTAAGGGCACAGTTCTTCACGCTTCAGCTGATTCTTTTTTACCTTTATACGTTGCCCGCCATGTTGTTTCAAACTTGCAAATTCTATCTATAGGTCCTGCTTCATAGACAGCAAAAATGCTCATTAAGTCAGGCAATGTATACCATCTGCAGCAGCAAGTATCCTCATTTCTAAGTTAATGTATGTTTCTCTTTTCACAGTCTTCAGCAAGCACGAACCTCATGGCCACTATCATAAGAGTTTGAATGTCACCTGAAGTGCAAGGAAGAAAGTCAGTAAGGTAGCAGTCATGGTAAATATGGATGAAAACTCAACAATAATAATGCGAAATTCCTACCGCTAGCTGCATTCACCACTATTTTTGATCAATCACTAAAAGCGCTAAGCAACAGAACAAATGGTCCTAAGGCTTAATACTGCAAATTCTGCAATAAGAATAGAATCAGAAGTCATTATGCTGTCATAAGGATTATTATCAGTCTAGTATAAGTCATGGCAAAAGAATAAAAGCAAGGTAGAACAATGGAAAAACAGATCAATAACAGGGAACTCCAAAATAGCCATCATTGTTTGTGTGCGCAGGCTCAGAACATGAAAGTCTTCATGTGCGAATTCGAGTCCATTTATTCCAAAGCATAGCTTCATTTCTCTCTAAGTTCTCGCTCCATGGATTTCATCAAGCCTGAAAAAGGGAGTATGAGCAGAAGTCACGAGCAAGGCAGTCGAAATAACATGTTCAGAAAATAATGTCTAAGTATGAAATAATGCATAGCAAGTCCATGATTATAACCAACATACCAAGTGTGCAAATTATGCAGCAAACATGATTCAAGGCATCGATTCGAGTTTGACACAAGCAGTATGCAATTGAAGTCTGGACTGAAAGTGAGTTAACTGATTCGGTAGTGTGTCTCAACTAATTCTTCTTGGTGACCCTCAGTTGGATAAAATCTGTAATCTACGCATCAGCCATGCTACCACTTCAACCATGACAAGACCTGCATAATACCAAGAAAATGTTCACTATCAGGGTCTAAGTTCTCTATACCATACCATCCCAAGCTCTTCATATCAAAGTCTCACCACTGCAGCAAGAAAAACAAGAGGGATACAATGCTACAAGTGTTACGGCTTGATGAATTCAAAGCTACATGTTCATGACAACAAGATCCGAAAAAAGGGGAATCCTAATAATCAAGTATTGAAAACTATTTGCACCTAAGCTGATGTTGAACCATTTCCATAAGCTATTTGGCTTGTATTCCTCACACCAATCACACTCATTAATGTTCCACTTGAGATTTGCAAAGAAGTAGACATTGATCATAGAGAATGCAGTTTTGTTTTAGCTTCATTAGCTTCATCGATTTCAATTGCTAGACTATACCATGTTGGAAAGTCCTTTGGCAAAAAGATCTCTGCTCACAGAAAAAGAGAGAATAAGTTTATGACAGAATCATGATTACAGAAATCAGACTAATAGCGAAATCATTTGACAAGAGATGTCGAAAAAAACTCAGAACTTAATAGATTACCTTTGAACTGTGATTCTGAGAGGTGTCTTGGCAGGTTTCTTTCTTTTAGCATTTCACGAAATCCCTCGAAGTCTGTTGATAGAATTCAAATGGATGGTCCCTTGGAACTGCACAAACAGGAAAGCCATGTTAGTCCCTAGCATGAGCATAATTTAAGGGAGATATAAGGATGCTTCAATGCATTTACAATGTACCAAAATGCAGCTACAAGTTTTTCACTGCGACAACCCTGATCGAGTTTGTCTTCAATATCCAGCCACAGCTTTAAGGCTTGCCATAATCACCATTTAGGTGCTTTTCTCCATGATAAAGTGGACGTTTACCTGTGAAAAACACAACAGTTGCACCATACATTTAGTAATAATAAGAAGGCTTTGTGTCAACTGAAGGATGAGATGTAAACCAGTCCCAGAAAATGTGATGAAGACATAAATCGTCCCTCTCATCCACGAGCCATTTGCTTCACAACTTCAATAGCATCGAATCCCTTACTACCTGTATAAATACAAAGGAAACCAACTAATGTTAGCAACCGTGATCCATAGCCAAAGCAAGTTCAAATAGCCAATTCACATATACTGAGTTCAAAACAATTAAAACCAAAAACAAAGAAATCAAAGATTTAAACAGGTCAAAATTCACCATGGTAAAAGACTTGGAAATTCAGTAAAATCAGTGGTAAAGAAATCAAAGCTTAAGTAGGGCCCCACCCTTTTCTGGAAGCACACTACAGACAAAATCGAAAAGAATGACTCACCTCTCCCTTGGTCCCCACACAATTCCACTCAGAGATCTTTTTCCAACGGATTGTGGATTCTACAGCTATGGCTTGTACGGATTCTCTCACTCAAGGCTCCCAAATTCACCTATAAAAAGAAAGCAATCATTAGCAATGAGGACACCTGAAAAAACCCTAAAGAAATCTACAAAATTCTGCGAAAAATTCTCCCCAAAGAAAACCCTAAATCCACTAAAAGTTCATTCAGAAAGATTAACAGGGTCTCACACTGATACTCTGTTTAACTTGAACTAGACTCCTTTCTTATCACGCAAAGAATCCCGTAATAACAAGAAACCAGAAGGAAAAGAGGGATATTGAGAAGTGCATCTACATACATAAAAGCGCTGTGAATCATACTTGAGGTAGTCTTTTCTTTTCGTTCATGCTTGATTCGTTCTTCTTGATTGGAATCTCCACGCTTGATTGTCGTTGTTGTTTTCGTGGACCTATTGTTGAAAAGTTTCCGATTGATTTAGTGCTCGTCATGTTTTGATTCGGAATCTCGCGTTTTGACGATGATATGCGATGATGGTTTGTTGTCTCGTTGAGATGATAACCGAGCATGGAGTTTCGAGGTCTCGTGTGGAAGGGGACGGTGATAGGACATCCGTTGTGATTCTTTGTTGTCTCTGTGAATTTTGTTTAAGAAAGTATGAATGTGACGATCTGAGTTTTGTATTTTCATTATTTAATTTATGAACATTTCAATGGTCTCTTCCTGCACATGCCCAATGACTGCCAACCTTGATACACGTGTCAGCAGCTGTTTAGCTGCTTTGACTCTAAAGAATTTCAAATGGCTAGGGTTTTGTCTTTGAGGTGGGTCATGTTTTGGTTTGTTTATGACCCGGGTTGACTTATTGGAGGCTCCGTGGGCCTTTGTGCTCCTGGGCCTAGATCCAAATCCCTAAGCACAACTGTTTTTTTCTACTACAACAGCAAACCATTTATTTTCTCTTTTATTTATATTTGTTTTTCTTTCATAAAAATTTCATAGAAACAAAAGTTTTTATTGACTAATTTTATTGAATAATGTTTTTTAATCTAACTAATTAATTTATAAATTAATTTTATTAATTAGTCTTATTTAATTTAATTGGTTATCATTTTCTCTTTAATATTCAAAGAAAAAACTAAAAAAAATCATTTTCTAATCTAGTTTTGTGCCAATTTTGATTTCTTTTTTCAATTTAACTTCTCTATTTGAATAAAAAAAAACAAATTTTGTTAATTAATTATCTTAAATATTTTTATTTAATTCTATTAATTAATTCGTTAATTAATCTAATTAAATATTTCTATTTAATTTGATTAATTAATCTTTTCATCTTTGTTCGGTTCTATGTGTGTGATATGAGTTTTGCGTATGCTCGATTCCAATTTGCTTGTGACTTGATGCAATGCTTATTTGTGTGATTACTTTTCGCATTTTTGACGATAAATTTCTAAGTAAAAAACGAACGCACATTAAGATTATTCATTTCAAAGATAAACGAAATCTTTGGTCCAACGCCAAATAAACATCCATATGCACTTCACTTCATACACACACGTAAGTCGATCGTTCCTCGATCGCCATCTGCACGAACTTTGCATCTTACACTTTTAGCAACATTTTCCAACTTAACGAATCAACGCATTGCGCTTGTTTTCCATAGCTAGTCTTTAGCTTATTTCCTCAACTTTGCGAGTCGAGCACATTGTGCCTCGCTAACAAAACCAACAAATAAAACTTCCATTTGCATTTACCTTAAACTTCAAAAACCGAAATGTTACTATTTAGATCCAAACCCTTGATCCAACATCAAGCGGTCTTAGGAAGCAAAACACTTCAATAAATACGAGGAAAATTGCACGCCACGAGCCTTAAGCGATAGAAAGGGGGATAACGAGCTTTCGTTACTCGCTCCGATTATTTCGGTGCAAGACATCCGTCTTGTTGGACGGAATAAACTATCCATAGTCTTTAGTGCAAATGGACTCTTAAATCCTTTCATCGAAGAAAGGTAATAAAATCAACAACCATCACCTGTATCAGGCCGAACTACGAAGCTCTGACTTTCCCATTTCACAAGGGAATACGTAGGCACGAGGATCTCAATCCTTGCCGAGCCCCTAGGATCAATAAACCCTTTAGTTCAACAAGTAATCATAAGTATAGACATCCCTTCGCGTGTGACAATCTAGATGGTTCCCATCGAGTACGATGGATGTAGGAGGTGCTAATACCTTCCTCCTACATAACCGACTTCCGAACCCCGACAATGGTTTGCGATGACCTTGTTTTATCCCTTCTTAGTGGTTTTATGTATATTTACCATTTCCCTCTTCGGGAATAAATAAAATTAGGTGGCGACTCTCAAGTCAGCCCAGCCGCGACCGCGTTCGCGAGGATCGTATTTTTCGAGGTACGACAGATGTTTTTGGGAATGCTGGCTTGTGGGAGAGATCAGGATGAGTTGTGTGTTGTGTTCAGCCTCTTTTGGTCCACTTATCACTCTTGGATAGGTCAGAGGAGTTGGTGTGGCCTAGCTTGATTGGTATGGGTCTTTTTGCAAAAAGTCAAGTTTTGTGTAAGAGAGGTATGGGTCAAGGGCAGGCCAAGGACAATAGGGGTGTCCTGCGCAGCAAGGAATGAGGAGAGCCATGGGATCAGTCTTGAAGCCAATTAGCAAGTGGATTAGGGTTTGTATGATGTTTTGCAACTTTGTTCAATTTTGGCCCCTTTGAAGTTTCTTGATCCATAAGTCATGAAAATGGGCAAACTTTTGGTGCATTCTGAATTTTAGGCAATGGTTTATGTTTGTGCAAAGATTAGAAGTCACTTTGAGGTCTCATTTCACCTTGGCAAGGGATTTTGCAACTTTGCCTCTTTGGTACATAACTTGAAATTATGTGATTTTTCCCAACTTTAACAAGCCATAACTTTTGATCCAAAATGAGTTAGAATGAGTTCTTGTACTTTTTGAAAAGGGAATGATCCATTCTAAAACTTTCATGACCAAAGTTTTCTCATTTGAAGCATTTTTGAATCAAAAAGCAAGGGTTGAAAAAGTTTCCCAAAATGGCAAGTTTCCATTACAAGTCATTTTCCCAAAAAGGCAACTTTGCAAATGGCTTGAAATTCTTCAATTTTGTGAACTTCTAACATCTTCTATGATCATATAAAGATCATACACATTCAAAATGATGAAGAATACCCTTTGGTTGGGTCATTGGGAGCCTCAGATGCCCTGATTTTGCACTGACTTGTTCAAGAAGTCATCTATTGATCAGATGCCTTCCCCATTGAATTTATTCATGAAAATTGGTATGTATGATCCTTATAACATATAGAGACCAATAGAAACAAGAATGACCAAAAATTTGGAGTTATGGCCTTTGAAACCAAAACCCTAATTCTAGGTCATCTGTGCAGTCAAACCTGGCTCTGCTTCCATGCCATTCTCAGTTCTTGTGATTCTTTGACTTTCTTGACTTTATGGGAATACAATATGATGCTTGAACATATATGGACCCTTTTTAAGTGATTGATGACCTTTGGAGTGGCTCAAGTGGCTCAAGGATGGCTCAGATCACAAACCCTAGATGCAGATGACTTGGGAACAATGCAGTGAATCAAAAGTGAAATGCTATGATTGAACTATGCATATGAAAAGATCACAAGCCATGGTGTGAATGGGTGAGGGCAAATTTGGGGTGTTTACACATGCTGAGGAAAATAAATCCTCAGATGAACTGCTGATAAACTTGATCAAGACCACACTTTTCACACATCACTGCCTAATAAACCGATGATCTTAGCACGCAACGCAACTTAAACTTTTAAATATGCATTATCTGAGAAATGAACCACTGGCATAAATAACTTGCAGTTGAACAATCTTCTGATAGTTTGACCAATATTAGTTCAAACGACCATCTGAATTGAATCATAACTGAACAACCACATCTGAATTGAAATCACTGCCATGCCTTTGAAATCCAGCAAAACAGAGAAGAAGAAGAAGAGGACTGTAACATATTTTTTGTATTTTGGTTAGAGGTTAGTAAATATAAACAAATAAAAGGCAAGTAAAAACATGGTGATCCCCAGCGAAGCAAAGACCTGCAACTGAGAAGGATACATGAACCAATACCTGATCTTGTTTGTATGCGAAATGCAGATGAGATGTGAAAAATCTTAGGGTCAAAAATTAGGGTCTGACAGATGCCCCTATTTAAGTTTCTTCAATCCAGATATAATGAAGATTGAAATCTTCGTTTCGACAAGATGGAAGATACTTAAATATCGAAAAACCCAATTTTTGATCCTAAGATGCCAAAAAATGGAATGGAATGAAATGAAATGAACGATGTGAAATGATATGCAAATGATACGAAGGCAAATAAAATGTATATGAAAATGCAGATGAAAATGTTATGAAAGCATATGAAATGTAGAGAAAATATGTGAAAAGTAGAGAAATTTGTGAGGGACAAGACGACACATGAAAAAGAATAAACGCTGGGGATAAAGAGCATAAGACTCCGATGGGAAAAACAGCATGCTAGAGACCAAATTCTGGCTCAGCTGAGACGAAAATGTCCAAGAATGGAAATTGGATAGAAAGAAATCACAACATCCAGGAATGGCATTGAATGAAGTGAGAAAAGTCCCGAAACAGCACATCAGAAACATCCAGGGATGACATTACTGACTTTACTAGGGATTTCCGAGAATGGCAATCGGAAAAAAAATAATCACAACATCTGAGAATAGCAATCAGATAAAAATGTGAATCACAACATCCAGGAACAGAACTGAATGAAGTGGGAAAAGTTCGGGAAAGTACATCAACTCAATGATGACTCCAACATGGAAATCCGAGAAGAGCAATCGGAAGGAAAGTGATCACAACATCCAAGAATAGCAATCGGATAAAATGTGAATCACAACATTCAGGAACAGAACTGAATGAAAAGGGAAAAAGTCCGGGACAGTACATCAAATCAATGATGAATTCACTATGGACATCCGAGAATGGCAATCGGATAAAAGGGTGTAATATCTGAGAGAAACAACAAGTATATGAAAAGTTATGGAGAGACAAAGATAAATGCCCAGTAAGTTGGACTTTGATCACAAAGTAAGATGTTGAAACAAACAGGACCTCGAGAAATGCATATGAGGACTAAAACACTCAGATATGCAGACATTTACGAAAATGGGGACTAAACCACCTAAGAACACGCATAATGAGGACTAAAACACTCAAATATGCAAGGTTAACAAGAATAGGGAATAACACACCCAAGAAAACACATAATGAGGAATAACACACTCAAAAATGCAAACGTAAACAAAACTGGGGAATAACACACATAGAGAAAAATGAGAGAAAATGCTTGACAACCAGTTTAGACTCTTAGAGGAGTGAAAAGAAACAAGACTGATTCCTCAACACAGAGATCACTGCCATTCTGCTCAAAAATTAGAGATGCTACTGCTGAACACATCTATGTCACACCAGTAAACTGTATCAAGTCGAAAATCTTTTGAGAGAAGTCATGCAAAATTGCTTGGAGATTCTTGAAGAAAGTTTCCCCAAGTTCAATGACTAATGAAGGTAAACTGATAATGGATTCAGTTCTTGACTACTGTCGGAGAAAATACTCAGCTCTTTGAAGTAATTGTTGAGAAGAATAAACCTACCATGGCTTTAGTTCTTGAGATGAATGCTGAGAAGATGAACCAAGTATGAATCTTGCAGAGAATCTTCTGACTAACCAAATCTGAGAATAACTTGCTTTGAACAACCAACCTTAAACCATAGGAACTGAGAAGAACTTGCCCCCTGATAAGATCACTGACCAAGTTTCTCAACTGTTTGAAAATTCCTTGATGAGGAAAGTTTATTTGCAAATAAAAATGTTTGTACGAACCTGGTAATTTTAATGCAAAGTGTAGCGGTAAAATCGTGAGTGTAAGCTATTGATTAACTTAACTCGATGAACACAGAGTCGCCACCGTGCTTTTGTTTATTTCCAAAAGGAAAAAGGTAAAAGAACGAATAAAAACCTAGGAGTCTAAAAGCAAAAGCTAAAAGAAACAAATAGAGATTGGGTAAGGGGATTGGTTACGAACCGGGAAGGTTTTAGGCACCCGACTCGTCCGTGGTACTCCAAGGGAGCCCTTTGAAATATTTAATGCTTTTGGTCTGAAATTGGTTTGTTTAAAATGATTGAAGAGATGAGGAGAAGAATATTTTTTAATAATTTTGTGTTTGATGAGGTTTTAACGCCTCATGCCTACGTACCCACAAAGTGCAATGCGAGATCAAAACCTCGTAGTTCGTGGTACAAAATTTGAAAAGAAACAAATGGGTTGAATTGATTTTAAAATGTAGAGATAAGTCGTCATCCCTTAGCGAATAATTCCGCTAGAAAGGATGAATCATATCTAAACATGTGAAAAAAGAAAAGGTTCACAAGGCACAAAACAATTTAGTGGGTTGGCATTTTTTAAAGTATGTAAGAAAATGGTTTTTGATATATTTACATGAATTAACATTGATTAAGAAAATAAAGTGAAAAGATTAAAAATCGCTTGACCTAAGTCAAGGTTTATTTATGAAAGTGTTTGAAGTTTAAAAACAAGAAGATTTTTGAAATAGAGAGAAGTTTTGAAAATTAAAGAATGGGGAAGAGATGAAGGGACTAATCCTAGTGCTTGAATTAAAAGTTGAAAGAAGAGATACCAAACCAATATATGCACAATTCTTCAAAGATTGGAATTTCCTCTTCAAAGGCTAATGAAGTTACTTGAGGCCGAGGTTTCTAATCCATTCCAACTTGAGCAAGGGGGAAGATCTTAAAGTTTAAGTCCATTCTCCAAAAGCAAAGGGATAGTAACCATAGTCCACAATTAGAAGTCACAAGTCTTTTAAGTGTTCAATCCTTTATTAGTGTTTTGATATCCAAATGGACAAAATAAAAAAAACAAGCACAATATGAACATAAACAAATGATATATGATATAATATGATAAAGCATAATAAAGGAGATAAAGGAGCAAGAGATTAAAATAAAAGGATAAGGTGCGAGAGATTAAATTTAAACAGATTATATTCACAAGATTATAATATTTACAATATAAGTGGTATGATGAACTTGATCAAGCACAACCACAACAAGGAATAATAAAATCGAGGCAACCGGATCCAAATGGATCTTAATTCGAATCGGGACAACTTTAGGTCTATGTTAAGCAATCGCCGAGTAATTTACGAAGTAATTACCCTACAAATGAGGCCGGCCACCACTAATTAAAGTGGAAAATATTCGTGTTAATACATGTTAGAGAAACGATATAATGGATCGTTCTCCGAAAACATGCCACACTAAAAGAAAAAGGAAGGTCTAATCTTAATCGAGATTTTCGTTGAATTTCATCGAAAAGCAACCTATCACGATCTCAAAGTATGGAGAATGATCCAAATGATCATTCATCCATAGATTTGAAATAATGAAGATTAAACTAATCGGAAATCAACAATCCCGAATCGGAGACTATCATCGACCGAAAGAGAAAAAGATGAAGAACAATGGATAAAAAAAAAATAGATCCAATAAAAGAATTAGAATATATTTTTAAAATCTTTTCTAAAAAAAACATTTCTAAAATCTCTTTTCTAAACATCCTTTTTCTTTTTAATTTCTTTTTCTAAAATTTCTTTCTTAAAAGATAATCCCTAAAAACTTGTATCAAAATAAATTATAATACTAAACTTTAAAAGAAAATGAAGAAATTAAAATTTAAAAGAAAAGGAAAACAAAGAAAGGGGAGTGGGAAAGAGGATCCGCGGGTGAGGTGGATACAGCAACAATACCAATGGTGTTAGGCCCAACAACATTTCCAATTCACTTTTATAATAATTAAATAAAAAAACAAAGAAAGTATAACAAAAAAATGGAACAATTAAAGAAAACAAAAAGACAGAAGCAGGTGAGGCTTCTTCCTCAATGCGCAAAACAGGGTAGGAAACAGGGTATCACACGGAATAATCCTCACCCTCGAAATCAAAAGAAATCCAGAAAGCTTCTTCTCTTCTCCTTCCGCGAAACTGATTTCACTCTCCTCCTTCTTCTGAATTCAATTTCGGTTTTAAAATGATTTGGGGATGAAGATATGATTAGGGATTTGAAGCTTGAAAGGATTTGGGATTTGAAGCTTTGATTTTCAGTTAAGCAGGGGTTTGAGAGGCTATCTAAAGCTTAGATTTGAAGTGAGAGGAGGGTTCTATTTAAAGGAGAATGAATGAAGAAGGTGATGCCGTTTTGATAAGGTTCAAACGCGTTTTGGGAAGGTCACAAAAATTTCATGTGCTTGCTTTGCTTCTGTTTGCGTTTTGAGTACGGAGTCCTTGCGTTTTGATTTCGTTTTCATTTGCTGTGTTTTCTGTTAAAAGTGATTTCGTTTTGAATTTGATTTCAGGTGATGCTTTGCTCGTGTTTTCGGTATGTGGATGACGTGCGTGTACGAAGTGTGCGGGAAAGGTTTGCGTTGGCTTTGAGTCTTGGGCTTGGCAGCTGGTTTTGGTGCTTACGGTGTGTTTGGCTACGGGATGTGCGTGAGGATTGAACTGCTTTGAGTGAGAGGCTTGGAGTTGTTTTTGTTGTTGGCTGCTTGCTACGGCTTGAGGCTAGGAGTTTTGTCTTGCCGTACGGAAGCTTGGCCTTTTGGCTTTGGTATAAGCTGGATGAGCGTTGCGGCAATGAAATTGGCTGGAGATGTGTGGTGTCAGCTGAGTAATTTGACTGCTTTGTTGTTTTTGGGCTTCACGCGCGGAAGTGTTGTGCTGATGGAAATGATGAGAAGTTGTGGGCCAGGCGTGAGAAGCATGATGGCAAGCATGTGGGCGTACGGGAAGTGAGGCAATAGACTTGCCTTTGTACGGTTTTCGGCTGATGTAATGAGGGATTGCTAGGCTTGAAAAATTGGATACAAGATGAGGCATTGTATTTGTTGGGCACGGATGGCTGCTTGGGCAAGCTGAAGTCATAAGAGGCTTGTGGGATGGCATGAACAAAAGACTTGGAGTGTGGGGCTTTTTTTGGAAAACAAATAAAAAAAAATGACTTAATCAATATTCTTGTTATTTATTATTTTTTTATGCTTATTACTAATTGGATTTTAAAACCAAAAGACATATGGGCTTAAAGAAGAAAAAAAACAATTGGTCTTATCAATGAGAAAAAAAAAGAATTAATTTGGGAATGATTAAAAAAAGGAAATGATAAGAAAAATGGATTAAAAGAAAGAAAATGGAGAATGAAAGTATAACGAATAAAATAATCGGGATGGATTAAAAGTTAATCGGAAATGGGTAATGAATGATTGGTAAACATTGGGAAATGAATATGGATATTCGAAAGAAAAGGGATTTTGAAAGGTGACTTTAATATGAATAATCGGTAAAAAAATGGAAAATGAATAGAAATGGATAATGGCTATATGTTAAAAAAAAGTGATGGTTTATGGATTGAATAAA
Source organism: Lathyrus aphaca (assembly GCA_963966055.1). Taxonomy (NCBI): domain Eukaryota; kingdom Viridiplantae; phylum Streptophyta; class Magnoliopsida; order Fabales; family Fabaceae; genus Lathyrus; species Lathyrus aphaca. The sequence goes on from OZ014522.1 coordinate 303,303,103, forward strand.
AATGGATGGAACGGATGAAGTGATGATTTTTTAAGCCCACGACCAACTCCTGATCTTTTTACAAGCCAACTGATGAAATGGACACAACCAACCAATGAACCACTGAACAGTTGAATAAATTGCAACTCAAGCCACAACTTGTCATCTGAAAACTGTCTGATTATGCCCTGATGATTCGAAACCAAACTGAGGAAAATAAATCCTCAGATGAATCACTGATGAACTGATGAACCGATGAACTGATAACACTGAAAATTCAAACCAAACTTCGCACAAAACACTGCCTGATAACTGACGACTTTCACATTCAACACCACCTGAACTTTGAAAACCTATCTTCCGAGAAATGAACCATTGGCACACACAACTGGAAGTCAACACAATCTTTTGATAGTTTGACCAATATTAGGTCAAACATCCATCTGAAATCGAATTGTGACTGAACAAACGCATCTGAATTAAATTCACTGTCTTATCTTCGCAAACCTGTAACACAGAGAAGAAGAAGAACATTGCAACATTTTTTTTGTATTTTGGTTAGAAGTCAATAAATATAAACAAATATAAAGAAGTAAAAACAATGGTGATCCCCTGTGAAGCATAGACCCAAATCTGAGGAGAAACTCGAAACCTGCGCGATCTTGTTTGTATGTAAAATGCAGATGATATGCAAAGAAATCTTAGGGCAAAAATTAGGGTGTTACAGCTGCCCCTATTTAAGTATCTTCAATCCGGAGATATGAAGATTGACATCTTCGTCTCTACAAGATGGGAGAGACTTAAATACAGAATATCCAATTTTTGTCCTAAGAGAACAAATGATATGATATGAATATGATATGCAAACCTAAGATCTCTATGGGGAAAATAATGACCACCAGAGGAAAGTAAAAACTTGGGGACACAGAAGAAAATCCCGCTGGGGAAACAACAGACAGACAACAAAATAGTTACCAGGAAAATAAATCACTGGATAACGAACTCCACTTGGGAAAAGATATGAAATAATCAAGGAACAGATTCAACCAGGGAAACAAACACCCTGCCAGGAATATCAACCGAACAAAATATTTGAATCCAAGAATGGAGAAATACTGAGTTGGAAAATAAATCATCAACTACCTGTTTACTGGGTAGGAAATACAACAGACTCGACTATCAATTTACTGGATAGGAGCAAAATGCAGAGAGATGTCCTCAATTACCTTTTTACTGGGTAGAAAACTTCCCAACTACCTGATTTACTGGGCAGGAGATATAAAAGACTCGACTATCGATTTACTGGATAGGAGTATGATCATCTACCTGATTTACTGGGTAGGAACTCAATCAAATTACCTTTTTACTGGGTAAGATGAAAATATCTGATTCTATTACCTTTTTACTGGGTAAGAGGAAAATATCTTGACTACCGGATTTACTGGGTAGAACAATTCTTGACTACCTGATTTACTGGGTAGGAGCTTAAGCAAATGAAAACAAACTCTATTACCTTTTTACTGGGTAAGAAGAAATAATTTTGACTACCGGATTTACTGGGTAGAACAAATCTCGACTACCTGATTTACTAGGTAGGAGCACAAGTAAAAGAACTTGATTAGTTTGGTAATATTACCCACTATCGATTACTGATAGCTTAATTCCAACATAATATACTCAAGCTGGAGAAAATATCGCCCACTATCAAACAATGACAGCTTAATTCCAAAGCAAATATATCCACAAAAGGGGACCAAAGTTCAATCCAAGAACAAATTGGAGAGAAACGGTCAAACAAGACTCATCTCGAGGAGGAAATATCTCAACTGGGGAAAATTCCATCCAGATAATAAACTGGGGAGGAAGCTGAATCAAAAATCATCCACGAGAAACAAACTCGGTGGGGAATTAGAAAGGATTAACTCTTTCTGCTTAATGGTCGACACTCTAAACTTGAGAGGAACACGACACACACACTCGGTGGGGAAAGTCCACACCAAAGAGCAGAGAACAATGATAAACGCAAGAATGCAAGCAGACTATGCTATGCTTATGCGTATGAATATGCTGACAAAACAAACATAAAGATAAGAAACGGGTGACATAAACACCACAACAACCGGATACTCGGCTAATCCCAAGGCAATAATGCAGGGAAACATGCTGGAGATTCAACTTGAAATCTTCAGGGGAATATCATAAGCCATCAAAGGAATACAATCCTACTACAAGGCTTAAATCATGATAAGACAATATTTGCTAGGAATATCATCCTGCGGAGGAAAGGTAATAATTTGCTGAGGGTGGAAATCAAACTTCACGAGGAATAACTGTCATACAACTCCTGCTCCACTTGGGGATAGAGTGCAAGACCTGCTAAAATCACATAGGAACCTGCTGGAAATCAACACATGCAGACCTACTAGGGATCCATATGGGGATATCAGAAGCTAACATCATAGCCAAGACACAGTTACGAGGGATTTTATATCAGTACCCAACATAGGGTAAAAGAAAACCTCTAAACTGACTACTATATCAACACTTCTAAATTCAAGGATGCAAACAATTCAAGCTGAGGGACAAGAGCTCAGCTGGGGATTCCCAATACATCTCCAGTTAAAGATAACATGCTGAGGGAAGATTAAAGCTCAGCTAGGGATTCTTAAAACATCCCTTCCAACAACTCTTCTGGGGAATACATACAATCTCCGTTCAACATCATGGTTGGGGGAACAAAACATCATTAACATCAATCGGTCAAGACTATTCAGGAACTTCTCATGGACACAACCAAATCGAACCCTGCTTTGGGAGAGACAAGTTACACACATCCATACTTTACCATCCTTGGAGGCACTATTAACATCCTTTCTTTGTTCATATATCAAAAGAAAATGTTTTTAAAATCTTCAAAGATTAAATTTATTAAATTTGTTTCAAAAAATCATCATCAACAATAAATTGAAATTTTGTAAACAGAAACAAATATACAGAATTGCAAACAATTGGATAAAAGCTCAAATTTATTGATAGAATGGTAGTCAGCAAATGGCATGACTCCATGGATCATTACAAGTTTGAAAAATGGTAAATACATGGAAGAGGGCTACATTGAGATACAATGATCACTATTTTCCCTATCAACTTTGAACTCCACTGTGTCTGAAACTTCAGTCAAGGATGGGTGAATAAGAATCTTTGATGGGAAATTCTTCTGAGGGATAGAATCTGAAATCCTCGGTTGCTACAAGTGATTCAGTCTGTCGATGCAGTTACTTGCCATGATCCCTAACTTTTGCCTAGATTGCCCTTTCGGGTTTTCCATCTACCGGGATAATTATTTCTGTTTATGTCTCTAATTTTTGCCTGGACCTCCCTTTCGGGTTTTCAATCCACCGAGACGCTCATTTTTGCCTAAGCCGCCCTTTCGGGTTTTCAACTCAGCGAGTTGTTCTTTTATTTTTTAGGCGAAGTATTTCTTGACTGCATCGGCATTCACAGGGCGAGTGATCTCCTCACCATCCATAGTTGCAAGAATTAATGAACCGCCAGAGAAGGCTTTCTTAACAACATATGGGCCATCATAGTTCGGAGTCCACTTGCCCCGAGAATCTTTAAGGAAAGACTGAATCTTTTTGAGCACGAGGTCGCCTTCTCTGAATACACGAGGTTTGACCTTCTTGTCAAAAGCTTTATTCATCCTTTGCTGGTACAACCGACCATGACACAAAGTTGTTATTCTCTTTTCTTCAATCAAATTCAACTGATCAAATATACTCTGACACCATTCAGCCTCCGTCAACTTGGCTTCCATCAGAACTCTCATTGATGGGATCTCAACTTCGACAGGGAGCACTGCTTCTGTACCATAAACAAGTGAGAAAGGGGTTGCCCCTGTTGAAGTGCGGACAGATATACGATACCCATGCAAAGCAAAAGGGAGAATCTCATGCCAGTCCTTGTATGTCACAACCATCTTCTGAATGATCTTCTTAATATTCTTATTCGCAGCTTCAACAGCCCCATTCATCTTCGGTCTATAAGGAAAGGAATTATGGTGTTGAATCTTGAAATATTCACAAAGATCTTTCATCATCTTATTATTCAAGTTCGAACCATTATCAGTAATGATTCTATTCGGAACACCATATCTGCAGATAATATTGTTCTTGATAAACCGAACCACAACTTGCTTGGTCACATTAACATATGATGCTGCTTCCACCCATTTGGTGAAGTAGTCAATTGCCACAAGAATAAAACGATGTCCATTTGAAGCCTTGGGTTCAATCATGCCAATCATATAAATTCCCCACATAGAGAAAGGCCATGGGGAAGAAATCACATTGAGATAAGTTGGTGGCACGTGAATCTTATCAGCATACACCTGACACTTATGGCACTTTTTCACATACTTGCAACAATCATATTCCATTGTCATCCAATAGTAACCTGCTCTCAACATCTTTTTAGCCATTGCATACCCATTAGCATGAGTGCCAAAAGATCCTTCATGAATTTCTTTCATTAACATGTCTGCTTCGTGTCTATCCACGCATCTGAGCAAGACCATGTCAAAATTTCTTTTATAAAGCACATTTCCATTCAAGAAGAAATTTCCTGCCAATCTCCTCAAAGTCCTTTTATCTTTATCAGATGCCCCAAGCGGGTACTCTTGACTCTGGAGAAAACATTTAATATCGTGATACCAAGGCTTGTCATCATGGACCTCCTCGACTGTAAACACATGAGCTGGTCTTTCAAGTCGCATCACACTGATCATGGGAACATCATTCCACTGGTGCACTTTTATCATAGAAGCTATGGTTGCTAAAGCATCTGCCATCTGATTCTCATCACGTGGAACATAATGAAATTCAACTTTGGTGAAGAAAGTTGATATCTTCCTGGCATAATCTCTATAGGGGATCAAGTGGGGTTGATGAGTTACCCATGTACCCTGGATCTGATTAATTACCAAGGCAGAATCTCCATACACATCCAGATGTTTAATTCTCAAATCAATGGCTTCTTCAAGACCCATAATGCAGGCTTCATACTCAGCTTCATTATTGGTACAAGAAAAAGTCAACTTCGCGGCAAAAGGAATATGTGAACCATGAGGAGTAATGATCATTGCCCCAATTCCTCTTCCACGTGCATTCACAGCACCATCAAAAACTAAACCCCATCGAGATCCAGGCTCCGGCCCTTCCTCAATCAAAGGTTCATCACAATCTTTCACTTTCAAGAACATCACATCTTCATCTGGAAAATCAAACTTGATTGGTTGGTAATCATCAATCGGTTGATGTGCCAAATAGTTAGCCAAGATACTACTTTTTATAGCTTTTTGAGTTCAGTACTCGATATCATATTCTGTAATAACATTTGCCAACGAGAAATCCTCCCAGTTAAAGCAGGCTTTTCAAATATATACTTGATTGGATCCATTTTAGAGATCAACCAAGTTGTATGATTCAGCATATACTGGCGAAGACGCTTTGCAGCCCAAGCTAAGGCACAACAAGTTTTTTCAAGCATGGAATACCGAGACTCACAATCAGTGAATTTCTTACTCAAGTAGTAAATTGCATGTTCTTTTCTTCCAGATTCATCTTGCTGACCAAGCACACAACCCATGGAATCTTCCAACACAGTCAAGTACATGATCATCGGTCTACCTTCTACCGGAGGAGACAAAATAGGAGGTTCAAGCAGATATTCTTTGATACTTTCGAACGCTTTCTGACAATCATCTGTCCAGACACAACCTTTATCTTTCCGAAGCAGTTTGAAGATCGGCGCACATGTGGCAGTCATGTGAGAGATAAACCTCGAAATATAATTCAATCGGCCCAAGAATCCTCTTACTTGCTTTTCGGTTCTTGGAGCAGGCATTTCCTGAATAACTTTCACTTTATCAGGATCAACTTCAATACCTCTTTGGCTGACAATGAAACCTAGCAACTTTCCAGAACGTACACCAAATGTGCACTTGTTCGGATTCAGACGAAGCTTATACTTCCTTAATCTCTGAAACAACTTCAGCAAATGTTCAACATGATCTTCTTCAGTCTTCGACTTGGCGATCATATCATCAACATATACTTCGATTTCTTTATGCATCATATCATGGAAGAGTGTAGTCATAGCTCTTTGGTACGTCGCACCAGCATTCTTCAATCCAAAGGGCATCACTCTGTAACAGAATGTTCCCCATGGTGTAATAAATGTGGTCTTTTCCATGTCCTCGGGTGCCATCTTTATTTGATTATAACCAGAAAATCCGTCCATAAAAGAGAACATATCAAACTTAGCCGTATTATCTACCAACATATCAATGTGTGGCAATGGAAAATCATCTTTCGGACTGGCTTTGTTCAAATCTCTGTAATCAACGCACATTCGGACTTTTCCGTCTTTCTTCGGAACAGGAACAATATTGGCCAACCATTCAGGATAAGTTGACGTTACAAGAAAACTGGCATCAATCTGCTTTTGAACCTCCTCTTTGATTTTTACTGCCATGTCTGGATGAGTTCTTCTGAGCTTCTGCTTTACAGGTGGACATTCAGGCTTCAACGACAATCTATGCTCCACAATATCAGTATCAAGACCTGGCATGTCTTGATAAGACCAAGCAAATACATCAATATATTCTCTGAGAAGCTCTATAATCCTCCTCTTAATATCAGGACCAAGCAACGCTCCAACTTTGACTTCTTTCTTTTCATCTTCAGAACCCAAATTGACCATCTCTATAGACTCACCATGAGACTGAATAATCTTCTCCTCGTGCTCAAGCAACCGAGAAATTTCATCTGGAATCTCTTCAACATCTTCTTCCTCAGCTTCAAACATAGGGAATTCAAAGTTGGGAGAGGGCATAGGATCATTGTTTTCAATGGGTTTATCAATCAATCTGCACAATGATTTTATTTTTATTTTAGAATATGAACAAAAGTGCAAACAATATGCAGATACACAATTATTATATTTTGGGTTTTTTATGTTACCATTTTTCAGAATAAAGCAAAAATGAAAAAAACACATATGGAAATAACAAAATAACATTTTATTGATGATGATAAAATTTGAAACAAAGCCCGACAAATATCACTTTCACTTTGGGCAGAGTGAAAGGATTTTTGAAAGAAAATAAAAACAAATTACTTTGAAGAGTGAACAATAAAAGGAACATCAACAGCGATCCAGTTCTGGTAAATCTTTCCATGCGTAACAAAGTCAAGCATTTCTTCGTCTTCATCATCATCAATGATGGCAGCAGTGGAATGATCGTTGATAAATCCAGCACTTCGGAAGCCTTCTTGAATAGTCTTTGGATCTTTTATAACCACGCCTGGTGCAAAGCCGATACCAAAACCTTCCTTGTTGTCGACAACATCAGTAATTCGCCCCCAACCATCAGACTGACCAGCTTCTAGCACTCGCATAGCATCCTTGAAAGAGGACATGGGCATGGCATTCTTCTTAGCAGCATTATCTACAACAGAAAGAGCTTGAAACGAAGTTCCCACCTCTTCCTCGGCATCAATATAAGAGAAAGAAGACAAGTTGCTCACAAGCATCGCCCTCTAACCTTCAATGGTCACCAATTTACCCTCTCTCACAAACTTCAATTTCTGATGAAGAGTGGATGTTACAGCTCCTGCCTCAGGGATCCATGGTCTTCTGAGGAGACAACTGTATGCGGGACGTATATCCATTACTTGGAAAGTAATCTTGAATATAAACGGTCCGATAAGAATAGGAAGATCCACCTCTCCAATCACTGTCTTCTTAGACCCATCAAACACTTTCACTATAATCCCACTGTGCCTCATGGGAGCACCTTGAAACGCAAGCTTTGACAAAGTCGACTTTGGCATAACATTCCGAGACGATCCGGTATCAACTAGCACCTTGGACATGGCATCTTCCTGACAATTCACCGAGATGTGCAACACCAAGTTATGATTTCTTCCTTTTTCAGGAAGATCGTCATCACAGAAGCTCAAATTGTTGCAAGATGTGATATTTGCAACAATACTATCGAATTGATCAACAGTCACATCATGGTCAATATAAGCTTGATCCAGAATCTTCTGCAATGACTGCCTATGAGCCTCAGAACTCATCAAAAGAGACAAAACTGATATCTTCGAGGGAGTCTGCAATAACTGCTCAGTAATATTATACTCACTCTTCTTTATAAACTTTAGCACCTCGTCATCACTATTACCAGATTGGCCCGATTGGGCAACAACATCCACAATCTGCTTGCTCGCACTGGTATCTTCAACTCTCCTCGGAGGATCTGAAGCATACACTCTACCACTTCGGGTAACCTTCGTCACGTCAGCAATGCTAACCACAAACTTTGGAGTAGGAAGAGGAACTTCCCTACCATTCTCTATCATCGTAGAATTATATCGGTACGGAACAGCTTTATCTGACTCATATGGCATTGGACCAGGCACATTAATCACCAATGGAGTAACAGCAGTTTTGCGACTATCAAAAGAAATAACTACCCTCTCAGGAGCAACCCTCTCAGGAAGATTGAACTGAGGCATGATAACATTCACTTCATTCTCATATTCATCTCTTTTTGCTGTTACTTTGATCAGCTTATCGTCCATCATCTTTTGAATATCCCTTTTAACAATCACGCAATCACGAGGATTCACCGAGCAAATACAACATCCAGCATAGTCGTGATCAATATCGTGATATTCACTGAAGAAAGCATGCATCTCGACCAAAGATCTTCGAATATGACGGACTTCATAGATCTTGAACAAACCAGGACAACCATCAACCATATTCATGGACGCATTACCATGCTTCGGCAACGGATTCTTCTGCACATTTGGATTAACATCATTAAAATACAGAACATTGTTCCTCATCAACTTCTCTACTTCAAACTTCAATGGATAACAGTTCTCAAAATCGTGCCCCGGGGCACCTTGATGAAAAGCACATCGAGCTTCTGGCTTATACCACCATGGAATAGTCTCTGGAACTGGAGGTGGAGGACGAGTTTGCACAAGATTCTTTGCAATCAAAGACGGAAGCAAGTCTGCATACGACATCGGAATAAGATCAAAACTGGGCTTAGCCCAAGCTTGTTGATTACCATCTTGTTGCACAGAAGGTTGCTGATAACGGGGTTGATACTTTGGAACAACTGGCAAAGTTGGAGCCACATTGATCATCGGTGTTACAGAAGCCACATGCTGCGAATGGTGATTCCCACGACTGTGAGGCCTTCCATAACTTTCCCGGGATACTGCATTAGTCTCATTTTCTTTCTTTTTCCCGAAGTTGAACCTTCTAGAGCTTGAACCATTACTATTCTCTTGACTCAACCGTCCTTCACGGACACCTTCTTCTAAACGCATCCCCATGCTCACCATCTCAGTGAAATCGTAAGGAGCGCTTGCTATCATCCTCTCATAATAAAAAGAACCCAACGTCTTCAAGAAGATCTTCGTCATTTCTTTTTCTTCCAGTGGAGGAACAATATGGGCTGCCAGCTCGCGCCATCTCTGCGCATATTCTTTAAAAGTCTCCTTGTCTTTCTGGGACATAGCACGAAGTTGATCTCTATCTGGTGCCATATCAACATTGTACTTGTACTGCCTCACAAAAGCTTCTCCCAAATCATTGAAGGTCTTGATTTGGCTATTATCCAGACTCATATACCACCTCATGGGTGCACCGGTCAAACTGTCCTGGAAATAGTGAATCAGCAGCTTATCATTATCAGCCTGAGCAGACATCTTTCTTGCATACATAGTCAGATGGCTCAACGGACAAGTGTTGCCTTTGTACTTCTCAAACTCAGGAAACTTGAATTTGTACGGAACTTTGACATTAGGGACCAGACAAAGGTCATAAGCATCTTTTCCGAACAAATCCTTATGCTTCAAGGCTCTCATCTCCCTCTGGATCTCAACAAAGCGTCCCTGGAAGTCATCAAGTCTTTCAGCAACTCCAGCACCTTCACTAGGCTCAGCATGGTAAATCATTTCATCATGGTGTGGAATATTGTGCACCACAGGCGGTACAGTAGTCACAACTGGAGGAAGAGTAGTCCACACTGGTGGTGGGAGAGTATTAAATGCAGCAGTCTCCTGATGATGAGGAGGACGATAACCAGCAGGAAAAAAGTCAACGGGCATGCCCCAAGGTGTGCTAGCAGGCATACGATAGCGAGGAGAGATAACAGTCTCAACAGGAATTGAAGCGGTAACAACCTCAGATATGACAGTATTCTGAACAGGAGAAGGAGGTGGCTGATTCTGAGCAGCCACCAAATTTTCCATCATAGCAGACACTCTTTCCAAGCTTTCCCTCAGATAAGTAACCTCTTCACGCATCTCGCGATTCTCTTGTTGCAAAGTTTCCATCACTCTTCTCCGATTAGCTCGAGTATCAAAGTGGTGAGTCAGCTTGACAGGAGAACTGGATGAAGACCAAGAAACAACAATAAGATCTCTGGAGAACACTAAAAAAACAAGACAAATGCGGATATGATGCATGTTATGCGTATGCAAATGCAAAGATTTCAAAGGACTATATAAGATAACTTGCAATATTCATAAAGAGACATTTTTGAAATACTTAAAACTCATTCTCATTAATATCAAAGTGAGGATTACAAATGAAGTACAAACATCAATAATCCTAATACATAAGAGGAAGAGTAAACTAGGCCTAGGGAATCATATCCGAAGAAGCTCCGAATCCTGGCTGATACTTCATACGAATCCTCTTGATCTCATTCTTGTACCGCTCTTCCATATCTTCCTTATCCTTCACTAACTTGTCAACGATGGCCTTCCAAGCACCGAAAGTAGGAGGAATAGTAGATGGAGTACTAGAGGAAAATAAATCCTCTCTCGGCCTCTTCGTGACCCGCCGCTCAAGTTGCTCGATAAGATCATCCTTCTCTTTCAGCTACTCCTGCATAGTAGTCCTCTCAAGTAACCATTCTTCTTTCTCTTTCTTCATCTTCTCTAACTCTTCTTGAAGAACCAACTTCTCATCAACGGGAGGTAGAAAAGCAGACAAAGGCAATATGGGAAACATAGGCTCCTCAGGTGGATAAGGCATCTTGAGCTTGGAAGCTCTAGATCGAACCCACTAAATATAACAATCGGAAGGAGGAAGGTGTTGTCTACCCAATTGACCTTTCTTTTTCCTATGAACAACATGCCAATAATGAGCAATCCTTTTCTTCATCTCTATATGATCAGCACCATTAAGAAAGAAGAAACGAGATAAGGCAAGATTGTTTGGAACATCCTTCAAACAATAACCGAACTGTCGTCTAGCCAGAATGGGGTTGTAGCTAATTCCCCCACGTGTACCAAGAAGAGGTACATTAGAAAATTCTCCACAACCATCAATAAGAACTCCAGTGTCATAATGAGAACTATACCATGTCATGTCCTTATGAGAAAGTGACATCAACCTTTGAGACCATCTTCGATTCTCTCTATTGTCCTTGAAAACATCCGACTTCGGTAGGTGTGAAATAAACCACCTATAAAGAAGAGGCGCACAACATACAATCTCTCCGTCACCTTTGGAGGTCCTATAGTGAAAAGCATGATACATATCTCCAAGCAAAGTAGGAACCGGGTTCTTCTTCAAGAAGATCTGAATAGCATTCTCATCCACAATACCATCCAAATTCGGAAACAAGACAATCCCGTAAATAAGCAAAGCAAGAATAGCCTCAAATGCATCCTTATGACCCAAAGTAAGTGAAGTAGACGCCTTTCCCATCAAGAACTTAGCATTAATACCACGAACACTCCCCTTTGGAAGAAACTTCCCATTAAGATCGGATTCCTTAAGAAAAAGTGCTTTGGCGATGACCTTGATAGTAAGCTCCTTCTCTAAACCAGGGAAAAGAAACTCCTTGTCCAGAATAGGCAAACCTAACCAATGAGAATACTCCTCCAAAGTTGGCACAAGCTGATAATCCGGAAAGGTGAAACAATGATGCAACGGGTCATAAAACTGAGCTAAAGTAGGGAGAATCCCCTCAGGTACATCGGTATCCAACATATACAAAAGCTTCCCATGACATCTTCGGAACTCTTGGGTATCAACAACCAGAGCTCCTAGCTTTCTCAACTCCACAACATTAGGATTCTTGAAAGTGTACTTCTTTGTGTTCCTCCTTTCAAAAGTCATAGCCATGGACATCTGAAATTTTGCAAAAGTTCCTTATAAGTCCTTTGAAATCTTACGAACAATGCTCATGAATGTATGATGGCGTGTATGCAACAAACACAAACAAGATCACACAAGGCACACAGGCTTAGGTTCCGAGTCACGAGCATGAAGTCAAGGTAACAGAACACCAACCCAAACAGGTAGTACTAAGGTTTTGTCTTCATTGTACCTGCAGAAAACCAAAAGGGTGCTAACAGAGGTGCCCGGAGTTAACAACCATCTTTAGAATATCACCGGTACGTTGGATTACTCCCCAACCGATAACATTCTTAAAATAGACCTCGTCCGAGTGTAGTATCGCGTGACAACCGCCTTAGATTTACACCCAGACTGTTTCCGCACTACGTTCCTAAATTGGCTTGGATGGGTTAAGGGTTCTAAGGTCCTCAGTATGATCAGCTCAAGGTCGGAAAATAATGCCACATACGATTACTCGTAATGACATTGATAGTCCAAGAGAGCCTAACCGAGTGGAGATTATCAAATTGATATTGCTTTGGACTACTCCATCACATATCGCTTCGAATATCGCCGTCCTATCATAAGTTTCAACTCAGATCCGGGTTAGAATCTATCTCACACAGAGGATCACCAAAACCAAAACAGAACAACCAAATAACAAACAATTCAAACCAAAGCAATAAATAAATCAAAGTAGGCTGAATCCGCTTAGAGAATACTCCCCAGCAGAGTCGCCACTTTTCTGTAGCGGTAAAATCGTGAGTGTAAGCTATTGATTAACTTAACTCGATGAACACAGAGTCGCCACCGCGCTTTTGTTTATTTCCAAAAGGAAAAAGGTAAAAGAACGAATAAAAACCTAGGAGTCTAAAAGCAAAAGCTAAAAGAAACAAACAGAGATTGGGTAAGGAAATTGGTTACGAACCGGGAAGGTTTTAGGCACCCGACTCGTCCGTGGTACTCCACGGGAGCCCTTTGAAATATTTAATGCTTTTGGTCTGAAATTGGTTTGTTTAAAATGATTGAAGAGATGAGGAGAAGAATATTTTTTAATAATTTTGTGTTTGATGAGGTTTTAACGCCTCATGCCTACGTACCCACAAAGTGCAATGCGAGATCAAAACCTCGTAGTTCGTGGTACAAAATTTGAAAAGAAACAAATGGGTTGAATTGATTTTAAAATATAGAGATAAGTCGTCATCCCTTAGCGAATAATTCCGCTAGAAAGGATGAATCATATCTAAACATGTGAAAAAAGAAAAGGTGCACAAGGCACAAAACAATTGAGTGGGTTGGCATTTTTTAAAGTATGTAAGAAAATGGTTTTTGATATATTTACATGAATTAACATTAATTAAGAAAATAAAGTGAAAAGATTAAAAATCACTTGACCTAAGTCAAGGTTTATTTATGAAAGTGTTTGAAGTTTAAAAACAAGAAGATTTTTGAAATAGAGAGAAGTTTTGAAAATTAAAGAATGGGGAAGAGATGAAGGGACTAATCCTAGTGCTTGAATTAAAAGTTGAAAGAAGAGATACCAAACCAATATATGCACAATTCTTCAAAGATTGGAATTTCCTCTTCAAAGGCTAATGAAGTTACTTGAGGCCGAGGTTTCTAATCCATTCCAACTTGAGCAAGGGGGAAGATCTTAAAGTCTAAGTCCATTCTCCAAAAGCAAAGGGATAGTAACCATAGTCCACAATTAGAAGTCACAAGTCTTTTAAGTGTTCAATCCTTTATTAGTGTTTTGATATCTAAATGGACAAAATAAAAAAAAACAAGCACAATATGAACATAAACAAATGATATATGATATAATATGATAAAGCATAATAAAGGAGATAAAGGAGCAAGAGATTAAAATAAAAGGATAAGGTGCGAGAGATTAAATTTAAACAGATTATATTCACAAGATTATAATATTTACAATATAAGTGGTATGATGAACTTAATCAAGCACAACCACAACAAGGAATAAGAAAATCGAGGCAACCGGATCCAAATGGATCTTAATTCGAATCGGGACAACTTTAGGTCTATGTTAAGCAATCGCCGAGTAATTTACGAAGTAATTACCCTACAAATGAGGCCGACCACCACTAATTAAAGTGGAAAATATTCGTGTTAATACATGTTAGAGAAACGATATAATGGATCGTTCTCCGAAAACATGCCACACTAAAAGAAAAAGGAAGGTCTAATCTTAATCGATATTTTCGTTGAATTTCATCGAAAAGCAACCTATCACGATCTCAAAGTATGGAGAATGATCCAAATGATCATTCATCCATAGATTTGAAATAATGAAGATTAAACTAATCGGAAATCAACAATCCCGAATCGGAGATTATCATCGACCAAAAGAGAAAAAGATGAAGAACAATGGATCAAAAAAAATAGATCCAATAAAAGAATTAGAATATATTTTTAAAATCTTTTCTAAAAAAAACATTTCTAAAATCTCTTTTCTAAACATCCTTTTTCTTTTTAATTTCTTTTTCTAAAATTTCTTTCTAAAAAGATAATCCCTAAAAACTTGTATCAAAATAAATTATAATACTAAACCTTAAAAGAAAATGAAGAAATTAAAATTTAAAAGAAAAGGAAAACAAAGAAAGGGGAGTGGGAAAGAGGATCCGCGGGTGAGGTGGATACAACAACAATACCAATGGCCTTAGGCCCAAAATCATTTCCAATTCACTTTTATAATAATTAAATTAAAAAAACAAAGAAAATATAACAAAAAAATGGAACAATTAAAGAAAACAAAAACACAGAAGCAGGTGAGGCTTCTTCCTCAATGCGCAAAACAGGGTAGGAAACAAGGTATCACACGGAATAATCCTCACCCTCGAAATCAAAAGAAATCTAGAAAGCTTCTTCTCTTCTCCTTCCGCGAAACTGATTTCACTCTCCTCCTTCTTCTCAATTCAATTTCGGTTTTAAAATGATTTGGGGATGAAGATATGATTAGGGATTTGAATCTTGAAAGGATTTGGGATTTGAAGCTTTGATTTTCAGTTGATCAGGGGTTTGAGAGGCTATCTAAAGATTAGATTTGAAGTGAGAGGAGGGTTCTATTTAAAGGAGAATGAATGAAGAAGGTGATTCCGTTTTGAGAAGGTTCAAACGCATTTTGGGACGGTCACGAAAATTTCATGTGCTTGCTTTGCTTCTGTTTGCGTTTTGAGTACGGAGTCCTTGCGTTTTGATTTCGTTTTCATTTGCTGCGTTTTCTGTTAAAAGTGATTGCGTTTTGAATTTGATTTCAGGTGATGCTTTGCTCGTGTTTTCGGTATGTGGATGACGTGCGTGTACGAAGTGTGAGGGAAAGGTTTGCGTTGGCTTTGAGTCTTGGGCTTGGCAGTTGGTTTTGGTGCTTGCGGCGTGTTTGGCTACGGGATGTGCGTGAGGATTGAACTGCTTTGAGTGAGAGGCTTGGAGTTGTTTTTGTTGTTGGCTGCTTGCTGCGGCTTGAGGCTAGGAGTTTTGGCTTGCCGTACGGAAGCTTGGCCTTTTGGCTTTGGCATAAGCTGGATGAGCGTTGCGGTAATGAAATTGGCTGGAGATGTGTGGTGTCAGCTGAGTAATTTGACTGCTTTGTTGTTTTTGGGCTTCACACGCGGAAGTGTTGTGCTGATGGAAATGATGAGAAGTTGTGGGCCAGGTGTGAGAAGCATGATGGGAAGCATGTGGGCGTACGGGAAGTGAGGCAATAGACTTGCCTTTGTACGGTTTTCGACTGATGTAATGAGGGATTGCTAGGCTTGAAAAATTGGATACAAGCTGAGGCATTGTATTTGTTGGGCACGGATGGCTGCTTGGGCAAGCTGAAGTCATAAGAGGCTTGTGGGATGGCATGAACAAAAGATTTGGAGTGTGGGGCTTTTTTTGGAAAACAAATAAAAAATAAAAACAAATGACTTAATCAATATTCTTGTTATTTATTATTTTTTTTATGCTTATTACTAATTGGATTTTAAAACCAAAAGACATATGGGCTTAAAGAAGAAAAAAAATATTGGTCTTATCAATGAGAAAAAAAAATGAATTAATTTGGGAATGATTAAAAAAAGGAAATGATAAGAAAAATGGATTAAAAGAAAGAAAATGGAGAATGAAAGTATAACGAATAAAATAATCGGGATGGATTAAAAGTTAATCGGAAATGGGTAATGAATGATTGGTAAACATTGGGAAATGAATATGGATATTCGAAAGAAAAGGGATTTTGAAAGGTGACTTTAATATGAATAATCGGTAAAAAAAATGGAAAATGATTAGAAATGGATAATGGCTATATGTAAAAAAAAAGTGATGGTTTATGGATTGAATAAAAATGGATGGAACGGATGAAGTGATGATTTTTTAAGCCCACGACCAACTCCTGATCTTTTTACAAGTCAACTGATGAAATGGACACAGCCAACCAAAGAACCACTGAACAGTTGAATAAATTGCAACTCAAGCCACAACTTGTCATCTGAAAACTGTCTGATTATGCCCTGATGATTCGAAACCAAACTGAGGAAAATAAATCCTCAGATGAATCACTGATGAACTGATGAACCGATGAACTAATAACACTGAAAATTCAAACCAAACTTCGCACAAAACACTGCCTGATAACTGACGACTTTCACATTCAACACCACCTGAACTTTGAAAACGCATCGTCCGAGAAATGAACCATTGGCACACACAACTGGCAGTCAACACAATCTTTTGATAGTTTGACCAATATTAGGTCAAACATCCATCTGAAATCGAACTGTGACTGAACAAACGCATCTGAATTAAATTCATTGTCTTATCTTTGCAAACCTGTAACACAGAGAAGAAGAAGAACACTGCAACATTTTTTTGTATTTTGGTTAGAAGTCAATAAATATAAACAAATATAAAAAAGTAAAAACAATGGTGATCCCCTGTGAAGCATAGACCCACATCTGAGGAGAAACTCGAAACCTGCGCGATCTTGTTTGTATGCAAAATGCAGATGATATGCAAAGAAATCTTAGGGCAAAAATTAGGGTGTTACACAAAGTTCAATGCAAAGTTTGAAATCAAGAATCATCTTTTGAATGAAATTTATTGAGGTAAAGCAAATGAAAACATTGTCAAAACACGGGGGTTGAGACAAAATTAAAGATAAAGCAAAAGTAAGAAACAAATGATTGGTAACGAACTTGGGAGTCAGTTTACGCAACCTTGTTGTAGTATGCTTTTCAAAAGAAACTTGAATTCAATTAGGACTTTTTGAAGGTTGTAACATGGTCTGGTTCACGGTTTATGAAACAAAGGATATAGGCTCAAAGTTTATTTGTACCCAACCCAACTTCGTGATGAACTCCAGCCCTACATTCAATTAATTCAGTCTATGCATTCAAGTTCCAAGATATTTGGGATTGCACAGACGAAGATGATTCATAAGCCAAAAAAATTTGAGATAGCAGTCACATCTTCCTTTTTGTTATTTCTGGTGAGGACTTTGGTCCACTCATCTTATTTTTGCTGAGGATTTTGATGACCTCTTGAAAAATCTTTTCTTTTATTATCCCTAATTCTTGCCTGAACTGTGTCATTTAATCTTACAGTCAGCGGGATGCCCCAGTTTTTGCCTAAGTCTCCTTCATAGGTTTTGACTTAGCGGGCTTTGATTTTTTTCAAATAAATTTTTTCAATATCATTTTTTTTAAAGATGATGACTGCATGGCTTAATGATTACGATGAACCATCATTGGCTTTTGAATTGAGAAACATCTTCAACACTTCTTTGATGTGTATGAAGGAAAGCTTGAGATTGCAACCTTTATTGAAAGGTATCTTGAATGATTCTCTTGTACTTGAATGCACATTCGAATTAATTGAGAACTACCCATCCCCGGGTTAAAAATTGCGGGTTTTTTCGAATAGAAAGAAACTCCAACTTCAAGGCTCAAAGGGGTTGACGAAGGATTAACTTCCTTATTTCTCCGGTATTTGGGATTTGAAACAATGCTTCTATTTCATCAGCCAAGTTTCAAATGAAAGCATACCAACAACAATTATGGGTATCTTGTTTTCATCATCCTCCCTGCAATCATTGTAAAAGCTTGAGAAAAGGTAAATGAATTTGAAATGTAAAGCATAAAGATGCAAATAGCAAATGAAATTGAATCAAAACAAAACAATGCTCATTTCATTAAAATCAACATGAAAGTACAAACAAAGTTTAAAAGCAAACAAGTCAATACAATTGAAGAAAATTGCAAACATAAAGAAACAATGGCCTAGTGATCCATCAGCAACAAGGATGAATTGTCCCGTCTGATATTTTGGCCTTGAAGAAAATTTGACTGTTGAATTCTTCTAGGAGATTCACTTCTCATGCTTCGGAAAAGGATTGTTGACAACATTGGGATTTGTGTCATTAAAGTAAAGGATATTGTTCTTGATAAGTTCTTGCACTTTAGCCTTCAGTGCAAAGCAATGTTCCAAGTCATGACCAGTTCCACCTTGATGAAACTCGCAGCGAAGATCCGATCTATAACCAACCGGAAGAGGATTTGGAACAGGAGGCGGAGGTCTAGTAGTAATTAAACCACTCTTAATCAAGGAAGGAAACAAATCAGTGTAACGCATAGGGATAGAATCAAATTTTGGCCTATTGCGATACTGATTTTGTCCAGCAGCTGGATGAGGAGCCTGAGCTTGAGCTCGAATTTGAACTTGAGCTTGAGCTGGTTGAGCTTGAACTTGAACTTGAGTTTGAGCAGGTTGAGTTTTAACAACATGAGCAATTGCAGCTACGTATGGTTGAACATATCGTTGTTGCGGGTGATAAGGCCTCTTCTCAGTTGAAACAGCATAAGCATCACAATCCCTTTTCTTGTGAAAGTTCCCAAAAGACTTCCTTGCAGCATTAGGAGATTCAGAATTGGTGATCTTACCCTTCTTGATACCTTCCTCAAGTCTTTCTCCAATAGTGACTAGATCAGAAAAACCAGATGAAACACTTCCTACCATTTTCTCCCAAAAGAACGGTTGAAGAGTGTCCATGAACAAACCAGTTAATTCTTTTTCGGCCAAAGGTGGTTCCACTTGAGCAGCTAGCTCTCTCCAACGCTGAGCGTACTCTTTGAACGATTCTTTCTCTTTCTGTGACATGTTTTGAAGTTGACGACGGTCAGGCGCCATGTTCAGGTTGTACTTATATTGCCTTACAAAAGCATCAGACAAATCCTTCCAGTTTCGAATGTGACTCTTCTCAAGTCCCACATACCACTTCATAGAAGCACCACTCAGACTATCTTGAAAACAGTGAATAAGCAGCTTGTCATCCTTGGCATGTGCATCCATTTTGCGACAATACATCAGCAGATGAATCTTTGGACAAGTATGACCATTGTATTTCTCGAATACATGAACCTTGAACTTATCAGGCAAAACTAGGTCAGAGACTAAACACATGTCTATTGCAACAGAACTAAAGACATCTTTTCCTTCTAGACCTCTTACCCTCTTCTCAAGAGTCAAAAATTGTTCTCTAACTTCATCCATATATCCAATTTCACCCTGACTTTCAGCTTGTGGACCAGCAACTTGGTACAAAAAAGGAGAATTATGATAAGTAGTCTGAGCAGTAGTGTGCACAACAGGTTGAGGTTCAACAAAAGTCGGAGCTGAAAAGACTGGCACAACAGATGAACCACCCATTTGAGCAGTAGAAGAAACTTGCACATAATCCGGAGGTAACCCATATTCTGGCCAAGTAGAAACCGGTTGCTGAATAACAGGAGGGTCAACAACAGCAGTGAAAACTTCAGAGATAACAGTCCTTTGAGGTGGTTCACCTCGAGCAATCAGAACTTGCATCATTTCAGTGAGCCTGGTCATACCGGCCTTCAACTCATCAATCTCCATCCGGACTTCCATGTTATGTTGTTCTTGGTGTTCCATTCTCAATCTGATAGCTCTCAATCTGTTAGCAGCTCTAGTACCGTATCTGTGATGAGGAGTCAGCTTGACGGATCAACAGACAACTGAAGAAAGAAACCACCGGGATGAGTTCCCACACAACTCGGATGAACGCAAGAATATGCGAGGATGCAATGATATGCAATGTTCACTTCCATTTTTAAGAAAAACAGCTCGATTATTGCAAACATGGTCAACATTGAGAATATGGTCATGAAAAATCTTGACAAAAATGGAATTTTTACTTTTTTTTTCAATATTGGCAATAATCGGAATTATTTTCCTTGAAAAATGGTTGTGATAATGATCATGATGAATATGTAGATGCAACAACCACAAACAAGATCACGCAAAGCACACAGGTTCAAAGGTTCGAATCACGAGCATGGAGTCAAGGGATAAGAACCAACAACCCACAAAGGCATGTACTAAGGTTTGTCTTCATTGTACCTGCAAAAAACTAAAAGGGTGCTAACAGAGGTTCCCGGAGTTAACAGCCATCTTTAGAATATCATCGGTACGTTGGATTACTCCCCAACCGATAACATTCTTAAAATAGACCTCGTCCAAGTGTAGTATCGCGTGACAACCACCTTAAGTTTACACTCAAATAGTTTCCGCACTATGTTCCTAAATTGGCTTAGATTGGTTAAGGGTTCTACGGTCCTCAGTATGATCAGCTCAAGGTCGGAAAATAATGCCACATACGATTACTCGACATGACATTGATAATCCAAGAGAGCCTAACCGAGTGGAGATTATCAAATTGATATCGCTTTGGACTACTCCATCGCATATCGCTTCGAATATCGCCTTCCTATCATAAATTCCACTCAGATCCGGGTTAGAATCTATCTCACATAGGATCACCAAAACCGAAACAGAACAACCAAGTAACAAACAAATCAAACCGAAGCAGTAAACGAATCAAAGTAGGCCGAATCCACTTAGAGATTGACTCCCCAGCAGAGTCGCCACTTTTCTATAGCGGTAAAATCATGAGTGTAAGCTATTGATTAACTTAACTCAAGGTACACAGAGTCGCCACCGCGCTTTTATTTTATTCCAAATGGAAAAGGGAAAAAGAGCGAATAAAACCTAATGAATCCAAAAGTTAAAAAAGCTAAAAGAATCAAACAGAGAACGGGTAAGGGGATAGGTTACAAATTGGGAAGGTTTTACGCACCCAAAATGTCTGTGGTACTCCACGGGAGCCCTTTGAAATAGTTACTGCTTTTTTGGTTTGAAATGGTTTGCTTGAAAAAAGATTGAAGAGATGAGAAGAAGAATGCTTTTTAAGATTTTTGTGAAAAAAAGTTTCGATATGCTTATGTGGTTTAGCATTTATTAAGAAATAAAATTGAAAAGGGTAAAATCGCATGACCTAGGTCAAGGTTTGATTGAGAAAATGTTTGAAGTTGGAAAACAAAGAAGATTTGAAAATAGGAAGAAGATTTGAAAATTTAAGAAGTGGGAAGAGATGAAGGGACTATCCTAAGACTTGAATGTAAAAGTTAAAGGAAGAACGATCAAACCGTATGGCAAGCATTCCTCAAGAACAATGGGATTTCCATCTTCATGAACAAGTGAGCTCAATCGGAGCCAAAGTCTTCAATCCATAACAACTCAAGCAAAGGGATAGATCCTAGAATCTAAGTCCAAACTCCAAGTCCAATGCTAAGGATAGTGGCCATAGTCCGAAATTAAAAGTCACAAGTCTTTTTAAATGTTTAATCCTTTATTAATGTTTTTGTGTCCAAATGGACAAAGGAAAAATCACAAGCATAACAATATAAACATAAACAATATGATGAATGATATAGTATAATAAATGCATAATAAAGGAGATAAGGAGCGAGAGATTGAAATAAAGAGGATAAGGTGCGAGAGATTGAATTTAAATGGTTAGTATATTAATAGTATAATAATATTTACATAAAAATGGTATGATGAACTTAATCAAACACAACCACAAAAAGATAACCAAAATCGAGAGGCAACCGGATCCAAATGGATCTCATTCCGAATTCGGGACAAATTTAGGTCTATGTTAAGCAATCGCCGAGTAATTTACGAAGTAATTACCCTACAAATGAGGCCGACCACCACCAATTAAGGTGGAAAATATTTGTGCTAATACATGTTAGAGAAATGATATAATGAACCATTCTCTGAAAACATGTCACACGAAAAGAAAAGGTAACGGTCTAATCTTAATCGAGATTGTACATTGTATTATCGAAGGCAACCTATCACGATCCCAAAGTATGGAGAATGATCCCAATGATCATTCGTCCATAGATTTGAAATAATGAAGATTAAACATCTTCAAAAAACAATAATCGCGAATCAGAGATCTCATCGACCACAAGAAAAGTAAGAAAAAAAATATGGATCTAAAAATAGAATTATAAAAAAAAGAATTAGAATATTATTTCTAAAAGGACTTATCAAAATAATTTTCCAAATAATTTCTCTCTTTTTAAGAAATGAAAACCAATTAGAAAAAAATAGAAACCATCTCTTTTTTTGTAAAATATTTTTTATAAAAAAACTAAACAAAAGTGATGCAAGGAAAAAAAAAAGAAGAATAAGAGAAAAGAGAGGGGAGAAGCGCAGGGAGGATGGTGCAAATAGCAACTGGGATCCAAATGCCTTAGGCCCAAACTAACCTTAATCATATTTTTTTATAAAAAAAATAAGAAATAAAAAGAACAAAATGTAACACAGGCAAATGAAAAAAAAACGCAGGTTGTTCCTCTTCTTCTTCACGCGACGCTACTATTCACTGCAAGAGGGGACCGGCGGAGCTCCGCCCAATCGGAGCGGCGGAGCTCTGTTTTGTTATCGTTTTGATCGTGAGAGCGAGTAGGTCTCAAATATGCTTCCGATTTTAGGTATTATTCAACCACAAACTCGAATTAACCTCGCAAACTCTCGACACCAACCTTCAAATTACCTTCGAATTTGAATCCGAAAACAACTTTACTCTTTCTCTCTTCTTCTTTGATTTCGACGGTGTTGTTGTATTGTTAATGTTTATGGTTGATCCCGGTAGCTGAACTGAGTTTGAATTGATTAAAATTGGTTTGAATTTTATGAAATTGGAAGAAATTGATATTGGTTTATGCAGGGATTTGGGAGAGTTTCAATAGGCTTTCCAAGCTTGAAAATTGAAGTGAAAGAAGTGTGTATTTATAGATGAAATGAGGTGAGATTGAGATGCTTTGATGCTGCGTTTGCATTTTTGCTCTTGCTGTTTTTTTTGGGCTTGCTCTGGGCTTTGATGAACGCGTTTGGAATCACGAAATTCTCGTGTTAGCTTGCGTTTTGTTTTGATATGCCCTGCGTTTTGAGTACTTATGTGATGCGTTTCAGGAGTCATGAAAAGAGTGTGCATTGAGATTCATTTTCTGCGTTTTATGTTTAGATGTTAGCGTTTTGCTTACGGAAATGAGAGAGATGTTTGTTGCGATGGAGGCTGAAGGCGTTATGTGCATGCGGCTTCGCGTGTAAGCTGCGTTTTGGGGCTTGGAGGTGTACGACTGGATGTTGTTGATTCTCGCGTGCGTGTGAAGCTCGTGTATGTGTGCGGCTTGTGACGCTGTCTTGATGTGAAGTCGCAGCTTGGAGTGGCGTGAAAAGCTTCAGGAAAAGTTTCATTTTGTACTGGCTGAAGTATTTGATGGTGAAGTTGACAGCTAGCAGCTCATGGCTTGCAAGTTGCGTTTTCATGGGCAGAACTTGGCTTCATCAAGTGGCTCATTGGTGAATGTGGGCTTAAGAAAAAATTAAAAAATTGATTATGAAAAGAGTATTTGGAATGGATAAAAAATGGGAATTAAAAATAGTAATGAATATAAAAATTGGATATGAAAAATTGGAAATAGTAATGAATTTTTTTATGGATAAAATGATAATAATAAAAATGGACATTGATTGTGGTATTTAGAAGTTTGAGGGATATTGACTAAAAATTGAAAATGGTATAGAAAATTAAAATATGGATTTAATGGGTAATATAATGTGATTTAGAAATTGGAAGAAGAATTGGATAAAAAAAATGGAAATTGAAATATTAAAATAAAAATGGGATGAAATAATCGGGAATTGGATTTAAGTGATAACTGGAAATGGTTATTGAAAAGGAAATCGAAAAATGGATGATGAATAAGAATTTGGAATTTTTGTGAATAATAAAAAAAAAGAATAGAAATCGATAATGGATATGGCCTTGATTATTTAGCCCAAAACTGAACTCCTGATTTTTTACAAGCCACTGATAAAAATGAACACAACCAATTCTGAACCACTGAACAACTTGCCAATTCAACCACTTTCACTGAAATCGTCTAAAAATTCCCTGATAATTCGAATCCATGCTGAGGAAAATAAATCCTCGGATGAACTGCTGATAAACTTGATCAAGACCACACTTTTCACACATCACTGCCTAATAAACCGATGATCTTAGCACGCAATGCAACTTAAACTTTTGAATACGCACTGTCTGAGAAATGAACCACTGGCATAAATAACTTGTAGTTGAACAATCTTCTGATAGTTTGACCAATATTAGGTCAAACGTCCATCTGAATCGAATCATAACTGAACAACCACATCTGAATTGAAATCACTGCCATGCCTTTGAAATCCTGCAATACAGAGAAGAAGAAGAAGAGGACTGCAACATATTTTTTGTATTTTGGTTAGAGGTTAGTAAATATAAACAAATAAAAGGCAAGTAAAAACATGGTGATCCCCTGCGAAGCAAAGACCTGCAACTGAGAAGGATACATGAACCAATACGTGATCTTGTTTGTATGCGAAATGCAGATGAGATGTGAAAAATCTTAGGGTCAAAAATTAGGGTCTGACAGATAGACACGAAGCAGACCTGTTGATGCAAGAATTTCAGGAAGGCTCCTACGGTACCCATGTTGGTGGGCATGTTATGGCAAAGAAACTTCTCAGATCGGGATATTATTGGATCACCATGGAATCTGATTGCTGTAAATACTCCCGTAAGTGCCAAATCTACGCCAATAAGGTCCATGTACCTCCAAATCCATTGAGTGTCATGTCTTCACCTTGGCCCTTCGCCATGTGGGGCATTGATATGATTGGCAAGATCGAGCCAACAGCTTCTAACGGTCACCGCTTCATCCTAGTTTCCATAGACTATTTTACGAAGTGGGTCGAAGAGGCATCTTATGCCAATGTCACCAAACAAGTGGTAACCTGGTTCATTAAAAGGGATATCATCTGCCGGTATGGAACTCCCAAGAGAATCATTACTGACAATGGTTCTAATCTCAACAAAAAGATGATGGCAGATGTTGTATCCCAAAATTTTCCCTCCCACATTCAATATCATATATTTCAAGAGGTCTCTTAATAGTCACAGGATTCTCAATTGGTCAAAAGGATTGAAGGTTTCACCAGACAAAGCCTCCTCCTAAACAATGGATCTTAGAACTAGGGTTTTGAGTTTCCCCAAGCAAATTGGACTTAAAAGGCCTCAAGTGGGCTTAATAAAATCCTATATACCTTAAAGAATCCTCATGTCATGTTTCATAGCTTTCTCAGCAAGTTTGGCCAATCAGATGCTCAAACACCCAAAATTCAGTTAACTTGGTCAAAAAGTCAACTGAGGTCAATTGTGGTCAACTCAAAGTCAAACTTCAAGATTTTTTGTCAACGTCAAGATTATGAGGTTAAATTCATCATTTGATCAAGGGTTGATCATGATTCATCAAGGAAACCTCAGAATCATCAAGAATTGGAAGTTGCTAAATTAGGGTTTTGTACAGGAAAAGTCAACTAAACTTTGACCAACCATAACTTTCACATACTTCATCAATAAAGCTCATTTTGAAGGAATTCAATTCTCTACAACTTTATGTCTCACAAGCAAGTCCAAAAATGCTTCATTTGGAAGGTATGAGCCAAAACATTATAGGTCCTTTTGAAAGTCAACAAAAAGTCAACTTGTTCCAAAGCTCATAATTTGAAAATGGTAAATGATATGGACATGAGACCAAAAGGGTTGATTATAGGATACTATAATATTTCTAAAAATTCCTAGAACATCTTCATGGCATTAAAATTGAGGAACATATGCATTGTCAAAGTTGGGAAATTTTCGAAAGGTGTATGAAGCAAAAAATGCCATAACCGAATCCATTTTTTTATTTATTTTTTCAATTTTCACTTTCATAATTTAACACATGATACATCTAATCTCTTTGCATATTTGTGTTTTTCATGATGTGAGCAAGCTATTTGGGCGATCGAATTGAAGTTTAGGTACAAAAACCGTGACATGCCATTGTTAGGGCACCATGGAGAACTTAATTGTTGGTTAATCTGCTTCCGCCGATACTTTGAAGGTTGCATTAATGATAAGAATTCCAGTCTGTCAGGTAAGTCAGGTAAGTGTTAATGTTTCGATTTACTCCGAATTTTATCCAGAAGTTTAGAAAAAAAATCGAAGAACAATACTCTTTTAGATAGAATTCTAAAAGATTTCGACCCTCAAAATTGCAAATTCCTCTTTTTTCTATTTTATTTAATTTATTTTCTATTTTCATATTCTCAACAAAATCTGAAAAACTTTGTGCGCTCTTTATTTGATTTTATTAGATTTTTAGCATCATTTTAATATTTTTTAGATTTTATTTTAATCGCTTTTCTTATTTTCCATTATATTAAAATCTGTAGTGATTTTATCTGACTCTATTTTTTTTATTCTTCTAATAGCATGATAAAAAAAATATCCTCCTCTCATCTCAAAGACTCAATATTCTTCCGATCTTTTTCGTTTTGATTATTTTACGATTTCTAAAGATAATGTAACTGCTTCCTGGTTGTAATAGTTTTAGGTTTTATTTTCAGCACTTTACATTTTCTGTCAGGTTTTATTTATGTATCTCTCCCAAAGCCATGTAATAGTTTAGGGTTTTTACTTTCTGTTTTTATTTTCTGCAAAATATAACTGCATGGTTAGTAAATTAGGGTGTGCAAAGACTTGTATTCTTAATTAATTGGACTTAGCTCACTAAATCCATAAGATAAAATATCTGAAATGAATATTCACACACGTAAGTCAATCGTTATACGATTGCCATCTGCACCTCCTAGGGTTTTCTCTCTTGGTTGCCTTTAAAACATGGTCAAGCCCCTCGAATATAAGGGTATCTTAGCAAGGTTGCCTACGAATAAAAAATCATCAAGTCCCAACAATATAAAGATCATAGTCTGTTGTTGTCCCTTCGAGTTGCCTTCGAATAAATGATCTCGTCCCTCGATGATCCTTGTCGCTCCCGACAAATGAAAATGGATCAGATGAAGGTACAGACGCGAACGGTCGGCGAAAGGGACAGTGAGAACACACAGCCGTGAACTCACTGGAGATGAAAAGAGTCGCCAGCTAGGCATTTTTATCCCAGAGGAAAGGCAATGCTGCATAAGCCTAGAAAGAAATGGATAAGACGGTTTGCGAACCAGAGAGACTGAGAAAGGGGGTTGGTTACAACCTGGGAAGGTATTAGCACCCAGATTGTCCGCCGTACTCGACGGGACCACGCTTAAAAGATTTGTGTTTTAAAAGGGTAGTGTCAGTGCAGTCTGTGTATAAATGAGCTGGAAAAGGATGTACAGGTGTCAGTATAAAAGAAGTGAAGTGTGATATATATACAGTGTCAGTGTGAGAACAAAGATGAGATGCTCATGATAATGAGGCTAAAGAAATGAGCTGGAAGGAGGGGGGATATATAGAGACTTTTGTTCGATAACTGTTAAGTTATGCCTACGTATCCTCTCGTGCAATGAGGAAGTCAGAACACCGTAGTTCGACCCAAAGAGACTGAAAGATGAATTGACTGATGAACTGCTTGCTTGTCTATGCTCAAGTGTATGACCTGTCTGGCTCAGGTGCTAATTGTCTTGCATCAGACGGAAGAAGCAAGTTCTCGTTTGTGAGTGAAGATGATGAGAAAAGAATCCCGGAGGAGACGATTATTGTTTGTTTTTGTGTTTTCAGTCTTTTATTGCTTTTTGAAGATTTGTCATAAGATAATGAGCTTAAGTCTAAACCAATGGATTTAGTAAACTCATCACATCTTCCCTCTGATTAGGGGTAATGAGAATACCTTAAGTGTGAAGTCAGATTCTCACACTTAATCACCTTCGGTGTAGGATTAAGATCATTAACCTACTTGTGATTATTTAGATGTTTTTGGTGTTTTTTTTTGTTTAGTGTTGAGTAATGAGGTTAAGCCATAATCAAGGATTAAACAGATTCATTACACCATCCTAAAAGAAGGATAATAGATGAGAATGTTTAAGCTGAGGAAGACTCCTCAACTTAATCCATGATTAGGGATTAAACCCATGACAAAACAAGCCTTTATTAAGTGGATTTTAGTTAATGGTATGATGATGAAGTGAATTTTATGGTTTGTAAGACAACTTAAGGGGGACTTGTCCATTAACACTAGGGTTAGTCCTTCTTAACCACTTAAGGAAGAATTAGAACCCTAATGCAAGGCCCAAGTTACAAGTGTGATGTCTTGATATTTATTAGATGAATTGATTAAGAGATTTAAACACCTTAAGGGTTCAAGACTTAGGATTAAAGTTATACACTCCATCCTAAGAGAAGGATGCAGGCATAAGCTTAATCACAAAGTCTTAAAGCCTTTAGGGTTTAGTCCCTGATTATGAGATGAGAAGAGAAGACTCAAAGAGAGACACAAAGGTAAAACTATGAGGGGATACTAATCAAAACCCTAATTCATTGTCATGCTTGGATGATCCTAAGGTTTGTGAGGTTTGCAAGAAAAGATCTTCAAAGGAACCACCAGGAAGCAGATGAACAGGAACAAGAGAAGCAAAGTGACTTGCTTCATTCAAGAAGTCAAGTCACTTGAAGAAAGAAAGTGGGAAGAAGAAGAATGAGCAAGATCAAACTCAAACACAAATAGAAATGCAGCAATGGATGCAAGAGAGATGAAAAGAAAAGGTATGAGAAGTGAAGGCAAATCCACTTCTCAAATTTACTTACCACCTGAAATGTTAGAAAGAAATGCAATGCAATGCAAGGTGAGATGAAATGATATGATGCTAAGCAAAGCCAGAAGCATGCACATGATGTTAATGATGTTATGAGGTGCTGCAAACATGAGACAAGGCATGGAGATGTTCATACAAGGTTATGAATGCAAATGATGCAAGTTAAGGAGCATGAACAAGCATGAAAAGTTGTGAATCATACAAGACAAATGACATGGCAAATATGTAATGCAATGATCAAAGATGCTTTATACATGTCTTGAGATGTCAAATGAATCATAAGAATGCACAAAATGCAAAGACAAGTCATGTTATACAAAGGAAATGCAAGAAGGATGCAAAAAGAAAGCCCAAATTAGGGTTTATGAATCAAACATCAAACACAAACCAAAAACAGAAGCAATCCTCATGATAAAAAATGGAAAATGGCACCCAAAGAAACCCTAGGCCTATGATGAACCACTGTCCAAAGGGGAGCTCTCAACTCTCAACCAAACTCAAGATATGAATTTTCTAAGTTATTAGGGTTTTTTAGGGTTCTCAACAAAACAAATGCCAAACAATTTGAAAATGCAAGAACAAATCATGGCCTTTTTATCCTTGAAACTACATGCAAAACAAAAGACAATGCAAGAAGAATCAATGTTTCAACCTTCACCAATTGGCAGAAATGAATTTTTGAATCCATGATCAAAATAATGCATAAAAAATGATTTAATTCAATGAAAAATTCTTAAAATGCATCAAGATCAAAAATGAAATTTGGTTTGAAGGTTGGACAATGTTTCTAAATGTCTTAGAACATTTCATGAATTTTTTGGTGATTTTTAAATACCTAAAAGTATTTTTAATTAATTAATTCTCCTTAATCAATTAAAAATAATCTTTCAAATATTTAAAAATACTTTTTTAATGATAAAAAATAAAATAAAAATATTTTTGGGTCATAAAAATTATTAAAACTTTAAGGAAAAAGTTTCATAATTTTTATGAATTTTTTGCTATTTTAAAATAATTATGCAAATTAAATGAGAAAAAAAAGAAATAAAAATCAAAATAAACTGAAGTATGCCAAATGAGGGGCTGGGATTGAATCTGGCAATGAGAGGGTTGACTGCGCGCGCAGATCAAAGGCCCACATTC
Organism: Lathyrus aphaca; assembly: GCA_963966055.1. Taxonomy (NCBI): domain Eukaryota; kingdom Viridiplantae; phylum Streptophyta; class Magnoliopsida; order Fabales; family Fabaceae; genus Lathyrus; species Lathyrus aphaca. Next base: position 303,333,487 of record OZ014522.1, read on the forward strand.
AAACTTGGTTTAAACAGGATTATGAATTAATTAATTAATGGTTAGGGTTTAATGATGAATCTCAGCCACACACGCGCGCGGCAAGTCAACAAAGTCCACTGATCCAACGTACCAGATTCAAACTCTCTTAATGGCAGGATTAAAACCCTAATTATTTTCAGGTGGCCGGAGAAGACCTCCGGTCGTCTTCTCCGGTGGGAACCCCACCTGAAAATTTCTAAAACTCTCAAAACATAACTAAAATGGAATCTAAGAACACAGAAATGATCCCCATAACCCACTGAATCAAAACCCTAACACAAACATCATTTATATTTCCTCAAACTCATGAATCGAAACAAACAAAATTTTAGGGCAAGACTTTCAGAACACGATTACATCCTTATTTTTCCACCATTTTCAAAACCAATGACATATTTATGATCAGGGAAGCATGAATAACAACTTAAGAACTTAAAAAAGGATTTCTGGAAAAAAAGTTCATGAAGCTCACCTGAACTGGAGCTTTGATCTCTGACACTTTCTGGCTAGTTTCCTGCTTGCAATCTACTCCACTTGACCTCCTGAGAAGCTTTCAATGCTTGGAAAGGATTTGTGGTAGCTGGTTTGAAGGTTTGAGCAGGTTCTGTTCAATGGGGGAGAGAAATCGTATTTGGGATTCTGGAGGTTTTAGGCTATGGTGATGGATGCTTTGTGACCAGGAAGATGAGTTGAGTTGATCTATGAAGTTTGTTTTTGTGTTTGTGAGCTGTGTGATCAGTTTCGAAGGGTTTTGCAAGTGAGGGTGAAAATGTGTATGCTGTGTTGTGGTGAGCTTCTGCCTTGCCTCTTCTTATGTTTAGCCAGCATTTGATCCACATAAACTAATCTCATTGGTCAGATGATGTGACCTGCCCTTTATTGATTGGTATGGCCACTTTTGCAAATTGTCAACCTTTGTGTAAGAGAGGCATGGGCTGTGTTCTAGGCTAGTACAAGTGTGTGGGCTGGCGCAGCATGGTGAGGGGAAAGGCTAGCTTGGTTCAGCACCCAAGGCAACAAGTGGTGGGAAGTGTGATGAGTGTTTTGCAACTTGTGGCAACTTTGGTTCACATGTGATAAAGTCTTGTTACACAAACCAAACCATGAGCAAACTTGATCCAATTCTGATTTTTGGGACTTAGAGAATGTTTGTGTAATGGTTTGAAATGAATTAGAGGTCACATGATGCATTGGTTCAAGGTTTTTTTGCAAAATTTCCATTTGGTGCATAACTTGAATTTTAGTGATTTTTGCCAACTTTGACAAACCATAACTTTTGATCCAAGATGAATTAGATCATGTTCTTGTACTTTTTGGAAAGGGAAAGATGAGATCTACAACTTTCATGACCAAAGTTTTTCCATTTGAAGCATTTTTGGATCCAAAATCATGGCTTGAAAAATGACCTAAAATGATGCATTCTTGAAAAGTCAACTATGCCCAAAAAGTCAACATTTGCAAAAACCCTAAATTCTTGATTTCTATGAACTTCAACCTTCTTCCATGATCAAATAAAGATCATATACACTCAAAATGATGAAGATTACCCATTGGTTGGGTCATTGGGGGCCTCAGATGCCCTGATTTTGCACTGACTTGTCTAGAAAGTCAACTCTTGATCAGATGACTTCCCCATGGAATTTCTTCATGAAAATTGATATGCATACTCCCTATACCATATAGAGATCAATGAAAACAAGAATGACCAAAAAATTTGGAGTTATGGCCTCTGAAACCAAAACCCTAATTTTCAGTCAACTGTGCAGTTCAACCTGGCTCTGCATCCACTCAAACCCTAGTTCTTGTGATTCCTCTGCAATTTTGACTTTGAGGAGATGGAATATGATATAAGAACACACATGGACCCCTTTGAGTTGATTGGTGGCCTTTGGAATGGCTCAAGATGCTTTGGGATGGCTCAGATCACAAACCCTAGGTGCAGATGCCTTAGAAACTATCCAGTGAATAAAAAATGAGATGTGAGATGATATGATTGTACTTATGCATATGTAATGATCACAAGCCATGGTGTGAATGGGTGAGGGCAAATTTGGGGTGTTTACAGCTGCCCCTATTCAAGCATGAGTTAGCTGTGCAGGGTGTAAGCGACGGCTTAACAGGCAAACAAGATAACTTGTGATTGAATACCAAAGACAGTCCAAAATTTGCACTCACAGAATGAAGAAGAAAAGGGATATAGATTGTAAAGGCAAAATAAAGTATATTGTAAAGTGTGGGCGACGGAGGACGACCGTCGAGCAGAGGACGACTGCTGGGTAAAGAGCGATGACGGGTGTCGACCGACATGCTGGGGAAAGTGTATGAAAATAAAGCAATGACGGGGACGGCCGACATGCTGGGGATAAAAGGTAAAGCTAAGACGGGGACGGCCGACTAGCTGGGGAAAGAAAAGAAATTATGATGGGGACGGCCATCAAGATAAAGTTATAAAATTCTCTGAGGATTAATGAAACGTGACGGGGACGGCCATCAAGTTCATAAAGGTAAAGTAACCAACGATGGGGACGGCCATCGGGATAAAAAAGGAAAAGGGACCACGACGGGGACGGCCATCGGGTTAAAAGGAAAAGGGACCACGACGGGGACGGCCATCGGGTTAAAAGGAAAAGGGACCACGACGGGGACGGCCATCGGGTTAAAGAATAAATGAAATAAACAGCTGATGGGGTACGGCCATCAAAGGTGAAGGACGATCACCTAGCAGGGGACGGCTGCTCTGTTGGGAAAAAAAGAAAAATGATGGGGACGGCCATCAAAGGTGGAGGACGACCACCTGGCAGGGTACGGCTGCCGAAAATATCAACGATGGGGACGGCCATCGGATAGAAAAGGTCAACGATGGGGACGGCCATCGGACGAGCAAGATGGAGGACGACCATCAAGAAGTGGAGGACGACCACTCAGCAGGGGACGGCTGCTCTCAAGGTTTGTCATAACACAGGACGAGTGTTAGCTAACCAAAATCAACAATGGGGACGGCCATTGGATAAAGTTGATGAAGGACGATCATCAAGAGGTGGAGGACGACCACCTAGCAGGGGACGGCTGTTAAAATCAACGATGGGGACGGCCATCGGATGAGCATGATGGAGGACGACCATCAAGAAGTGGAGGACGACCACTCAGCAGGGTACGGCTGCTCTCAAAGGTATCATAACACAGGACGAGTGTTAGATAAAAAGAAAATTTGTTGGTGATCTACCGGGGATAAAGTAAACACGGACGAGCGTTTACATCCAAGAAACAAAAGGTATAAGTGTTTGGTATTGTGTATAGATTAAAGATGCGGACGAGCATCCTTAAGACTATGATACGGACGAGTATCATGTAGAAACAAACTGACACATGCTCAGAGATGATGATACGGACGAGTATCAACTGGTTAACAAGAAACACGGACGAGTGTTGCATCTGAAAGAAACCTTCTGGGGAATAGTAGACACAGACGAGTATCTATATTCAAGAAGACATAAGTGTTTGACACGGTGTATGGATTAAAGATGCGGACGAGCATCCTTAAGACTATGATACGGACGAGTATCATGTAGAAACAAACACTAGACGCAATGTTCTGAGATGATGGTACGGACGAGTACCAACTGGTTAACAAAGAACAAGGACTACTGTCGAATCTGTGGGGATATGAGTGATGATGCACACAAGATACGGACGAGCATCTGTATAAGCGTACCATGAGTAGTGAGTATTGTATTGTATAGATGAGTGTTTTAACTGCTGGGGAGAATGACACGGACGGGTGCCAAGAGAGAAAAGTATAATATTAACAAGTATCTGCTATACAAAGTCTAGGCGACTGCGCTGGGGATATGACACGGACGGGTGTCAAGAAAAGTGTATATATGAGTGAGTGCAAAGAGGATGTCTTTGGCTTCCTGCCGGGAGTTATGACACGGACGGGTGCCAGAATGTATCTGTAATACGGGTGATTTGTTTGTAAAGGGTGTTCAGGCGACTTTACTGGGGAAAGATGACACGGGCGGGTGCCAAAAGGTGTATATACTGGTGTTTGTGATTGTGAGGCAGCCTTTTGCTGGGACTCTGGTGGGGACTCTTGGGGAAAGTAATCTGTATTCTGATGAATGGTTACTAATCACAAGCGTTCAATTCACAACATGACTTATGATTATGCTATGTATTTGATTTTTGCCGTAATGCTCCGTATTAGACGGAATGCTACGCTCTGGGGGGTGAATATGATGCGGATGCCATGATTATGCAAAGGGGCACAGATCCGGGATTCGGATCCCATCACTGCGAAGATCTCTGGTCGATCTGCTCGAAGTGAACATCCCAGCTGGGGATGAGATCACTGGTAGATCTAATGATGTATCTGTTTGGGGATATATGTCACTGATTGACACATCCCTTGTAAATGAGGGACCCAGCTGGGGTTTGTAGAAGCTTCCTTCACTCTGTTGCGATCTCTTCGTGCGTTGCTCTTCTGAATAGATGCTGAAGATTCTGTGGGGAGATGGTTTCCTGACTCCCGCATTCTGCTGAGGAAGAATGGCAACTCGGCTGGGGAATTGTGAGAGGCAACTCAGCTGGGGAGAGCAACTCAGCTGGGGATAGAACATTTCAGATGCTGTATGTTGATTTGGCAACTTTGCTGGGGGAAGCGGGCACCTTCCAGTGCCAAGTTGATGATGATTTGCCAACTTGCTGAGATGTAACCTGCATGCCCCAGGTTGCGTTCTGGATACCTGCAATCCTGCAAAGGTAAGGAAACGTACAAAACGTCCGAGGTATCCCTTACTGGATTCCGTCATAAGTACTTTCGAGAATAATCACATTCCCTGTAAGCATGTGTTTTTTTCTTTTTAGAGAAAGGCATCTGTACTTATGCAATTGTATTTTTTAGAGATATCAGACAACTCCTTGCAAAACGTAAATGTAAAACGAAACATGACCGAAAATCTGATTTTATTAATTCATGTGCCCTGAATCGGCAAGATACAGTCAAAGAAACAAATCCCCTGAAATGAGGAGATTGTTACAAATTGAGAAATGAAGTGCTGGCGGTGTTGACGACGCTTTGAGGAGCTTCCTCTTCTGCTATGACTCGTATGACAATGACGTTCTTCTCGTCTTGCTTTCTGGAGAGAGTTGATTCTGATTGAAGCTTGATCCTTTGGAAGCTTACCAAGTTGTAGGTGATACAGACGAACTCAGAATGCAGTTGTTCGCTTATTCCCTTATTTTGCATGGATCGCCCTTTCGGGTTTTCAATCCATCGGGATACCCATTTTTGCCTGAGCTGTCCAATGCGGCTTTTCAACTCAGCGGGTGTACATTTTTTAATTATTTCCCTTACTTTTGCCCGAGTCTTTTATTCTGTTTTTGACTCGCCGGGATGCCCTATTTTTGCCTGGACTTACATTCTGTTTTTATGTCCAGCGGGTCATTTTATGCGAAGTATTTTTTAACTGCATCTGAATTCACAGGGGATGGGAAATCTTCACCATCCATGGTGCTGAGCATCAGCGCTCCACCAGAGAAAACTTTCTTTACAACGAATGGTCCTTCATAATTTGGAGTCCATTTGCCCCTGTGGTCTGTATGAGGAGGGAGGATTCTTTTTAGCACAAGATCCCCTACTTGGTATTCTCGGTGCCTGACTTTCTGATCGAAGGCTCTCTTCATTCTCTTCTGATATAACTGCCCATGGCAGATTGCAGCCAATCTCTTCTCTTCGATCAGACTCAGTTGTTCGTATCGGGACCGAACCCATTCTGCTTCACTCAGTTTAACATCCATCAACACCCGTAACGAGGGTAATTCAACTTCAACAGGTAGGACTGCTTCCATACCATATACAAGTTGGTACGGTGTTGCCCCAGTGGACGTTCTGATTGACGTGCGGTACCCATGCAAGGCAAATGGTAGCATTTCATGCCAGTCTTTGTATGTGACTACCATCTTCTGCACAATCTTCTTGATATTCTTATTTGCTGCCTCAACAGCGCCATTCATCTTTGGCCTGTAAGGAGAAGAATTGTGATGTTGGATCTTGAAGTCCCGGCACAGCTCTGCCATCATTTTGTTGTTGAGATTGGAACCATTATCGGTAATGATTCGCTCGGGCACTCCATACCGACAGATGATATCTCTCTTCAGAAATCTGGCTACCACTTGTCTTGTAACATTTGCATATGAGGCTGCTTCAACCCACTTGGTGAAATAGTCAATGGCAACCAGGATGAATCTGTGGCCGTTTGAAGCAGTCGGCTCAATCTTGCCAATCATATCAATGCCCCACATAGCAAAGGGCCATGGTGAAGACATGATATTCAAAGGATTGGGAGGCATATGCACCTTATCTGCGTAGATCTGGCATTTGTGGCATTTCCTGGCATAGGCACAACAGTCTGCATCCATCGTGATCCAGTAATAGCCTGATCTCAACAACTTCTTAGCCATGGCATGCCCTCCGGCATGGGTACCAAAAGATCCTTCGTGCACTTCATGCATCAACAAATCTGCTTCCGTCTTGTCAACACATCTGAGGAGTACCATGTCAAAGTTCCTCTTGTATAAAGACCCATCAGCATTCAGGAAGAAACTACCAGCAAGCCTTCTCAAAGTCTTCTTATCATTGGAAGATGCCCCAGGTGGGTATGTCTGATCCTCCAAGAAGCACTTAATGTCATGGAACCAAGGCTTATCATCCTTGACAACATCTGCTGCAAATACATATGCCGGTCTATCAAGTCTTGACACTGAAATCTGAGGTACAAAGTTAGCAGCTTGAACTTTGATCATGGATGAAATGGTGGCAAGAGCATCTGCAAACTGATTCTCGTCTCGAGGGATATACTCAAGCTTGACTGTTGTGAAGAAAGTCAGTAACCTTCTTGTTTAATCCCTGTAAGGTATCAGATGATCTTGGTGGGTGTACCATTTCCCGTTGGTTTGATTGACTACCAAAGCTGAATCTCCGAATACGGTCAATGTTTTGATCCTGAGGTCAATGGCTTCCTCAAGACCCATAATGCAAGCTTCGTATTCAGCTTCGTTGTTAGTGCAGTTGAAAGTGAGTTTTGCCGAGAAAGGCATGTGAACTCCTTTTGGTGTAATGAGTACTGCACCAACACCACGGCCATTCATGTTAACAGCCCCATCAAACATCATAGTCCATTCTTCTTCCGGGTCGGGCCCTTCAGTGTGAATTGGCTCTTCATGATCTCTTGCTTTAATGAACATGATGTCTTCATCAGGGAAGTCAAACCTCATAGGCTGGTAGTCATCAATGGGTTGCTCAGCAAGATATTCAGATAGTACACTGCCCTTGATGGCTTTCTGAGAGGTGTACTGTATGTCGTATTCTGTGAGAATCATCTGCCATCTTGCAACCCGTCCGGTAAGAGCTGGCTTCTCGAAAATGTACTTAACTGGATCCATTTTTGAGATTAATAAGGTAGTGTGGGTCAACATATACTGTCTTAGTCGGCGAGCAGCCCACGCTAAAGCACAGCAAGTTTTCTCGAGCAGTGAATAACGATGTTCACAGTCGGTAAACTTTTTGCTTAGGTAGTATATTGCATACTCTTTTCGACCAGACTCGTCATGCTGGCCCAGCACACACCCCATTGACTCTTCTAACACTGTCAAGTACATAATCAGAGGTCTTCCTTCAACTGGCGGCATAAGGATCGGAGGTTCTTGTAAATACTCCTTGATCTTGTCAAAAGCCCTTTGGCAGTCTTCGTTCCACCTGACCGTTTGTTCTTTTCTCAACAATTTGAACAAGGGTTCACAGGTTGCTGTAAGGTGAGATATGAACCTTGAAATGTAGTTCAATCGACCTAAGAACCCTCGAACTTCTTTCTCAGTCTTCGGTGCAGGCATCTCTTGAATAGCTTTGACTTTATCAGGGTCAACTTCAATTCCTTTCCCGCTTACAATAAAGCCCAGCAGCTTACCGGATCGCACCCCGAATGTGCATTTGTTGGGGTTCAGCTTCAATTGGTACTTCCTCAGACGCTTGAACAACTTCAGCAGATTTACCAGGTGTTCTTCCTCTGTAAGGGACTTGGCGATCATATCATCCACATAACACTCGATTTCCTTGTGGATCATATCGTGGAATAATGTCACCATAGCCCGTTGGTATGTTGCACCAGCATTCTTCAGTCCGAATGGCATCACTTTGTAACAGAACGTGCCCCAGGGTGTAATGAATGTTGTCTTCTCCATGTCTTCAGATGACATCTTGATCTGATTGTATCCTGAAAATCCATCCATGAAGGAGAATACCGAGAACTGAGCCGTGTTATCCACCAATACATCAATGTGAGGTAATGGGAAGTCATCCTTCGGGCTGGCTCTGTTCAGATCCCGGTAATCAACACACATTCTTACTTTGCCATCCTTCTTAGGCACAGGTACTATGTTAGCAACCCACGGCGGATAGCTAGTCACAGCAAGGAACCCGGCGTCCCATTGCTTTTGTACCTCTTCTTTGATTTTCATAGCCATGTCTGGGCGAGTTCGGCGCAGTTTCTGTTTGACCGGTGGGCATTCTTCTCTCAAAGGCATCTTGTGCACAACAATGTCGGTATCCAACCCTGGCATGTCTTGATACGACCAAGCAAACACATCAACATACTCTTGAAGCAGATCTATCAGTTGTCTCTTCACTGAGTCTTGCAGGCAGGCCCCGATTTTAACTTCTTTCACGTCTTCGTCAGTACCAAGATTAATCACTTCAATCTCCTCCTGATGAGGAGCAATAACCTTTTCCTCCTGTCTCAACAACCTGGCTAGCTCTTCAGGAAGCTCATATTCTTCATCAACCCCTTCATCAGCTTGATTGATTGGATTATCAAAGTCATACGATGTCATAGCCGTGCTGTTGTCGGTGCTGTCAGGAAGGCACTCTCTGCAAGGGTTAAGTTTGTTCATTTTAGTGATTGATTTTAATCTTGCTTTAGAAAAAGTGAAATGAAGTTATCATTTTGAAAACACCGCCATTTATTTTTGTACAAAAAGAAAAATGGAAAAACAGTGAGCAGAAAAGAAAAAAGACTCGTTTGCAAAAAGACGTCTGATATTTCATTAATTTAATCTTGTTTGCACAAAAGTACAGATGGCCCTGGTTACAAAATGAGTCTTGTCATCTTGGGCAAGATGCAAGACTTGGATGCATGCTATAAAAAATACAGGAAATAATAATTACTCTGCATGAGTAACTCTTATAATTTCCTGGGAAGACCAGTTCGAGACACTGCTCCCCGGGATCTTCGGACGAATCCAATTCTCCAGATTGCGCTCCTCTTCCAGCTCGTCTTCCAGACAGTTGATAGCATCAGGGGTAAGCATCCCCCCACTGACAAAACTTGGCTCTGCAGTAGCCTTTGCTTGATGTTGAGTTGGTCTGTAACCCAACCCAAACTTGTCCTTCTTCTCCTCCACAGCTAAAACCTTGCCCCAGCCTAGGGCAGTTCCTTCTTCAACAACCTTCCGGGCTTGTTGGTAAGATGACATTGGAGTACCAGATACAGCAGATGCTTCATTCACATTCAAAGCTTCAAACCCCTGGCTCATTGTTTCATGGATCTCTCCATCCATTTCGATGTACTTATAGGTTGTCAGGTGGCTGACAAAAATGTCCTCCTCTCCACAGATTGTGACAACTTGGCCTTCCCACTCAAATTTTAACTTTTGGTGAAGGGTAGATGTTATTGCACCGGCGGCGTGAATCCAAGGTCTACCCAACAAACAGCTGTAGGCGGGCTGAATGTCCATCACATAAAAGATAGTTTTAAAGGTCTGTGGGCCAATTGTCACGGGCAGCTCAATCTCTCCCAGAACCGATCTCTTAGAACCATCAAAGGCTCTTACTACCAGGTTGCTGGGTCTCAATGCCAATCCATCATATTCAAGCTTCACCAGAGCCTTCTTTGGTAAGACATTCAGGGAAGAACCTGTGTCCACCAGCACATGAGAAAGGACAGCTCCTTTGCATTCCAGGGTTATGTGCAAGGCTTTGTTGTGATTGCGGCCATCCGCTGTCAAGTCAGAATTGGTAAACCCTAGCCCATTGCTAGCAGTAACATTTCCAACCACAGTTTCCAATTGGTTGACGGTAATCTCCTCCGGCACGTAAGCTGCGTGCAGGACTTTAAGTAGTGCATTCCGATGGGCTTCGGAGCACATAAGCAGTGAGAGGATAGAGATTTTGGATGGTGTCTGGTGAAGCTGATCCACAACTTTATAATCACTCTTTTTGATGATCCGCATAAACTCATCAACTTCCTGATCAAATAGAGTCTTCAGGGCTTCTTTGGCAGCTGGATCTTCCTGCACCGGGCCTTTTCCTTTTGCCTTGGCAGCAGCTTCTGCTTCGGCTGTAGGTCTTTGAACTTGTGAAGCAAAGAGACGTCCGCTTCGGGTGAAGCCTCCGCCTCCCCCCACATTATCTACTTGTGGTGCAGGTGTTGATGTTTCCAGAGTGATTCTTTTTCCTTCGCAATACAAGTCAGAGCCATAGTGCCAGGGGATGGCCCTATTGCTTTCATATGGTACTGGCCCAGGCACCGTGACAGTGACCGGACTGATTGCTGCTGCTGAAGGGACTGTTATTGTTTGTGGATCATAAAAGATTGTAACTGGTGCTCTGGCGGGAGCAGCACCTTCTGAATGGTAGGCGGAGTTGTTTTCAGGATCGTAGAATATGGTAACAGTCGAGACATCTTCATGATTGATTGCTGGTGTCGTAGGAGGTACTGTTGGAAGGACTGTTGTTGTTGTTGATGGAGAGTCGAAATGGAATGAAGCTGAAGTTGTAGCAGGAGGAACTGTTGAAAACTGATCATTTGGAAGGACAGGTGAAGTACTTGTTGATGGTGCTGATGAATTGTTGGGAACAATAGTTGCTGCAGTTGTAGGAGGGTCTGAAACCGTTGTTGATGAAGTTGCTGGATTTGTCGGAAATGATGTAGTGATCTGTAGCAGGCCACTCTGAATAAGGCTGTCAATGCCATTCCTCAGGTCCTCGCACCCATTCCATGAAATATTGCAATAGGGGCACCCTAGTTCACACCCCGGAAATATCTGGTTTTCACGGAGTTGAGCTTTGATTTCCACCAATGGTGTCCTGATCTGATCCACACTAGTTATTAAATAAGACGGTTGGTCTTCTTCAATAGCATTAATTCGGGGACCACCATGGTTTGGCATTGGGTTTTTATTGACATTGGGCGGAGGTGCAAAATTCAGAGCCTTGGAGTCTACCAAGTCTTGTACCTTCATATGCAGAGCCCTGCATTTTTCTGTACTGTGACCAGGTGCGTTTGAATGAAAAGCACACCTAGCATTGGAGTCATAGTTCCTTGGTAGACTGTTGGGATCCGGAGGTGCCAACGTTCTTAGCTCAACCAGGTTGAGTTTCAGAAGTTGTGGCAGCAAGGCAGCATACGGCATTGGGATCGGGTCGATCACTCTGTTAGCTTGAGGGGGCCTCTGTTGGAATGGCCTCTGTTGATTGTTGTTGTTGGAGTTGTTGTAGTTCCTTGGAGGATATTGATTCTGCTGATACTGAGGTTGTTGTTGGAAGTTTTGTTGAGGAGGTTGATAGGCTGGCTGAGGATGAGCTGGAGCAGGGATAGTGACTGCTGCTATTGACCTTTGAGCATATTGGGGCCTACCCCTGTTGGTGTGAATGGCATTGGTCTCGCCAGTTCTTCTCGGGCCTGCAAAAGGCTTTCTTGTACTACTGGACGAGCTTGCACCGTTGTCTGAGATCTTTCCCATTTTTAACAGGCTTTCAATTCTCTCCCCAGCTATGATAACATCTGCGAAGCTAGTGGAAGAGAAAGCAGCTAACCTGTCAATATACGTTCCCTGAAGAGTGTTCATAAACATGTCTGCCATTTCTCTCTCAGACATTGGTGGTTGAACAGCAGCAGCCAGCTGCCTCCACCTTTGGGCATACTCTCGGAAACTCTCCCTTGACGACTGCGACATTCCCATTAGGAGAGTCCTGTTGGGTGCCATATCTAGATTATACTGATACTGTCTGATGAAGGCTTCTGCCAGGTCCTTCCAGCATCTTATAGTTGCTCTTGTCAGATGGGAATACCATTCCCTTGATGCTCCAGTCAAGCTATCTTCAAAATAGAACATCCACAATTTCTCATCCATGGTATAAGCTTTTAATCTCCCGAGGAAAGATTGCAGATGGGTTCGGGGACATGAAGCCCCATTATACTTTTCGAAACATGGAGGCTTGAACTTGTGGGGAATCCAGACCCCTTCTACCAAACCCATGTCCATGACGTCGAAACCCAAAGAATTTTGAGATTCTAAGGACCTCAACTTCTCAGCTATCTCTTCCAATCGTCTATCATATGTTTCCTCTCCGGCACCCATTACTGTATACTGGTCCTCCTGAGGATCTTCTTGAAGTACTCTGGCTGCTGTGGCTGTCCCTTGAATGTTGACTGGGATGTTGGCCTCTGGATGGAGATGGGGTCCAAAAACTGGGGGATTGACATGAGGTTGGACCCTCTCGTTGTTACTTGTGCCAGCAGTTCCCACATGGGGCTCCTCTTGATTCCTCCCTTCTACCAAAGTTCTGAGCCTCTCCTGGCTTTGAGCTAAATTGTTCATCACTTCCATGAACTGTGTTATCTGGGTTCTCATCTCCAACCTTTCGTTGGCCATCTGGTTTCTGACCTCCGTAAGGTCCTGCTGCATCTGATCCATCTGGATTCCCGGAAGGTTGTTTCTAGTTGGGTACCTGTGAGGCCTGTTGAGAGGAAATACCCGGCGGCGAGCAATAATTCCTGAACATCACAACAGAGGTTAGCAACAACAAAACAAAAACCTACAAAACAAACAAAAGGGTTAGCATGCAATGCAGTTATGCTTATTTGCTCTCAAGGTATCCGGTTTGGCCTTCAGTTTTGACCCTTCCAGACCCTTGAAGATGATGCTGTTGAAGTTGCTTTTGATGTGGACTCACAAATATATTACAAAGGGTGAAATAATACAACTTGTTCATTTTTACAACACAAGCCCTCAAAGGGGTCAAAATACATCACAAAAAAGCAAAAGTACATGGAAAAGGAATAACAACAAGCAAATGATCAAACTCCAAGGCCAAACTCATCCTCACGAACTTCCTTGAGAAGTGCTTCGGTCACAGGATCAGCCGGATGCTCCGTGAGACTTCTAATGAGAAGGTTTCTTGTTGCAACAGCTGCAGTCAACTTCCTGCTCTGACTTTGGTCCTTAGACCTCTTCACTCCTGCTTTGATTTTCAGCTCTGATATTTCCTCCTGGGCTGCTGCCAGGGCTTTTTCCATCTGCTCCATCTTGTCCTGAACTCTCTTCTCTTCTAGAGTACGGGCCTCAGTGATCCGGACCCACCTGGCCTGACTCTCTTTCAAATACAAGTCTGTTCTTGCTCTTTGGAACTGGGCTTCTTTACAAGCATTCTTCAGAATCTGCTCACCAGCTTTAGACTTGTTGATATAATCTCCAGACTTCTCAATCTTAGTCAAGTGTTCCACCCTCAATTTCTCCAATCTCTCAATCTCCCTCACACCTTCACTCCTCTCCCTGAGGGTCTTCTGCAAGGCTTGGGTTAACTTCTCATTTCTTTCCTTCAAGCTTTCAAACTCCTCCAAACTGATAGTGGCAGGGGGTGGTGCTGAAGATGACTCAGGCATGTCTTCTATGGTAAAGGGCATTCCAGAGAATTGGGCCCTAGCATGGGACCACTCATAATATTGGACTGATGCCACATTATTGCACTTCCCCAGAATAGTGATTCCCTTAGTCTGAACATGATCCCAGGCCCAGGCAGCCTGCCTAACAACAGCCAAACTAATCTTGTTCTCACAGTAGAGGGTCTCCACCAAATCCTGTACCCTAGGAGTGTGGACCAGTGCATAGCCTAATTGCCTCCTGAACAGCAGAGGGTTGTAGTTGATACTTCCCTTAACTCCTATCAAAGGCACATTGGGAAAGTGCCCACAGCTGGTGATCATATCTCTGCCCTTGGTGCTCTGAGCACACCATCTGATGTCTGCTGAAGTGAGAGTAGTGAGCCTCTTAGCCCAGTTGCTTTGCTGATGAGGATTTAGGAATGCATCTGTCCTGGGTAGATGTTTAAGAAGCCAAGCATGGAATAATGGAGCACAAATCCTCACCAATCTTCCCCTCTGCTTCTCATTCCTCTGATGGACTGAGTAATAGAGATCACCCAGTAAAGTTGGCACAGGGTTCTTCAGGATGAACAAGTGGATTGCATTCTTGCTAATGAATCGAGGCTCATCTGCAAACAACACAATTCCATATACACTTAAGGCCAACAGAGCACAAACAGCTTTCCACTCCCCCAAGGAGGCCTTCAAACTAGCTTGAGAAATCAGGAAGTCCAGATGAAATCCAGGGATCCCAGCTTTGGAGGTCATATGCTGTTCAATCAAAACAGGCTCCAGGTGTAAAGCTTTTGCCACCTCCCCATTGCTAGGAAAGACCATTTCAGGGTTGAATGGGATTTCTCTTTTGATAGGCAAACCAATCAAAGATGAGTATTCTTCTAAAAGAGGACCTAACTGAAAGTCTTGAAAGGTGAAACATCTCAATGGAGGATCATAAAACTGAATGCAGGTGTGGATCAGGCTCCTCTGAGATGGGTCCAGATCCATGACCAAGTCAAGTATATCCCCATAATGCTCTCTGAACAAAGGAATGTGATCTGGGGTGATCAGGGTTTGGATCCTCCTGATGTCTGATAAGTCTGGTTGGAAGAAATGATAGGTGATGTTGCTTTTCTTTGGAGCCATGATGCTGAGGACTGAGTAGGATAAGTGCTGATGAAGATGCTGAGGAGTGGGCCACTGGCTGGCTAGTGCAAGTAACTGAAGTATAGCTGACAAACTGAAGCAAGATGCTGGTGGAGATAGGTCAATACTGCAGATGGGGTCAAAACCAAAACCAGATGAAAATGGATACCCTGAAACACAAATAAGCAAATGTTAATATGATGCAATGAGTATGTATGCAAATGATATGCAAGGGTCTGTGACTGAGCTGGATCTGATTAACTGCCTTGGTATAGATCCATGTGTGTTCAAGAATTCCAGATGGAGGTCTATAAATCCAGTAACCAAGGTGGGGGGACCCAAATAAAGAGCCACATGTCCAGGGTTTTAGAATCACAAGAACTATCCAACATGGAGCATTCTTAACAAAGCCAAAGTGACAGGGTATTCTGAGGTCAAGGTACCTGCAAACCTGTAAACAACCCAACCCCCTCACAGGTGGTGATCTAGAACAAGGATCCTCAGACTTGGATCAGTTATGAGAAGTGTAAACACTTCTAACCCGGAGGTACAGTGTTTACAATAACCATAACAATTCCTCCTCTAATTCACCTCAGTTTCTGAAGGTCAGTACTAAAAGGTCATCCAGACTTAGCAGGCTTCCCAGATAGCCCTAGCATTGCAGGAAATCTGCAACACAGAGTTCTCAAGAAGAAACCCATATCTGAACCGTGTTTCATATTCCCGCACCAGACCGAAATGGAATGGGAAAGAATATGATTCACTCTAGCCTAGGTGTCACTCAGGTCCCAGGTATAGGACCTTAACTCTCAATGAATCACCCACCCACCAAAACAAGAAACCAGATCCAGCCAGCAACAATGACAATATGATATATAAATGCAGTAAAGAAAGCAGTAAAGTAACTGTACATAAAGCAAATAACAGAAATAAGTACAAGCACAAACAAGCACATAACACCCCAGTAAACACAAATCAAACAAGCGCTAGGAGGAACCCACAAAAAGAACCAGAAGCCCTGGTTGCAATATAAGGGTCCCCAGCAGAGTCGCCAAGCTGTCGCTCCCGACAAATGAAAATGGATCAGATGAAGGTACAGACGCGAACGGTCGGCGAAAGGGACAGTGAGAACACACAGCCGTGAACTCACTGGAGATGAAAAGAGTCGCCAGCTAGGCATTTTTATCCCAGAGGAAAGGCAATGCTGCATAAGCCTAGAAAGAAATGGATAAGACGGTTTGCGAACCAGAGAGACTGAGAAAGGGGGTTGGTTACAACCTGGGAAGGTATTAGCACCCAGATTGTCCGCCGTACTCGACGGGATCCACGCTTAAAAGATTTGTGTTTTAAAATGGTAGTGTCAGTGCAGTCTGTGTATAAATGAGCTGGAAAAGGATGTACAGGTGTCAGTATAAAAGAAGTGAAGTGTGATATATATACAGTGTCAGTGTGAGAACAAAGATGAGATGCTCATGATAATGAGGCTAAAGAAATGAGCTGGAAGGAGGGGGGATATATAGAGACTTTTGTTCGATAACTGTTAAGTTATGCCTACGTATCCTCTCGTGCAATGAGGAAGTCAGAACACCGTAGTTCGACCCAAAGAGACTGAAAGATGAATTGACTGATGAACTGCTTGCTTGTCTATGCTCAAGTGTATGACCTGTCTGGCTCAGGTGCTAACTGTCTTGCATCAGACGGAAGAAGCAAGTTCTCGTTTGTGAGTGAAGATGATGAGAAAAGAATCCCGGAGGAGACGATTATTGTTTGTTTTTGTGTTTTCAGTCTTTTATTGCTTTTTGAAGATTTGTCATAAGATAATGAGCTTAAGTCTAAACCAATGGATTTAGTAAACTCATCACATCTTCCCTCTGATTAGGGGTAATGAGAATACCTTAAGTGTGAAGTCAGATTCTCACACTTAATCACCTTCGGTGTAGGATTAAGATCATTAACCTACTTGTGATTATTTAGATGTTTTTGGTGTTTTTTTTTGTTTAGTGTTGAGTAATGAGGTTAAGCCATAATCAAGGATTAAACAGATTCATTACACCATCCTAAAAGAAGGATAATAGATGAGAATGTTTAAGCTGAGGAAGACTCCTCAACTTAATCCATGATTAGGGATTAAACCCATGACAAAACAAGCCTTTATTAAGTGGATTTTAGTTAATGGTATGATGATGAAGTGAATTTTATGGTTTGTAAGACAACTTAAGGGGGACTTGTCCATTAACACTAGGGTTAGTCCTTCTTAACCACTTAAGGAAGAATTAGAACCCTAATGCAAGGCCCAAGTTACAAGTGTGATGTCTTGATATTTATTAGATGAATTGATTAAGAGATTTAAACACCTTAAGGGTTCAAGACTTAGGATTAAAGTTATACACTCCATCCTAAGAGAAGGATGCAGGCATAAGCTTAATCACAAAGTCTTAAAGCCTTTAGGGTTTAGTCCCTGATTATGAGATGAGAAGAGAAGACTCAAAGAGAGACACAAAGGTAAAACTATGAGGGGATACTAATCAAAACCCTAATTCATTGTCATGCTTGGATGATCCTAAGGTTTGTGAGGTTTGCAAGAAAAGATCTTCAAAGGAACCACCAGGAAGCAGATGAACAGGAACAAGAGAAGCAAAGTGACTTGCTTCATTCAAGAAGTCAAGTCACTTGAAGAAAGAAAGTGGGAAGAAGAAGAATGAGCAAGATCAAACTCAAACACAAATAGAAATGCAGCAATGGATGCAAGAGAGATGAAAAGAAAAGGTATGAGAAGTGAAGGCAAATCCACTTCTCAAATTTACTTACCACCTGAAATGTTAGAAAGAAATGCAATGCAATGCAAGGTGAGATGAAATGATATGATGCTAAGCAAAGCCAGAAGCATGCACATGATGTTAATGATGTTATGAGGTGCTGCAAACATGAGACAAGGCATGGAGATGTTCATACAAGGTTATGAATGCAAATGATGCAAGTTAAGGAGCATGAACAAGCATGAAAAGTTGTGAATCATACAAGACAAATGACATGGCAAATATGTAATGCAATGATCAAAGATGCTTTATACATGTCTTGAGATGTCAAATGAATCATAAGAATGCACAAAATGCAAAGACAAGTCATGTTATACAAAGGAAATGCAAGAAGGATGCAAAAAGAAAGCCCAAATTAGGGTTTATGAATCAAACATCAAACACAAACCAAAAACAGAAGCAATCCTCATGATAAAAAATGGAAAATGGCACCCAAAGAAACCCTAGGCCTATGATGAACCACTGTCCAAAGGGGAGCTCTCAACTCTCAACCAAACTCAAGATATGAATTTTCTAAGTTATTAGGGTTTTTTAGGGTTCTCAACAAAACAAATGCCAAACAATTTGAAAATGCAAGAACAAATCATGGCCTTTTTATCCTTGAAACTACATGCAAAACAAAAGACAATGCAAGAAGAATCAATGTTTCAAACTTCACCAATTGGCAGAAATGAATTTTTGAATCCATGATCAAAATAATGCATAAAAAATGATTTAATTCAATGAAAAATTCTTAAAATGCATCAAGATCAAAAAAGAAATTTGGTTTGAAGGTTGGACAATGTTTCTAAATGTCTTAGAACATTTCATGAATTTTTTGGTGATTTTTAAATACCTAAAAGTATTTTTAATTAATTAATTCTCCTTAATCAATTAAAAATAATCTTTCAAATATTTAAAAATACTTTTTTAATGATAAAAAATAAAATAAAAATATTTTTGGGTCATAAAAATTATTAAAACTTTAAGGAAAAAGTTTCATAATTTTTATGAATTTTTTGCTATTTTAAAATAATTATGCAAATTAAATGAGAAAAAAAAGAAATAAAAATCAAAATAAACTGAAGTATGCCAAATGAGGGGCTGGGATTGAATCTGGCAATGAGAGGGTTGACTGCGCGCGCAGATCAAAGGCCCACATTCAAACTTGGTTTAAACAGGATTATGAATTAATTAATTAATGGTTAGGGTTTAATGATGAATCTCAGCCACACACGCGCGCGGCAAGTCAACAAAGTCCACTGATCCAACGTACCAGATTCAAACTCTCTTAATGGCAGGATTAAAACCCTAATTATTTTCAGGTGGCCGGAGAAGACCTCCGGTCGTCTTCTCCGGTGGGAACCCCACCTGAAAATTTCTAAAACTCTCAAAACATAACTAAAATGGAATCTAAGAACACAGAAATGATCCCTATAACCCACTGAATCAAAACCCTAACACAAACATCATTTATATTTCCTCAAACTCATGAATCGAAACAAACAAAATTTTAGGGCAAGACTTTCAGAACACGATTACATCCTTATTTTTCCACCATTTTCAAAACCAATGACATATTTATGATCAGGGAAGCATGAATAACAACTTAAGAACTTAAAAAAGGATTTCTGGAAAAAAAGTTCATGAAGCTCACCTGAACTGGAGCTTTGATCTCTGACACTTTCTGGCTAGTTTCCTGCTTGCAATCTACTCCACTTGACCTCCTGAGAAGCTTTCAATGCTTGGAAAGGATTTGTGGTAGCTGGTTTGAAGGTTTGAGCAGGTTCTGTTCAATGGGGGAGAGAAATCGTATTTGGGATTCTGGAGGTTTTAGGCTATGGTGATGGATGCTTTGTGACCAGGAAGATGAGTTGAGTTGATCTATGAAGTTTGTTTTTGTGTTTGTGAGCTGTGTGATCAGTTTCGAAGGGTTTTGCAAGTGAGGGTGAAAATGTGTATGCTGTGTTGTGGTGAGCTTCTGCCTTGCCTCTTCTTATGTTTAGCCAGCATTTGATCCACATAAACTAATCTCATTGGTCAGATGATGTGACCTGCCCTTTATTGATTGGTATGGCCACTTTTGCAAATTGTCAACCTTTGTGTAAGAGAGGCATGGGCTGTGTTCTAGGCTAGTACAAGTGTGTGGGCTGGCGCAGCATGGTGAGGGGAAAGGCTAGCTTGGTTCAGCACCCAAGGCAACAAGTGGTGGGAAGTGTGATGAGTGTTTTGCAACTTGTGGCAACTTTGGTTCACATGTGATAAAGTCTTGTTACACAAACCAAACCATGAGCAAACTTGATCCAATTCTGATTTTTGGGACTTAGAGAATGTTTGTGTAATGGTTTGAAATGAATTAGAGGTCTCATGATGCATTGGTTCAAGGTTTTTTTGCAAAATTTCCATTTGGTGCATAACTTGAATTTTAGTGATTTTTGCCAACTTTGACAAACCATAACTTTTGATCCAAGATGAATTAGATCATGTTCTTGTACTTTTTGGAAAGGGAAAGATGAGATCTACAACTTTCATGACCAAAGTTTTTCCATTTGAAGCATTTTTGGATCCAAAATCATGGCTTGAAAAATGACCTAAAATGATGCATTCTTGAAAAGTCAACTATGCCCAAAAAGTCAACATTTGCAAAAACCCTAAATTCTTGATTTCTATGAACTTCAACCTTCTTCCATGATCAAATAAAGATCATATACACTCAAAATGATGAAGATTACCCATTGGTTGGGTCATTGGGGGCCTCAGATGCCCTGATTTTGCACTGACTTGTCTAGAAAGTCAACTCTTGATCAGATGACTTCCCCATGGAATTTCTTCATGAAAATTGATATGCATACTCCCTATACCATATAGAGATCAATGAAAACAAGAATGACCAAAAAATTTGGAGTTATGGCCTCTGAAACCAAAACCCTAATTTTCAGTCAACTGTGCAGTTCAACCTGGCTCTGCATCCACTCAAACCCTAGTTCTTGTGATTCCTCTGCAATTTTGACTTTGAGGAGATGGAATATGATATAAGAACACACATGGACCCCTTTGAGTTGATTGGTGGCCTTTGGAATGGCTCAAGATGCTTTGGGATGGCTCAGATCACAAACCCTAGGTGCAGATGCCTTAGAAACTATCCAGTGAATAAAAAATGAGATGTGAGATGATATGATTGTACTTATGCATATGTAATGATCACAAGCCATGGTGTGAATGGGTGAGGGCAAATTTGGGGTGTTTACAATCCTATGGAAAAATGATGATAGTCCTCTCGAATTTCTACGGTACCCTTACATGTTGCCTTCTATGACCATACGATGACCTTACGCCCGTCCCTTATAAATCCAAGGTAAATGACTACTTGCTCCTTAATAGTAAGGACAGTCTTACCCTTGAAAGGAAAAAAAGGAACATGAAAGACCAGTCTATGGTAGGTAGCACTTAATTACTTGCTCACAAATTTCAAAAACTCTTATTCACACCCCACTTTCAAAATATTTTAAAACTCAAGACTTTGTATAAATCCATACGAGGATCATTACAAAGAACTTCTAAAAATATTTTTTAAACACACACTTCACACTTTTTCAAACAAATAAGTGAGCTAAGTAACTAAGATCCCATGGATAACCATGGATATAAAGGGTGCTAACACCTTCCCTTTATATAACCTACCCCCTTAGAATTTTTAAAAGGTCTTTCATGTTCTTTTATACCTTTCCTATTGGATAAAATAAAATTCGATGGCAACTCTTGTTATCCGCACATGTTTTTGTCAAACAAAAACACCAAGTCAGTTCTCCCACCACGTTATAAAACTGGCGAGTCTGCTGGGGAGTACTTAGTAAAAGAGGGGTTACCTTAGGAATTAAGATCACTTACTTGTTTGCTTCATTTGATTTATCTTTAAGGGATTGTTGTGGGGTTACTATGTGAAAGATCCTAACCCGGATCTAGTGTATCTTAGGTAAGTGGCAATAGACCAAGGAAACTGTACGGCGTATACCAATATGGTTGATCTGGTGGCCACAGTTAGTGTGACTTCTTGGTTGGTGCTTATGTTCCTTAAGTAAGTTGAGGATAATATGAGGTTGTCATATGTTTTCATTAACACTAACTACCCTTTAGAACCTTAATTGACCCATCTTGGCCTTTAGAAAGTAGTGAGATAGCCGCCTTTGGAGAAGTCTAAAGTTGGTTGATACTCGATGCTACGCTCATTGAGATTCTAATCTTGGGGGTTTTTGGTTGGCAAGTCAGTTTCCTACTAAACAACAACCCTTGAGAATGATCAGTGATATTGAGATCCCTTAGAACCTGGTTACCTTTACTAGGACAGGATGAACCAACTAAACTTCAGGGGGAGGGTACTTTCCACTAAACCTCATGCAAGCCTTTAAACCTAGGGCTATTATGTGACTATCTTGTGTGTGCCACATGTTTGTGATTGAACATAACATCATGACATCATGACATCATAAGCATATCATTCTCACTAACCATTTCAAGGAACAAATGATTTATCTTTGTTCTTTGTTGCAGGTTATGGCTTCCACTTGTAGGAACACTATCCGGATCAACTTTGTGGGGATACCTTCCAAGCTTAAGGATTTGGTCTCAAAACTTCCTGAAAGCTCTCAATTCATCAAGAAGCATGGTTATCTACTTGACTTGGTTACCTCAGGGTTTAATGAAGATATGATGAGTGTTATATTCCAGTTCTTTGATCCTAAACATTATTGTTTCACATTTCCCGATTATCAGCTGGTGCCCACAATGAAAGAATTCTCCAAGTAACTTGGGGTACCTATCCTTGATCAGAAACC
Organism: Lathyrus aphaca; assembly: GCA_963966055.1. Classification (NCBI taxonomy): domain Eukaryota; kingdom Viridiplantae; phylum Streptophyta; class Magnoliopsida; order Fabales; family Fabaceae; genus Lathyrus; species Lathyrus aphaca. The sequence goes on from OZ014522.1 coordinate 303,355,975, forward strand.
CTTCACAGGCTTAGAGATAGAGCTTAAATCTGAAGTCATTGTTAAAGCCCTACATTTGAAGAAATCAGACATTGTCCTAGAAACAAGAAGTGGAGTTAAGGGTATTCTTGCCAGAGTATTGATAGAGAAAGCTCAGGTGTTCTTGAATGCTATGAGTTATGATGCTTTTGAGGAGATATTAGACCTTCTGATTTATGGTTTAGTATTATTCCCTAATCCAGACCAGTTCATAGATATACACACCATCAACATATTTCTGACTCACAATACCGTGCCTACTTTACTTGGAGATATCTTACACTCTCTTCACACTCGTACTACAAAAGCGAGAGGAACTCTGATGTGTTGCATACCTCTACTATCTAGGTGGTTTTTTTCTCACCTTCTTCGATCTGTGATGAGGAATGAACAAGGTTTGAGGTGGTCTAAAATGATGATGTCACTCTCTCATTCAGATATTGATTGGTGTTCCCGATCTATGGAAAGTATCACTATCATTGACCGTTGTGGAGAGTTCCTTAATGTGCCACTCCTTGACATAAGAGGGGGCATTACTTATAATCCTTCTTTGGCACTACGTCAGTTTGATTATGCTTGGAGAATTGGTCCTCATGACATGCTTATTCAAGGTATTGTGTTTGATTACGACAATGATCTTCAAGGTTACCGTCAAAGGTTTATACGAGCTTGGATTAAAGTGAACAAGGTTGATAGTAAGACTCTAGAACCAAAGTACTCCATTCCTATGGAACCTTACCTCAGATGGGTGCGGTCTCGTGCTCAGACTCTTATGATGCCATATCCTGCTGTTCTATCGGTTACTATGGAACCTATTGCTGAAGGAGATATTCCTTACACCATCTTTCATCCAGATATGCCCACTGATTTGGAAGAGCTGCAAAAGTCCTGGATCCAACTGAAGGAGCAAAGAGATACCTTTGAAGCTCAATTCAAGATTAGCCAAGAAATTGTGTTGGAGCTGACAAAGCAACTTCACGAGGAGCGGAATCTTAACACATATCTCAACACCAATAAGAAGCGTCCATGGGAGACTTAAATCTCAAATGTTTAATTTATAAGCTTTGTTTGTTTTAATTTTTAAGCCCAAGGGGAAATATTATTTCAAGTCTACTGATAGAGTTTTGTTTTTGTTTGTTTTTACAAATTTAAATCCTGCGGTCCTGGAAAACATTGCATATGCATTTACATACCATATCATTTCATGACAGGTTTTCACAACAGGTTTCTCATCTTCTCATTGTTTATTTCAGCAAGAATTTCTCTCGAACAATCTGTCAAAGATATCCAGACCCAGATTGTTCAATTTCAAGAGGCGATCCTGAATTTGTCCAATGGGCAAGAAGAGTTACTAAGGACACGAAAAAGAAGAATCCTGAAGACAACAAGAGTGATCAGTTGGAACAATTGCAAGCTGAGATGGCAGAGATGAGAATCCAGATGAATGATCAGGTGGTTCTTATCCAAAACTTAGCCCGAGGGCAAGAAGATCTGAGAATATTTGTCAATAAACTTCAAGGTAACGGAGTCGGGAATCTAATCATCAGTCAACCTCCGATGAAACAAGCTGATTTTGTTTAAAGGAAGATGATAAAAGAGAAAGAAAGAGGCAGGCCACTATCGATAGTTCTTCAACTAAAGGAAGAAGATCTTATAGGGTTAATCTGCCTTAACACAAGGAAAGTAGAAGACAATTCATCCAATTCAGCATGCCAATGACAAATTTTGCAATGCTTGTTGGAGATGAAACTGATTGTCTTGAAAAATGCTCCTCTGAAGCCTAATACTTCCTCCCCTCTCTATAATCCCAATGCAAGGTGTGAGTATCACTCCAACTATCCTGGAAATGACACCGATAACTGTTGGGCATTGAGGAATAAGATTCAAGACCTGATTGACGAAGGAATCCTCGAGGTTACGCCAGAAGATCAGATTGAATTCTCCTATCATCCATTAAACATTGAAGATTCCAGAAAAATCGTTCGAGGTAGCAAGAAATAAAGCCCACCCATCCATGTTGAAATTTGGGACACCTTGGGACAGCCAAGTGGCATATTTGATTTCATGGTAAAATATACTGCTCCTGAAAGTTCACAGATTGCACTCAAAGACATTCAGCCAACTGGATGGGACATCATTTGATTTATTCAGTTGTAATTTCTTTTGTTTTTCCAAGCATTTACTATTATGTCAAAACTTGTTTTCACATTAATGCATTGTGTATGTTTTTCTTGAATTAATCCATTTGTTTCACTAAATTTAAAATATGCTTCTTACTTATCTTTTGTGGTACTTAACTCTTGCTAAAATTGCAAGCCTTTAGAGGGAGGATGAAGAAGACGATACCATAATTTCATATAGTATGCTTTTGAATAGACTATGTTGACGATGTACATGCATTGTTTCGATTCCTAAACAGTTAAAATATAAGGAATTTAATCCATAGTAAACACTTTTGAGCCTATGAAGTAGGAGTTTTCACTCTCACGCAAATTAAAACCCTTAATCATAACCTGGGGCAGAGTAGTTTCTCGGTTAACTCAATTATGCTAGTTGTCCTTTTGTACACAACTAATGATGGCTCCCTGTAATCATTAAGTCTGACAGTCAATATCTAACAAAAGAAAAGCTAACTAAGTCAAAACCTATGAAGGAGACTTAATAAAAATTGAGACATCCCACTGACTGTAATCTTGAAACAAACATTTCAGGAAAAAGGAAAGGATAACAAAGTCAAAAGAAAAAGAGGTCACTACAAATCCTCAACAAAAAAATGACTGACTTTTCAAATAAACTTATATCAATATTACAATTCCAAACTCTTTTGGAGCCTCAACCGAGTTATTCCTCCAAGCAGATCAGCCACTATAAATGATCTTTCCCCAGCCGGGTTATTCCTCCAAGCAGATCAGCCAGAGATCTTCAGCGGGATCTGAATCTTAGATCAGTTTCTCTTTTGCATAATCATAGCATTTGCATCATTTTCCCCACACAGAGCGTAGCATTCCGTCTAATACGGAGCATTACGGCAAAAATCAAATATTTGCATGATCACAAGCCAGGTTCAAGCCAGTCACCTGCAATCACCATCAGTATTTCATTAGTAATATACAAAGTGTATCCCCTGCACATAAAAGCCAAAGCATCTCCTTTGCACTCCCAAAATAGATGCCTGTTTATATAGTACATATCTGACACCCGTCCGTAACATAAATTCCCCAGCAAATCAAACACTCGTCTGTGTCTTGCTCATACTTCACCAACAAACCAATACTCGTTCATACTTATACAGAAGTCTTCAATACTCATCCGTATCTTGTTTATATCACTCCTCAACAGATCCGACACTCGTCCGTGTTCTTTGTTAACCAGTTGGTACTCGTCCGTATCATCAACTCTGAACACGCGTCAGCGTTTGTTTCTATCGATACTCGTCCGTATCATGGTCCTAAGGACGCTCGTCCGCATCTTTAATCTATACACAGCGTCAAAAACTTATACCGTTTATTCTTAAGCGTAAGCACTCGTCAGTGTTTACCGTTCCCCAGTAAGTCACCAACAAAACAACTTGCTTCTATCCGACATTCGTCCTATGTCGTGATACTTTCGGCAGCCGTACCCTACTAGGTGATCGTTCTTCACCTTTGGATGACCGTCCCTCATCCTTTCCCCAGTGGAGTCCCCATTAATGGAACCTTCTTCTATCCGGAATTCGTCATATGTCGTGATAAAGAGCAGTCGTCCCCTGCTAGGTGATCGTCCTTCACCTTTTGATGACCGTCCCTCATCATTTCATCTGATGGCCATCCCCATCGTTGATCTTCTTATCCGACATTCGTCCTATTTCGTCATAAACCCCGAGAGAAGCCGTACTCTGCTAGGTGATCGTCCTTCACCTCTTAGGTGACCGTCTTTCACCTCTTTGATGATCGTCCTTCGTCATGTTTATCCAATGGCCGTCCCCATCGTCGACCTTTTTTCTATCCGACATTCATCCTATGTCGTGATAAAGAGCAGCCGTCCCCTGCTAGGTGATCGTCCTTCACCTTTTGATGGCCGTCCCTCATCATTTATTTCATTCATTCTTTAAACCGATGGTCGTCCCCGTCGTTATTTATTTCACTTTCCAAGCCTGATGGCCGTCCCCATCATTGCCCTTACTTTAATCCCCAGAGAATCTTGTTTCTTTACCTGATGGTCGTCCCCGTCATGGTCTCTTTATTTCCCCATCTTGTCGGTCGTCCCCGTCATTGCTTTACTTACCGCTTTATCCCCAATAGTTATCCTCTGCTCGATGGTCGTCCTCCATCGCCTTCATTTGATAATCATTCTATACTACCTTTTACAATTTATATCCCTTTTCTTCTTCTATCCAGCGAGTGCAAATTTTGGACTGTCTTTGGTATTCAACCACAAGTTATCTTGTTCGTCTGTTAAGTCAGGCGCTTACATCCTACAAAGCTAACTCATGCTTGAATAGGGGCAGCTGTAAACACCCCAAATTTTCCCTCACTCATATCACGCCATGGCTTGTGATCTTTCATGTTTTCATTAACATAGGCATACTATCTCATATTGCATTTTTTGCTTCACTGCATAAGTTCAAGTCCATCTACATCTAGGGTTTGTGATCTGAGCAATCCAAGATTCCATTTGAGCCATCCCAAATGCCTCAAAGCTTTCCAAGAGGGTCCATGTGTGTTCTATCACCATATTATGCTCCTCAAAGTTCATAAAAGTCAAGGGATTACAAGAATTGGCAAAGGCATGGAAGCAGAGCTAGGGTTTTCACTACACAGATGACCAAAATTAGGGTTTTGGTTTCAGAGGCCTTAACTCCAAATTTTTGGGTCATTCTTATTTCTAATGTTCTTAATATGTTATGAGGATCATGTGTACCAAGTTTGATGAAGAAACTCATTTTGGAAGTTATCTGTTCACTGGGTAACTTCTTGAGCAAGTTAAGTCAAAATCAGGGCATATGAGGCCCCCAACAATGGAACCAAAGGGTTATTTTCATCAAATTGAAGTTCAATGATCTTTATTTGATCTTATAAGTGGTTGGAAGTTCACAAGATTGAATAATTTTGAGCCAAGTGCAAACTTGCCATTTTTGGAAATGACTTGAAATGCAAACTTTCCATTTTGGGAAAGTTTTTCAACCTCCTCTTTCATAACCAAAAATGCTTCAAATGAAAAATTCTTGGACATGAAAGTTGTATATTAGGTCATTCCCTTTTCAAAAAGTACTAGAACATGTCTTGATTCATCATAGAACTCAAGATATGGCCTTTCAAAGTTGGCAAAAATCCTATAATTTCAAGTTTCATGTCAAAGAGGGATTTTGCATTTTGGCATGTTCAAGCATTCTAATGACTTCTAATATGCACAAACACTTCACAACATGTCAAATGAACATCAAAACATTAGAATTGTGCATTGAACCAAGTGTTTCCATGACTTGAACTTCAAGAAATCACAAAAGGGACAAAACTCTCAAAATTTGCAAAATGCATTGGATCCTCTCATCCACTTGTGCCAGCTGCATCAAACTGATTCTATGGCTCTCCATGAATCTTTTTGAGGTCAGACACCCCAAAAAGCTAGACCTTCCATGGCCCATACCTCAAGTACATAAAATTTGACTTTTTTGCAAAACACCCCATACCAATCAGCCTGTGCCACAATAACTTTCTGATCAATACCATTGGCTTAAACAAACATTATGCAAGCCATTTCATAACACACAAGATCCTGAATCATCCCACAAGCCAGAATTCACAAAATCCATCAAAACTTTCCTTTCTTCGAATCTCAAAAACCAGCCACTAAAACATCAAACTTCCTTCACCAATCAACTCAAAAACACCTCAGGATCATTTCCCACCCTTCACCATAGCCTAAAACACCCTCAATCAGAAATACGATTTTTGCATACTCAGAACCAAACCCTTCAAAATAGCCATCACAAGCTTACTCTAAGCTCCTCATCATCCTCAGGGAGTTCATTGGGGTGGATTTGAACCAAGAGGGAGGCCAGAAAGCTCAAGAACACACAGCTCCAACTCAGGTAGCTATGATGAACTTTTTTCCAGAACTTGCTATTTAAGTTAAAATATGATTCTACATGTATAGATGATCATCCTGATATGTTTATTTTTGAAAATGGTTGAGAAACCAGGATGTATTGATGTTCTGAAACTTTTTGATCTGAAAATGTTTTGCTTCGACTCTCTCTTTTGATGCATGATAAATGTTTTTAGTGCCTGGATTCTTGTTTGTTGATGTTTAATGAGTGATTCTGGAGCATTTGGGGGCTTGGGGTGGCCTGGGGAGTGATTTCAGAATTTGGATGGGATTAATTTGCTTCGGGTTTGTAATTATGGCTAATCTCCCCAGTTTGAATGTGGGGCGAAGGATTAGGATTAGCGCGTGTTTGGAGGGTCCAGATCATTTCATTAAACCCTAATATTTTAATTAAATTAAATAATTGGGATTAATTAAATTAAAACCCAGTTTGAATGTCAGCCCTTGGATGACGCGCGCAGTCAACCCTCTCTTTTCCAGTTTGAATATGGGCCTTAGGATCATCATACTCTCATTTAAATCATTTTTATTGCATTTTCTTGCATAATTTATTTAAAATATCAAAAAGCATCCAAAAAATATTATCTTTTGCATTCTGACTTTAAATATTTTTCTCATTCCAAAAATAATTTTTATTTTATTTTTTGCATTAAAATAGTATTTTTAAAACATTTAAATGTTATGTTTAATTAATTAAAGTATTTTAATTAATTAAAAATACATTTAGCTTTCTAAAAATCACCAAAAAAATCATGAATCATCCCAATGCATTTAGAAAAATTTTAAAACTCTTAACACAAATTTCTTTCTAGGTTTGATCATAGTTTGCCAATTTTCTTTGAATTAAGGGTCATAAAAATCATATTTTTGAACCCTAACTTTGAAAAATCATTTCTGCCTAAAAAAGAAGAGTTTGAAGGTGATTATTTTTGCATTGTGTTACATATTTCATGTAGTTTATAGGTCTTTTTCCTCATGAATTTATCTTGCATTTTCAAATTGATTTGTATTTTTCCCTTTGAACCACCCAAAAACCCTAGAAAACTTAGGAAAATCATAACTTTTGATTGGTTAGGCTTCTGACCTTCTCCTTTGGGGTGTAACCAAATATGGGATTAGGGTTTGTTTGAGATCAATTTCAAATTTTTATCATGTCATTTGCTTCTGCTTTATCCATTTGCACCTCACATGTCCATGTAACCCTAATTTCTCATGTTCATTTGCATTCACCTTGCATATGCATCATTACATGAACTTTCCATGACATTTCATGCATTCATATGTCATCTTAGATATCTTAGGACATGTTATAACCTTGCTCAATCATTTCTTCATTCATTTTCCATGTTTAGCATTCATTTCATTTCATAAACTTTATGTGTTTTCAAACTTCAAGGCATGCTTTCATAACATCTCATCCTTGTATGATCATTCATAATCATTTTGTATTACTTTGCATCATCTTACATGACATTTGCATTGCATAAACACTTATGACTTTGGTCATTTCATCTCATTTCACTTCATTTCTTTATGCTTTATACTTTATGCATCCATGCTAACACTTTCAGGTTTGGTAAGTTATTTTGGGAGGTGGATTTGCCTTCACCTCTCACATCTTCTTATCTCTTTCATTTACTTGTCTTTGAAGTGAATTTGATTCACTTATGTTCCATCTCTCTCACTTTCTTTCTTTAAGTTACTTATCTTCTTCATTGAAGTAAGTAGCTTATTCTCTTGCTTCCTCCTCCTTTCATCTGCTTCTTCCATTGGTGGCTTCCTTGAAGATCTTTCTTAAGCCTTAAAAACCATAGGAACATCCAAGCATGATAATAATTAGGGTTGTAATTAGTCCCCCTTAGCTTTTTACCTTTGAGTCTCCTTGAGTCTTTTTTCTCATCTCAATAATTAGAGACTAAACTCTTAAAGTTTTAGGACTTTGGAATTAGGGTTATGCCTGCATCCTTCTCTTAGGATGGAGTGTATAAGTTTAATCCTAAGTGTTAAACCTTTAATTTGTTTAAAGCTCTTAATCAAATCACTCAATAATCATCAAGACTTTATCTTGTAACTTGGGCCTTACATTAGGGTTCTAATTCTTCCTTATGGTTAAGAAGGACTAACCCTAGTGTTTAATGGACAAGTCCCTCTCAAGTTGTCTTACAAACCATAAAATCCATTTCTTAATCTCATTCCTTTAATTAAAATCCACTTAATAAAGGTTTATTATCTAATGAATTTAATCCCTAACCATGGATTAAGTTGAGGAGTCTTCCTCAGCTTAAATGTTCTCATCTATTATCCTTCTATTAGGATGGTGTAATGAGTTCATTAATTTGTGATTAGAGATTAAACTCATTACTTAACACTAAACAAAAATCCAAAAACATCTTAATAATCACAAGTAGGTTAATGATCTTAATCCTACATCATCATGGTAATTAAGTTGAGACGCTTATCTTACACTTAAGTAGGCTCATTATCCCTAATCAGGGAGGATATAATGAGTTTACAAACCCTTGATTTAGGCTTAAGCTCATTACCCTATGCAAAACACCAAAAACAATAACAAAACTGAAAACACAAAAACAAACAATAATCGTCTCCTTCGGGATTCTTTTCTCATCACACTCATTCATAAACGAGAACTTGCTTCTTCCGTCTAATGCAAGACAGTTAGCACTCGAGCCAGACGAGTCATACACTTGAGCATAGACAAGCAAGCAGTTCACAGTCAATTTATTTTCCAGTCTCTTTGAGTCGAACTACGGTGTTCTGACTTCCTCATTGCACGCGAGGATATGTAGGCATAACTTAACAGTTATCGAACAAAAGTCTTTGTGTCTTCCTCCTCTTTCAGCATTCTCTTTTAAGCCTCAGCTCCTGAGCATTCACCTTTTTGCACTGACACTTGTACATTTCTTTTCTTAGATTTTGCACACAGATAGCACATACAATATCCCTTAAAACACAATCTTTTAAGCGTGGATCCCGTCGAGTATGACGGACAATCTGGGTGCTAATACCTTCCCAGGTTGTAACCAACCCCCTTTCTCAATTTCTCTGGTTCGCAACCGTCTTATCCATATCTTCCTAGGTTTATGCAGCATTACCTTTCCTTCGGGATAAAAATGCATAGCTAGCGACTCTATTCATCTTGATTTCATTTTCTCTTTTCGCCGACCGTTCGCCCTTGTACCAGGATGCAAATCCTCGGGAGCGACAGGTTGCCTTAAGAATGAATAGACATGCCATAAGCATTCATTTCATGCATATAATATTCTTGTGTTTTTGTAGGTTGTCCGGAGTTTCTAACTTATTCAACTACAGGCAATATAGCTGGTCAACACGCTCATCGATATCCGACTAAAAGAAACCGAGTATGGATGGCTGAACGAATGCAGACTAATCTCAATGAGCTCCGACAGAGGATGGATTAGTTCATGGAAATGATGACTGGCATGGCCCAGAACCAGGAGCGTCTCAGGCTGATGGTTGAGCAACCCCATGGGGATGCTAATACTGGAACACCGACTGAGAATGTGGATCTTAACGTTGCCCATAATGGAGAGCCTAACCCAAATAGGACCGCAACATGTAATGCAGGTTTAGAACACAATCAAGAGGACTAGTTCACTCTATTGGATGTTGATATGGGCAATATGAATGAGATCAATGACCGCAGGTATGAAGAGCTGGCAGAGAAGATTAAGGCTATGGAATGTCAGAATTCTCTGGGGATCGATGTAACCAGTCTCGGGTTAGTACCAGGAGTCAGAATCCCTCCTAAGTTCAAGGATCTATCATTTGACAAGTACAACGGCAGCATGTCCCTGAGAACTCACATTCATGCATACTTTGGAAGAACCTCGGCTCACACTGATGACGAGAAACTTTGGATGCATTTCTTCCAAGATAGTTTATATGGAGCTTCGTTGAGCTGGTACATGAAGCTAAGCAGGGTCTCTATTCGAAGCTAGAAAGATTTAGCTGAAGCTTTTCTCAAGCAGTATCAATATAATATTGATATGGCTCCGAACCGCACTCAGTTGCAGAACTTGTCTCAAGGACCTAATGAAAGTTTTAAGCAGTATGCCCAGAGGTGGCGTGAGCTGGCCGCACAGGTTCAACCTCCTAAGCTCGATCGGGAAATGGCCGACATGTTTATGGTCACCTTGCAAAGTGTTTACTTGGATCGTTTGACCGCCTGCCCGTCCATTGGTTTTTCTGATATTGTCATCGCTGGAGAAAGGATAGAAAACTTTCTAAAATTGGGAAAGATTCAGGATGCAAGCAGTGCTAGTTCTTCTGGTATGAAAAAGCATTTTGAAAATGGCCAAAGAAGAAGAGAAGGTGAGACAAATGTTGTGTATGGAGGCCGAGACAGAGGTCATTCTCAAGGTTACTACCAAGTAGCTGCAATGACTATTACTCCACAGGTTCAACAACGACCGCAGGGTCAGCAACAACAGGCACAAAGACCGTTTCAGCAAAGAGCAAGAGCGAGGGACCATAGGATTGATCCTTTCCTATGTCCATATGTTGTTTTGCTTCCAGAGATTCTAAAGTTAAACATGGCCGAGCTTCGTACCATGAGCCCCCCTCCTCTGGACAATCTACCTCCGAATTTTGATGCTAACGCCAGGTGCGAATTCCATTCAGGTGCTCAGGGGCACAATATTTAGAAATGTTGGGCTTTTCAGAACAAGGTACATGACCTAGTTGACTCCAAGGCAATTAATTTTGCTCCTCACCCAAATGTACTCCAGAATCCAATGCCTAATCACGATGGAAACGGTGTCACGGTAGTTCTACTAGATGGTCCACGTTAAGCTAAAGTCTTCGAGTTAATCACCCAGGACACCAGGGTATTCATGAAACAAATAAAGCTAGAAGTATTCAAATGCTCTCAGTGATGGCATGCGCGTGTTTGTCTTTCTTCATTGTTCATTTTCATCCCTATTGAGGGGTGTCGCTCCCGAAGATTTGCATCTCGGTACAAGCGCGAACGGTCGGCGAAAGGAGAAAAAGGAATGAACTGAATAGAGTCGCCAGCTAGGCATTTTTATCCCGAAGGAAAGGTAATGCTTCATAAACCTAAGAAAATATGGATAAGACGGTTGCGAACCAGAGAAAATAGGAAAGGGGGTTGGTTACAACCTGGGAAGGTATTAGCACCCAGATTGTCCGTCGTACTCGACGGGATCCACGCTTAAAAAATAGTGTTTAAAGGGGTAGTGTTTATGCTATCTGTGTGAAAAAGCTGGAAAAGAATATACAAGTGTCAGTGCAAAAAAGTGGGAATGCTTAGGAACTGAGGCTTTTAAAGAATGCTGAAAGAGGGGGAAGACAAAGAGACTTTTGTTCGATAACAGTTAAGTTATGCCTACGTATCCTCTCGTGCAATGAGGAAGTCAGAACACCGTAGTTCGACTCAAAGAGACTGAAAGATAAATTGACAGTGAATTGCTTGCTTGCCTATGCTCAAGTGTATGACTCGTCTGGCTCGAGTGTTAACTGTCTTGCATTAGACAGAAGAAGCAAGTTCTCATTTATGAATGAGTGTGATGAGAAAAGAATCCCGAAGGAGACGATTATTGTTTGTTTTTGTGTTTTCAGTTTTGTTATTGTTTTTGGTGTTTTGCATAAGTTAATGAGCTTAAGCCTAAATCAAGGGCTTGTAAACTCATTATATCCTCCCTGATTAGGGATAATGAGCCTACTTAAGTATGATATAAACATCTCCACTTAATTGCCATGATGATATAGGATTAAGATCATTAACGTACTTGTGATTATTTGTTAAGTAATGAGTTTAATCTCTAATCACATATTAGTGAACTCATTACACCATCCTAATAGAAGGATAATAGATGAGGACACTTAAGCTGAGGAAGATACCTCAACTTAATCCATGGTTAGGGACTAAATTCATTATATAACAAACCTTTATTAAGTGGATTTTAATTAGAAATGGGATTAAGAAATGAGTTTTATGGTTTGTAAGACAACTTGAGGGGGACTTTTCCATTAAACACTTGGGTTAGTCCTTCTTAACCATAAAGGAAGAATTAGAACCATAATGTAAGGCCCAAGTTACAAGATGAAGTCTTAGTGATTATTAAGATGATTTGATTAAGAGGTTTAAACAAATTAAAGGTTTAACACTTAGGATTAAATTTATACACTCCATCCTAAGAGAAGGATGCAGGTATACCTCTAATTCCAAAGTCCTAAGACTTTAAGAGTTTAGTCTCTGATTATTGAGATGAGAAGAGAGACTTAAGGAGATTCAAAGGTAGAAAGCTAAGGGGGACTAATCACAACCCTAATCATTATCATGCTTGGATGCTCCTATGGTTTGTAAGGCTTAGAGAAAGATCTTCAAGGAAGACACCAATGGAAGAAGCAGATGAAAGGAAGATGAGAAAGAAGAACAAGTTACTTACTTTATTGAAGAAGATAAGTAACTTAAAGAAATAAAGTGAGAAAGAAATAACACAAGTGAACAAGGTCACTTCAAAGAAACCAGCAAGATGCATATTAAAGAGATAAGGATAAGTGAAAGGTGAAGGCAAATCCACCTCCCAAAATAACTTACAAAACCTGAAATGGTTAGTATGAATGCATAAAGTATAAAGCATAAGGAAATGAAATGAAATGAAATGAAATGAGATGATATGAGATGAAATAACCAAAGTCAGAAGTGTTTATGCAATGGTAATTTCATGTGAGATGATGCAAAGGCATACAAAGTGCATATGTATGATCATACAAAGATGAGATGTCATGTAAGCATGCTTTGAAGTTTGAAAGTTCATGAAAGTTAATGAAATGTTATGAATGCAAAACATACCAAATGGATGAAGAAATGATCAAGTATGATTTTGTCATGTCCTAAGATGTCTAAGATGACATATGAATTCAAGAAATTTCATGTTAATTTCATGTATTGATGCATATGCAAGATGAATGCAAATGAACATGTAAAATTAGGGTTTTATGGAAGTATGAGATGCTAATGACCAAAACAGAAGCAATGCACAAGATAAAAAAATTGAAAATTCACTCAAAGGAACCCTAAACCTATACTAGGTTACCCTCCAAAGGGGGAGGTCAGAAGCTAAACCTAGGAGGAGTTACGAATTTTCTAAGTTACTTAGGGTTTTTGGGTTATCTTCAATGTAAAATGCCAAATAATTTGAAAATGCAAGATAAAAATGAAACAAATTTTTTTTTGGATTCTAGAAGACATGCATAGAACAATGCAAAAAGAACCATTCACAAACTCAACTTAGGTTTAGGGTTATGAATTTTTGAAGCTAGGGTTAGAAAAATGAACTTTTTAAGAACCCTAATTCATTTTAAAATCTCAAAGTATGATCAAAACCAAAAAGAAATTTGTAATGTGAGTTTGTAAATGCTTCTAAATGTCTAAGGATGCTCTCTGATTTTTTTGGTGATTTTTAAATACTTAAATGTATTTTTAATTAATTAAAATGATTTAATTAATTAAATATAACATTTAAATGCTTTAAAAATACTTTTTTAATGCAAAAAATAAAAATAAAAATATTTTGGTTTCTGAAAATTAATGAAAGTCTTGACAAAAAAATTTCAGAATTTTAAATGGATTTTTGCTATTTTTAATAATTTTATGAAAATAAATATGAAATAATTAAAAGAAAAATAAAAGTAATGCAAATGAGTGGTTCCGATTGGATATTGAGGGAATCAGTGGTCCAAATGTGAAGTCACCTTTACTTCAGGTACACACATCTAAGGGCTTAGGTTTAAAACTCCATCTGGCGTGTGATCTAATGGTCACAAATTAATCTGAGTTAATTAAATGAATTAATTTATAATTAAGGCTAATGACCTAATCTCCACCGTTCAGCATTCGCGCGAAGCCAAGATCTAAAAGTCCAGATTCAAACCTAGCTAATTACACTGAGTAACCCTAACAACTTTCAGATGACCGGAACAGTGTTCCGGTCATCTTCTCCGGCGAGCAAAAATGCTATCTCCCTACTCAAGCTTCTAAAACCTAATTTTTCTGCCCAGACTCGATCCCCATACATCACTGAACCTAAATCCCCAAACAAAATTCATTTATCATGCATCAAAAGGGAAAATCGAAGCAAAACATTCTTAGGTCAAAAACTTTCAGAGAACTCATACATGCTTAATACTCAATCATTTTGCAAAATAAACACATCAGGATCATCAGCACATCATGAAGATTCATCTAAGAACTTAAAAAAACATTTTTGGAAAAAATGTTCTTAAGGTATACCTGAGATGAAGCTTTGCTATCTAGAGCTTTCTGGCCACCTCCTTGGTGCTTTTCCACTCCAATGAACCCCTTGATGCTTCTGGCAAGCTTGAAACAAGTTTATGTTGGCTGTTTTGAAGGTTTCAGTTCAGAGGAAGCTGAAATCGTGTTTTTGTTTGAGATGGTTTCAGGCCAATGTGAGGGGTGGGAAATGATCCTGGGGTTGTGTGGAGATGATTGGTGAAAGAATTTTGAGGTTTTGATGGCTGAGTTGGGAGATTCGAAGAGATGAAGTTTTGTGCAAGTTTTGTGTAATCTGAGTTTGGGGAGGTTTCAGGCTTCAAGCATTGTGTGTTTTGGTTCCATAATGTATGTATATCATGTCTTGATTGGTCAGAGAGTGGGTGGTGGCCTAGCTTGATTGGTATGAGTGGTTTTGCAAAAAGTCAAGCTTAGGTGTACTTGAGGCATGGCACGAGTCAGAGCTGGATTAGGGGCATGGTTGGGCTCATCATGGATCAAGGAAGGCCATAGGATTGAAATTGATGAGCTGGAACACTTGCGGCTAGGGTTTCTATGTGTTTTGCAAATTTTCCCTCTTTGGTGTTTCTTGTGATTCAAGGCATGAAATGATCCAATTCTTGGGACAATTTTGATTCTTTGAAGTTGTTTGATCATGTTATGGCATATTTGTACACATTTGAAGTCATTTGAGGCCTTGGCAAGTGGTTTTGCAAAAATCCCTCTTTGGTGCATTCTTGAAAATTATAGGATTTTTGCCAACTGAAATTCTGGGATCAGGTACGTGATGTTGAATCAGATGTTTAAACACTTGAAAGCTTAAACAAAACTTAAAGGGCTAGTAAATTAAATAACATAGGAAATTGTTAACCCAGTTCAGTGTATCTCCACACTTACATCTGGGGGCTACCAAGCCAGGAAGGAAATCCAATATAAGTAATATTAATTTTGGAATTAAACCAACCAGTTTAATCCTTCACTTAATATCTACCCAAGGCAATTTCTACCTAAGACACAACTTAGATATGATTACCTACTCACTCCCCCCCAATTCTTGGGCCAATTTTGATTCTTTGAAGTTGTTTGATCATGTTATGGCATATTTGTACACATTTGAAGTCATTTGAGGCCTTGGCAAGTGGTTTTGCAAAAATCCCTCTTTGGTGCATTCTTGAAAATTATAGGATTTTTGCCAACTGAAATTCCGGGATCAGGTACGTGATGTCGAATCAGATGTTTAAACACTTGAAAACTTAAACAAAACTTAAAGTGCTGGTAAATTAAATAACACAGGAAATTGTTAACCCAGTTCAGTGTATCTCCACACTTACATCTGGGGGCTACCAAGCCAGGAAGGAAATCCAATATAAGTAATATTAATTCTGGAATTAAACCAACCAGTTTAATCCTTCACTTAATATCTATCCAAGGCAATTTCTACCTAAGACACAACTTAGATATGAGTACCTACTCACTCCCCCCCAATTCTTGGGCCAATTTTGATTCTTTGAAGTTGTTTGATCATGTTATGGCATATTTGCACACATTTGAAGTCATTTGAGGCCTTGGCAAGTGGTTTTGCAAAAATTCCTCTTTGGTGCATTCTTGAAAATTATAGGATTTTTGCCAACTGAAATTCTGGGATCAGGTACGTGATGTCGAATCAGATGTTTAAACACTTGAAAACTTAAACAAAACTTAAAGTGCTGGTAAATTAAATAACATAGGAATTTGTTAACCCAGTTCAATGTATCTCCACACTTACATTTGGGGGCTACCAAGCCAGGAAGGAAATCCAATATAAGTAATATTAATTCTGGAATTAAACCATCTAGTTTAATCCTTCACTTAATATCTACCCAAGGCAATTTCTACCTAAGACACAACTTAGATATGAGTACCTACTCACTCCCCCTCAATCACACAGTGATCTTTTACAATTATTAATAAAATTGAAGTCACACTTCAAACACAACAACTTGATCTTACTTAAAAGTATCAATCAAGACACAATTCACTTTTTGCTTAAAAGCTCATAAAGTGACAAACAATTAAAACCTGCTATAAAACACAAACACCCTTTTTGGTCTTCTAAAATTCATACTCTTTTCTGAGAGTTTCAGTTCCTTAAATAGATGCTTGGTTTGTGGGCTTTTTGCAAATTATCCAGACCTGATAAATCCCACTGTCATCACCTTGAATTAGGGTTAGTTAGTTTGTTACCTCCTTGATTCAAGGTGAGTTAGTTATTCTGTTACACTGAAATCAGATAACTAAGCTCCCTAAAGATGCGCCTTGAAGTACTTATCTATTCACAATTAATTCCAGATAAATTCTCCTGAATTTACTCACTTCTGTTATGCATCATTTAAGTCTGGTAGCAGGTTTACGATGTCACAACATCTGGTGTGACATCCTGATGTCTTGACTTAAGTTCATTAACTTTTACTCTGTTTGTCAATGTCACAACATCTGGTGTGACATCCTGAACTAAGTTCAACACTTCTTGTTTGTCAAAAATTCTGCCAATTCTTAACATCTACACCAACTTTGAAGGATCATAACTTGAGTTCTATAATGAATTAGAAGGAGTTATTGTACCTTTTGAAAATGGGAAGATCCATCCTACAACTTTCATGACCAAGAATTTTTCATTTGAAGCATTTTTTATCAAGAAAGAGGAGGTTGAAAAACTTTCCCAAAATGGAAAGTTTCCATTACAAGTCATTTCCATTTTTGGCAAGTTTGCAAATAGCTCAAAATTATTCAATCTTGTGAACTTCCAACCACTTATAAGATCAAATAAAGATCATATAACTTCAATTTGATGAAAATACCCCTTTGGTTCCATTGTTGGGGGCCTCAGATGCCCTGATTTTGACTTAACTTGCTCAAGAAGTTATCCAGTGAACAAATGACTTCCACAATGAATTTCTTCATCAAACTTGGTACACATGATCCTTATAACATCTTAAGAACATTAGAAACAAGAATGGCCCAAAAATTTGGAGTTGAGGCCTCTGAAACCAAAACCCTAATTTTGGTCATCTGTGCAGTGAAAACCCTAGCTCTGCTTCCATGCTTTGCCAGTTCTTGTGATCTCTTGACTTCTATGAACTTTGAGGGACATAATATGATGATAGAACACACATGGACCCTCTTATAACACTTTGAGGCCTTTGCGGTGGCTCAGATGGAATCTTGGATTGCTCAGATCACAAACCCTAGATGCAGATGAACTTGAACTATGCAGGTGAAAAAAATATGCAATGTGAGATAGTATGCCTATGCAAATGCAAAAATGAAAGACCACAAGCCATGGTGTGAAATTAGTGAGGGAAAATTTGGGGTGTTTATAGCTTCCCCTATTCAAGCATGAGTTAGCTGTGTAGGATGTAAGCTCCTGGCTTAACAGACAAACAAGATAACTTGTGGTTGAATACCAAAGACAGTCCAAAATTCGCACTCGCTGGATAGAAGAAGAAAAGGGATATAAATTGTAAAAGGTAGTATAGCATGATTATCAAATGTGGGAGATGGAGGATGATCATCGAGTAAAGGATGATTGTTGGGGATAAAGCGGTAAGTAAAGCAATGACGGGGATGGCCGACAAGATGGGGAGATAAAGAGACCACGACGGGGACGACCATCAGGTAAAGAAACAAAATTCTCTAGGGATTAAAGTAAAGGCAATGATGGGGACGACCATCAGGCTTGCAAAGTAAAGTAAACAACGATGGGGACGACCATCGGTTTAAAGAATAAATGAAATAATGATAAGGGACATTCATCAAAGGTGAAGGAAGATCACCTAGCAGGGGACGACTGCTCTTTATCACGACATAGGACGAATGTCGGATAGAAAAGGTCGACGATAGGGACGACCATCGGATAAAATGATGAAGGACGATCATCAAGAGGTGAAGGACGATCACCTAGCAGGGTACAGATGCTCTCGGGGTTTATCACGACATAGGACGAATGTCAGATAACAAAAGCAACGATGGGGACGACCATCGGATGAAATGATGAGGGAAGGTCATCAAAAGGTGAAGGACGATCACCTTAGCAGGGGACGGCTGCTCTTTATCACGACATAGGATGAATGTCTGATAGAAAAGGGTTCTGTTGGGGAAGGGATGAGGGACGGTCATCCAAAGGTGAAGGACGATCACCTGGCAGGGGACGGCTGCCGAAAGTATCACGACATAGGACGAATTTCGGATAGAAGAAAATTGCTTTGTTGGTGACTTACTGGGGAATGGTAAACACGGATGAGTGCTTACGCTTAAGAATAAAAGGTATAAGTATTTGATGCTGTGTGTAGATTAAAGATGTGGACGAGTATCCTTAAGACCATGATACGGACGAGTATCGATAGAAACAAATGCTGACGCGTGTTCAGAGATGATGATACAGACGAGTACCAACTAGTTAAAAAAGAACACGGACGAGAGTCGAATATGTTTGAGGAGTGACATATATACAAGATACGGACGAGCATCAGAGGCTTCTATATAAGTATGAGTACTGGTTTGATCTGTTAGTGAAGTATGAGTAAGATACAGGCAAGTGTTCAACTTGCTTGGGATGTATGACACGGACGAGTGTCAAACATATATACTATAAGTTATGAACAAATATTTGTATGTGAGAGTGTAAAAAGGTGTTCTGGCGACCTGTGGGGATAGGATGACACAGACGGGTGTCGAAAGGAGTGTGTATAAACAAGTATTTGTTTGCAGCAAGTGTTTTGGCAATCATGTTGGGGGTGTATGACATGGACGAGTGTCAAAAGAGCATGTATATCTATTTTTGAGAGTGCAAAGGAGGTGCTTTGGCTTATATTTGCAGGGAATAATACGACACGGACGAGTGTCGAAAAGGGTATATTTGAATAGGCATTTGTGTTGGAGAGTGCAAAGGGGACGCTTTGGCTTTTATTTGCAGGGGATGTGAGCTTTTATATATATTGCTGATGAAATACTGATGGTAATTGCAGGTGACTGGCTTGATCCTGACTTGTGATCATGCAAATGTTTGATTTTTGCCGTAATGCTCCGTATTAGACGAAATGTTATGCTTATTTTGTGAATATGATGCAAATTCTATGATTATGCAAAAGAGAAACCGATCCGAGATTCGGATCCTGCTGAAGAAAAGATCTCTGGCTGATCTGCATGGAGGGATATCCTAGCTGGGGAAGAGATCATTGGTAGATCTGTTAGTAAATATAGCTCTGCTTGGGGAAATAGATCATTGGTTGACCTACCCTGTAAGGAGAACTCAGCTGGGGAGAAGGAAGCTTTCGTCACTTTGTTGTGCAAGAGTTTCAGGCATTGCTCTTCTGGGGAGAGGATGGAAACTCTGTGGGGAGATGGTTCTTTTATCCTTGCCGAGGATGAGAGATCTGGCACTCTGGTGGGGATCTCAGCTGGGGATGCTCCTGTTGAATAGACATGTGCTCGGGATGAGGAGGCTTTGACAACTCCGCTGGGGAAAAGCATTCCAGATATTGGTTGGGGAGGAAGTATGCTGGGGAAGTGTGCTTGGTATGCCCCATGTCGCGTATTGAACACCTGCAACCTATTAATACAAAAGAAATGCACAAGTATCCCGTGGCATCCCTTACCGGATTCCGTTATAGGAGTTAGGCTTTCCTGAAAGTAATATATTTCCTGCACGCATTTATTAAAGATGGCTCATTTATTTTATGCGAGTAATGTATCATGAATATTGGAAATTTTGCAAACGAAACAAAAATGTACAAAATGAGATATGACTGGAAATTCTGATTTTATTGATCTGGGTGCCTTGAATTGGCAAAAACAGTCAAAGAAACAAATCCCCTGGAATGAGGAGATTTCTATAAATTGAGAAAAGTAAAAGTGTTGGCAATGTTGACGACGCTCCAGTGAACTTCCTTTGCTATGACTTGTATGACCTTGACATTCTACTTATCTTGCTTTCTGAAGACGGTTGATTCTGAATGATGCTTTATCCTTTCGAAGCTTGCCGTGTTGTGAGTGATACAGACGAATTCAGAATGCAGTTGTTCGCTTATTCCCTGATTTTGCGTGGATCTCCCTTTCGGGTTTTCAATCCACCGGGATACCCATTTTTGCCTGAGTTGTCCAATGTGGCTTTTCAACTCAGCGGGTGTACATTTTTGTTTTAATTTTCCCTTATTTTTGCCCGAGTCTTTTATTCTGTTTTTGACTCGCCGGGATGCCCTATTTTTTCCTGGACTTACAATCTGTTTTTATGTCCAGCGGGTCATATTATGCGAAGTATTTTTTAACTGCATCTGAATTCACAGGGGATAAGAAATCTTCACCATCCATAGTAGTGAGCATCAGTGCTCCACCAGAGAAAACCTTCTTTACTATGAATGGACCATCGTAATTAGGAGTCCAATTGCCCCTGTGGTCTGTATGAGGAGGAAAGAGTCTTTTTAGCACAAGATCTCCTACTTGGTATTCCCGAAGCCTGACTTTCTGATCGAAGGCTTTCTTCATCCTCTTCTGATACAACTGCCCATGACAGATTGCGGCTAATCTCTTTTCTTCAATCAGATTCAGTTGATTGTACCGAGACCGAACCCATTCTGCTTCGTCCAGCTTTACATCCATCATTACCCGTTAGGAGGGTAGCTCAACTTCAACAGGTAGGACTGCCTCCATACCATACATAAGATGATAAGGTGTTGTCCCAGTGGACGTTCTGATTGAGGTTCGGTACCCATGCAAGGAAAATGGTAGCATTTCATGCCGGTATTTGTAAGTAATCACCATCTTCTGCACAATCTTCTTAATGTTTTTGTTAGCTGCCTCAACAACGCCATTCATCTTTGGCCTGTAAGGAGAAGAGTTGTGATGTTGAATTTTGAAGTCCTGGAACAGTTCTACCATCATTTTGTTGTTCAAATTGGAACCATTGTCAGTAATGATTCGCTCGGGAACTCCATATCGACAGATGATGTCTCTTTTCAGGAATCTGGCTACCACTTTCCCGGTGACGTTTGCATATGAAGCTACTTCAACCTATTTGGTGAAGTAATCAATGGCTACCAGGATGAATCTGTGGCCATTTGAAGCAGTCCGCTCGATCTTTCCAATCATGTCAATGCCCCACATTGTAAAGGGCCAAGGTGAAGACATCAAGTTCAACGGATTCGGAGGCACATGCACTTTGCCTGCATAAATCTGGCATTTATGACACTTCCTGGCATAGGCACAACAGTCTGCATCCATTGTGATCCAGTAGTATCCTGATCTTAACAATTTCTTAGCCATTGCATGTCCCCTAGCATGGGTACCGAAAGATCCTTCATGCACCTCGTGCATTAGCAAGTATGCTTCTTTCTTATCAACACATCTGAGTAGAACCATGTCAAAGTTTCACTTGTATAATGAACCATCAGCATTAAGGAAGAAACTACCGGCCAACCTTCTTAATGTCTTCTTATCATTGGATGATACCCCAGGTGGGTATGTTTGATCCTCTAAGAAGCATTTGATATCATGGAACCAAGGCTTGTCATCTTTAGCAATGTCCACGGAGAATACGTATGCTGGTCGGTCCAGTTTGGATACTGAGATACGAGGCACATAATTTGCAGTCTGAACCTTGATCATGGAGGAAATGGTAGCTAAATCATCTGCAAACTGATTTTCGTCTCGAGGGATGTACTCAAGTTTGACTGTTGTGAAGAAAGTCAATAACCTCCTCGTATAGTCGCGGTATGGAATCAGATGCTCTTGGTGAGTGTACCATTTGCCATTGGTCTGATTGATTACCAGAGCTGAATCTACGAATACATTCAATGTCTTGATCCTGAGGTCAATTGATTCCTCAAGTCCCATGATACATGCTTTGTATTCTACTTCGTTGTTAGTGCAGACAAAGGTGAGTTTTACCGAGAAAGGCATATGAACTCCTTTAGGTGTAATGAGCACTGCACCAACTTCACGTCCATTCATATTGACAGCCCCATCAAACATCATTGTCCATTCTTCTCTTGGGTCAGGTGTCGCTCCCACCAAATGACACCGGGTCAGAAGGGGTACAGACGCGAACGGTCGGCGAAAGAGAGAACATGAAGATGAACTGAAAAGAGTCGCCAGCTAGGCATTTTTAACCCGAACGAAAGGTAATGCTGCATAAACCTAAGAAAATTTGGACAAGACGGTCGCGAAACAGAGAAACTGAGAAAGGGGGTTAGTTACAACCTGGGAAGGTATTAGCACCCAGATTTTCCGTCGTACTCGACGGGATCCACGCTTAAAATATTTTTGTTTAAAGGGGTAGTGTCAGTGATATCTGTGTGCCAAAGCTGGAAAAGAATGTACAAGTGTCAGTGTAAGAAAGTGAAGTGAAATGCTCAAATACGAGGCTTAAAAGAATAATGCTAGAAGAGGGGGGAAGAGATAGAGACATTTGTTCGATACCAGTTAAGTTATGCCTACGTATCCTCTCGTGCAATAAGGAAGTCAGAACACCGTAGTTCGACTCAAAGAGACCGAAAGATAAATTGACCGATGAACTGCTTGCTTGTCTATGCTCAAGTGTATGACCTATCTGGCTCAGGGGCTAACTGTCTTGTATTAGACGGAAGAAGCGAGTTCTCGTTTGTGAGTGAAGATGATGAGAAAAGAATCCCGAAGGAGACGATTATTGTTTGTTTTTGGGTTTTCAATCTTTTATTGCTTTTTGTGTTTGTCATAAGTTAATGAGCTTAATCCTAAACTAAGGGTTAGTGAACTCATCACATCCTCCCTAAGATTAGGGGTGATGAGAATACCTTAAGTATGAAGTAAGCACCTCAAACTTAATTACCATGATGTAGGATTAAGATCATTAACCTACTTGTGATTATTTAGATGTTTTTGGTATTTTTGTTTAGTGTTTAGTAATGAGTTTAAGCCATAATCAAGGATTTAATGGGCTCATTACACCATCCTAATAGAAGGATAATAGATGAGAACATTTAAGCTGAGGAAGATACCTCAACTTAATACATGATTAGGGATTAACCTCATGACAAAACAAAGCCTTTATCATAGTGGATTTTAGTTAATGGTAAGGTTAAGAAGTGAGTTTTATGGTTTGTAAGACAACTTGAGGGGGACTTGTCCATTAACACTAGGGTTAGTCCTTCTTAACCAATTAAGGAAGAATTAGAACCCTAATGCAAAGCCCAAGTTACATGCTTATTGTCTTAGTGATTATTAGGTGAATTGATTAAGAGATTTAAACACATTAAGGGTTTAACACTTAGGATTAAAGTTATACACTCCATCCTAAGAGAAGGATGCAGGCATACCCTTAATCACAAAGCCTTAAAACCTTAAAGGTTTAGTCTCTGATTATGAGATGAGAAGAGAGACACAAAAGAAGACACAAAGGTAAAACTAATGGGGGACTAATCAAACCCTAATTGTTATCATGCTTGGGTGTTCCTAGGGTTTATGAGGCTTGCAAGAGATCTTCAAGAAAAGCCACCAAGGAAGAAGCAGATGAAAGGATGAGAAGCAGAAGAAACAAGCTAACTTACTTCACATAAGAAGATAAGTTACTTGAAGAATGAAAGTTAAGGAGGAACATGAATGAGCAAGCTCACTCTAAAGCAAAAGCAAAATGCAGCAATGAATGCATAAGAGAGATGAGAAGAGAAGTGAGAAGTGAAGGTAAATTCACTTCTCAAAGTACTTACCACCTGCTATGGTTAGCATAGAAGAAAGAATGAAGTAAAATGAAATGTATGCAAGGATGCAAACCAAAACAGAAGCATATTCATGATGTAAATGATGCTAAGAGATGATGCAAATGTATGTCAAGAGCTATGGATGATCATACAAGTGATGAGAATGCAAATGAAGCAGGAAGGAAGCATGAAAGTTCATGAATGCTCATGGAATGTAATGAATGCATAACATGTCAAATGGATGAAGAAATGATCAAGCATGAGTATAATGTGTCCTATGATGTCTTATATGTCATATGGATGCAAGGAATGTCATGGCAAGTTCATGAATGAATGCATATGCAAGATGTATGCAAATGAACATGAGAAATTAGGGTTTTCATGCAACATGGAATGCAAAAGTCAAAAACAGAAGCAAATGACAAGATAAAAAATTGAAAATGCAATCAAAGGAACCCTAACCCCATATGATGTCACACCCCAAAGGAGGAGACCTAACTCTTAACTCTAAGGAAGTTATGATTTTTCTAAGTTATCTAGGGTTTTAAGGTACCTAAAGGGAAAAAATGCAAATCAAATCAAAAATGCAGAAGGAATTTGTGACAAAATTATGTTAGATACTACATGCTAAATGAAGATCAATGCAAAAAGAATAAATGTCATACCATTCATGGTTAGGCAGAAAAGAATTCTTGAAGTTAGGGTTCAGAAATAGGAATTTCATGAACCCTAAATTCAAGAAAATTGTCAAAGATTGTTCAAAACCAAAAAGAAATTCGTATGAATGGCATGATAATGTTTCTAAATGTCCTAAGATGCAATGTGAAATTTTTTGGGATTTTTAGAAACCTAAATGATATTTTAATTAATTGATTTCCATTAATTAATTAAAATAAACATTTAAATGTTTTAAAAATGCAAAAAATATAAATATAAATATTTTTGGTGAAAAAAATTATTTGAAGTGAAAATGCAGAATACAATATTTTTTAGGATTTTCTAGCTATTTAAAATAAATTGTGCAAACTAAATGAGGAAATATGAAATAAAAATTAAATAAAACAGAAGTATGAGTAATCAAGGGCTTAGATTGAAACTAGGAAAAATTTGGTTGACTGCGCGCCACATCCAGTGGTCAAAATTCAAATCCAGCTAATCTTAATTAATTAATTATTAAATCCATAATTATAACTAATGAACTAACCTCCACCCTCCATCTCACGCGTGAAGCTAAAATCCAAGGGCCCTCATTCAAACCTAGCCCTAACCCTAATTAAGCCATTAATTACTTTCAGGTCATGGGGGAAGTGCTCCGGTCGTCTTCTCCGGCAGCCTCTTCCCCTGAAAATCTCAAAACCTCTCCCTAGGTCATTTCTGGAGCTCTAAAGCTCCATATCAAACCTTCTCATCCTTCTAAACTTAAATCTAACCTCAAAACAGATTTCTAATGGCTTACAAACAAGATTCGAAGAGAAGATCAAAAATGGTGAAACTTTCAGAACATGCATACAGGCTCATTTCTTAATCATTTTCGAAAATACAAAGCACAGAATGATCAATGGAGCATGCTCTTTCACATTGGAACTTAAAATAGGAGTTCTGGTAAAATGATTTGAGATGACTACCTGAGATGAAGCTTTCCAAACTTGAGCTTTATGACCTCTTCCTTTGTGCAAAAATCCTCCTTTGACCCTCCTGAGACTAATGGAATGCTTCAAAAGCTTTGAGAGTGGCTGGTTTATGTTGTAGCAACTTAACTGGCCAAGAATCGTGTTTTGTCTATGGGTTCTTTGAGGTTGTTTTAATGGTTGCTTTAGGGTCAGAGGATGATTTTGAGATGAATGGTGAAATTGGTTTTGAGTTTGAGTGAGTGAGCTGAGAGATTCGAATGATTTTGCAAGTTGAAGTGATTTTGGGGATGCTAAGTTCTTGGAGGTTTCAGCTTGTGTGTGTTATGAAAAATGACCCTTGAGGCATGCTTGTAGAGTTCTGGTTGGGCAGAGAGTGGGTGGTGGACTGTGGTGATTGGTATGGGCTTCTTGCCAAAAAGTCAAAAGTTTTGTACTTAAGGTATGGGCAATGGTGTAGCTGGCGTATTGGTTTGTCCATGCGCAGCTGGGATCAAGGATGTCCATAGACTTGGATTTGAGGCAATTCAGCAAGTGGATGGAAGTTTATGTGTCATTTTGCAAATTCCATGAAGTTTGGCCCTTTTGTAATTTCTTGATGTTCAAGGCATGGAATGATACAATTCTTTGGGAAATTCTGATTTTTATGCAATGTGTTATGTTTGTATGATGATTGGAAGTGTGTTTGAAGTCAAAAAATGAATTGGCAAGTGGTTTTGCAAAGAATCCTCTTTGGTGCATTCTTGAAAATTATGTTATTTTTTATCCAACTTTGACAAGCCATAACTTGAGTTCCATAATGAATTAGAACTTGTTCTTTTACTTTTTGAAAAGGGAATGATCCAATCTACAACTTTCATGACCAACAATTTTTCATTTGAAGCATTTTTGGTTGAGAAAGAGGAGGTTGAAAAACTTTCCCAAAATGGAAAGTTTACATTACAAGTCATTTCCATTTTTGGAAACTTTTGGCTTAGCTCACTTTTCTTCAATTTTGTGAACTTCTAAGCACTTCAATGATCAAATAAAGATCATATAACTTCAGTTTGATGAAAAATCCACTTTGGTTCCATGTTGGGGGGCCTCAGATGCCTTGATTTTGCTCTGACTTACTCAAGAAATTACCCAATGAACAGATGACTTCCACAATGAATTTATTCATCAAACTTGGTACACATGATCCTTATAACATATTGAGACCAATAGAAACAAGAATGACAAAAAAATTTGGAGTTATGGCCTCTGAAACCAAAACCCTAATTTCAGGTCATCTGTGTAGTGAAACCCTAGCTCTGCTTCCATGTTTGCCAAGTTCTTGTGATTTATTGACTTCCTTGATCTTTGAGGGATATAAAATGATGATTGAACATACATGGACCCTCTTGGAATGATTGGTGGCCTTTGGAGTGGCTCAGATGGATCTTGGATTGCTCAGATCACAAACCCTAGATGCAGATGAACTTGAACTATGCAGTGAAACAAAAATGCAATATGAGGTGGTATGTTTGAACTAATTAATTTATGAAAGATCACAAGCCATGGTGTGAACTTAATGAGGGCAAATTTGGGGTGTTTACAGCTGCCCGTATTCAAGCATGAGTTAGCTGTGCAGGATGTAAGCGCCTGGCTTAACAGACAAACAAGATAACTTGTGGTTGAATACCAAAGACAGTCCGAAATTTGCACTCACAGGGGAGAAGAAGAAAAGGGATATAATTTGTAAAAGGTATAGTATGAATATAAAGTGTGGGCGATGGAGGATGACCATCGAGCAGAGGACGACTGTTGGGGATAAAGCAATGATGGGGACGACCGACATGCTGGGGAAATAAAGAGAACACAACGGGGATGGCCATCAAGTAAAGTAACAAGATTCTTTGGGGATTAAGATGAAGGCAATGATGGGGACGACCATCAGGTGTGCAAAGTAAAATAAACAACGATGGGGACGACCATCGGATTAAAGAATAAATGAAAAAGTGATGAGGGACGGTCATCAAAGGTGAAGGACGATCACCTAGCAGGGGACGGATGCTCTTTACCACGACATAGGAAAAATGCCAGATAGCAAAAGTCGACGATGGGGAAGGCCATCAGATAAGCATGATGATGGATGATCATCAAGAGGTGAAGGACGATCACCTAGCAGGGTACGGCTGCTCTCAGGATTTATCGTGACATAAGACGAATGTCAGATAACAAGATCAACGATGGGGACGGCCATCGGATAAAATGATGAAGGAAGATCATCAAAAGTTGAAGGACGATCACCTAAAAGGGGACGGCTGCTCTGTTGGGGATAAGGATGAGGGACTGTCATCCAAGGTGAAGGACGATCACCTGGCAGGGTACGGCTTCCGAAAGTATCGTGACATAGGACGAATGCCGGATAGAAAAGGGTTCCAATAATGGAGACTCCGCTGGGGAAAGGATGAGGGACGGTCATCCAAAGGTGAAGGACGATCACCTGGCAGGGGACGGCTGCCGAAAGTATCGCGGCATAGGACAAATGTTGGATAGAACAGAGATGTTTTGCTGGGGGATGGTAAACACGGATGAGTGCTTACGCTTTCCGAAATAAAAAGGTATAAGTGTTTTGGCACTGTGGGGATAAGATGACACGTACGAGTGTCAAAATAAGTATTGTAAACAAGTGTTTGGGCAACTATACTGAGGATAGGTGATACGGACGAGTGTCAAGAGAGTGTATAAGCATTGGTTTGGTTTATATCTTCAGGGGATAATATGACACAGACAAGTGTCGAAAGTATATATGAACATGTGTTTGTGTTTGCAAAGGGGACGCTTTGGCTTTCTGGGAGGAAATATGAGGTGACACGGACGAGTGTCGAGAAGAATATGTATCTTTTGGTAGAAAGTGTTCTGGAGACTTTACTGGGGAATGATGACACAGAAGAGTGTCAAAAGGGATATGTATAAGTATTTGAGAGTGCAAAGGGAAGCTTTGGCTTTTATGTGCAAGGGATGTATTTTGTACATTGCTGAAGAGGTACTGTTGATATTTACAGGTGACTGGTTTGAACCTGACTTGTGATCATGCAATATGTTTGATTTTTTCCGTAATGCTCCGTATTAGACGGAATGCTACGCTCTGGGGGAAAAATTATGCGAATGCTATGATTATGCAAAAGAAACCGGTTCGGAATTCGGATCCTGCTGCAGTGAAGATCTCTGGCTGATCTGCTTGAAACGATATCCCAACTGGGGATGCGATCATTGGTAGATCTGATAAAACATATGGTTCTGCTTGGGGACTAGATAACTGATAGACCTATCCGGTGAGGAGATAACCCATCTGGGGATGAAGAAGCTTTCATCAGTTTGTTGTGTGAGAATTTCAGACATTGCTCTTCTAGATAGAATTTGGAACTCGGTGGGGAGATGGTTCCCCTGCCTTTTGTTGAGGATGAGAGATCCGGTACTCTGTTGGGGGAGAAAAGATCACTGAACGATCTTCCTAGATATTTCTGTGGGGATCCTACTGAGGATGAGAAGACTTAACAACTCAGCTGGGGATAAGAGCATTTCAGATATTGCTTGAAAAGATGTGCTGGGGAAGTGATGCTTGCAACTTCACTGGGGAAAAACATTCCGAGTACTGTTAGGGGAGGAAGTATGTCTGGCATGCCCCATGTCGCGTATTGAATACCTGCAATCCTGTTAAGACAAAGAAACGCACAAGTGTCCCGAGGCATCCCTTACCGGATTCCGTCATAGGAATTAGATATTCCTGAGAGTAAACACATTTCCTGCAATCATGTAATTTAGAAAGGCACATTTGTTTTATGAAAATATTATATCATGGATATTGGACATTTTGCAAACGAATCAAAAACGCATAAGACGAAGTGCGACCGAAAACTCTAATTTTATTAATTTGGGTGCCTGAATTGGCAAATACAATCAAAGAAACAGATCCCCTGAAATGAGGAGATTGTTACAAATTGAGAAAAGGTCCTGGCAATGTTGACGAAGCTTCGGTGAGCTTCCCTTTGCTATGACCCGTATGACCTTGACGTTCTTCTCATCTTGCTTTCTGAAGAAGGTTGATTCTGACCGATGCTTTAACCTTTCGAAGCTTGCCATGTTGTAAGTGATACAGACGAATTCAGAATGCGGTTGTTCGCTTATTCCCTTATTTTGCGTGGATCGCCCTTTCGGGTTTTCAATCCACCGGGATACCCATTTTTGCCTGAGCTGTCCAATGCGGATTTTCAACTCAGCGGGTGTACATTTTTTTGATTTTTCCCTTATTTTTGCCCGAGTCTTTTATTCTGTTTTTGACTCGTCGGGATGCCCTATTTTTGCCTGGACTTACATTCTGTTTTTATGTCCAGCAGGCCATTTTATGCGAAGTATTTTTTAACTGCATCTGAATTCACAGGGGATAAGAAAGCTTCACCATCCATAGTAGTGAGCATCAGTGCTCCACCAGAGAAAACTTTCTTTACTATGAACGGACCATCGTATTTCGGAGTCTACTTACCCCTATGGTCTATATGAGGAGGAAGGAGTCTTTTCAGCACAAGATCTCCCACTTGGTATTCCCGAAGCCTGACTTTCTGATCGAAGGCTTTCTTCATTCTCTTCTGATATAACTGCCCATGACAGATTGCAGCTAATCTATTTTCTTCGATCAGATTCAGTTGATTGTACCGAGAACAGACCCATTCCGCTTCATTCAACTTGACATCCATCAGTACCCGTAAGGAGGGTAATTCAACTTCAACAGGTAGGACTGCCTCCATACCATACACAAGTTGATACGGTGTTGCCCCAGTGGATGTTCTGATTGAGGTACGATACCCATGCAAGGAAAATGATAGCATTTCATGCCAGTCTTTGTATGAAACCACCATCTTTTGCACAATCTTCTTAACGTTCTTGTTAGCTGCCTCAACAGCGCCATTCATCTTTGGCCTGTAAGGAGAAGAGTTGTGATGTTGGATCTTGAAGTCCCGCCACAGTTCTGCCATCATTTTGTTGTTCAAATAGGAACCATTGTCAATAATGATTCGCTCGGGTACTCCATATCGACAGATGATGTCTCTCTTCAGGAATCTGGCTACCACTGGCCTGGTGACGTTAGCATACGAAGCTGCTTCAACCCATTTGGTGAAATAATCAATGGCTACCAGGATGAATCTGTGGCTATTTGAAGCATTCAGTTCGATCATTCCAATCATGTCAATGCCCCACATGGCAAAGGGCCAAGGTGAAGACATTACGTTCAAAGGGTTTGGAGGCACATGCACATTATCCGCATAAATCTGGCATTTGTGACACTTCCTGGCATAAGCACAACAATCTGTGTCCTTTGTGATCCAGTAGTAACCCGATCCTAACAACCTTTTAGCCTTTGCATGTCCCCCGACATGGGTACCGAAAGACCCTTCATGCACCTCGTGCATCAGCAAGTCTGCTACTTTCTTATCAACACATCTGTGAAGAACCATGTCAAAGTTTCTTTTGTACAAGGAACCATCAGCATTAAGGAAGAAACTACCAGCCAGCCTTCTCAATATCTTCTTATCATTGGATAATGCCCCAGGTGGGTATGTTTGATCCTCTAAGAAGCTTTTGATGTCATGGAACCAAGGCTTGTCATCTTTAGCAATGTCCACGGAGAATACGTGTGCCGGTCGGTCAAGTCTGGATACTGAAATCCGAGGCACAAAATTAGCAGCCTGAACTTTGATCATGGAGGAAATGGTAGCCAAAGCATCTGGGAACTGATTTTCTTCTCGAGGGATATACTCAAGTTTGAATGTTGTGAAGAAATTCAATAATCTCTTCGTATAGTCACGGTATGGAACCAGATGCTCCTGGTGAGGGTACCACTTTCCGTTGGTCTGATTGATTACCAAAGCTGAATCTCTGAATACAGTTAAAGTCTTGATCCTGAGGTCAATGGCTTCCTCAAGACCTATGATACAGGCTTCGTATTCAGCTTCGTTGTTAGTGCATGTAAAGGTGAGTTTTGCCGAGAAAGGCATGTGAACTCCTTTAGGTGTAATGAGCACTGCACCAACTCCACGACCATTAATATTGTCAGCCCCATCAAACATCATTGTCCATTCTTCTTCTGGATCAGGCCCTTCAGTGTGAACAGGCTCTTCATGATCTTTTGCTTTCAGGATCATGATATCTTCATCAGGGAAGTCAAACCTCATTGGCTGGTAATCATCAATGGGTTGCTCAGCTAGATAGTCAGACAACACACTGCCTTTGGTGGCTTTTTGAGATGTGTACTGAATGTCGTACTCTGTCAGAATAATTTGCCATCTTGCAACCCTTCCGGTAAGTGCTGGCTTCTTAAATATATACTTGACGGGATCCATCTTTGAGATCAACAAGGTAGTGTGGGTCAACATATACTTCCTTAGTCGGCGAGCAGCCCACGCTAAAGCACAACAATTTTTCTCGAGCAATGAATAACATTGTTCACAGTCGGTAAACGTTTTGCTTAGGTAGTATATTGCATACTCTTTTCGACTAGACTCATCATGTTGGCCCAGCACACACCCCATTTATCCTTCTAATACTGTCAGGTACATTATTAGAGGTCTTCCTTCGACTGGAGGCATAAGGATTGGAGGTTCTTGTAAGTACTCCTTGATTTTGTCAAAAGCCTTCTGACAATCTTCATTCCACCTGACCGTTTGTTCTTTTCTTAACAATTTGAACAGGGGCTCATAGGTTGCAGTAAGATGATATATGAACCTTGATATGTAGTTCAATCTACCTAAGAACCCCCGAACTTCTTTTTCAGTCCTGGGTGCAGGCATCTCCTGAATGGATTTGACTTTATCAGGATCAACTTCAATTCCTTTTTCACTTACAATGAACCCCAGCAGCTTACCGTATCGCACCCCGAATGTGCATTTGTTGGGGTTTAACTTCAGCTGATACTTTTTCAGACGCTTGAACAACTTCAGCAGATTTATCAGATGGTCTTCTTCAGTGAGGGACTTGGCAATCATGTCATCCACGTAGCATTCGATTTCTTTGTGGATCATGTCGTGGAATAATGTTACCATAGCCCGTTGATAAGTCGCACCAGCATTCTTCAATCCAAATAGCATTACCTTATAACAGAATGTGCCCCAGGGTGTGATGAAAGTTGTTTTTTCCATGTCTTCGGGTGTCATTTTGATCTGATTATATCCGGAAAATCCATCCATGAAAGAGAACACCGAGAACTGAGTTGTGTTGTCGACCAATACATCAATGTGAGGTAAAGGGAAATCATCCTTCGGGCTAGCTCTGTTCAGATCTCGGTAATCCACACACATCCGTACTTTGCCATCCTTCTTAGGCACTGGTACAATGTTAGCGACCCACGGCGGGTAACTAGTTACAGCAAGGAAACCGGCGTCCCACTGTTTTTGTACCTCTTCTTTTATCTTCATGGCCATATCCGGACGAGTACGGTGTAGCTTCTGCTTCACTGGAGGACAATCTTCTTTCAACGGCAGCTTGTGCATAACAATGTCAATATCCAGACCTGGCATGTCTTGATAGGACCAAACAAAGACATCAACGTACTCTTGAAGCATGTCAATAAGTTGTTCCTTCACTGAATCTTATAGACGGGCCCCGATCTTCACTTCTTTCAAGTCTTCTTCGGTACCGAGATTAACCGTCTCAACCTCCTCCTGATGAGGAGTGATAACCTTCTCCTCTTGCCTCAATAGCCTGGCTAACTCTTTAGGCAACTCATAGTCTTCTTCAACCCCTTCATCAACTTGATTAATCAGATTGTCAAAGTCATACAAGGTCAAAGCAGTGCGGTTGTTGGTGCGATCTGGAGGATAAACTCTATAAGGGTTGAGATTGGTTCATTTTAGTGATCAGTTTTATCTTGTTTAAAGAAAGTGAAAATGAAGTTATTTGTTTTGAAAACATTGCCATATTATTGTTTTGTACAAAAGTGAAAAATGAAAAAGACAGTGAGCGAAAAAATTTACTCGTTTGCAAAAGATGTCCTGATATTCATTAATTAATCATTTGCACAAAATACAAGATGGCCCTATTAAAAAATGAGTCCTGACACCTTAGGCAAGATGCAGGACTTGATGCATGCTAAAAGACAGGAAATAATAATTACTCTGCAGGAGTAACTCTTATAATTTCCTGGGAAGACCAGTTAGAGACTTGGTTCCTCGGGATCCTTGGACGTATCCAGTTCTCCAGGTTGCGGTCGCCTTCTTCCTCGTCTTCCAGATTGTTCACAGCATCCGGGGTAAGCATTCCTCCACTAACAAATTTGGGCTCCTTGGCAGCCTCTGGTTGATCTTGTCGGGTTGGTCTGTAACCCAACCCGAATCTGTCTTCTTTTTTCTCCACCAGCAACAGTTTGCCGCAGCCTCTGACGTTCCCCTCTTCAACAACCTTCCGGGTTTGTTGATATGAAGTGATGGAAGTTCCAGACACAGCAGTTGCTTCATTGATATTAAGGGCCTCGAACCCCTGGCTCATAGTCTCGTGGATCTCCCCATCCATCTCTATATACTTGTAAGTAGCCAGTTGGCTAACGAAAATGTCTTCCTCCCTACAGATTGTGATGATATGGCCTTCCCACTCAAATTTTAATTTCTGGTGAAGGGTAGATGTAACAGCGCCAGCGGCGTGAATCCAGGGTCTACCCAACAAACAGCTGTAGGTCGGCTGAATGTCCATCACAAAGAAAGTAGTTTTAAAGATTTATGGGCCAATCATCACGGGTAATTCAATCTCTCCAAGCACTGATCTCCTAGATCCATCAAATCCTCTTACCACCAAGTTACTTGGACGCAATGCTAAACCATCATATTCCAGCTTCACCAAGGCTTTCTTCGGGAGGACATTGAGCGAGGACCCAATGTCTACCAGCATATGAGAAAGAACAACACCTTTGCACTCTAAGGTGATGTGTAAAGCCTTATTATGATTGCGTCCCTCCGTCAATAAATCAGCATTTGTGAAGCCCAATCCATGACTGGTGTTAACATTTGCAACCATTGTTTCCAGCTGATTAACCGTAATCTCTTCCGGCACGTAGGCTGCGTGCAGGACTCTCAAAAGTGCATTCCTATGGGCTTCGGAACATATTAATAATGACAGTATAGAGATTTTGGAGGGCGCCTGATGAAGCTGGTCCACCACTTTGTAATCACTCTTTTTGATTATTCTCATAAACATGTCCACCTCTTGTTCAAAAGACGTCTTCGAAGTTTCTTTAATAGCTGGCTCATCAAGTACCACACTTTTCCCTTTTGCTTTAGCAACAGCCTCTGCTTCAGCATTGGGTCTTGGTATTTGTGAGGCAAAAAGGCGTCCGCTTCTGGTGAAGCCTCCGCCTCCCCCAACATTGTCAACTTGTGGTGAAGAGGTTGATGAATCTAGAGTGATCTTTTTTCCGTCGTAGTAGAGATCAGAGCCGTAGTGCCAAGGTATGGCATTATTGCTTTCATAAGGAACGGGTCCAGGTACCGTAATGGTAACTGGACTGATTGCTGCAGCGGAAGGAACTATGATGGTATGCGGGTCGTAATAGATTGTGACTGGAGATTTGACAGTAGGTGATGCAGTTTGTTGTTGAAAATTGTTGTTGGGATGAATAGTTGCCAGGTCATAGTAGATTGTGACCGTTGAGACATCTTCGTTAGTGTTTGTTGGCGTTGTAGGAGATTTTGTTGATAAGATGGGTGTTGATGTTATAGAAGTAAGCGTAACTGAACTTTGGTTTGTTGAAATAATGGATGGAGTGATTGCTGGAGTTGTGGATGAATCAGTGGGAGTGATAGTTGTTGTAGTTGTAGGAGGATCTATTGTTGCTGAAGAAAGAGTTGTTGATGTTGTAGGAGCCGTTTTGGTAATTTGCAAAATTCCATCTCTGATAAGGCTATCTATGCCAAGCCTTAGCCTCTCACAACCATTAATAGTAGTCTTGCACAATTCGCAGCAGGTCTCACAACCTGGGAATATCTAGCATCTTAAGAGTTGAGCTTTGATTTCTGCCAGCGGTGTCCGAATATGTGCAACACTATCAATCAGTGCAGATGGTTGGTCCTCCTCTATGGCATTAATCCTGGGCCCATCATGGCTAGGCATAGGATTTCTGTTAACATTTGGAGGAGGTGTGAAGTTGATAGCTTTGGAATCGACCAGATCCTGAACCTTCATTTGTAAGGCTCTACACTTCTCAGTATTGTGACTAGGTGCGTTGGAATGAAAGGCACACCTAGCATTGGCATCATAATTCTTCGGGAGGTTGTGAGGATCTGTTGGAGCCAACATCCTTAACTCAACCAGGTTGAGCTTCAGGAGTTGTGGCAGTAGAGCGTCATAAGGCATAGAAATGGGGTAAATCACCCTATTTGCTTGAGATGGCCTCTGTTGAAAGGGGCGCTGTTGTTGGTTGTTGTTGTTATTGTTGTACGATCTTTGTTGCGGAAAGTGCGGTTGTTGTTCATAGTGTTGTTGTTGTTGTTGTTGAGGAAGAAGTGGTTGTTGTAGAGCTAAAGTCGGGATAGTGACGATTGCTACTGATCTGTGAGAATATTGGGGTCTGCACCTGCCTGCATGAATAGCATTTGTTTCACCCGCCCTTCGGGGTCCTGAAAAAGGTTTTCTTGTAGTGTTGGAGGAACTTGCACCGTTGTCAGAGATTTTTCCCATCTTCAAAAGACTTTCAATTCTCTCACCAGCTATAACTACATCAGCAAAACTGGTGGAAGAGAAAGCAACAAGTCTGTCAATATATGTTCCTTGAAGAGTGTTTATAAATATGTCAGCCATTTCCCGTTCAGACATGGGTGGCTGGATAGCAGCAGCAACCTGTCTCCACCTCTAAGCATAATCACGGAAGCTTTTCCTTGAAGACTGAGACATGCCCATTAGGAGGGTTCTATTGGGAGCCATGTCTAGGTTGTACTGGTAGTGACGGATGAAGGCCTCAGCCAAGTCTTTCCAACATCTTATAGTGGCCCTGGTCAGATGCGAATACCATTCTCTTGATGCTCCAGTCAGGCTGTCCTCAAAATAGAACATCCATAAATTCTCTTCCATGGTACAAGCTTTGAGTCTCCCCAAGAAGGACTGCAGATGAGTACGCGGGCAGGAGGTACCATTATATTTTTCAAAGCACGGGGGTTTGAACTTGTGAGGAATTCTCACCCCATCTACCAGCCCCGTGTCCATTACGTCAAAGCCTAGGGAATTCTGGGATTCTAGAGATCTCAGTTTCTCAGCAATCTAATCCAACCTTCGGTCATACACCTCATCCCCAGCCCCAATAACTGTGAATTGCTCTTCCTGAGGATCTTCTTGCAAGATCCTGCCTCCAGCAGTGTTTCCTTGAATATTCCTTGTGACATTAACATCTGGGTTCAGATGGGGCCCAAACTCTGGTGGGTCGATGCGAGGCTGCCCGCGTTTATTATTGCTGGTTCCTCTTGTACCAGGGTGGTATTCTTCAGGAGTCTGCCTTTCCACCATTTCCCTCAGCCTTTCCTGGCTCTGAGCTAAGCCAGTCATCACAGCCATGAACTGGGTCATTTGATTTCTCATCTCAACCCTTTCGTTTGCCATTTGGTTCCTTACTTCATTCAGGTCTTGTTGTACCTGATCCATCTGAATGCCCGGAAGGTTGTTTCGCGTTGGGTACCAGTGAATTCTGTTGACAGGGAACACTCTCCGGCAAGCAATGTTTCCTGAAACCACAACAAAGTGAGAAATAATAACAAACAAAAACCTTCAAAACAAAGAAAATGTTAGTATGCAATGCAATATGCTTATTTGTCTTCCAAGGGTATCCGATTTGGTTCTTTGGTTTTGACCTTTCCAGACCTCGAGGAAATGCTAATAATGTTGAGAGATAAAGCCCACCAATAAATATAACAAACTGATATATTACAAAGGATGAAAATACATAGTTTGTTTACAATACATGCCCGTGGTGGGTCAAAATACAACAATCAAAAGAAAAAGTACATCCAAAGAAAAGAAATACAAGAAAAAGGAATCAGACATCCAATCCAAAGTCATCCTCCCTGACTTCCTTCAGGAAGGCCTCAATCACTGGAACAGTTGGGTGCTCTGTAATAGTCCTGATGAGGAGCTTCCTGGTAGCAATGGCATTGGTTAGCTTCTTATGCCTGTCCTGATCCTTTGATCTCTTTAACCCCACCCTAAGTTTCAATTCAGATGTCTCCTTCTGAGCTGCCAACAAAGCTTCTTGCTGCTTCTTCTCATTAGCCTCTAGCTGTTCTATCTTAGTCTGAGTCCTCTGGTCTTCTTGTGCACGGGCTTCAGTGATCCTGATCCACCTAGCCTGGCTTTCCTCCAGATAGTGATCTGCCCTAGCCTTATGAATCTTTGCCTCCTTGCAGGCATTCTTCAAAACCAACTCCCATGCTCTTGCCTTCCTGATGTAGTCATCTGTTTTCTCAATCTTGGCCAGATGCTCAATCTTGCGTCTTTCCAATCTCTCAATGTCCAGACGACTGTCATTTCTCTCCCAGAGAGTCTTCTTCAGGGCTTCAGCTAGTTGATCATTCCTCTCTTTCAGCTTTTCAAACTCTTCCAGGCTAACAGTTGCTGCAGGCTATACTGTAGAAGGTCCAGGTGTATCTTCCAGAGTGAATGGCATCCTGGTGATCTGAGCTCTAGTAAGGGACCAATCTGAGTACTGGGATGAAGCAATGTTGTTACACCTTCCAAGGATGGCTGTCCCTTTGGTCTGAATGTTGTCCCAAGCCCAGGCATCTTGTCTGACCATAGCAGAGTTAGGTTGAACTTCACAGTAGAGAGTCTCCGCCAAATCGTGTCCTCTGGGAGGATGGACCAAAGCATATCCCAACTGCCTTTTAAACAGTAAAGGGTTGTAGTTTATGCAACCTTTCACTCCTATTAGAGGCACATTAGGGTACTGCCCATAGCTGGTAATAATGTCCTTGCCTTTGGTGCTCTGGGTGCACCATCTGATGTCATATGATGTCAAGGTAATGAACCTCTTAGCCGAATTCTTCTGCTGATGGGGGTTCAAGAAGGTATCTGATCTTGGCAAGTGTCTGAGCAGCCAAGAGTAGTAAAGAGGAGCACAACATCTGACTAACTTCCCTCTTTGTTTTTCATTCCTCTGATGGATGGAGTAGTAGAAGTCCCCCAGCAAGGTAGGAATAGGGTTCCTCAACAAGAACAGGTGGATGACATTCTTACTCACAAACTTGGGATCATCTGCGAACAAACTAACCCCATATATACTGAGGGCTAAAAGTGCACAAATTGCCTTCCATTCTCCTACTACAACCTTCAGGGTGGCCTGAGAAATCAAGAAGTCCAGATGGAGGCCTGGAATCCCAGCTTTGGTTGTCATGTTCTGCTCAATGAGGGCAGGCTCCAAATGCAATGCCCTGGCTATCTCTTCATTTATGGGAGCAGTCATCTCTGGGTTGAAAGGGATTCCTCTCCTGATAGGAACTCCAATCAACAAGGAAAACTCTTCTAGCAGTGGTCCCATCTGGAAATCAAGAAAGGTGAAGCATCTGAGTGGAGGGTCATAAAACTGCAAGCATGTATGGATCATGCTCCTCTGAGATGCATCAAGATCCATAACCATGTCCAAAATACCTCCATAGTGCTCTCTAAACAGTGGGATGTGGCCAGGTGTGATAAGGGACTGGACCTGCCTGATACATGTCAAGGTGGGCTCAAAGAAGTGGTAAGATATGTTGCTCTTTCTTGGAGTATCCATGAGTTATGATAAAGAAGCTGAAGACAACTGCTGATGAAGATCACAGACTGAGAAGCTGGAGGTGAGTCTCTAGAAGACTGATGGATACTGACAACTGATGAAGGTGCTGAAGGAGACAAGCTGAAGGAAATGCTGAAGAAGAACCACTGATAAAATGATGAAGGTTGCTGGAGAAGAAAAACTGAAGCAGATGCTAAAGAAGATAACTGAAGCAGAGGTCTAAGCAGCAGAAGGGGTCAAAACCAAACCAAAGATTATATGATGGATACCCTGTAAAAAAAAAGCAAATGTTAAATGATGCAATGATGGTATATGCAAATGATATGCAAGGGTTTGTGATCAAGAGCTGGATCTGATTATCTGCCTTGGTAAAAGTCCATATATGTTCAAAGCTCCGGATGGAGGCTTAGAAATCCCGTAACCAGGTGGGAGACTCAAATAAAAAGTCACAAGTCCAGGGTAATCACAAGAACTTTCCAAAGTGAAGCATTCTTAAATCAAAACAGTAATAGGGTATGATGTGGTCAAGGGTTCCTGCAAAACCTGTAAACAACCCAACCCCCTCACATGTAATGTTCTAGAACAGAGATCCTCAGTCTTGGATCAGTTATGAGAAGTGTAAACACTTATAACCCGGAGGTACAGTGTTTACAATAACCATAAAAGATCATCCTCTAATTTACCCCAGATTATGAAGGTCATATAAAGGTCATCCAGACTTAGCAGGCTTCCCAGATAGCCCTAGCACTACAGGAAATCTGCAGCACAGAGTTCTCAAGAAGAAACTCACGTCTGAACCGTGTTTCATATTCCCACACCAGACCAAAATGGAATGGGAAAGAATATGAAGCCACTCTAGCCTAGGTGTCACTCAGGTCCCAGGTATAGGACCTTAATCACTCAATGAAACCCCTCCCACCAAAATAGAAGCAGATCCAGCAATGATAATGATAGTATAAATATGCACAAAACTGTAAAGGAGAGCAATAAGTAAAACTGTACACAAAACAATAAATAAAGCAAATAAATAAGCACAAGTAGCACGTAACACCCCCATAAACATAAATCAAACAAGCGCTAGGAGGAACCCACAAAAAGAACCAGAAGCCCTGGTTGAAATATAAGGGTCCCCAGCAGAGTCGCCAAGCTGTCGCTCCCACCAAATGACACCGGGTCAGAAGGGGTACAGACGCGAACGGTCGGCGAAAGAGAGAACATGAAGATGAACTGAAAAGAGTCGCCAACTAGGCATTTTTATCCCGAAGGAAAGGTAATGCTGCATAAACCTAAGAAAATATGGACAAGACGGTCGCTAACCAGAGAAACTAAGAAAGGGGGTTGGTTACAACCTGGGAAGGTATTAGCACCCAGATTGTCCGTCGTACTCGACGGGATCCACGCTTAAAAGATTTGTGTTTAAAGGGGTAGTGTCAGTGCTATCTGTGTACAAAAGCTGGAAACGAATGTACAAGTGTCAGTGTAAGAAAGTGAAGTGAAATGCTCAGATATGAGGCTTAAAAGAATAATGCTGGAAGAGGGGGGAAGAGACAGAGAATTTTGTTCGATAACATTTAAGTTATGCCTACGTATCCTCTCGTGCAATGAGGAAGTCAGAACACCGTAGTTCGACTCAAAGAGACTGAAAGATAAATTGACTGATGAACTGCTTGCTTGTCTATGCTCAAGTGTATGACCTGTCTAGCTCAGGTGTTAACTGTCTTGCATTAGACGGAAGAAGCGAGTTATCGTTTGTGAGTGAAGATGATGAGAAAAGAATCCCGAAGGAGACGATTATTGTTTGTTTTTGTACTTTCTATCTTTTATTGCTTTTTGTGTTTGTCATAATTTAATGAGCTTAAGCCTAAACCAAGGGTTAGTAAACTCATCACATCCTCCCTCTGATTAGGGGTAATGAGAATACCTTAAGTATGAAGTAAGCACCTCAAACTTAATTACCATGATGTAGGATTAAGATCATTAACCTACTTGTGATTATTTAGATGTTTTTGGTATTTTTGTTTAGTGTTTAGTAATGAGTTTAAGCCATAATCAAGGATTTAATGGGCTCATTACACCATCCTAATAGAAGGATAATAGATGAGAACATTTAAGCTGAGGAAGATACCTCAACTTAATCCATGATTAGGGATTAACCTCATGACAAAATAAAGCCTTCATTAAAGAGGATTTTAGTTAATGGTAAGGTTAAGAAGTGAGTTTTATGGAAGAATTAGAACCCTAATGCAAGGCTCAAGTTACAAGTTTATTGTCTTAGTGATTATTAGGTGAATTAATTAAGAGATTTAAACACATTAAGGTTTTAACACTTAGGATTAAAGTTATACACTCCATCCTAAGAGAAGGATGCAAGCATACCCTTAATCACAAAGCCTTAAAACCTTAAAGGTTTAGTCTCTGATTATGAGATGAGAAGAGAGACAAAAAAGAAGACACAAAGGTAAAACTAATGGGGACTAATAAAACCCTAATTGTTATCATGCTTGGGCGTTCCTAGGGTTTATGAGGCTTGCAAGAGATCTTCAAGAAAATCCACTAAGGAAGAAGCAGATGAAAGGAGGAGAAGCAGAAGAAACAAGCTAACTTACTTCACTTAAGAAGATAAGTTACTTGAAGAATGAAAGTGAAGGAGGAACATGAATGAGCAAGCTCACTCTAAATCAAAAGCAAAATTCAGCAATGAATGTATAAGAGAGATGAGAAGAGAAGTGAGAAGTGAAGGCAAATTCACTTCTCAAAGTACTTACCACCTGCTATGGTTAGCATAAAAGAAAGAATGAAGTGAAAATGAAATGTATGCAAGGATGAAAACCAAAACCAGAAGCATATTCATGATGTAAAGGATGCTAAGAGATGATGCAAATGTATGTCAAGAGCTATGGATGAACATACAAGTGATGAGAATGCAAATGAAGCATGAAGGAAGCATGAAAGTTCATGAATGTTCATGGAATGTAATGAATGCATAACATGTCAAATGGATGAAGAAATGATCAAACATGAGTCTAATGTGTCCTATTATGTCTTATATGTCATATGGATGCAAGGAATGTCATTTCAAGTTCATGAATGAATGCATATGCAAGATGTATGCAAATGAACATGAAAAATTAGGGTTTTCATGCAACATGGAATGCAAAAGTCAAAAACAGAAGCAAATGACAAGATAAAAAATTGAAAATCAAATCAAAGGAACCCTAACCCCATATGATGTCACACCCCAAAGGAGGAGACCTAACTCTTAACCCTAAGGAAGTTATGATTTTTCTAAGTTATCTAGGGATTTAAGGTACATAAAGGGAAAAAATGCAAATCAAATCAAAAATGCAGAAGAAATTTGTGACAAAATTATGTTAGATACTACATGCTAAATTAAGATCAATTCAAAAAGAATCAATGTCATACCTTTCATGGTTAGGAAGAAAAGAATTCTTGAAGTTAGGGTTCAAAAATAGGAATTTCATGAACCCTAAATTCAAGAAAATTGTTAAATATTGTTCAAAACCAAAAAGAAATTTGTATGAATGGCATGATAATGTTTCTAAATGTCCTAAGATGCAATGTGAAATTTTTTTGGGATTTTTAGAAACCTAAATGATATTTTAATCAATTGATTTCCATTAATTAATTAAAATAAACATTTAAATGTTTTAAAAATGATTTTTAAATGCAAAAAATAAAAATAAAAATATTTTTGGGTGAAGAAAATTATTTGAAGTTAAAATGCAGAATAAAATATATTTTAGGATTTTCTAGCTATTTAAAATAAATTGTGCAAAATAAATGAGGAAATATGAAATAAAAATTAAATAAAACAAAAGTATGAGCAATCAAGAGCATAGATTGAAACTGGGAAAAATTTGGTTGATTGCGCGCCACATCCAGTGGTCAAAATTCAAATCCAGCTAATCTTAATTAATTAATTATTAAATCCAGAATTATAACTAATGAACTAATCTCCACCCTCCATCTCACGCGGGAAGCTAAAATCCAAGGGCCCTCATTCAAACCTAGCCCTAACCCTAATTAAGCCATTAATTACTTTCAGGTCACCGGGGAAGAGCTCCGGTCGTCTTCTCCAGCAACCTCTTCCCCTGAAAATCTCAAAACCTCTCCCTAGGTCATTTCTGGAGCTCAAAAGCTCCAGATCAAACCTTCTCATCCTTCTAAACTTAAATCCAACCTCAAAACAGATTTATAATGGCTTACAAACAAGATTCAAAGAGAAGATCAAAAATGGTGAAACTTTCAGAACATGCATACAGGCTCATATCTTAACCATTTTCGAAAATACAAAGCACAGAATGATCAGTGGAG
Organism: Lathyrus aphaca; assembly: GCA_963966055.1. Lineage (NCBI taxonomy): Eukaryota > Viridiplantae > Streptophyta > Magnoliopsida > Fabales > Fabaceae > Lathyrus > Lathyrus aphaca. Next base: position 303,399,805 of record OZ014522.1, read on the forward strand.
CATGCTCTTTCACATTGGAACTTAAAATGGGAGTTCTGGAAAAATGGTTTGAGATGACTACCTAAGATGAAGCTTTCCAAACTTGAGCTTTATGACCTCTTCCTTTGTGCAAAAAGCCTCCTTTGACCTTCCTGAGACTAATGGAATACTTCAAAAGCTTTGAGAGTGGCTGGTTTGTGTTGTAGTAACTCAACTGGCCAAGAATCGTGTTTTGTCTATGGGTGCTTTGAGGCTGTTTTAATGGTTGCTTTGTGGTCAGTGGATGATTTTGAGATGAATGGTGAAATTGGTTTTGAGTTTGAGTGAGTGAGCTGAGAGATTCGAAGGATTTTGCAAGTTGAAGTGATTTTGGGGATGCTTAGTTCTTGGAGGTTTCAGCTTGTGTGTGTTATGAAAAATTACCCTTGATGCATGCTTGTAGAGTTCTGGTTGGGCAGAGAGTGGGTGGTGGACTGTGGTGATTGGTATGTGCTTCTTGCTAAAAAGTCAAAAGTTTTGTACTTGAGGTATGGGCAATGGTGTAGCTGGCTTATTGGCTTGTCCATGCGCAGCTGAGATCAAGGATGTCTATAGACTTGGATTTGAGGAAATTCAGCAAGTGGATGAAAGTTTATGTGTCATTTTGCAAATTCCATGAAGTTTGGCCCTTGATGTAATTTCTTGATGTCTGTTGTCGTACCTCGAAAAAAATACAATCCTAAAACAAACAACAGAGTCGCCACCTAATTCTATTTATTCTACGAGAGAAAAGGGAGATATAGATACAACCTAATAAAGGATAAGAAGCGGTTTACGAAACCAAATTCTAAGTTCGGGAGTCGGTTACGCAAGGGGAAGGTATTAGCACCCCTCACGTCTGTTGTATTCAACGGGAACCTCTTAGCTAATTATGCGATTAAATGTTTGATCTTAAGTCTTGTCTTCTAAATGATTGTTAATATGTTTGTTAAAGGAAAAGAATTATAATTACTATTGATACAGAGAAAATATTAAAGTTTTTATTATCGTGCTTTAAATAGAAAAATAATTAAATGTTTTATTAGGGTGCTCGCAAAGGATTAAAATCCCCGTGCCTACGTATTCCCTTGTGCAATGGGAAAGTCAGAACTTTGTAGTTCGTGCTACTACGATTTGTGATTTTTAATTGAACGATTATTTAAAACACATTCTACTGCTAAGCGTTGGCTTATACTCGCGGTGGAGGTTGAAGCACTAGCTTGTTTGCGAGATAGAAAGATTTAAGTAATGTTCATTTTGAAGAAAAGTGTTTGACTTTTGTTAAGGTGTTTTAGACTAAAGGGCGAATTAATCACGTCGCGTGGGTCTAGCCCAGGAGCAATTGCATTCCAGAACGTGCGGAGTGCTAGACTCCGGAGTTCCGTCTTTCGCTGATTAATTATAAAAATGATTTAAATTGGTTGGTAAGTTTTAAGTTGTTTTAAGATATGAAAGATGCGAATGGACCACGTCGTGTGGGGCTAGCCCAGGAGCAGTCCATTCCAGAACGTGCGGAATGCTAGACTCCGGAGCTCTATTCTTCGTTAATTAATTTATACGATTAGATATTTCGAAATACGGAAGGCAAATGGACCACGCTGCGTGGGGCTATCCCATTAGCGGTCCATTCCAGAACGTGCGGAGTGCTAGACTCCGGAGCTCTGTTTTTTCGTATTTAAATAAAAATTTAATAAGGTTGATTAAATGTTTTTTTAGACGTTTTAGAATCAATGTATTTTAATAACGAAGGAGCGAACGAAACATTACGCATGGGGCTAGCCCAGTTGTGATTCGTTTCAGAACGTGCGGAGTGCTAGACTCCAGAGCTCTGTTCCTTGTTAATTTAATTAAGGCACGTAAAAGATTGTGCAGATGGTGATCATACGACCGACTTACGTGTGTGTAAAAAATGATGTACGAATTTACTTGGCGTTGGACCAAGAAACTTTAATTTTAAATTTTGAAACAATTAGAAATAGGGAAAATATATTTATCATTATTTACTTAACAGTCTATGGTCATAAATGCTGAAAATAAATCATACAAGTGAGCATGAGATTCAAACTAATATAAATGAGCAATAATCGTCGAGTATATACCAATGGTCATCATATGAACAAAAAAAATCAAGTAAAGTTTATTCAATAGATTTTCTAATAAAAACAATTAATAAATTAACTAGAAAGTAAATAAATAAAATAAAATTTAAAGTAATTGATTTATATGTAACATTTCTTATGTTTTTTTTTAGAATTTTATAAGAGGAACAATTAAATAAAACAAAATTTAGATAACTAATTTACATAAAATTACTCTTGTGTTTTTTTTAGGAATTTATATATAATAAAATAAATAAAATAAGACAAACGAAAAGGAATGGGCTGGATAAGAAAATAAAAGGGATATTGGGAGGAATTTGACCCAACATAGGCGCGGGTCGTTGGACCGGGTCGCTGGACCGGGTCGGTTTCAAGGGTGGTGTCTGAGTCAACGTTTTGACGGGTTCTAAAAGGGGAAAGATAAGCCTAGGGTTTGTACTGCAGCAGCCTCCCAATCATTTTCAAAACGCGTCCCTCACCTTCGCTCAACTTTCTCCCTCTCCCATGGAAGGCTCTCTCCTCCCACGCGTCTCCCTTTAACCTCTCTCAAACTCCCCCTCTCTCGTGATTGAAGATCAACAACAACTCTCACCTCTCGCTCATAATTCCCAACCTCACGACTCCTCTCACTCTCACACTGCAATCCTCAAATCTCTCCCTCTCTCGTGATTGAAGATCAACAAAAACTCTCACCTCTCGCTCATAATTCCCAACCTCGCGACTCTTCTCACTCTCGCACTGCAATCCTCACATCTCTCCCTCTCCAATATAAACTCAACTTTGTTCTTCTAATACTACAACCTTCTACAAGCGAAACAGAGCGAAACCTTAGGCTATTGAAATCAACCAAACCAAACCTAGCAAATGAGGTTTAGGGGAAAAATCAAACAGATACGGGAGACCTAAACCTAATCAAGCTCCTCGAACCTTAACCTCAATACGTATTAGACTTACAATAAACACATAATCAATTGGAACAAAATCAAAGCTTCGAAAAGAACGGGAGAAAAGCATACTGAGGCAGACGTGCAAACTCAGGTATACCTCCCATCACCTCTTGCCTTTCTTTTATGCTTTCTGTGGGCTCTCGTGTTTGTTGCTGGTATGGGGTGGTTTTACGGCTCCTTCGATATCGCGATGCTACTCTGAAACTCTCTCACCGCTTCTCTTTGCTTCTTTTCTGTTTCCCTTATTTTGATTTTTGTGTGTGGTAAGGACGAAGACGATTGTAGAAGTGTTCGACGTAAAGTGGCAGCAATTCTGCATTTTTTGGTTTTCTTGTAAAAAGGAAAGTACGGTTACGGATTGCGGCAAAAGTTTCGAGTGTAAGTTTAGGTGAGTTATCTTTTAGGTGTTTCGGGATTCATTCTATGATGCTGTGTATTCTATTTTAAAGTCGTCGTGATGCGTAACATGACAATGTTTGGGATTTGTTTTTCTTCTGTTTTTTCAGATGAAGTTTTGAAGAAGCTTCATTGACCGGATAGCGATTGGGAGGGTCATGTTATTTGGTGCAGGGATCATGGAAGGTTATGGTTGAGTAATAGCGAATATTTTTGATTCGGAAAACTCAAAGGTAACTGTGTTTTAAGTAGGAGTTTTCTTGAATAACAGTTTGTTGAAAAGGGTACATATTGGTATGAAATTTGCACAGGCGAAGGCTTGTTTCAGTTTGGTCGAAGAAGATTGCGGAATGGTGGTTTTCCGTGTTAGTGTTTTCAGTGAGGATTGTAGTAGCTGCATAATGGGCTTGTCACAGGTTGTTGTTGTTGACGGATGCCTGCTTCACAGATTTCATTTGCGGATGAAGGTTTGTCCCCTCTTTTTTTGCTAAGTTTCGGGTGTTTTTTATGCTTTGAGGGATTGTTTGGCTGTGGTTATAGTGATGGAGTTGGTTGCTAATTTGTGTATGGTTTGCTTTCTGTTGTGAGATAGATCTTGTTGTGAGTGAACATGGCTGCTGGTTTTTGTGATGGTTTTAAGTGTTTGGTTGTAGTGTTTTTGTGAAAATTGTGGCTATTGATATTGTTTTTGCTTTTTATGAAGTTTGGATCTCCCGTCCCTCTTGTGGCTGCTGCCTCCCTTTGGATAAAACAATTAGTATATATATAGGGTAGGATTAGGGTTTTAGGGATTTTGAAATTATGAAAGCTTGTTAGCTAAGTTTGACAGAGTCTATTGGGGAGGGGAAATTCTGCCCTTTGAAAATGATGTGTGAGGGTATGACAGGGCTGGAATTGCAGCAGGTCTGCTGCACTTTGACAACAAATTTTGTTTTATTTGTGAAGTGTAAAAAAAAGAAGAAAAATCTTGCTGTTACTGTGCTGTACATTTTTTGAAATTATGCTTTTGTGAATTTCCTTATTATATTAACACTAAATGGCAAAATGTTTTATGATTATGTATGGTATGCATAAAGAAACAAAATGAAGTGAAATATGATTATGCTTGATGGAAATTAATGCTTATGTGGCATAAATGAATATGTGAATGATTGAACTTAGAATAAATGTTTGAAAAAATTGTGAATGAATGTTTGATTACTACTTTGAAAGATTTGAAATGAAATATGTATGCTTAAATATAATTATGTTAAACTTGAATGAATTGGATTAGTGCTTGAACTTGCTTTTTGGATTTTAATTTGGCTTCCAATTCCTTTTGTAGGAGAGAAACTAGCATTGGAGCATGAAGCTTGGTCATGAAGGTGAATTTGGAAAAACTTGAAGTCGGTAGTAGGAAATAGATACCTCTTAGGCTTAGAACTCCTCTTATGTAACCTTGTAAAAACATGTAATGACAATGTTCTTAAGATGTAACCATGATTTTTTGGAAAGTGTGAATACTAAATGATTATGAATGGTATGTGTGAATGTGCTAAAATGGACACTTGAATTTAATCAAGGAAAGGTATTTTTGGATTTTGTTGTGAACTAATATTTGGAAAGAGACTTAGAACTTGGGAATGGATCTAGGAATGATCATGAGTCGAATTCAAAATTTGAAATTGGATAATGGAACTGAAATTTGGGTTTGAATTTGAAGTTGAAATTGAATTGAATATTGATTGGAGTTAAAAGAAAAAAATGAAACTTGTATTAGAAATTGAATTGAGAATCTTGGAATAAAAATTGGAATGGAAAGTCTAACATTTGAACTTTGAGAATTTTTTGACACGAATTGGTATTTGAAATGTATTGAAATTGGTTCTTGAATTTGACCTTTGAGGTTTGAATAAAACATGGAATGATTTTGCAAATTATATTTTAAACTTGGAATGAAATTGGAAATTAAGTTAGATAAATGGGTGAGAATTGAAAGGGAAAATGGAAATGGAAATTATGCATGAATTTGAATTAGATTTAAAACAAGAAATTTAAAGATAAACTTGAGCTTAGAATTTGAATAGGAAACCTGAAGCATAAATTTGGTGTTTGAGAATTGACCAGAACAAATACAACTAAACTTCAGTTAAAAATAAACAAAACTCAACAGCAAACCAAAGATCCGGAGTCCATATCTAAGCTGAAAACCAAACTCCATGATTCATCCTTTCCTTCTTTTCCAAGCAACAAAATAACTTGTTCCACAAGAAATGAAATGAACAAAACAACGACAAATCTCAATGAGATAAATCAACTGATAAAATCCAATTGACCTGAGGCTTTGATCTTGTCCATGATTCGAACTCAAAACTCCTGCTCCTACACTTATGAGACCACTTCAAAATATTGCGCTTTTAGCAAAAACCCAGCTTTCCAAGTTCCAAGTACTTGTTACAAAACTAAAGACTTTCCTTGACAATTCTTCCAAATCCGACGTGACTGATATGCACAATGGTATGCAACTAATGAGATGAATGTCTGATATGAAAAAATTAGGGGTAAAATTTGGGGTGTGACAGTTGCCCCTATTTAAATAACTTTACCAGATAGAATGAGTGATGTTAATCCTCATAAAATTGGAGTGAAAGGTATTTAAATATAGATATAACCGAAAATTTTGCCACTAAATGATATGAAATGCTATGAACTTATGAGGGACTTTATGTTTTGCTGGGGATGCGACGTGCGAGATGCAATGAACCCTAGCATGTTGATTTTAAAGGTGAATATGGTGAATATGGTATGATGAAGATAAATGGGACGGTGATCCACAGAAACGCAAACTGAGGGTGAAGACTCACTAGGGATAACAATATGCTGGGGATGACAAGACGAAAATAGGAAGTATTCAAAGTGATATATCAGCAGGTTCGAGTGTAATTGATGGCACTAAGAATGACAGAAGACGAAAAACAAAACGTAAAATTAAAGACAGAATATCTAAAGTGATGAGTTAGCAGGTTCAAAGTGGCTGCTGGGGATCCCAATACAGCAATTCGGCGGTTAAGACAGGTAGTTTAAATGACATCGACTCGGCGATCAGGATAACACACTCAACATGGTGATTGAGGAAAATAAATAACAAGCATCGACACGGCGGTCAGAAAATAAAATAGCAGACATCGACACGGTGGTCGGGAAATAAAATAACAAACATCGACACGGTGGTCGGGAAATAAAATAACAGACATCGACACGGTGGTCGGGAAATAAAATAACAGACATCAACACGGTGGTCGGGAAATGAAATAACAGACATCGACACGGTGGTCGAGAAAAAAAAAACAGACATCGACACGGTGGTGTTGCACCCCAAAATTTGCCCTCCACAAGACAAGACATTGTGTACTAAGAGGTTCACAAGTTTTACAAGGTTCATAAGAAATCTCATGAGGTTCACAAGGTCCACAAGGTTCACAATTAGTCAGAAAGTTTGACAATTCCCTCAGACAATGCATCTTCCTAAGCAATGCATCTTAAACTAGGGTTTTGACTTTCATCAGGCTAAATGGACTTCCAAGGCTTCAAGTGAGCTTCATATCATCCTATATGAGTTCAAGAATCCCCATGTCAAGTTTCAAGACTTTCCCAAAAGATTTGCTCAGTCAGATGATCAGATAGGTTAAAATCAGTCAAAGTAGTTAAAAAGTCAAACTGAGGTCAACTGTGGTCAAACCAAAGTCAAACTTCATGAATTTTTACCAACATCAAGTATATGAAGTAAAATTCATCATTTGATCAAGGATTGATCATGATTCATCAAGGAGATTTCAGATCATCAAGAATCAGGAGTTTCTAAATTAGGGTTTTCATAGGAAAAGTCAACTGAACTTTAACCAGCCATAACTTTCACATGCTTCATCAAAATTTTTCCATCCAAAGCTCATTTTGAAGGAAATTGAATTCTCTACAACTTTGTGTCTCACAAGCCAAGCCCAAAAATGCTTCATTTGGAAGGTATGAGCTAAGACATTACAGGTCCTTTTAAAAGTCAACAAAAAGTCAACAACTTCCAAAGAGCATAACTTGAGAATGGTAAAAGATATGGACATGAGACCAAAGAGGTTGGTTAGAGGACTCTATAAGCTTTCTAAAATGTCCAAGAACACCTCCATAACATTAAAATTGAAGGATTGGTGCCCTTGCAAAGTTGGGAAATTTTTGGGAAGTTTATGAAGCAAATAAGGCCTTAAAACCAAATTTCGCTAAATGAGCCCACCAAATTGCCATCCAATCTTTAAAATATCACCAAGCATGACCCAACCCACACCTTTTCTAATTTTTTACATTTTATTTAATATTTATTTGAATTTTATTCGTTAAAATACAAATTAAATTAAAATAAAATATGAAAGTCATATATTTGAAAGAGATTTTGATTCTAGAAGGACTTAATACTCATTTAAACTTGATTGATACCATTTAATTTCAGATCATACCAATATAGCAATGTTAGATCAAAATATTTCAAGTTTTAAAGACAAATCTTTTTCAATCTCATAAGGTCCAAAAGTCCAAGGGATTGGTTGGTTTTTTGACCTAAATTCATTATATTATATATAAACAACACATAGCAAGCAAGAACACATGAATTCAGAGCCTCCAAGAGCATTCTCAAACTTCAAAATTTCATTCAAAAACTCATATTCTGATTCTTAGCTAGAGACACTTTCAAAGCAATTTAAAGGTTGCTTTAGCTTCATTGAGACTCATTGGACATGTTTCAATCATGAACAACGCATAAATCACCACCATTTGCATAAACCGAATTTATATTCATGTCATATTTGAATTTTTCGGTTTCACGAGTTTATTGGTTTTTTATTGATTTTGATTGTCTAACCTTGTTTGTTTCATTGTACTGAAGCTTTTTGGGCAATTGAATTGGAGTTTCATGGACTGAATCGGATTATGCCATAGTTAGGGTTTACACCTCTAGATAGGGTTTTATGATACAAGTGATTTAAATGATTTTTATTGACATATTTGTGTTGTATGAGCTGTGAGGATCACATTGATGTGATTAATTTGAGAAAATACTATGTGGTTTGAGCTATATGATATTCGCAGGTTTTCATACGAATAAAAATCGCAGGAAAATGCGTAGGAATTTTCACAGCAAATTCCGCAGGTCAAGAGGTATAAGAAGGTCAATGGCGCGCGGAAAAAATATTTGAATTTCGTATAGGGCTTAAAACGAACTGGTTTCGTGTATATGTCACAAAGGGCGTGTAGCTCAACTGGTTTTGGTGAAGCGCTTTGGTGGTTAAGGACCTGGGTTCGATTCCTAGGTCTTGCGTTATTTTTTTTTACTTTGTTCTATTTTACAGGTTTCTCATATAATCAATTGTGACTATTAGACATCCCCAAACGCAGCGCAACCCAGTGGTAATCTCCCTGGCAGGTACAGGGGAGGTCCTGGGTTCAAATCCAGGCCTCCCCATTATTTTTTTAATCTAATTTTTCTATTTTTCTTTCTTTTTGTTCTTTATTTAATTATATATTATATAATTGTCATACCCCAAATTTGTCCTACCTGTACCCTTTTATTTTGCCGTCTAACCAAATATCTCAAAAATAAAAAATATGTACCATTTTATTTTTCTATGTGATATTCGAAAAAGTCAAAAAAAAACAATGTGTTTATTTCTCTTTAAAATTAAAAATTCGTACCTTCTTTTATCTTTAATATTATCATGAATATTTTATTTATTTAGTCATTATTCAAAAAAAATTTAATTGTTATCATTAATACCTTTTAATATTATTGTTATTATTAGTATTTTCATTATTACTTATATTATTGTTAGCATGTTTCATTTTCTTTTTTATTATTACTATAACCATCTCTATTTTTAATTTTCCATTACTAAACAATTTTTCACTATTATTATTACCATTAACAATTTTTCACTATTATTATTATTATAATAATTATTATTATTATGTCCATTATTGTCACCATTTTATTTTTTCAATTATCATCAGCATTTTTTTAATACCTTTGCCATTATTAATATTATTATTATTATTATTATTATTTTCTGTTTTTTATTACTTTATTTCTTATTTTGTTGCTCTTATTATATTTTCATTTCTTATTACTATAAATACCATTTTTATCTATTTATTATTATTACTTTTGAATATTAGTATTATTATTATTATCCAATATCTCACTCCCACTTTTTTTTTTCCATAATGCACATCAGTTTTTTCTTTTTCCAGCAGGATCACAGCTAGCAATGCACCTTTTGTATCAAAGGATAACAAAATTCCACTCACAATCCACCATCCATCCACAACTTTTTACCCAGCCTGTCATACAAATCCACAATATCCGCACAATCACCGTATCACACAGAAAATGATTCCATACAGCCTGTACAAATAACCAAAATGCAGCACAATAGTGAGAACTTCTTACATTGCCTCATAAATAAAAATCACAGAACTTTTTTTTTACTCTGAACCTCACCCAATCCCCTTCTTTTTCATTCGATTTCAACATTTTAATAAACCACCTTTTCCTTCCATTAACAGCCAAAGAGCAAATTTTCAAACCTTCATCTTCAAACTTTCCATAAAACCATCCATAAAACCACAAAAAGTTATAACTGTGAAGAATGAGTTGTTGAGAAACGGAATCGCAAAAAAAAATAAAACACCACAAAAACATACTGTAAAACCAAATACCACCACTAAACCTTCACCGTCGTGACTCAAATCCGGGCCGGAACACTCGAAACCCCCAAATCACCCCCTTTCACCACAATCCAAACCGCAGCAAACCTCGCAACCGTTTCATCCCAGCCAGCCGCGAATTCACCGCATCCATACCTAGAAAGCCACCGTTCGAAACAACCAAATCCACAAACAGAACCTTCGACTCACACATTCCAACCACCGCGAAGTCCAAAAGCAGAAACGCAACCATCCTCCTTCACAAGCTTCATCACCATCGTCAAAATCAGCCGCTACCTCATAACCACCAAAAAAAAAAAAGACCGATCGCAAACCGTCAACGGCCACCACCAATCTCGAAATCCGAACAAAACCTGAAAAACCTCAGCCGCGCGAATCCTTTTCCGAACCACCACCTTCAAGAGCCGCGGAAATCACCGGCTCAACCACACAGGAACCTTCTTCAACCCGTGAAACCACACTTCAAAACCACCAGAATCCGTCAGAATCCGCCGCGAAATCACCGCTGTCCGGAAACCTACCGAACCTTCTGCCCTCGTCTCTAACCTCTTCCACAAAGGCTAGCCTTTGGATATGTGGCTTTATCTTACTGAGAACGAGAAGTTCAATGAATTTGCTAGTGAAAGTGCTCTTGTATGGCACGAAACAAATATCCCGTATGTCGTTTGGGTATCTAAGAGTACCAGGGCTCTTACTTTGAACTTTCCCCCAAAAACCGTCAAGGTCATTTCTTTTTTAATAAGAGCTAAACTTTTTATTTTTCTTTTATTTACTTTTATTTTATTTTATTTATTTTTGTTTAGAGACTATAGTGTTCTGGGCTTGGTAAAGCTCACCCGTTTTCTTCACATTACACCCTTCCTGATGCACTACACCCCTGCTATCTCATTTGTTTTTATAATTATCATTGGTTGTGAATTGGGCCTAAGCCCAAAGGATTTGATTTCTACTTGCAAACACAGATCCACCGCAGACCCGTCACTGTTTTATATATTTATTTATTAAGATCTATTATTGTTATTATTAATTTCTTTAATTTTGTTTTGCTTTAAAAAAAAATGTAAAAAAATTAGTGAATCATTTGAGTCCTCATTTTGTTTCTTGGGCCGATGATATTACAAAAGGCCGTTTTCGCCCGATTACATTTAATCGGTGATGAGCGGTCAATATGAGGCCCACTTTTTATTTTATTCTATTATTTTTTATTCTGAACAAAAAATTGTAATATAATTTAACTCATTTTATTCATTATTTTATTTATTATTATTTTATTCAATTATTCAATTTATTATTTTATTTAATATTTCGCAATTTATTTATTCATTTAATTTCGCATTTTAAATTTATGATTCGACTCCTTATAGAATGGTTCCCATTTTGAACCGATTCTAAGGCAGTTCACGAACAAAATTTCGTCGCGTCCCAAAAGGTCCAACGCCTTCGAATAGTTGCGCTCGAAAAAGGTCCAACGCCTTCGAATAGTTGTGTTCGAAAAAGGTCCAACGCCTTCAAATAGTTGCGTCCCGAATAAACAGGCTGAACGCCTTCGAATAGTTCAAATACACTGCACACACGCTTTCTCTTGGGCTAATTACAACGAGACCATTTATTTCTCGCAATCCCTTGTATTTATTTTGTATCCCTCTCCCCTTAATTTGTACGCACTTTTATTTCTCGCATTTTATTTCTGAATCCTTGGTCCAACGCCAAGCGATTGCACTTTGCACACTTGCACTTTATTTTTCAGTTATCTTTTTTCGTTTAGGATCTACTCCACCTTTGCGAGCCGAGCGATTCGTGCCTCGCTAACAAAACCACAAAATAAACCTCCATTTGCATGCACCCTCTAAACCTCAAAAAACCAAAATGTTTCGATTAGATCCAAACCCTTGATCCAACGTCAAGCGGCTTTAGGAAATAAAACATTCTAATAATACGAGAAGATTTGTACGCCACGAGCCTTAAGCGGTAGAAAGGGGGATAACGAGCTTTCGTTACTCGCTCCGATTATTTCGACGCAGGACACTCGTCTTGTTGGGCGAGATAAACTATCCATAGTCTTTAGTGCATTTCAACTCCTAAACCCTTTCATCGACGAAAGGTAATAATATCGAACAACCATTACCCTTAGTAGGCCGAACTACGAGGCTCTGACTTTCCCATTGCACGCGGGAGTACGTAGGCACGAGGATCTCCATCCTTGCCGAGCACCTAGGTTCAATCTAACTTATAATTCAACTCATTTCCCTCTAGCAAGCATTTCGTTTAAGCATAGACATCCTTTCGCGCGCGTTAACTTAGATGGTTCCCATCGAGTACGATGGATGTAGGGGGTGCTAATACCTTCCCCCTGCATAACCGACTCCCGAACCCAGGCAATGGTTCCGTTGACCTTTGTCCTCATCCTTTTCTCCCCGGGTTGTATCTATATCTCCCCTTTCCCTCTTCGGGAATAAATAGAATTAGGTGGCGACTCTTCAGTCCGTCCGGCGCGTGACTCCGTCTTTTCGGATCGCGTGAGGTCGTATTTTTCGGGGTACGACAATAATAAATTAACTTTAAATAATAATACAATATGTTTTCATAGAACAAAAATTTTATATTTTTAAAATCAATATTCTATTTTTCTCAAATATAATTTATTTTTATTTTGTGTTCATATTATGATTCTATATATTTTATTTGTAAATAAATTGATTAATATTTTAAATAGGTAAACCCTAATTTTATTTTCTAAAATATGTAACCCTAATTTCTAAAACCCTAATTTCTAAAACCCTAATTTTTTCTAACCCTAACCCTAATTCTTGTTAACTTTAATATTTTTATAATCTAATAATTATTATTATAGTTGTTTATTATTATTCTAATTACTTTATTTTCTTCTAAAAATTCTTCAAAATTACTTGTTTAATTTAAAAAAATATTCTCTTAACATGTATATATTTTATATTTGTGCTAACCTTTTTCTTCTTATAGTTGTTTTATTAACTAACCATTTTATATATAATTTCTTTATTATATTTATATATTATAATGTAACTGCAAAAGCGTTGTAATAGTCGTAGTTTATTATTGTTTTATCGTTTATAAATATTCTTGCTATGGTTAGTAATTATAGGGAGTGATAATATGTTTGTAAATTAAAATTAATTTAGAATCACTAATTTAATAAGATAAATATATGAATATGGACACTCACACACGTAAGTCGATCTTTGATCGCCATCTCGCACTTTCTAAGGGTATTCCTCATGTTGCCTAAATCAAAAAGGTCAAGTAAGGTGTCTTAGAGCAAAGTCCCTTTTCATAAAATATCATCAAGTCCCTTTTAAGATTATAAGATCAAGTCCCTTCGATGTTGCCTACGGTAAATGATCTTGTCCCTTCGAATAAAAGATGATAAGTCCTTTCGTATTAATAAGTCACCTTACAGTTGCCTAAACACAGATGACCCTTCACATATCCCTTATAACATCCAAGGTAATGACTACCTATTACTTAATAATAGGGCTAGTCTTACCATTGAAAGAACATACAAGAAAAGTAAAGATTTAACATAGGGTAGGTTCCTCTTAAGTACTTGCTCACTTTCTCAAAATACCTCATTACACTTCACATTTCAAATAAATTTTCAAAACAAAGTCTTTATATATATTCATACAAGGATCATTATAAAGTACTTAAGAAAATTTTTAATCACACACTACACTTCTCAAAACAGTTTAAAGTGAGCTAAGTAACTAAGAGCCCATGGATAACCATGGATATAAAGGGTACTAACACCTTCCCTTTATATAACCTACCCCCCGAACTCAAAATCTTTTTAAGGTCTTTCCTGTTCTTTTATGCCCTTTCCTTTTGGATAAAATAAAAGTCGGTGGCGATTCTTGCTATCCGCAACATTTAAACTAAAGTCAGTTCTCCCACCGTGTTACAGAACTGGCGACTCTGCCGGGGATTTAATAAAAGAGGGGTACCCTTAGGAATTAGATCACTTTAAATTTGTTTGCTTTGTTTGCTTTACTTTACTTGTTGGGTGCTCTTATGGGTGAAAGATCCTAACCCGGATCTAGTGTACCTTAGGTAAATGGCAATAGACCAAGGAAATTGTACAGCATATACCGATATGGTTGATCTGGTGGCCATAGTTAGTGTGTCTTCTTGGTTGGTGCTTATGTTCCTTAAGTAAAGTTGAGGATAATATGAGGCTGCCATATGTTGTCAATACACTAACTGACTTTTAGAACCCTAGCCATCCCATCTTGGCCTTTAGAAAAGTAGTGAGATAACCGGCTTTGGTGAAGAATGAAGTTGGTTGATACTCGATACTACGCTCATTGAGATTCTAAACTTGGAGGGTTTTGGTTGGCAAGTAAGTTGCCTACTGAACAACCACCCTTGTGAAGGATCAGTGATATTGAAATCCCTTAGAACCTGGTTACTTTTGTAGGACATGATGAACCAACTAACTTCAGGGTAGGGTACTTACCTTAAACCATATGCAAGCCTTCAAACCTAGGGCTATTGTGTGAATTGTTTGTGTGTGCCACATGTTTGTGATTGAGCATAACATCATAGCATCATCATGCATCATAAGCATAACATTTTCACTAACCATTTCAAGAACCAAAGGATTTATCTTTGTTCTTTGTTGCAGGTCATGGCTTCTGCTCGTAGGAATACTATCCGGATCAACTTTGTAGGAATACCTCATAAGCTTAAGGAATTGGTCTCTCAGGTTTCTGAAAACTCCCAGTTCATCAAGAGGCATGGTTACCTATTGGATCTAGTCACTTCAGGGTTCAATGAAGACATGATGAGTGTTTTGTTTCAGTTCTTTGATCCTAAACATCATTGCTTCACATTCCCCGACTATCAGCTGGCTCCTACAATGGAAGAATTCTCCAAGCTTCTGGGTATACCTATCCTCAATCAGAGAACTTTCACAGGCTTAGAGAAGGAGCCTAAACCTGAAGTCATTGTTGCAACTCTACATTTGAAGAAATCAGACATTGTCTTAGAAACAAGGAGTGGAGTTAAGGGTATTCTTGCTAAGGTATTGATGGAGAAAGCTCAAGTGTTCCTGAAGGCTATGAGTTATGATGCTTTTGAGGAAATCTTAGCCATATTGATCTATGGCTTAGTATTGTTCCCCAATCCAGACCAGTTCATAGACGTACACGCCATCAACATATTTTTGACTCGCAATCTAGTGCCTACATTGCTTGGAGACATCTTACACTCTCTTCATACTCGTACTACAAAGGCACGAGGAACTTTGATGTGTTGTATACCTTTTCTATCTAGGTGGTTTATTTCTCACCTTCCTCGATCAGTGATGAAGAATGATCAAGGATTCAGGTGGTCCAAGAGGATCATGTCACTCTCTCATTCAGATATTCATTGGTGCTCTAGATCTATGGAGAATGTTACTATCATTGACCGTTGTGGGGAATTCCCTAATGTGCCACTCCTGGGCATAAGAGGGGGCATTACTTACAACCCTTCTTTAGCTCTACGTCAGTTTGGTTACGCTCGGAGTGATGGTCCTCATGACATGTTGATTCATGGTATTGTGTTTGACTACGACAACGATTTGCAAGGTTACCGTCAAAGGTTTATACGAGCATGGGGTAAAGTGAACAAGGTTGACAGCAAGACTCTGGAACCAAAGTACACTATTCCTATGGAAGTTTATCTCAGATGGGTGTGATCTCGTGCTCAGACTCTTATGATGCCATATCCTGCTATCCTGCTAGTTACTATGGAGCCTGTTGCTGAAGGAGATACCTCTTATACCATCCTTCACCCAGACATGCCCACTGACATGGAAGAGCTACAAAGGTCCTGGATCCTGTTGAAGGAGCAAAGAGATACTTTTGAGACTCATTACAAAGCAAGTCAAGAAAGAATCCTGGAGCTAACAAAACAACTTCACGAGGAGCGGAATCTCAACTCATACCTCAACACAAAGAGGAAACGTCCATGGGAGACTTAAAACCCCATATTTTGTATTCATTTCATTTTTATTGTAAGCCCAAGGGGAAAACAAGTTTATTACTAATAAAAGTTTACTTTTTGGTTGTTTAAACAAATTTAAATCCTGCGGTCCTTGAAAACATTGCATACACATTTACATACCATATCACTGCACCACGGGTTTCTTATATACATGTATCTTATCTTCTCGCTGTTTATTTCAGCAGACATGGCTCTTGAACAGACTGTCAAAGATCTCCAGGCTCAGAATGCACAATTCCAAGAGTTGATTCTGAACTTGTCCAAGGGACAGGATGAATTGAAGACACTGCTGGCTAAGAAGACTAAGAAGGCTAGAAGATCAGGAGGCCTTATCAATTTGGGAAGAAGATTCAAAGGTCCTGTCAAGACCAAGGAACAGGTTGATGATTATGAGTCTGAAAATTCTGAGAAAGAGGGAGGCAGTCTCCATGATACTGTGAGAGATTCTGATTCTGAAGCAAATTATTATCATGATCCTAATGAAGATAAGTTCAAGATGCTGGTGGATAGGATGAATGCCATGGAGTTACAAAAATCTTCTGGGCTGGATTTTGAAGATCTGAGTTTAATATCTGGAGTGGTTATACCTATTGGTTTCAAGGTTCCTGCTTTTGTAGTGTATGATGGTGTCTCATGTCCCAAGCTGCATCTAAGGTCCTATGTCCGGAGGATTCAACCACATACTGCTGATAAGAAGTTATGGATTCATTTTTTCCAAGAGAGCTTGTCTGGAGCTCAATTGGAATGGTACTATCAACTGGAAAGCATTAATATTCGTGATTGGAATGATCTTGCTAAGGCCTTCTATAGGCAATACCAATATAATGCTGATCTAGCACCTACTCGCATGCAGCTCCAAAGCATGTCTATGAGTACTAAGGAGAATTTCAAGGAGTATACCCAAAAATGGAGAGACCTGGCTGGCAGAGTTCAACCTCCTCTGACTGACAGGGAGCTGGTGGATATGTTTATGAGTACGCTGAATGGTCCTTTCTATAGTCACCTCATTGGAAGCTCATCATCTGGTTTCACTGAGCTGATAATGACTGGAGAGCGTGTGGAAAGTGGTATAAGAAGTGGTAAGATACAGGTGGGTGTCTCTTCATCAAGCACTGCAGAGAAGCCCCCTAGTGGAAAGAAGGATTCTAATGCTGTGTATGGTCAACCTGGCCGTAATAGAAGTCACCAATCTGTAGGAGCAGTTCACATTTCTAATCCTACTCCTGCAGCACCAGAGCTACCACAGAGCAATCAACAGAAGCCTAGAAGACAATTTATCAAGATCAACATGTCACTGGCCCAAGCCTTGCAACACCTGTTAAAAGGGGAACTCATTACTTTGAAGGACCCTCCTCAGAATCCTAATACTTCCTCTCCACGGTACAATCCTAATGCACGATGTTCCTATCATTCTAATTGTCCGGGACATGATACCAACAACTGTTGGATATTGAAAAAAAAGATTCAAGATATGATTGAAGCTGGAGAGATTGAATTTGACCCTCCTGGTACTCCAAATGTGATTACTGCTCCCATGCCCAATCATGAGAAGACTGTTAATGCTTTTGATGAAGTTTCATATGTTTCCTCAGTAGCAGATGTGACTACTCCCTTATCTATTATCAAGAAGAAGTTGATACAGGCTGGATTCTTTCCAGGTTATAATGAAGATTTTTTTTATTGTGCCTACAAACCTGATAGTTGCTGGAAGTTGAAAGATGGTATTCAACACCTCATGGACAATTACACTATATTGTTTGAGAGGACACCTTCTGTGGAAAGTATGTGTGAACATCTAACTCGAGGTGCGAAGGTTGAAGATGTGGATATGGTTGATAAAGTTCCAGTGAAGATTACCTCCAAAGGCCCTGTCAAGATCACTTCCAAAGGACCTATCAAGATTACTGCTGAAGGTCTAGTAAAGACTGTTGCTGAAGCTAGAGTGGCTCCCATGATTATTACCACTCCTGGCCCTATTCCGTATACTTCTGATAAAGTTATACCCTGGAATTACGGTTCCAATGTTTATATCCATGGTGTTAAGCAGGAACCTTTAGCTGATACTACTGATGATAACCTTGATGTTGATAATATTGTTGGATCTAGTAAGATCACCAGAAGTGGAAGAATTTTCTCTCCTCCGGCTACCTCAAAAAATACAGTTACTCCAACTACTACCTCCACTTCTGAGCCAAATGCTGATGCTCGGGGCAAAGGTCCTGTGGTTGAACCTGTGCAAGCTGAGGCACCGACTGCTGAGAATCTTTCTAAACAGATGGAAGAAGTGCTGAAGATCATTCGCAAGAGTGATTATGATATTGTTGACCAGTTGGGGCATACTCCCTCCAAAATTTCCATGTTGTCTTTGTTGCTGTGTTCTGAGGCTCATGCTAAAGCCTTGATCAAATTCTTGAGGACTGCTCATGTACCAAATGAAATTTCTGTGGATCAATTTGAAAATTGTGTTGCACATCTGACTTATGATAATGGGTTAGGTTTTTCTGATGCTGATTTGACTCCTGCCAAGAGAAACCATAACAGAGCTTTGCATATCTCCATTGAATGTAGGGGCACTACCTTGTCTCATGTGTTGATAGACAATGGCTCTTCATTTAATGTACTTCCCAAAGAGGTTCTGAACAAGCTCAGTCCTGAAGATGTTGTGTTAAGACCAAGTAATATAGTGGTGATGGCCTTTGATGGTTCAAGAAGAGTGGTGCATGGAGAAATAGATCTCCCAATCAAAGTAGGCTCTCAAGTCTTCAATTCTACCTTCTATGTAATGGATATTCGTCCTGCGTACTCCTGTTTTCTTGGGCGCCCCTAGATCCACGGGGCAGGTGATGTGACCTCCACTCTACATCAGAAGTTGAGATATCCAGTGAAGGGAAAGATCGTCACTGTTTATGGGGAGGAAGAATATATGGTCAGTCATGTGAATACATTTAAGTATGTTGAAGTGGAAGGTGGATATGTTGAGACTCCTTGCCAGACATTTGAAGTAGTTCCTTGGGTCGTTCCTGCTACTGAAGCTCCTCCTGTGGTTAAAATAGTTCTTGTGGTTACCAAAGTACCTCCTACAATGGCTTCCCTCAAAGATGCTAGAGTTGTGGTTGAAGAAGGTGGTTGTACTATTTGGGGTCAGCTTCCTGACATTCCTTACAACTCTGACAAGTTTGGTTTGGGTTTCACTGCAGAGTCCCAGAAGGTTGTTCGTCATGCTTGTGCTGTTCGTATCACCAATCAAGGGATCATGAAAGATCAAATCAATGTTGTGGGTGACTATAATGAAGACTACAATCTGGATAACTGGATTTTTCCTACTGTAGGTGATGGGCTCAACAATTGGAAGATTGAAGACGTTATTCCTATCTCCTTTAGTCAGGAGTAAATACTATTACTGTGTTGTTATTTTTAAGTTTTTAATTTTTGAACAATTAAACTTCTAAGCCTTGTGCCTTACCCGGGGCACAATGGTATGCTTGTTTCGGGATGTCATTTCATTTGCATACTTCATTCAATAAAAATCAATGGACGTTTTGTTTTCGTAAATATTGTGCTCTTTTTTTTTCCTTTTATTTTATTTTCATCAGCTATGTGTTCTTACACACACCCACATCACTAAAATGAAGATCCTCATCCACTCTAGATCCTGTTGATAGCAGTTCTACTATTGCCAATTATAATTTCGAGAATACGATCTATCAAGCTGAAGATGGAAAGGAGGAAGATTGTGAAGTACCTGTAGAGCTTGCTAGGTTGTTACAACAAGAGGAGAAAGCTATACAACCACATGAAGAGCCAATCGAAGTTGTGAATCTGGGAACTAAAGAAAACAGGAAAGAGGTCAAAATAGGGGCTGAATTAGAGGATGGTGTTAAGAGCAGATTAATTCAGATGTTACGTGATTATGTGGAAATCTTTGCTTGGTCCTATGAAGATATGCCAGGGTTGGATACAGACATTGTGGTTCACCGTTTACCAGTAAAAGAAGATTGTCGTCCAAAGAAGCAGAAGGTTCGTCACATGCGTCCTGAAATGTCAGAAAAGATTAAAGCAGAGGTGATGAAACAGTTCGATGCAGGGTTCTTAGCTGTGACTTCTTATCCTCAGTGGGTTGCAAATGTGGTATCAGTACCTAAGAAAGATGGTAAGGTACGTATGTGTGTAAATTACATGGATTTGAACAAGGCCAGACCTAAAGATTACTTCTCATTTCCTCATATTGATGTTCTGGTAGACAACACTGCTCAGCATAAGGTATTCTCTTTCATGGATGGTTTATCTGGTTACAATCAAATCAAGATGGCACCTGAAGATATGGAGAAGACTACATTTGTTACCCAGTGGGGCACCTTTTGTTATAAAGTAATGCCATTTGGTTTGAAGAACGCCGGGGCAACATATCAGCGTGCTATGGTGGCTTTGTTTCACGATATGATTCATCATGAGATAGAGGTATATGTGGATGATATGATAGACAGGTCCCAGAATGAAGAGCAACACCTTGATCATCTACATAAGTTGTTTGAGAGGTTAAAGAAATACAAGTTGAGATTGAACCCAAACAAATGTACTTTTGGAGTTAGATCTGGTAAACTCATGGGTTTCATTGTCAGTGGAAAAGGTATTGAAATGGACCCTGCAAAAGTGAAAGCTATACAAGAGATGCTAGCTCCCCGTACTGAGAAGGAAGTTAGAGGTTTCTTGGGACGATTGAATTACATTGCAATATTTATTTCCCAATTAACTGCTACCTGTGAGCCAATCTTCAAGTTACTGAAGAAATATCAGGTGATGGAATGGAATGATGAGTGTCAGACATCCTTTGATGAAATCAAGAAATATCTTCTAGAACCTCCAATTTTGATGCCACCAGTTGATGGAAGATCCTTGATTATGTACTTAACAGTATTAGACAGCTCAATGGGGTGTGTATTGGGGCAACATGACGAGTCTAGTCGAAAAGAGCAGGCAATCTACTACCTTAGCAAAAAGTTTACCGACTGTGAAACAAGATACTCACTGCTCGAGAAAACTTGCTGCGCTTTGGCATGGGCTGCTCGCCGACTAAGATAGTATATGTTGACTCATACTACCTTATTGATTTCGAAGATGGGTCCAATCAAGTACATATTCGAGAAACCTGCTCTCTCCGGAAGAATAGCAAGATGGCAAATGATCTTAACAGAATATGACATACAGTGCACTACTCAGAAGGCCATTAAAGGAAGTGTTGTAGCTGATCATTTGGCTTATCAAGTAGTGGATGATTATCAACCAATGAGTTTTGAGTTCCCTGACGAAGACATTATGATTATTACCAAAGAACCTGGACAATATGACGGACCTGAACAAGGATCCCGATGGACTATGGTTTTTGATGGAGCTTCTAATGCACTTGGTAATGGTGTTGGTGTTGTGATCATTTCCCCCGAAGGTTGTCATACCCCAATTACTACAAGATTTTGTTTCTATTGTACCAATAACATGGCTGAGTATGAGGCATGTATCCTGGGTATCAAAGCTGCCGTTGATATGAAGATTCAGTTCCTGGACGTATATGGAGATTCATCCCTGGTAGTGAGTCAGATTAAAGGAGATTGGGATACCAAGCATGAAAATCTTATTCCCTACAGAGAGCATGTGCTGTCTTTGATCCCACATTTTGAAGAGATTACCTTTGGACACATTCCATGAGGAGAGAATCAGTTGGAAGATGCATTAGCCACCATGGCATCTATGTTTGAGATTAGTTGGGATGATGAAGCTCCCAAGATTACTATTGATAGATTTGAGAAGCCTGCATACTGCAATGAGGTTGATACTGAAGAAGGAGAGGAGAAGCCTTGGTGCTATGAAGTGAAAAGATATCTTGAAGCTCAGGAATTCCCTGAAGGGGCATCTGTCAAAGATAAGAAGTTTCTGAGGAGGTTTTCTGCTAAGTTCTTCTTAAGTAATGGAATTTTTACAAGCGCAATCATGATTCAACTTTGCTTCGTTTTATGGATAAGAAAGAAGCAACAGAGATTATGGAAGACATGCATGATGGGATATTTGGTACTCATTCTAGTGGTCATACCATGACAAAGAAGATATTGAGAGCGGGTTACTATTGGTCTACCATGGAAGCTGACTGCTATATGTAAACACCCCAAATTTTCCCTCACTAAGTTCACACCATGGCTTGTGATCTTTTCATTTGCATTGATTCAATCATATCATCTCATATTGCATTTTTGCTTCACTACATTGTTTCAAAGTCATCTGCATCTAGGGTTTGTGATCTGAGCAATCCAAGGGCCATCTAAGCCACTCCAAGGGCCTCCAATTATCTCAAGAGGGTCCATGTATGTTCAAGCATCATATTATATCCTCCAAAGATCAAGGAAGTCAAAAATCACAAGAACTGAGGAAGGTATGGAAGCAGAGCCAGGTTTAACTGCACAGATGACCTAAAATTAGGGTTTTAGTTTCAGAGGCCATAACTCCAATGTTTTTGGTCATTCTTGTTTCTATTGGTCTCTATATGTCATAAGGATCATGAATACCAATTTTCATGAAGAAGTTCAATGGGGAAGGCATCTGATCAATAGATGACTTCTTGAGCAAGTTAGTGCAAAATCAGGGCATCTGAGGCCCCCAACCAAAGGGTCTTCTCCATCATTTTAAATGTGTATGATCTTTATTTGATCATAGAAGATGTTAGAAGTTCACAAATTTGAAGAATTTCAAGCCATTTGCAAAGTTGCCATTTTGGGAAAGTGACTTGTAATGAAAACTTGCCATTTTGGGAATGTTTTTCAACCTCCTCTTTTTGATCCAAAAATGCTTCAAATGAAAAATCTTTTGTCATGAAAGTTGTAGATTGGATCCTCCCATTTTCAAAAAGTACAAGAACTCATTCTAATTCATTTTAGAACAAAAGTTATGGCCTTGCAAAGTTGGGAAAAATCATGAAATTTCACTTATGCACCAAAGAGGGAAACTTGCAAAAACCCTTGCCAAACAAATTTGTGATCCCAAAATGACTTCTAAGCATTACATAAGCATAATTCATGGTCCATAATTCAGATATGCCCAAAGAATTCCTCACTTTCATGCCTTGGATTCAAGTATCATAAGCCATTTTTCACAAAAGTCACAAAGAGGGAAACTTGCAAATTCTCATGCCAAGCATTTCTATGACTTCAAATGGACTTCTACACATCATAACATTAAAGTACAATGCCTAAAACTCAGAATTGCCCAAAGAATGTCACATTTCCATGACTTGTACATGAAGAAATCAAGAAAGGGCCAAACTTAATGAAAATTGCAAAACCCCCCATAAGCTTCAAGACATGGTTCTCCTTGATCACAACTGCACAAGACATGCCTTTGTCCTTGGACTGAACCAACCCATACCTCAAAGTACAACTTTGTTGACTTTTTTGCAAGAAGGCCATACCAATCAGCATAGCCCACACCAACTCCACAGACCTATCACAACTTGATATGTGGGCAAAATGAAACTCAAAACACACAAGAAGCAGGCCTGAAACCACAACATCACCATAGTTCACAAAAACTCCCTCTTTTGCATTTTCTATCGAATCCCATAACTCAGCCATTTATTCTCAAAATTTCTTCCACCATTCATCTCAAAATGCTTCATTGATCATCTCTCACCCATCAAAGCAGCCTGAAACCACCCCAAACAGAAATACGATTTTCACCACCCCTGAACTGAAAGCTTCAAAACCATCCACATAAACTTGTTTCAAGCTCACCAGAAGCATCAGGGAGGTCATTGGAGTGGAATAGCACAAAGAAGAAGGTCAGAAAGTACAGGATTCGAAAGCTCAACCTCAGGTAGCATGATGAACTTTTTTTCCAGAATCTTGTTTTTTAGTTATAAAGTTGTTCTATGTGTTGCTCTGATCATGGGGATGTAATCATTTTTGAAAATGGGCCAGAAATAAGCGTTTTATGTTGCTCTGAAACTTTTGCCCTAAATTTGTTTTTCTTCGATTCTCTCTGTATGGCTAAAATAAATTTTTTTTGTCCATGGATTCTTGTTATTCAATGTTAAGAGATGAGTTCTGGAGATTTTGGTGTGATTTCATGACCTAGGGAGTGAGATAGAGTTTTTAATCGTGATTAGGGTTCCGTTTGAATACTGGCCTTTGGATTTGATTTACTCGCGCGCGTGTGTGGCCCAGATTGTCCCACTTAACCCTAATTTCCAATTAATTAATTTAATCAGGATTAATTAGTTATTTAATTAAGATTTGTTCAGTTTGAATTACAACCCTCAGATCACGCGCCAAGTCAATTCCCGCGCCCTAGGTTCAAATCCCAGCCTTTTGATCAGTTGACTTTCCATTTAATTTGATTTTTATTTCATTTTTATTGCATTTTCTTTCTCATTTATTTTAAAATATCAAAACACATCACACAAATTTTATTTTTTGCATGCTGACTAAAAATATTTTTCTCTTTCTGAAAATAATTTTATTTTTATTTTTTGCATAATTTTCGTATTTTAAAAATATTTAAATGTTTATTTTAATTAGTTAATGAGAATTAATTAATTAAAATAGCATTTAGGTTTCTAAAAATCACAAAAAAAATCACATTGCATTTTGATACATTTAGAAACATTATCAAACTCTTCAAACAAATTTCTTTTTGGTTCTTGACATATTTTGACATTTTTCCTTGGAATTAAAGTTCTTAAAAGGCAATATTTTTGTTCTAACTTAGAAAAATTCATTCTACCTAACCATGAATAGTTTGATGTTGGTTCATTTTGCATTGTATTCTTCATATCATGTAGTTTCTAGGGTAAAATTGGTTTGAATTTATCTCTTATTTTCAATTTGATGTGTATTTTTCCTTTTGAAGTGCCTTAAAACCCTAGCAAACTTGAGAAAATCACAACTCCCATTAGGTTAAGAGTTAGGTCCCCTCCTTTGGGCAGTGAATTTGTGTAGGGTTAGGGTTCCTTTGATCCCATTTTCAATTTTTTTATCTTGTCATTTGCTTCTGATTTTGAATTTTGCTTTGTGTCTTGTGCATAAACCCTAATTTTGGCTTTCATTTGCATTCATCTCTCATTTGCTTGCATACATGAACTTGCCATGAGATTTTGTGCATCCACATAACTTCTAAGACATCTTAGGACATATTAGAATCATGTTTGATCATTGCATCATTCATTTGCCATGTTATGCATTCATTCCATCTCATAAACTTTCATGAACTTTCATGGTTCAAAGCATGTTTCATTTGCATCCTCATCCTTGTATGATCATCCTCATATTTTGATATGTATTTGCTTTATCTCTTAGCATCATTAACATCATGTTTATGCTTATGACCTTGGTGTGCATCATTGCATTTCATCTCATTTTCATTTCATTTAATTTCTTGTTGCTAACTTTTCAGGTGGTAAGTGTTTGAGAAGTGAATTTGCCTTCACTTCTCATAATCTCTTTTCATCTCTTTTATGCATCCATTGTTGCATTTTACTTGTGTATTAGAGTGAGCTTGCTCATTCATGTTCCCTCCTCGCTTTCTTTCTTCAAGCAACTTATCTTCTTAAGTGAAGTAAGTTGACTTGCTTCTTCTGCTTCTTCCTTGGTGGCTTTCCTCTTGAAGATCTCTTGCAAGCTTCATAAACCCTAAGAACACCCAAGCATGATCATAATTAGGGTTTGATTAGTCCCCCATTAGTTTTACCTTTGTTTCATCTTTTAGTCTTCTCTTCTCATCTCTTAATCAAGGACTAAACCTTAAAGGTTTTAAGGCTTTGTAATTAGGGTTATGCCTGCATCCTTCTATTAGGATGGAGTGTATAACTTTAATCCTAAGTGTTAAACCCTTAATGTCTTTAAATCCTTTAATCAATCCATCTAATAACCATTAAGACATTAACTTGTAATTTGGGCCTTGTATTAGGGTTCCAATTCTTCCTTTATTGGTTAAGAAGGACTAACCCTAGTGTTAATGGACAAGTCCCCCTCAAGTTGTCTTACAAATCCTAAAATCCACTTCTTAATCTTACCATTAACTAAAATCCATTTAATAAAGGTTTTTTTTTGTCATGAGGTTAATCCCTAATCATGGATTAAGTTGAGGAGCCTTCCTCAGCTTAAATGTTCTCATCTATTATCCTTCTATTAGGATGGTGTAATGGGTCCATTAAATCCTTGATTATGGCTTAAACTCATTACTTAACACTAAACAAAAACACCAAAAACATCTAAATAAATGCAAATAGGTTAATGATCTTAATCCTTCATCATGGTGATTAAGTTTGAAGTGTTTACTTCATGCTTAAGGTATTCTCATTACCCCTAATCAGAGGGAGGATGTGATGAGTTTACTAACCCTTGGTTTAGGCTTAAGCTCATTTTCTTATGACAAACACAAAAGCAAATAAAGACTGAAAACACAAAAACAAACAATAATCGTCTCCTCCGGGATTCTTTTCTCATCTCATTCACTCACAAACGAGAACTCGCTTCTTCCGTCTAATGCAAGACAGTTAGCACCTGAGCCAGACAGGTCATACACCTGAGCATAGACAAGCAAGCAGTTCACAGTCAATTTATCTTTCAGTCTCTTTGAGTCGAACTACGGTGTTCTGACTTCCTCATTGCACGAGAGGATACGTAGGCATAACTTAACAGTTATCGAACAAAAGTCTATGTATATCCCCCCTCCTTCCAGCATTATTCTTTAAGCCTCATTATCTTGAGCATTTCACTATCTTCTTGCACTGACACTTCACATATTCCACTTCACATTTCTTTTGCACTGACACTTGCATTCTTTTCCAGCTTTGATACACAGATAGCACTGGCACTACCCCTTTTAAACACAAATATTTTAAGCGTGGATCCCGTCGAGTACGGCGGACAATCTGGGTGCTAATACCTTCCCAGGTTGTAACCAACCCCCTTTCTCAGTTTCTCTAGTTCGCGACCGTCTTATCCATATCTTTCTAGGTTTATGCAGCATTACCTTTCCTTCGGGATAAAAATGCCTAGCTGGCGACTCTTTTCTTTCCAGTTCACCCTTGTGTGCTCTCTCCTTTCGCCGACCGTTCGCGTCTGTACCCCTCTTGACCGGGTGTCATTTGGTGGGAGCGATAGCTTGGCGACTCTGCTGGGGACCCTTATACTGTAACCAGGGCTTCTGGTTCTTTTTGTGGGTTCCTCCTAGCGTTTGTTTGACTTGTGTTTACTGGGGTGTTATATGCTAATTGTGTTTATTTATTTGCTTTATTTACTGCTTTATGTACAGCTTTATTTATTACTTTCCTTTACAGCTTTTTATATTTCATACTGTCATTACCATTGCTAGATCTGGTTTCTGTTTTGGTGGGTGGGGTTCCATTGAGAGTTCAAGGTCCTATACCTGGGACCTGAGTGACACCAAGGCTAGAGTGGTTCATGTTCTTTCCCATTCCATTTTGGTCTGGTGTGGGAATATGAAACACGGTTCAGATGTGGGTTTCTTCTTGAGAACTCTGTGCTACAGATTTCCTGTAGTGCTAGGGTTATCTGAGAAGTCTGATAAGTCTGGATGACTTTTATTATGACCTTCAGAAGTTGAGGTGAATTAGAGGAGGATCTTTTATGGTTATTGTAAACATTGTACCTCCAGGTTAGAAGTGTTTACACTTCTCATAACTGATCCAAGTCTGAGGATCCTTGTTTTAGAACATTACCTGTGAGGGGGTTGGGCTATTTACAGGTTTGCAGGTACCCTTGACCACATCATACCTTGTTGTTGTTCTGTTTAAGAGTACTCCACTTTGGAAAATTCTTGTGATTAACCCTGGACATGTGACTCTTTATTTGAGTCCCCCACCTTGGTTACTGGATTTCTAAACCTCCATCTGGACTTTTTGAACATACATGGGCTTGTATCTAAACAGATAATCAGATCCGGCTAGATCACAAACCCTTGCATATCATTTGCATACATCATCATTGCATCATTTAACATTTGTTTATTTGTTTTTCAGGGTATCCACATCATATCTGGTTTGGTTTTGACCCCTTCTTCTGCATAGACCCTTGCTTCATCAGCTATCTGCTTCAGCTATCTTCATCATCACCAGCACCAACCTGTCAGTGGCTCACTTCCAGCACCAGTCTGTGATCTTCATCAGTATCAACCTTCAGTTTCTTCCTCAGCATTTATGACTACTCCCAGGAAGAGCAACATATCCTACCATTTCTTTGAACCTGTGTTGACTGGTATCAGGCAGGTCCAGTCACTCATCATACCTGAATATATCCCTTTGTTTAGAGAACACTATGGAGGTATCCTGGATATGGTTATGGACCTTGACCCCTCTCAGAGGAGCATGATCCACACCTGCTTGCAATTTTATGACCCTCCTTTGAGATGCTTCACCTTCCCAGACTTTCAGTTAGGGCCTCTACTGGAAGAGTTTTCCTCATTGATTGGGGTACCTATCAGGGGTGGAATCCCTTTCAACCCAGAAATGCCAGCTCCTAGCAATGGAGAAGTAGAAAAAGCACTGTACCTGGAGCCTGCCTTGATTGAGCAAAGTATGACAACAAAAGTTGGGATTCCTGGTTTGCACTTGGACTTTTTGATTTCTCAGGCCACCCTGAAGGCCTCCTTGGGAGAATGGAGGGCAGTCTGTGCACTATTAGCCCTCAGCATATATGGGGCCATACTGTTTGCGGATGAGCCCAAATTTGTCATCAAAAATGCCATCCATCTGTTTCTTCTGAGGAATCCAGTGCCCACACTGCTGGGAGACTTTTATTATTCCATCCATCAGAGGAATGAGAAACAAAGGGGGAAGTTGGTGAGATGTTGTGCTCCTCTGTTTTACACCTGGCTGCTCAGACACCTGCCTAAGTCAGATGCCTTCCTGAATCCTCACCAACAGAAGAATTGGGCCAAAAGGCTCATTGCCTTGACTTCAGATGATATCAGATGGTGCACCCAGAGCACCAAGGGCAAGGAAATTATTACCAGTTGTGGACAATACCCAAATGTTCCTCTGATAGGAGTAAAGGGTTGCATCAATTACAATCCTTTGCTGTTTAAGAGACAACTGGGCTATGCTTTGGTTCACCCTCCCAGAGTGCAAGATTTGGCTGAGACCTTGTATTGTGAAGTGAAACCTAATTCAGCTGCTATCAGACAAGCATCCTGGGCTTGGGACAACATCCAAACAAAAGGGATGGCTATTCTTGGAAGGTGTAATAATGTTGCCTCAGCTCAGTACTATGACTGGTCCCGTACTAGAACCCAGATTACTGGAATGCCTTTCACCTTGGAGGACATACCTGGACCCTCTACAGTACAACCACCAGCAACTGTCAGCCTAGAAGAATTTGAGAAGCTGAAGGAAAGGAATGAGAACCTATCTCAAGATTTAAAGAAGACTTTTTGGGAAAGAAGTGATGGTCGTCTGGACATTGAGAGATTGGAAAAGCTCAGGGTGGAGCATCTTGTCAAAATTGAGAAGACAGAGGACTACATCAGGAAAGCAAGAGCTGGGGAACAAATATTGAAGAATGCATGTAAAGAAGCCAAGATTCAGAAGGCTAGGACTGAGCTCTATCTGCAAGAGAGTCAGGCTAGGTGGGTCAGGATCACTGAAGCCCGTACACAAGAATACCAGAAAACTCAAGCCAAGATTGAACAGTTAGAGGCTAATGAGAAGAAGCAGCAGGAAGCTTTGTTGGCAGCCCAGAAGGAGATTTTAGAATTGAAGCTCAGAGCAGGATTGAAGAGATCAAAGGACCAGGACAGGCACAAGAAGCTGACCACTGCCATTGCCACCAGGAACCTCCTCATTAGGACCATTACAGAGCATCCAGCTGGTCCATTGACTGAGGCACTCCTGAAGGAGGTCAGAGAGGATGAGTTTGGACTGGATGTCTGACTCTTTGTTTGTTTTTGTTTCCATTTGATGTACTTTTCCTTTTATTG
The DNA here is from genome assembly GCA_963966055.1 of Lathyrus aphaca. NCBI lineage: Eukaryota > Viridiplantae > Streptophyta > Magnoliopsida > Fabales > Fabaceae > Lathyrus > Lathyrus aphaca. The sequence continues at coordinate 303,429,992 of OZ014522.1, forward strand.
TATTTTGACCCTCCATGGGCGTGTGTTGTAAAACAGACTATGTATTGTTCACCATTTGTAATATATTAGTTTGCTTCCATTTGGGCTTTTCTCTCAACAACATCAAGCATCTTCCTCGAGGTCTGGAAAGGTCAAAACCAAGAACCAAACCGGATACCTTGGAAAACAAATAAGCATACTGCATTGCATGCTAACTTTTGTTTTGTTTTGTAGGTTTTATTATTATTGTCTCTAACTTTGTTGTGATCTCAGGAAACATTGCTCATCGCCGAGTGTTCCTTGTCAACCGCGCGCACCGGTACCCGACTCGTAACAACCTTCCCGGTATTCAAATGGAACAAGTACAGCAGGATCTGACTGAGGTCAGAAATCAGATGGCTAATGAGAGAGTAGAGATGAGAAATCAGATGTCTCAATTCATGGCTGTGATGACTGGCTTAGCCCAGAGTCAGGAAAGGCTAAGAGAACTGGTGGAAAGACAAACTCCTGAGGAGCCTCATCTTGGAACAGGAGGAACTAGTAATAATGAACGGGGCCAGCCTCGTATTGACCCACCAGTATTTGGACCTCATCTGGATCCAGAAGTTAATATCCCGAGAAATGTGCAAGGTAATACTGCTAGGGGAAGAATCTTGCAAGAAGATCCCCAAGAAGAACAGTTTACTTTCATGGGGGCTGGAGATGAAGTATATGACCGGAGATTGGACGAAGTTGCTGAGAAGTTGAGATCTTTGGAGTCTCAGAATTCTTTGGGCTTCGATGTGATGGACATGGGGCTAGTGGATGGGGTGAGAATTCCCCACAAATTCAAACCCCCATGCTTTGAAAAGTACAATGGTACCTCCTGCCCACGAACTCACTTGCAATCTTTCTTGGGGAGATTGAAAGCTTATACTATGGATGAGAAGCTGTGGATGTTCTATTTTGAAGACAGTCTGACTGGGGCTTCAAGGGAGTGGTATTCACATTTGTCCAGAGCCACCATAAGATGCTGGAAGGATTTGGCCGAGGCTTTCATCCGACAATATCAATACAATCTGGACATGGCTCCTAACAGGACCCTTCTGATGGGAATGTCTCAAAATTCCTGAGAAAGTTTCAGAGAATATGCCCAAAGGTGGAGACAGCTTGCTGCTGCTGTCCAACCACCCGTGTCAGAAAGGGAAATGGCTGACATGTTCATGAACACATTGCAAGGGACATATATTGATAGGTTGGCTGCCTTCTCCTCTACCAGTTTTGCTGATGTGGTCATAGCTGGTGAGAGGATTGAAAGCCTTTTAAAGATGGGAAAGATCTCTGACAGTGGTGCAAGTTCATCCAGTAATCCCAAAAAGCCTTTTGTGGGACCCCGAAGAGCCGGTGAGACCAATTCCATTCATGCAAGCAGGGGCAGACCTCAGTATGTTCACCGTTCAGTAGCAGCAGTTACCATCCCAGCTCCGATTCCTCAACAATCAGCATATCCTCAACAACAACAACCACAGTATCAACAACAAGTTCAGTATCCGCAACAAAGAACCTACAACAACGACAACAACAACCAACAACAACGTCCTTTCCAATAAAGACCATCACAAGCAAACAGGGTAATTGACCCAATCCCAATGCCATATGTTGCACTCTTGCCACAACTCCTGAAGCTCAACCTGGTTGAGTTAAGGACATTGGCACCACCAGATCCCCTCAATCTCCCAAAGAACTATGATGTCAATGCTAGGTGTGCATTCCATTCGAACGCATCGGGGCATAATACTGAAAAATGCAGGGCCTTACAGATGAAAGTCCAAGACCTGGTGGACTCAAAAGCTCTCAACTTTGCACCTCCCCCAAATGTCACAAGAAATCCAATGCCTAGTCACAACGGGCCTAGGATTAATGCTATTGAGGAAGGCAAACTATCCACCTTGATCACCAGTGTTACACAAATTCGAACACCTTTGGTTGAAATCAAAGCCCAGCTTTAAGAATGCCAAGTGTTCCCTGGGTGTGAGCTCGGCTGTGGGTATTGCAATATTGCAGTCAACGGGTGTGAAAGACTCAGAGACGGCATAGATGGTCATATTAAGGATGGTATTCTTCAGATTACTACAACAGCGCCTACAAATCCAGCAATTCCTTCACTGGCAATCACAGATACTCCTACAACGTCAACAACCATTGTTCCAACGGATTCTACTACAACTCCAACAACTGCTCAATCAATCACTTCAACGGATACAAGTTCAGTCACCATCCCTGCTACAACTTCGACACCCATCCAGTCAATAATGTCTTCTACAACATCAACAACAATTGGTGAAAGCGTCTCAACAGTTACTATATACTATGATCCTGCAAATATACCTGCCAACAACTCACAAAATGCTACTCCTGTCAGAGCACCAGTTACCATATACTATGATCCACACACCATTGTGGTCCCTTCTGCAGCTGCTATCAGTCCGGTCACTATCACAGTGCCTGGGCCAGTTCCCTATGAAAGCAATAGTGCAATCCCTTGGCATTATGGCTCAGATCTGTACTGCGAGGGGCAGAGAATCACTTTGGAATCATCAACTTCTTCACCTCAGATTGACAATGTGGGGGGAGGCGGAGGCTTCACTAGAAGCGGAAGTCTCTTTGCCTCACAAATTCCAAGACCCATTGCCGAAGCAGAAGCTGCTGCTAAGGCAAAAGGGAAGAGCCTGGTGCAAGAAGAACAAGTTGTCAAAGAAGCTTTGAAGACTCCTTTTGATCAAGAAGTTGATGAATTCATGAGAATCATAAAGAAAAGTGATTACAAGGTGGTGGACCAGCTTCACCAAACACCTTCCAAGATCTCCATATTATCATTGCTAATGTGCTCCGAGGCCCATCGGAACGCACTTTTGAAAGTCCTGCACGCAGCTTATGTGCCGGAGGAGATTACTGTCAATCAGTTAGAGGCTGTGGTTGGGAATGTCAATGCTAGTAATGGACTAGGATTTACCAACACTGATTTGACAACGGAAGGGCGCAGCCACAACAAGGCTTTGTACATTACCCTGGAGTGTAAGGGTGCAGTTCTTTCTCATGTACTGGTGGACACAGGGTCATACCTTAATGTCCTGCCCAAGAAAGCCCTTGTGAAGCTAGAGTATGATGGATTGGCACTACGCCCAAGTAACTTGGTAGTGAGAGCCTTTGATGGTTCTAAAAGATCAGTTCTGGGAGAGATAGAATTACCAATAATGGTTGGCCCACAAGTCTTCAAAACGACCTTCTTTGTGATGGATATACAGCCTCCCTACAGCAGTCTATTGGGTAGACCATGGATACACACCGCCGGCGCCGTGACGTCAACCCTTCACCGGAAGTTAAAATTTGAGTGGGAAGGCCAAGTCATTACTATTTGCGGGGAGGAGGATATTTTTGTTAGTCAGCTGGCTACTTTCAAGTACATTGAGATGGATGGGGAGATCCATGAAACCATGAGCCAAGGGTTTGAGGCCCTTAATATTAATGAAACATCTGTTGTACTTGGGACCTCCATTACATCATATCAGCAAGCCCAGAAGGTTGTTGAGGAAGGTACCGCCCAAGGCTGGGGCAAGCTGCTGCCCGTGGAGAAGAAAGAAGACCGATTCGGGTTGGGTTACAGACCAACTCAACAAGATCAACCAGAGGCTGCAAAGGAGCCCAAGTTTTTCAGCGGGGGGATGCTCACCCCGGATGCTGTGAATATCTTGGAAGATGATTCGGAAGACGAGCGCAACCTGGAAAGCTGGATACGTCCAAGGACCCCGGGGAGCCATGTCTCAAACTGGTCTTCCCAGGAAATTATAAGAGTTACTCCTGCTGAGTAATTATTATTTCCTGTATTTTAAAGCATGCATCAAGTCCTGCATCTTGCCCAAGATGTCAGGACTCATTTTGTAATCGGGCCATCTTGTATTTTGTGCAAAGATCAATTAATGAATATCAGGACATCTTTTGCAAATGAGTCTTTTCTTTTCCCCTCACTGTTTTTCATTTTTCATTTTTTGTACAAAAATAAAATGGCAATGTTTTTCAAAATAATAACTTCATTTTTCACTTTTTTCTAAATAAGATAAAACTGATCACTAAAATAAACCAATCTAAACCCTTGCAGAAAGTGCCCTCCAGACTGCACCGACAACAACACTGCTATGACTTCGTATGACTTTGACAATCCAATCAATCAGGCTGATGAAGGGGTTGAAGAAGATTATGAGTTGCCTGAAGAGCTAGCTAGGTTGTTGAGACAAGAGGAGAAGGTTATCACTGCTCATCAGGAGGAGGTTGAAACGGTTAATCTTGGTACAGAAGAAGACTTGAAAGAAGTCAAGATCGGGGCCTGCCTGCAAGATTCAGTGAAAGAGCAACTGATTGACATGCTTCGGGAATATGTGGATGTTTTTGCTTGGTCTTATCAGGATATGCCAGGGTTGGACACCGATATTGTTATGCACAAGCTGCCTCTGAAAGAAGACTGCCCACCAGTAAAACAGAAGTTGCGCCGCACTCGCCCAGATATGGCAATGAAGATAAAAGAAGATGTACAAAAGCAGTGGGACGTCGGTTTCCTTGCTGTGACTAGCTATCCGCCATGGGTTGCTAATATTGTACCTGTGCCTAAGAAAGATGGCAAGGTGAGGATGTATGTGGATTACCGGGATCTGAACAGAGCCAGCCTGAAAGATGACTTCCCTTTATCTCACATTGATGTATTGGTCGACAATACGACTCAGTTCTCGGTGTTTTCCTTCATGGATGGATTTTCAGGATACAATCAGATCAAGATGTCACCTGAAGACATGGAGAAGACAACTTTCATCACACCCTGGGGCACGTTCTGTTATAAGGTAATGCCATTCGGACTGAAGAATGCGGGTGCCACTTATCAACGGGCTATGGTAACATTATTCCATGACATGATCCACAAAGAAATTGAATGTTATGTGGATGACATGATTGCCAAGTCCCTCACGGAAGAAGACCACCTGGTGAATCTGTTGAAGCTATTCAAGCGTCTGAGGAAGTACCAGTTGAAGTTAAACCCTAACAAATGCACATTCGGGGTGCGATCCGGTAAGGTGCTGGGATTTATTGTAAGTGAGAAAGGGATTGAAGTTGACCCTGATAAAGTTAAAGCCATTCAAGAGATGTCTGCGCCGAAGACCGAAAAGGAGGTTCGAGGGTTTCTAGGTAGATTGAACTACATTTCACGGTTCATATCTCACCTTACAGCAACCTGTGAGCCTTTGTTCAAGCTGTTAAGAAAAGAACAAACGGTCAGGTGGAACAAAGACTGCCAAAGGGCTTTTGACAAAATCAAGGAATACTTACAAGAGCCTCCGATCCTTATGCCTCCAGTTGAAGGAAGACCTCTAATCATGTACTTGACAGTATTAGAAGAGTCAATGGGGTGCGTGCTGGGCCAGCATGACGAGTCTGGTCGAAAAGAGTATGCAATATACTACCCAAGCAAAAAGTTTACCGACTGTGAACAACGTTATTCACTGCTCGAGAAAACTTGTTGTGCTTTAGCGTGGGCTGCTCGCCGACTAAGGCAGTATATGTTGACCCACACCACTTTATTAATCTCCAAGATGGATCCAGTCAAGTACATTTTTGAGAAGCCAGCACTTACCGGACGGGTTGCAAGATGGCAAATGATCCTCACAGAATATGACATTCAGTACACATCTCAAAAGGCCATCAAAGGCAGTGTATTGTCTGATTATCTCGCTGAGCAACCCATTGATGATTACCAGCCTATGAGATTTGCATTACCCGATGAAGACATCATGTTCATAAAAGCAAAAGATCATGAAGAGCCTATTCACACTGAAGGGCCTGACCCAGAAGAATAATGGACTATGATGTTTGATGGGGCTGTTAATATGAATGGTCATGGTGTTGGTGCAGTACTTATTACACCTAAGGGAGTTCACATGCCTTTCTCGGCAAAACTCACCTTTAACTGCACTAACAACGAAGCTGAATACGAAGCTTGTATTATGGGTCTTGAGGAAGCCATTGACCTCAGGATCAAGACTTTGACTGTGTTCGGAGATTCAGCTCTGGTAATTAATCAAACCAACGGCAAATGATACACCTACCAAGATCATCTGATACCGTATCGGGATTATACAAGGAGGTTGTTGACTTTCTTCACAACAGTCAAGCTTGAGTATATCCCTCGAGATGAAAATCAGTTTGTAGATGCCTTGGTTCCATGACATTAAGTGCTTCTTGGAGGATCAAACATACCCACCTGGGGCATCATCCAATGACAAGAAGATATTAAGAAGGCTGGCTGGAAGTTTCTTCCTAAATGCTGATGGTTCCTTGTACAAGCAGAACTTTGATATGGTACTCCTCAGATGTGTTGATAGGGCAGAAGCGGACTTGTTAATGCACGAGGTGCACGAAGGATCTTTTGGTACCCATGCTGGAGGGCATGCTATGGCTAAAACGTTGTTAAGATCAGGCTATTACTAGATCACAATGGATGCAGACTGTTGTGCGTATGCTAGGAAATGCCATAAATGCCAGATCTATGCAGATAAAGTGCATGTGCCTCCAAATCCTTTGAATGTGATGTCTTCACCCTGGCCCTTTGCCATGTGGGGCATTGATATGATTGGCAAGATTGAACCGACTGCTTCAAATGGCCACAGATTCATCCTAGTAGCCATTGACTATTTTACCAAGTGGGTCGAAGCAGCTTCTTACGCAAATGTCACCAGGCAAGTGGTAGCCCGATTCCTGAAGAGAGACATCATCTGTCGGTATGGAGTGCCCGAGCGAATCATTACTGATAATGGTTCCAACTTGAACAACAAAATGATGGAAGAACTGTGTCGGGACTTCAAGATCCAACACCACAACTCTTCTCCTTACAGGCCAAAGATGAATGGCGTTGTTGAGGCAGCTAACAAGAACATCAAGAAGATTGTGCAGAAGATGGTGGTCACCTACAAAGACTGGCATGAAATGCTACCATTTATTTTGCATGGATACCGAACATCAATCAGGACGTCCACTGGGGCAACACCGTATCAGCTGGTGTATGGTATGGAGGCAGTCCTGCCTGTTGAGGTTGAGTTACCATCTTTACGGGTACTAATGGATGTTAAGCTAAATGAAGCGGAATGGGTCCGAACCTGGTACGAACAACTTAGTCTGATCGAAGAAAAGAGATTAGCTGCAATCTGTCATGGGCAGCTGTATCAGAAAAGAATGAAGAAGGCCTTCGATCAGAAAGTCAGGCTTCGAGAATACCAAGTAGGAGATCTTGTGCTGAAAAGACTCCTTCCTCCTCATACAGACCACAGGGGCAAGTGGACTCCGAATTATGATGGTTCGTTCATAGTAAAGAAAGTTTTCTCTGGTGGAGCGCTGATGCTCAGTACTATGGATGGTGAAGACTTCCCGTCCCCTGTGAATTCAGATGTAGTTAAAAAATACTTCGCATAAAATGACCCGCTGGACACAAAAACAGAATATAAGTCCAGGCAAAAGTAGGGCATCCCGGCGAGTCAAAAATAGAATAAAAGACTCGGGCAAAAATAAGGGAAAAAATTGTACACCCGCTGAGTTGAAAAGCCGCATTGGACAACTCAGGCAAAAATGGGCATCCCGGTGGATTGAAAACCCGAAAGGGCGATCCACGCAAAATAAGGGAATGAGCGAACAACTGCATTCTGAATTCGTCTGTATCACTTGCAACATGGTAAGCTTCGAAAGGTTCAAGTTTCAGTCAGAATCACCCTTCTTCAAAAAGCAGGATGAGAAGAACGTCAATGTCATACGAGTCATAGCAAAAGGGGAAACTCCTTGAAGCGTCATCAATATTGCCAGCATCTTTTTGTTTCTCAATTTTTAACAATCTCCTCATTTCAGGGGATCTGTTTCTTTGACTGTATTTTCCCGTCCAGAGGCACACAAATTAATAAAATCAGATTTTCCGTTACACTTTGTCTCGTACATTTTGTTTTCATTTGCAAAAATGTCCCATGTCCTTAATATAATAAGTTGCATAAATACAGATGCGCCTTTTCTTATTACATGCCTACAGGAAATATATTTGCTCCTGGGAGTGTCTAAACTCCTATGATGGAATCCATTAAGGGATACCTCGGGATACTTGTGCGTTTCTTTGTCATACAGGATTGCAGGTGTTCAAAACACAATATGGGGCATGAAAGCTTTCTCCCCAGCAGGATATCAAATCATTACTTACTCAACCCATCTAGCACCGGGGATGCTTTCTCCCCAGCTGAATTCATCACCAACAGGATTCCCTGCAGAAATCTCTAGGAAGATCATCCAGTGATCATTCCTCCCCAGCCAAGTGTCAGGCAGGGAACCATCTCCCCGCAGAGTCCCAGCCTCTATCCAGAAGAGCAATGCCTGAAGATCTCACAACAAAGTGACGAAAGCTTCCACAGACCCCAATTGGGCCCCTCCTCACCAAGAATAGGTCTATTAGTGACTTATTCCCCCAAGAAGAGTCATACATATCAGATCTACCAATGATCTCATCCCCAGCTGGGATATCCACTTCAAACAGATCAATCAGAGATCTTCACAAAAACGGGATCCGAATCCCAGATCGGTATCTTTGTATAATCATAGCATTCACATCATATTTTCCCCCAGAGCGTATCATTCTGTCTAATATGGAGCATTACGGCAAAAATCAAACATATTGCATAATCATAAGCCGTGTTCTGAATCAAACAACTGTGTATACCAACACTCTGTTTACAAATATGCAAAATACTTCCCGAACTCCCCGACAGAATATCAAAGCATTTCCTTTACACTCACAAATACAGATGCATGCTCCTTTTGGCACTCGTCCGTGTCATCATTCCCCAGTAAAGTCGCCCGAACGTCCTCTACAGACAGATACATACATATACAATTCCCTGACACCCGTCCGTGTCACCATCCCCAGCATAGTTGCCTAAACACTTTGAAAACCAAATACTTGTTTATAATACACTTCTTCCGGCACCCGTCCGTTTCATGCTCTCCACAGCAAGTTGGACACTCGTCTATGTCTCGCTCATCGCTTTTTACTCATACAGATACTCGTCCGTATCTTGTATACACCACTTAAATCCCCTCAGAGTTGACACTCGTCCGTGTGCTTTGTTAACTAGTTGGTACTCGTCCATATCATCATCTCTGAACATGCGTCAAGCGTTTGTTTCTATTGATACTCGTCTGTATCATAGTCTTAAGGATGCCCGTCCGCATCTTTAATCTATACACCGTGTCAAACAATCATGTCTTCTTGAATTTAGACACTCGTCTGTGCTCGCCATTCCCCAGAGGATTTCCCGGCAAATCTTGTTAAACTATTTCCTTTCTATCTGACATTCGGCAGCCGTACCCTGCCAGGTGATCGTCCTTCACCTTTTTGATGATCGTCCTTCATCATCCCTAGCGGAGTCTCTATTCATTAGAACCCCTTTCTATCCGAAATTCGTCCTATGTCGTGATACTTGAGCAGCCGTCCCCTGCTAGGTGATCGTCCTTCACCTTTTGATGATCGTCCATCATCATTTTATCCGATGGCCGTCTCCACCGTTGATCTTTGTTATCTGACATTCGTCCTATATCGTGATACTTGAGCAGCTGTCCCCTTCTAGGTGATCGTCCTTCACCTTTTGATGATCGTCCTTCATCATTTTATCCGATGGCTATCCCCAAGCAGTGGATGATTATCAACCAATGAGTTTTGAGTTATCAAGCAGTGGATGATTATCAACCAATGAGTTTTGAGTTCCTTGACGAAGACATTATGATTATTACCAAAGAACCTGGACAATATGACGGACCTGAACAAGGATCCCGATGGACTATGGTTTTTGATGGAGCTTCTAATGCACTTGGTAATGGTGTTGGTGTTGTGATCATTTCTCCTGAAGGTTGTCATACCCCAATTACTGCAAGACTTTGTTTCTATTATACCAATAACATGGCTGAGTATGAGGCATGTATCCTGGGTATCAAAGCTGCCGTTGATATGAAGATTTAGTTCCTGGACGTATATGGAGATTCAACCCTGGTAGTGAGTCAGATTAAAGTAGATTGGGATACCCAGCATGAAAATCTTATTCCCTACAGGGAGCATGTGCTGTCTTTGATCCCACATTTTGAAGAGATTACCTTTGGACACATTCCATGAGGAGAGAATCAGTTGGAAGATGCATTAGCCACCATGGCATCTATGTTTGAGATTAGTTGGGATGATGAAGCTCCCAAGATTACTATTGATAGATTTGAGAAGCATGCATACTGCAATGAGATTGATACTGAAGAAGGAGAGGAGAAGCCTTGGTTCTATGAAGTGAAAAGATATCTTGAAGCTCAGGAATTCCCTGAAGGGGCATCTGTCAAAGATAAGAAGTTTCTGAGGAGGTTTTCTGCTAAGTTCTTCTTAAGTAATGGAATTTTGTACAAGCGCAATCATGATTCAACTTTGCTTCGTTGTGTGGATAAGAAGGAAGCAACAGAGATTATGGAAGACATGCATGATGGGATGTTTGGTACTCATTCTAGTGGTCATACCATGACAAAGAAGATATTGAGAGCGGGTTACTATTGGTCTACCATGGAAGTTTACCGCTATCTGTAAACACCCCAAATTTGCCCTCACTAAGTTCCCACCATGGCTTGTGATCTTTTCATTTGCATTTATTCAATCATATCATCTCATATTGCATTTTTGCTTCACTACATTGTTTCAAAGTCATCTGCATCTAGGGTTTGTGATCTGAGCAATCCAAGGGCCATATGAGCCACTCCAAGGGCCTTAAATTATCTCAAGAGGGTCCATGTATGTTCAAGCATTATATTAAATCCTCCAAAGATCAAGGAAGTCAAAAATCACAAGAACTGAGGAAGGTATGGAAGCAGATCCAGGTTTAACTGCACAGATGACCTAAAATTAGGATTTTGGTTTCAGAGGCCATAACTCCAATGTTTTTGGTCATTCTTGTTTCTATTGGTCTCTATATGTCATAAGGATCATGCATACCAATTTTCATGAAGAAATTCAGTGGGGAATGCATCTGATCAATATATGACTTCTTGAGCAAGTCAGTGCAAAATTAGGGCATCTGAGGCCCCCAATCACCCAACCAAAGGGTCTTCTACATCATTTTGAATGTGTATGATCTTTATTTGATCATAGAAGATGTTAGAAGTTCACAAAATTGAAGAATTTCAAGCCATTTGCAAAGTTGCCATTTTGGGAAAGTGACTTGTAATGAAAACTTGCCATTTTGGGAAAGTGACTTGTAATGAAAACTTGCCATTTTGGGAAAGTTTTTCAACCTCCTCTTTTTGATCCAAAAATGCTTCAAATGAAAAATCTTTGGTCATGAAAGTTGTATATTGGATCCTCCCATTTTCAAAAAGTACAAGAACTCATTCTAATTCATTTTAGAACAAAAGTTATGGCCTTGCAAAGTTGGGGAAAATCATGAAATTTCACTTATGCACTGTAAACACCCCAAATTTGCCCTCACCCATTCACACCATGGCTTGTGATCATCCTCATATGCATAAGCACAATAATATCATCTCATATCTCATTTTTGATTCACTGCATTGGTTCTGAGTCATTTGCATCTAGGGTTTGTGATCTGAGCAACCTCAGGGCATCTTGAGCCACTCCAAAGGCCACTAATCAACTCAAAGGGGTCCATGTGTGTTCTTATGTCATATTCCATCTCCTCAAAGCCAAAATTGCAGAGGAATCACAAGAACTAGGGTTTGAGTGGATGCAGAGCCAGGATGAACTGCACAGTTGACCTAAAATTAGGGTTTTGGTTTCAGAGGCCATAACTCCAAATTTTTTGGTCATTCTTGTTTCCATTGGTCTCTATATGGTATAGGGAGTATGCATATCAATTTTCATGAAGAAATTCCATGGGGAAGTCATCTGATCAAGGGTTGACTTTTCAGACAAGTCAGTGCAAAATCAGGGCATCTGAGGCCCCCAATGACCCAACCAATGGGTGATCTTCATCATTTTGAGTGTATATGATCTTTATTTGATCATGGAAGAAGGTTGAAGTTCATAGAAATCAAGAATTTAGGGTTTTTGCAAATGTTGACTTTTTGGGCATAGTTGACTTTTCAAGAATGCATCATTTTAGGTCATTTTTCAAGCCATGATTCTTGATCCAAAAATGCTTCAAATGGAAAAACTTTGGTCATGAAAGTTGTAGATCTCATTTTTCCCTTTTCAAAAAGTACAATAACATGATCAAACTCTTCTTGAATCAAAAGTTATGGCAATGCAAAGTTGGCTAAAATCATTGATTTTCAAGGCATGCCCTAAGTGAGAATTTTGCAAAATCTTGGACCAATGCATATTGCAGCCTCTAATTCATTTCAAACCAGCACATAAACTTTCTCTAAGTCCTAAAAATCAGAAATGAACTAAGAATGCCCATGGTTTTATGTTTGGTTGAACAAAAAAGGTCACATGTGAACAAAAAGTCACAAGTTGCAAAACTCATGATCATGCTTCCTCCTACTTGCAGCCTTGGATGCTGAGCTTTGCTAGCCTCTCACCTCACCTTGCTGCACCAGAACCAGCCCATGTACTTGCCTAGATCATGAGCCATACCTCTCTTACACATTATTTGACTTTTTGCAAAAGGTAACTTACCAATCAATAAAGGGCATGTCTTGTCAACTGACCAATGAGAGAGAGTTATGTGGACAATTTGCAAGCTAGACATAACCCAAGGCAAGGCTGAAACATCCTCATTCATCACATACACAAAAACCTACCAAGTTGCAAGTTGCCTCGAATCTCTCTGCCCAGCCATAAAACACTCAAGCCAACTTCACCATTCAACTCACCTTGCTCCATAGACCACAAAGCACCAAGAACCCAAGCCTGAGACAACCAGAATACTCCATAGCCATTTCTCACCCTCAGCCTGCATTTCTCTTCGAAACTCTCACCACAGCTTGCAAACATCAAAACAAACCTTGCAAAGCTTCTCCATTCACCCTCAGGATCACAAACAACCCCTCACCATGACCTGAAAGTGCTTGAAACACCATTGCCATTTCTGATCAAGCTTGAGCAGAAGCTGTCGAATCTCACTATCCAGCCAACTTAAACTCTCATTGAGCATTCAAACATCTTCTGGGGATCAAGTGGAGTGGATTGCACAAGGAGAAGTGGCCTGAAAGTCCTCAAGTTGAAAGCTCCAAATCTCAGGTAGCTCGAAATTATTTTTTCCAGAAATCATTTTTCTTGTTATAAACTTGTTCTATGTGATTCACTGATCATCCTGATGTCATTGGTTTCGAAAATGGCTTTGATTTGAGTATTTAATTTGTCTCTGAAACCTGCGTGCCCTAGAACTTGTTCTGTTCGATTCATGGTTTTGAGGAAGAAGAAATTTGTTTGGACTTAGGGTTTTAGTTCAGGAGATCATGGGGATCATTTTGGTGTGTTTAGTTTTCATTTTCGTTACGATTTGAGGGGTTTGGGGATTTCTCAGGTGAGATGCTGGCCGGAGAAGACGACCGGAAGTCTTCTCCGGCCACCTGAAAGTGATTTGTGCCCTAATTGCGTAATTAACTCCAGTTTGAATTTTGGCCGTAGATGGCCTTTGACTTGTTGACTTCCCTCCCTTTTGGATGGCCCAGATCCTTTTCATTAGCCCTAATCTCTCTCATTAGTTTAATTAATCTTTAATTAAGTTAATTAATTCAGGAGCCATCTGGGCCCTTCATTCACGCGCCAGTCAACACATTTAAACTCAGGCTCCATCCTGGCCCTCCATCTAGCTTACTTTCTTTTTTATTTGATTTTTAATTCATTTTGTTTCATTAAACTTGCATAATTATTTTAAAATAGTTAAAAATTCTTAAAAATTATGAAACTTTTTCCTAAAAGTTTTATTAATTTTTAAGACCCAAAAACATTTTTATTTTATTTTTTATCATTAAAAAAGTATTTTTAAATATTTAAAAGATTATTTTTAATTGATTAATGGGAATTAATTAATTAAAAATACTTTTAGGTATTTAAAAATTACAAAAAAATTCATGAAATGTTCTAAGACATTTAGAAACATTGTCCAACCTTCAAACCAAATTTCTTTTTTGATCTTGATGCATTTTGAGGATTTTTCATTGAATTAAATCATTTTTTATGCATTAATTTGATCCTAAGTTCAAAAATTCATTTCTACCTATTGGAGAAGGTTGAGACATTGATTCTTCTTGCATTGTTTTGTGTTTGGCATGTAGTTTCTAGGGTAAAATGGCCATGATTTGATCTTGCATTTTCTATTTGTTTGACATTTCTTTTGTTAAGAACCCTAAAAAACCCTAATAACTTAGAAAATTCATATCTTGAGATTGGTTAAGAGTTGGGAGTTCCCCTTTGGGCAGTGGTTCATTATAGGTTTAGGGTTTCTTTGGGCAGCATTTTCCATTTTTTATCTTGGGGTTTGTTTCTGTTTTGGTTTTTTGTTTGATGTTTGTTCCATAAACCCTAATTTGGGCTTTCACTTGCATCCCTCTTGCATTCTCTTGCCTAACATGACTTGCCTTTGCATTTTGTGCATTCTTGTGATCCATTTGACATCTCAAGACATATAGAAAACATGTTTGATCATTGCATTGCATATTTGCCATGTCATTTGTCTTGTATGCTTCACAACTTTCCATGCTTGTTCATGCTCCTTAGCTTGCATCATTTGCATTCATAATCTTGTATGAGCATTTCCATGTGCTGCCTTTTGCTTGTAGCACCTCATAGCATCATTTTCATCATCAACATGCTTCTGGTTTGGTCTAACATCATGTCATTTCATTTCATTTAGCATTGCATTGCATTTCTTTCTAACATTTCAGGTGGTAAGTGAACTTGAGAAGTGAATTTGCCTTCACTTCTCATAACTTTTCTTTTCATCTCTCTGGCATCCATTGCTGCATTTATATATGTGCTTGAGATTGAGCTTGCTCATTCCTCCTCCCACTTTCTTTCTTTAAGTGACTTGACTTCTTGAATGAAGCAAGTCACTTTGCTTCTCTTGATCTTGTTCATCTGCTTCCTGGTGGCTCCTTTGAAGATTGTTCTTGCAAACCACACAAACCTTAGGAACAACCAAGCATGATAATGAATTAGGGTTTTGATTAGTCTCCCCTCATAGTTTTTACCTTTGTGTCTCTCTTTGAGTTCTCTCTCCTCATCTCATAATCAGGGACTAAACCCTAAAGGCTTTAAGGCTTTGTGATTAAGCTTATGCCTGCATCCTTCTATTAGGATGGAGTGTATAACTTTAATCCTAAGTGTTAAACCCTTAATGTGTTTAAATCTCTTAACCAATCCATCATAATAATCATCAAGACTTCACACTTGTAACTTGGGCCTTGCATTAGGGTTCTAATTCTTCCTTAATTGGTTAAGAAGGACTAACCCTAGTGTTAATGGACAAGTCCCCCTCAAGTTGTCTTACAAATCATAAAAATCACTTCATCATCATACCATTAAATAAAATTCACTTAATCAAAGGCTTGTTTTGTCATGGGTTTAATCCCTAATCATGGATTAAGTTGAGGAGCTTTCCTCAGCTTAAACATTCTCATCTATTATCCTTCTATTAGGATGGTGTAATGAGTCTGTTTAATCCCTGATTATGGCTTAACCTCATTACTTAACACTAAACAAAAACACCAAAAACATCTAAATAATCACAAGTAGGTTAATGATCTTAATCCTACATCAAAGGTGATTAAGTGTGAGAATCTGACTTCACACTTAAGGTACTCTCATTACCCCTAATCAGAGGGAAGATGTGATGAGTTTACTAAATCCATTGGTTTAGGCTTAAGCTCATTAACTTATGACAAACTTTCAAAAGCAATAAAAGACTGAAAACTCAAAAACAAACAATAATCGTCTCCTTTGGGATTCTTTTCTCATCACCTTCACTCACAAACGAGAGCTCGCTTCTTCCGTCTAATGCAAGACAGTTTGCACCTGAGCCAGACAGGTCATACACTTGAGCATAGACAAGCAAGCAGTTCACAAGTCAATTCACCTTTCAGTCTCTTTGGGTCGAACTACGGTGTTCTGACTTCCTCATTGCACGAGAGGATACGTAGGCATAACTTAACAGTTATCGAACAAAAGTCTCTGTTTATCCCCCCTCTTTCAGTATCATTCTTTAAGACTCATAGTCTTGAGCATACTCTTTTCCTTGCACTGTTACTTCTTTATCTCACTTTTCATTTCTTTCACACTGACACCTGTACATTCTTTTCCAGCTCTTTATACACAGATTGCACATACACTACCCCTTTAAAACACAAATCTTTTAAGCGTGGATCCCGTCGAGTACGGCGGACAATCTGGGTGCTAATACCTTCCCAGGTTGTAACCAACCCCCTTTCTCAGTCTCTCTGGTTCGCAAACCGTCTTATCCATCTTTTTCTAGGTCTATGCAGTATTACCTTTCCTCCGGGATAAAAATGCCTAGCTGGCGACTCTATTCATCTCCAGTGAGTTCACGGCTGTGTGTTCTCACTGTCCCTCTCGCCGACCGTTCGCGTCTGTACCCTTATCTGACCCTGTGTCACTTATCGGGAGCGACAGCTTGGCGACTCTGCTGGGGACCCTTATACTGCAACCAGGGCTTCTGGTTCTTTTTGTGGGTTCCTCCTAGCGCTTGTTTGATTTGTGTTTACTGGGGTGTTATGTGCTTGTATTTATTTTTGTTTATTGCTTTATGTACAGTTACTTTACTGCTTTCTTTATTGCATTTATTTATATCATATTGTCATTGCTGCTGGCTGGATCTGGTTGTTTACCTTGGTGGGTGGGTGATTCATTGAGAGTTAAGGTCCTATACCTGGGACCTGAGTGACACCTAGGCTAGAGTGAATCATATTCTTTCCCATTCCATTTCGGTCTGGTGCGGGAATATGAAACACGGTTCAGATATGGGTTTCTTCTTGAGAACTCTGTGTTGCAGATTTCCTGCAATGCTAGGGCTATCTGGGAAGCCTGCTAAGTCTGGATGACCTTTTAGTATTGACCTTCAGAAACTGAGGTGAATTAGAGGAGGAATTGTTATGGTTATTGTAAACACTGTACCTCCGGGTTAGAAGTGTTTACACTTCTCATAACTGATCCAAGTCTGAGGATCCTTGTTCTAGATCATCACCTGTGAGGGGGGTTGGGCTGTTTACAGGTTTGCAGGTACCTTGACCTCAGAATACCCTGTTACTTTGACTTTGTTAAGAATACTCCATGTTGGACAGTTCTTGTGATTCTAAAACCTTGGACATGTGGCTCTTTATTTGAGTCCCCTACCTTGGTTACTGGATTTTTGGACCTCCATCTGGAATTCTTGAACACACATGGATCTATACCAAGGCAGTTAATCAGATCCGGCTCAGTCACAGACCCTTGCATTTCATTTGCATACATACCCATTGCATCATATTAACATGTGCTTATTTGTGTTTCAGGGTATCCATTTTCATCTGGTTTTGGTTTTGACCCCATCTTTAGTTTTGACCTGCCTTCATCAGCACTTGCTACCAGCTATCTATTCCAGCCAATCAGTGGCCCTTCTCTTCAGTACCTTCATCAACATTTGTCATCATGGCTCCAAAGAAAAGCAACATCACCTATCACTTCTTCCAGCCAGACTTATCAGACATCAGGAGGATCCAAACCCTGATCACTCCAGATCACATACCCTTGTTCAGGGAGAGTTATGGAGATATACTGGACATGGTTATGGATCTGGACCCTTCACAGAGGAGCCTCATCCACACCTGCATTCAGTTTTATGATCCTCCACTGAGATGTTTTACTTTTCAAGACTTTCAGTTAGGCCCCTTATTGGAAGAGTACTCCTCATTAGTTGGCATGCCTATCAAGAGGGAAATCCCTTTCAACCCTGAAATGGTCTTTCCCAGCAATGGAGAGATAGCAAAAGCCTTGCACCTGGAACCTGCTTTGATTGAGCAGCATATGACCTCTAAAGCTGGGATCCCTGGTTTTCATCTTGACTTCCTGATTTCCCAAGCTAGTCTGAAGGCCTCCCTGGGGGAGTGGAGGGCTGTTTGTGCTCTGTTGGCCTTAAGTGTATATGGAATTGTGTTGTTTGCAGATGAGCCTCGATTCATCAGCAAGAATGCAATCCATTTGTTCATCCTGAAGAACCCAGTGCCAACTTTGCTAGGAGATCTCTATTACTCAGTGCACCAGAAGAATGAGAAGCAGAGGGGAAGGCTAGTGAGGTGTTGTGCTCCATTATTCCATGCTTGGCTTCTTAAGCATCTACCCAGGACAGATGCATTCCTAAATCCTCATCAGCAAAGCAACTGGGCTAAGAGGCTCACTACTCTCACTTCAGCAGACAGCAGATGGTGTACTCAAAGCACCAAGGGCAGAGATATCATTACAAGATGTGGGCACTTTCCCAATGTGCCTTTAATAGGGGTCAAGGGAAGTATCAATTACAACCCTCTGCTGTTCAGGAGGCAATTAGGCTATGCACTGGTCCATACTCCTAGGGAGCAAGACTTGGTGGAGACTCTCTACTGTGAGAACAAGATAAGTCTGGCAACTGTTAGGCAGGCTGCCTGGGCTTGGGATCATGTTCAAACCAAGGGAATCACCATTCTGGGGAAGTGCAATAATGTGGCATCAGTCCAATATTATGAGTGGTCCCATGCTAGGGCCCATTTCTCTGGAATGCCTTTCACCATAGAAGACATGCCTGAGTCATCTTCAGCACCACCCCCTGCCACTATCAGTTTGGAGGAGTTTGAGAGCTTGAAGGAAAGAAATGAGAAGCTAACCCAGGCTTTGCAGAAGACCCTCCGGGAGAGGAGTGAAGGTGTGAGGGAGATTGAGAGACTGGAGAAGTTGAGAGTGGAACACTTGACTAAGATTGAGAAGTCTGGAGATTATATCAACAAGTCTAAAGCTGGTGAACAGATTCTGAAGAATGCTTGTAAAGAAGCCCAGTTCCAGAGAGCAAGAACAGACTTGTACCTGAAAGAGAGTCAGGCCAGGTGGGTCCGGATCACTGAGGCCCGTACTCTAGAAGACAAGAGAGTCCAGGACAAGATGGAGCAGATGGAAAAAGCCCTGGCAGCAGCCCAGAAGGAAATATCAGAGCTAGAAATCAGAGCTGGAGTGAAGAGGTCTAAGGACCAAAGTCAGAACAAGAAGTTGACTGCAGCTGTTGCAACAAGAAACCTTCTCATCAGAGGTCTCACGGAGCGTCCGGCTGATCCTGTGACCGAAGCACTTCTTAGGGAAGTTCGTGAGGATGAGTTTGGCCTTGGGGTTTGATCATTTGCTTGTTGTTATTCCTTTTCATGTACTTTTGCTTGTTGTGATGTATTTTGACCCCTTTGAGGGCTTGTGTTGTAAAAAAGAACAAATTGTATTACTTCGCCTTTTGTAATATATTTGTGTTAGTTTCCATCTGGGTTACTTCAAAAGCAACTTCAACAGCATCATCTTCAAGGGTCTGGAAGGGTCAAAACTGAAGGCCAAACCGGATACCTTGAGAACAAATAAGCATAACTGCATTGCATACTAACCCTTTTGTTTGTTTTGTAGGTTTTTGTTTTGTTGTTACTAACCTCTGTTGTGAATCTCAGGAATTATTGCTCGCCGCCGGGTATTTCCCCTCAACAGGCCACACAGGTACCCAACTAGAAACAACCTTCCGGGAATTCAGATGGATCAGATGCAGCAGGACCTTACGGAGGTCAGAAACCAGATGGCCAACGAAAGGTTGGAGATGAGAACTCAGATAACACAGTTCATGGAAGTAATGAACAACTTAGCTCAAAGCCAAGAGAGGCTCAGAGCTTTGGTAGAAGGGAGGAATCAAGAGGAGCCCCATGTGGGAACTGCTGGCACAAGTAACAACGAGAGGGTCCAACCTCATGTCAATCCCCCAGTTTTTGGACCCCATCTCCATCCAGAGACTAACATCCCTGTCAATATACAAGGGACTGCCACAGCAGGGAGGGTACTACAGGAAGACCCTCAAGAAGGCCAGTTCACAGTAATGGGTGCTGGGGAAGAGGCTTATGATAGAAGATTGGATGAAATAGCTGAGAAGTTGAGGTCCTTAGAATCTCAAAACTCTTTGGGCTTCGACGTTATGGACATGGGTTTGGTAGACGGGGTCAGGATCCCCCATAAGTTCAAGCCACCTTGTTTCGAAAAGTATAATGGGACTTCATGCCCCCGGACTCATCTACAATCATTTCTGGGAAGGCTGAAGGCCTATACAATGGATGAGAAATTGTGGATGTTCTATTTTGAAGATAGCTTGACTGGAGCTTCGAGGGAGTGGTATTCCCATCTGACAAGAGCAACAATTAGATGCTGGAAGGACCTGGCAGAGGCCTTCATCAGACAGTATCAGTATAATCTAGACATGGCACCCAACAGGACTCTCCTGATGGGAATGTCACAGTCTTCGAGGGAGAGTTTCCGAGAATATGCCCAAAGGTGGAGGCAACTGGCTGCTGCTGTTCAACCACCTATGTCTGAACGGGAAATGGCAGATATGTTCATGAACACCCTTCAGGGAACATATATTGACAGGTTGGCTGCTTTCTCTTCTACTAGCTTTGCAGATGTTGTCATAGCTGGGGAGAGAATTGAAAGCCTGTTAAAAATGGGAAGGATCTCAGACAACGGTGCAAGCTCGTCCAGTAGTACACGAAAGCCTTTTGCAGGCCCAAGAAGAACTGGCGAGACCAATGCCATCCACACCAACAGGAGTAGGCCCCAATATGTTCAAAGGTCAATATCAGCAGTCACCATTCCTGCTCCAGCTCATCCTCAGCCAGTCTATCAACCTCCTCAACAAAACTATCAACAACAGCCTCAGTACCATCAGCAAAACCAGTATCCTCCAAGGAACTTCAACAACAACAACACCAACAACAATCAACAAAGGCCATTCCAACAGAGGCCATCCCAAGCTAACCGAGTGATCGACCCGATCCCAATGCCGTATGCTGCCTTGTTGCCACAGCTTCTGAAACTCAACCTAGTTGAGCTAAGAACGTTGGCACCCCCGGATCCCAATAGCCTACCAAGAAACTATGACTCTAATGCTAGGTGTGCTTTTCATTCAAACGCACCTGGTCACAGTACAGAAAAATGCAGGGCTCTGCATATGAAGGTACAAGACTTGGTAGACTCCAAGGCTCTGAATTTTGCACCTCCGCCCAATGTCAATAAAAACCCTATGCCAAACCATGGTGGTCCCCGAATTAACGCTATTGAAGAAGACAGACCGTCTTATTTAATAACCAGTGTGGATCAGATCAGGACACCATTGGTGGAAATCAAAGCTCAACTCCGTGAAAGCCAAATATTTCCGGGATGTGAACTAGGGTGCCCCTACTGCAATATTTCATGGAATGGGTGTGAGGACCTGAGGAATGGCATTGACAGCCTTATTCAGAGTGGCCTGCTCCAGATCACCACATCGTTTCCGACAAATCCGGCAACTTCATCAACAACGGTTCCAGAACCTCCTACAACTGCAGCAACTATTGTTCCCGACAATTCACCAGCAACATCAACAAGTACTTCACCTGTCCTTCCAAATGATCAGTTTTCAACAGTTTCTCCTGCTACAACTTCAGCTTCATTCCATTTCGAATCTCCATCAACAACAACAATAGTCCTTCCAACAATACCTCCTACAACACCAGCAATCAATCATGAAGATGTCTCCACTGTTACCATATTCTACGATCCTGAAAATAACTCCGCCTACCATTCAGAAGGTGTTGCTCCCGCCAGAGCACCAGTTACAATCTTTTATGATCCACAAACAATTACAGTCCCTTCAGCAGCAGCAATCAGTCCAGTCACTGTCACGGTGCCTGGACCAGTACCATATGAGAGCAACAGGGCCATCCCTTGGCACTATGGCTCTGACGTGTATTGCGAAGGAAAAAGAATCACTCTTGAAACATCAACACCTGCACCACAAATTGACAATGTGGGGGGAGGCGGAGGCTTCACTCGAAGCGGACGTCTCTTTGCTCCACCAATGCAAAGACCTACTGTCGAAGCAGAAGCTGCTGCCAAGGCAAAAGGAAAGAGCCCTGTGCAGGAAGACCAAACTGTTAAAGAAGCCTTGAAGACACCGTTCGATCAAGAAGTTGATGAGTTTATGAGAATCATCAAAAAGAGTGATTACAAAATTGTGGATCAACTTCACCAGACGCCATCCAAAATCTCTATCCTCTCACTGCTTATGTGCTCCGAAGCCCATCGGAATGCACTACTCAAGGTCTTGCACGCAGCTTACGTGCCTGAAGAGATTACTGTCAACCAGTTGGAAACCGTGGTTGGAAATGTTACTGCTAGCAATGGGCTAGGGTTCACCAATACTGACCTGACGGCGGATGGCCGCAACCACAACAAAGCCTTGCACATAACCATGGAATGCAAAGGAGCTGTCCTTTCTCATGTGCTGGTAGACACAGGTTCATCCCTGAATGTCTTACCAAAGAAGGCTCTGGTGAAGTTAGAATATGATGGATTGGCATTGAGACCCAGCAACCTGGTAGTAAGAGCCTTCGATGGCTCTAAGAGATCGGTTCTGGGAGAGATTGAGCTGCCCGTGACAATTGGCCCACAGACCTTTAAAACTATCTTTTATGTGATGGACATTCAGCCCGCCTACAGCTGTTTGTTGGGTAGACCCTGGATTCACGCCGCCGGCGCAATAACGTCTACCCTTCACCAAAAGTTAAAATTTGAGTGGGAAGGTCAAGTTGTCACAATCTGTGGGGAAGAGGATATTTTCGTTAGCCATCTGGCTACCTACAAGTACATTGAGATGGATGGGGAGATCCATGAAACAATGAGCCAGGGGTTTGAAGCTTTGAATGTGCATGAGGCATCTGCTGTATCTGGTACTCCAATGTCATCATACCAACAAGCCCGAAAGGTTGTTGAGGAAGGAACTGCCCAAGGCTGGGGCAAACTGCTGTCGGTGGAGAAAAAAGAAGACAAGTTTGGGTTGGGTTACAGACCAACTCAACATCAAGCAAAGGCTGCTGCAGAGCCTGGTTTTGTCAGTGGGGGGATGCTTACCCCCGATGCTATCAACTGTCTGGAAGACGAGCTGGAAGACGAGCGCAACCTGGAAAGCTGGATTCGTCCAAAGATCCCGGGGAGCAGTGTCTCGAACTGGTCTTCCCAGGAAATTATAAGAGTTACTCATGCAGAGTAATTATTATTTCCTGTATTTTTATAAGCATGCATCAAAGTCTTGCATCTTGCCCAAGATGACAAGACTCATTTTGTAATCGGGCCATCTGTACTTTTTGTGCAAACAAGATTAAATTAACGAAATATCAGACATCTTTTTGCAAACGAGTCTTTTTCATTTCTGCTCACTGTTTTTCCATTTTTCTTTTTGTACAAAAATAAATGGCGGTGTTTTCAAAATGATAACTTCATTTCACTTTTTTTTCTAAAGCAAGATTAAAATCAATCACTAAAATAAACAAACTGAACCCTTGCAGAGAGTGCCTTCCTGACAGCACCGACAACAGCACGGCTATGACATCGTATGACTTTGACAATCCAATCAATCAAGCTGATGAAGGGGTTGATGAAGAATATGAGCTTCCTGAAGAGCTAGCTAGGTTGTTGAGACAAGAGGAGAAGGCTATTACTCCTCACCAGGAGGAGATTGAAGTGATTAATCTTGGTACAGACAAAGACGTGAAGGAAGTAAAAATCGGGGCCTGCCTGCAAGACTCAGTGAAGAGACAACTGATAGATCTGCTTCAAGAGTATGTTGATGTGTTTGCTTGGTCGTATCAAGATATGCCAGGGTTGGATACCGACATTGTTGTGCATAAGCTGCCTTTAAGGGAAGAATGCCCACCGGTCAAACAGAAGCTGCGCCGAACTCGCCCAGACATGGCTATGAAAATCAAGGAAGAGGTACAAAAGCAATGGGACGCCGGGTTCCTTGCTGTGACTAGCTATCCACTGTGGGTCGCTAACATAGTACCTGTGCCTAAGAAAGACGGCAAAGTAAGAATGTGTGTTGACTACCGGGATCTGAACAGAGCCAGCCCGAAAGATGACTTCCCATTACCTCACATTGATGTATTGGTGGATAACACGGCTCAGTTCTCGGTATTCTCCTTCATGGACGGATTTTCAGGATATAATCAGATCAAGATGTCACCTGAAGACATGGAGAAGACAACATTTATCACACCTTGGGGCACGTTCTGTTACAAAGTGATGCCATTCGGACTGAAGAATGTTGGTGCCACATATCAACGGGCTATGGTGACATTGTTCCACGATATGATCCACAAGGAAATAGAATGTTATGTGGATGACATGATTGCCAAGTCTCTTACTGAAGAAGATCATCTGGTGAATCTGCTCAAGCTGTTCAAGCGTCTGAGAAAGTACCAACTGAAGTTGAACCCCAACAAATGTACGTTCGGGGTGCGATCCGGTAAGCTGCTGGGCTTTATTGTAAGCGAGAAAGGGATTGAAGTGGACCCTGATAAAGTCAAAGCCATTCAAGAGATGCCTGCACCTAAAACTGAGAAAGAAGTCTGAGGGTTCTTAGGTCGATTGAACTACATTTCGCGGTTCATATCTCACCTTACGGCAACCTGTGAACCCTTGTTCAAGCTGTTAAGAAAAGAACAAACGGTCAGGTGGAACGAAGATTGCCAGAAGGCTTTTGACAAGATCAAGGAATATCTGCAAGAACCTCCAATCCTCATGCCGCCAGTTGAAGGAAGACCTCTGATAATGTACTTGACAGTATTAGAAGAGTCAATGGGGTGTGTGCTGGGCCAGCATGACGAGTCTGGTCGAAAAGAGTATGCAATATACTACCTAAGCAAAAAGTTTACCGACTGTGAACAACGTTATTCACTGCTCGAGAAAACTTGCTGTGCTTTAGCGTGGGCTGCTCGCCGACTGAGACAGTATATGTTGACCCACACTACCTTATTGATCTCAAAAATGGATCCGGTTAAGTACATCTTCGAGAAGCCAGCTCTTACCGGACGGGTTGCAAGATGGCAGATGATTCTCACAGAATACGACATACAATACACATCTCAGAAAGCCATCAAAGGCAGTGTACTATCTGAATATCTTGCTGAGCAACCCATTAATGACTACCAGCCTATGAGGTTTGACTTCCCCGATGAGGACATCATGTTCATTAAAATAAAAGATCATGAAGAGCCTATTCACACTGAAGGGCCTGACCCGGAAGAAGAATGGACTATGATGTTTGATGGGGCTGTTAACATGAATGGTCGCGGTGTTGGTGCAGTACTCATTACACCCAAAGGAGTTCACATGCCTTTCTCGGCAAAACTCACTTTCAACTGCACTAACAACGAAGCTGAATACGAAGCTTGCATTATGGGTCTTGAGGAGGCCATTGACCTCAGGATCAAGACACTGACCGTATTCGGAGATTCAGCTTTGGTAATCAATCAGACCAACGGAAAATGGTACACCCATCAGGATCATCTGATACCTTATAGGGATTATACGAGAAGGTTATTGACTTTCTTCACAACGGTCAAGCTTGAGTATATCCCTCGGGACGAGAACCAGTTTGCAGATGCTCTTGCTACCATTTCATCTATGATCAAAGTTCAAGCTGCCAACTTTGTACCTCAGATTTCAGTGTCTAGACTCGATAGACCAGCATATGTATTTGCAGCGGAAGTTGTCAAAGATGATAAGCCTTGGTTCCATGACATTAAGTGCTTCTTGGAGGATCAAACGTACCCACCTGGGGCATCTTCCAATGATAAGAAGACCTTGAGAAGGCTTGCTGGAAGTTTCTTTCTGAACACTGAGGGGTCTTTATACAAAAGGAACTTTGATATGGTACTCCTCCGATGTGTTGACAAGACGGAAGCAGATTTGTTGATGCATGAAGTGCATGAAGGCTCTTTTGGTACCCATGCGGGAGGACATGCAATGGCTAAAAAGTTGTTAAGATCAGGCTATTATTGGATCACAATGGATGCAGACTGTTGTGCCTACGCCAGAAAATGCCATAAATGCCAGATTTATGCAGATAAGGTGCATGTGCCTCCCAATCCTTTGAACATAATGTCTTCACCCTGGCCCTTTGCTATGTGGGGCATTGACATGATTGGCAAGATTGAGCCAACTGCTTCAAATGGCCATAGATTCATCCTGGTTGCCATTGATTATTTCACCAAGTGGGTTGAAGCAGCCTCATATGCAAATGTTACGAGGCAAGTGGTAGCCCGATTTCTGAAAAGAGATATCATCTGTCGATATGGAGTGCCCGAGCGAATCATTACTGATAATGGTTCTAACTTAAATAACAAAATGATGGCAGAGCTGTGCCGGGACTTCAAGATCCAACACCACAATTCTTCTCCTTACAGGCCAAAGATGAATGGCGCTGTTGAGGCAGCGAATAAGAATATCAAGAAGATTGTGCAGAAGATGGTAGTCACCTACAAAGACTGGCATGAAATGCTACCGTTCGCCTTGCATGGGTACCGCACGTCAATCAGAACATCCACTGGGGCAACACCGTACCAGCTTGTGTATGGTATGGAAGCAGTCCTACCAGTTGAAGTTGAATTGCCCTCCTTGCGAGTCTTGATGGATGTTAAACTGAGTGAGGCAGAATGGGTTCGGTCCCGATTCGAACAACTGAGTCTGATTGAAGAGAAAAGATTGGCTGCAATTTGTCATGGGCAGTTATATCAGAAGAGAATGAAGAAAGCCTTTGATCAGAAAGTCAGAGTACCAAGTAGGGGATCTTGTGTTGAAAAGAATCCTCCCTCCTCATACAGACCACAGGGGCAAATGGACTCCAAATTATGAAGGACCATTCGTTGTAAAGAAAGTTTTCTCTGGTGGAGCGCTGATGCTCAGCACCATGGATGGTGAAGATTTCCCGTCCCCTGTGAATTCAGATGCAGTTAAAAAATACTTCGCATAAAATGACCCGCTGGACATAAAAACAGAATGTAAGTCCAGGCAAAAATAGGGCATCCCGGCGAGTCAAAAACAGAATAAAAGACTCGGGCAAAAATAAGGGAAATAAACAAAAATGTACACCCGCTGAGTTGAAAAGCCACATTGGACAGCTCAGGCAAAAATGGGTATCCCGATGGATTGAAAACCCGAAAGGGCGATCCATGCAAAATAAGGGAATAAGCGAACAACTGCATTCTGAATTCGTCTGTATCACTTACAACTTGGAAAGCTCCGACGAAATCAAGCTTCAATCAGAATCAACTTTCTTCAGAAAGCAAGACGAGAAGAACGTCAAAGTCATACGAGTCATGGTAAAGAGGAAGCTCCTCAAAGCGTCATCAACACTGCCAGCACCTTGTTTCTCAAAATTGTAACAATCTCCTCATTTCAGGGGATATGTTTCTTTGGTTGTATCTTGCCGATTCAGGGCACATGAATTAATAAAATCAGATTTTTCAGTCATGTTTCGTTTTGTATATTTTTTATTTGCAAAGGATGTCTGATGTCTCTAAAAAATAAATTGCATAAGTACAGATGCTTTTCTCCCAAAAATAATAATAATAAAACACATGTTTACAGGGAATATACTTACTCTTGAGAGTGCTTGACTCCTATGACGGAACCCAGTAGAGGATACCTCGGGACCTTTTGTGCGTCTCCTTATCTTTGCAGGATTGCAGGTATCCAGAACGCAACCTGGGGCATGCAAGTTACGTCTTAGCAAGCTGGCGAATCATTATCAACTCGGTCTGTCTTCTACGTGGCGCCGGAAGGGGCCCACTTCCCCAGCAAAGTTGCCAAATCAACATACACTCAATCTCAGCATCTGAAATGCTATATCCCCAGCTGAGTTGCCACTTGTTGCTCTCCCCAGCTGAGTTGCCTCTCACAATTCCCCAGCCGAGTTGCCATTTCATCCTCAGCTGAGTACAGGAGTCAGGGAATCATCTCCCCACAGAATCTTCGGCCTCTATCCAGAAGAGCAGCGCAGGAAGATCACAACAGAGTGAAGGAAGCTTCTACAAACCCCAGCTGGGTCCCGTATTACAAGGATATGTCAACCAGTGACCTATACCCCCAAATGAATACATCTCACCAGATCTACCAATGATCTCATCCCCAGCTGGGAGGTCCTTTTCAAACAGATCGACCAGAGATTTTCGCAGCAACGGGATCCGAATCCCGGTTTGTTATCTTTGCATAATCATAGCATTCGCATCATACTATCCCCTCAGAGCGTAGCATTCCGTCTAATACGGAGCATTACGGCAAAAATCAAACGCATAGCATAATCATAAGCCATGTTATGAATTAACGCTTGTGAATAATAACCGTTCATCATCATTGTACAGAAAAAACCCCCACCAGAGTCCCAGCAAAAGCAGTTGCCTCACAAATCACAAACACCAGTATATACACCTTTTGGCACCCGTCCGTGTCATCACTCCCCAGTAAAGTCGCCTGAACTTTCTCTACAAACAAAATCACCCGTATTACAGATACTTCATGACACCCGTCCATGTCATATTACCAGCAGAAAGCCAAAGACATCCTCTTTGCACCCACACATATCTATATATACACTTTCCTGACACCCGTCCGTGTCATATCCCCAGCGCAGTCGCTTAGACTTTGTATAGCAGATACTTGCTCATATTACACTTTTCTCTTTTGACACTCGTCTGTGTCACTCTCCCCAGCAGATAAACACTTATATATATATACTCACTACTCGCGGTACGCTTATACAGATACTCGTCCGTATCTTGTATACACCATCACTCATACCCCCACAGATTCAACAATAGTCCTTGTTCTTTGTTAACCAGTTGGTACTCGTCCGTATCATCATCTCAGAACATTGCGTCTAATGTTTGTTTCTACATGATGCTCGTCCGTATCATAAGTCTTAAGGATGCTCGTCCGCATCTTTAATCCATACACTGTGTCAAACACTTGTGTCTTCTTGAACATAGATACTCGTCTGTGTCTACTATTCCCCAGAAGAGTCCCTTCAGATTCAACACTCGTCCGTGTTCCTTGTTAACCCGTTGATACTCGTCCGTATCATCATCTCTGAACATGTGTCAGTTTGTTTCTACATGATACCCGTCCGTATCATAGCCTTAAGGATGCTCGTCCGCATCTTTAATCTATACAATACCAAACACTTATACCTTTTGTTTCTTGGATGTAAACGCTCGTCCGTGTTTACTATTCCCCAGTAGATCGCCAACAAAGCAAATTTCCCTTTTTATCTAACACTCATCCTGTGTTATGATAACTTTGAGAGCAGCCGTACCCTGCTAAGTGGTCGTCCTCCACTTCTTGATGGTCGTCCTCCATCATGCTCATCCGATGGCCGTCCCCATCGTTGATATTTTAGCAGCCGTCCCCTGCTAGGTGGTCTTCCTCCACCTCTTGATGATCGTCCTTCATCACTTTATCCAATGGCCGTCCCCATTGTTGATTTTTGGTTATCTAACACTCGTCCTGTGTTATGATAAGCCTCGAGAGCAGCCGTCCCCTGCTGAGTGGTCGTCCTCCACTTCTTGATGGTCGTCCTCCATCATGCTCGTCCGATGGCCGTCCCCATCGTTGACCTTTTCTATCCGATGGCCGTCCCCATCGTTGATATTTTCGGCAGCCATACCCTGCCAGGTGGTCGTCCTCCACCTTTGATGGCCGTCCCCATCATATTCCTTTTATCCCCAACAGAGCAGCCGTCCCCTGCTAGGTGATCGTCCTTCACCTTTGATGGCCGTACCCCATCATCTGTTTATTTCATTTATTCTTTAACCCGATGGCCGTCCCCGTCGTGGTCCCTTTTCCTTTTAGCCCGATGGCCGTTCCCATCGTTGGTTACTTTACCTTTATGAACTTGATGGCCGTCCCCGTCATGTTTCATTAATTTCCAGAGAATTTTACAACTTTATCTCGATGGCCGTCTCCATCACGATTTTATTTTCCCCAGCTAGTCGGCCGTCCCCGTCTTGGCTTTACCTTTTATCCCCAGCATGTCGGTCGTCCCCGTCATTGCTCTTTACCCAGCAGTCGTCCTCTGCTCGACGGTCGTCCTCCGTCGCCCACTTTACAATATAATTTATTTTCCTTTTACAATCTATATCCCTTTTCTTCTTCATTCTGTGAGTGCAAATTTTGGACTGTCTTTGGTATTCAACCACAAGTTATCTTGTTTGCCTGTTAAGTCGTCGCTTACATCCTGCACAGCTAACTCATGCTTGAATAGGGGCAGCTGTAAACACCCCAAATTTGCCCTCACCCATTCACACCATGGCTTGTGATCATCCTCATATGCATAAGCACAATAATATCATCTCATATCTCATTTTTGATTCACTGCATTGGTTCTGAGTCATTTGCATCTAGGGTTTGTGATCTGAGCAACCTCAGGGCATCTTGAGCCACTCCAAAGGCCACTAATCAACTCAAAGGGGTCCATGTGTGTTCTTATGTCATATTCCATCTCCTCAAAGCCAAAATTGCAGAGGAATCACAAGAACTAGGGTTTGAGTGGATGCAGAGCCAGGATGAACTGCACAGTTGACCTAAAATTAGGGTTTTGGTTTCAGAGGCCATAACTCCAAATTTTTTGGTCATTCTTGTTTCCATTGGTCTCTATATGGTATAGGGAGTATGCATATCAATTTTCATGAAGAAATTCCATGGGGAAGTCATCTGATCAAGGGTTGACTTTTCAGACAAGTCAGTGCAAAATCAGGGCATCTGAGGCCCCCAATGACCCAACCAATGGGTGATCTTCATCATTTTGAGTGTATATGATCTTTATTTGATCATGGAAGAAGGTTGAAGTTCATAGAAATCAAGAATTTAGGGTTTTTGCAAATGTTGACTTTTTGGGCATAGTTGACTTTTCAAGAATGCATCATTTTAGGTCATTTTTCAAGCCATGATTCTTGATCCAAAAATGCTTCAAATGGAAAAACTTTGGTCATGAAAGTTGTAGATCTCATTTTTCCCTTTTCAAAAAGTACAAGAACATGATCAAACTCTTCTTGAATCAAAAGTTATGGCAATGCAAAGTTGGCTAAAATCATTGATTTTCAAGGCATGCCCTAAGTGAGAATTTTGCAAAATCTTGGACCAATGCATATTGCAGCCTCTAATTCATTTCAAACCAGCACATAAACTTTCTCTAAGTCCTAAAAATCAGAAATGAACTAAGAATGCCCATGGTTTTATGTTTGGTTGAACAAAAAAGGTCACATGTGAACAAAAAGTCACAAGTTGCAAAACTCATGATCATGCTTCCTCCTACTTGCAGCCTTGGATGCTGAGCTTTGCTAGCCTCTCACCTCACCTTGATGCACCAGAACCAGCCCATGTACTTGCCTAGATCATGAGCCATACCTCTCTTACACATTATTTGACTTTTTGCAAAAGGTAACTTACCAATCAATAAAGGGCATGTCTTGTCAACTGACCAATGAGAGAGAGTTATGTGGACAATTTGCAAGCTAGACATAACACAAGGCAAGGCTGAAACATCCTCATTCATCACATACACAAAAACCTACCAAGTTGCAAGTTGCCTCGAATCTCTCTGCCCAGCCACAAAACACTCAAGCCAACTTCACCATTCAACTCACCTTGCTCCATAGACCACAAAGCACCAAGAACCCAAGCCTGAGACAACCAGAATACTCCATAGCCATTTCTCACCCTCAGCCTGCATTTCTCTTCGAAACTCTCACCACAGCTTGCAAACATCAAAACAAACCTTGCAAAGTGTCGCTCCCGGGATTTTCATCCTAGTACAAACGCGAAAGTGGCGCGGAAAGGTAGAGTCGCCAGCCAGACATTTTTATCCCGAATGAATGGGAAAGGTAATGTTGCACAAACCTGAGGAAGAAGGAAAAGGACGAGGCCTTGCGAACCAAAGATCGGGGTTCGGGAGTCGGTTACGACCTGGGAAGGTATTAGCACCCCAGATCGTCCGTCGTACCCGACGGGATCCACGCTTGCTTGGTTTGTTTCAAAGGGTGAGAAAATACGAATGCTGCTGAATAAGACCGCTACTGAAATAAAGGGAATGGAAAACGAGAAATGAGCTGAAATGAGAATGAAAAGAAAGGGGGAAATGTAGGGAAAATAATGAATGTGCTCGAACGGGCCCTACCCCGCTGCCTACGTACCTCATCGGGATAATGAGGATCAGAGTCGACGTAGTTCGCCTAACTAAGGCTTACACTCATTTGTGGTTTTTAGGATGACGTTGCCATAGCTCTAGCTCAGGTGTTACCGGCTCTGACACGAGGGTGTTTACCGTATCGCTGTTTGAACTGTCGAGACAAGTCATGAAGAGTATGAGATGAGAATGAGAAGACGTGACTTCTTGGTTTGTTGTCTTTTAGAAGAAATGTTTTGAATTTGTTTGTGAACTATCTTGTACTAAGACCTATCCATCGCGGGAAGTATTTACACCTCGCCCCGAAACAGGACGCGTATAAACACTCCGCAACAAAGTCTCGTGTCGTACAAGATTGTTCGGTTTTTATTAAGTGTTTTATTGTTTTTCTTTTGAGATGAGAAAGAGAATGACTCAAGTTGGAAAAGGGAAAATCTAATGGGAACTAAGACACACCCTAATTTTATTGATTTATTTACAAGGGAGATCCTATGGTTAATGAGGTTTTCTATTCCTAATGGAGAGGAAAGCAAAAAGGAATAGGAAAAAGGATGCAACTTACTTCCTAAGGAAGATAAGTTGATCCTAACAAGGGGGAATCCTACCAAACACAAATATGGAAGGAAAAATGAGTAGAATGCATAAAAGAAATGCATAAAAAATAAGGGATAAAGTGAAGTAAACTTGCCTCAATCTTCCCCACTACAAAACAAGTGGTTAGTGCACATTTTTATTAAAAAGAATAAGGCAAAACACACATTAATTAAATCCTAATTAAACTTGGACCTAAACTAGACTCTATTTAAATCCTAAAGGAACTAGAAAAATGCTAAACCAAAAATACAGCACCTATTACAGCCCCTATTACACAAACAGCCATGAAAACAATGCATGATACAACTCAGCTTTTTACAGCCAGCATGCAACATGAAAAAGTAGGTGTAAAAGGTCAAATGCAGCATGCACACAACAAACAAATTTTACAGCAGCTATATACAAAAACAGCTATGAAATGCAAAATTCAGAATTGATTATTTTCATTTTTTAATGCACAAACTCAATTAAAAATGCACTAAACACATCATGAACACACATTTGAACATAGATCAACATATAAAAATGCAAGAACATGAACATTTTTGATGATTATGCAAGAATACACCACATGGTTAATTATGCAACAAGTAAGGCAAAAATGTAACACATAAACATGCATATGAACATGGCATTTGAACATGGTGATTATTGATTATGAACATGCAATATATGATTCAACAAACACACTAAACTCAATGCAAAATTCAGAATTAAATGGATAAAAGTGATGCAACAAATTCTACCAAATGCACATACATACATGATTATGCAAAATGCAACATACATCAACATAATGATACAATGAAATGCAAAATGATTTAATGCAATGCAAACATGTAAAACAGAATGCAACATGATTATTATGTGTCAAATAATGCACAAACATGGTAACAACATGCAAGAAACCAAGATATGCACAAATAAACACAAAAATGCATAACACGCGACATGAACGGAATCGTGTCGAAACGACTCGAAATGGGGGAACTAGCTACTGGAAATGGATCCAAAAATTCCCTAAAATCACTACCTAAACATGTATGAACATTAAAGGCACTAGGAAGCAAGATTGAGCACTCAACTAAGCTAAGAATCCAAAATTCAACAGCGTTAACCGGTTAACCATATAGGTTAACCCGTTAACGGGCAAAAAATACAGCATTTTGGCCAAAAACGCATGCGTTAACCGGTTAACCAAATGCGTTAACCGGTTAACACTGAACAAAAAGTGAAAAATGCTTTTGAAATAAGTGCTTTTGGCCACAATCTTCCTTCTAAATAATCCTAAACCCCACCTAATCATGCTAACACTAATTTCTACTTATTTTGAGCTTATTTACACATGCTAGCACCTATATCTATTAACACCTTAAATCCTAAAGCAACAAAAATCACAAATCACAAACAAACATAATCGAAACGGAATTGATTTTAAACAAAGCAAAAAAAACACTTAAAGAATGCCAAAAGTGGCGAGATGAAGAGAATAACTTAAAGAAGAAGTGATTAAGATCACCAACCTACGAAGCGGAGGAGTGCTTCGGTAATTGTTGCAAGAATCGGAGCTTGATCGAAGAGAAAACCGTGAAAACCGAGAAACCGCAAAATAAATGCGTTCTTGATGCTTGAACCTTTGCACACTTCCGATAAGCCGAAATCTTCAACAAAATCACTAGCTTCTTCTTCTACGATCCACAATTAATGGAGGTTGGAGGCTTAAGCTTCAAGATCTTCAAGTTTCAATGTGAAACTTGAAGAGCTTATTCAAAGAAGCTTTGGTGAAAGGAGGGAAAATGGAGGAAAAGTGAGAGAGAAAAAGTGATTATGAAAAAAGTGAAAAATTTGGAATTGTGGGAACCCTTTTCAATGAAGTGATTAATGGTTATATAGAGATTAGGCTAGGAGTTAGGTTTGGGTTTGGGGCCCAAAAATTAGGTTTGGGATCCAAAGTTAGGTTTGGAAGTTAGTTAGGGTTAGGGTTGGAAAAGGGAATATTCCTTGGAATATTCCTTGGAATATTCCTTGGAACACTCTAGAAGATGGTGGAAGGTGGTGGAAGTTTCCAAGGGAAATGGAGTGGAATTGAAGTGGAAAAATGAGATGGAAAGAATGAAAGGAAGTGTGGAAAGAAAGTGGAAGGAAAAGCGGAAAGAAAAGGGGAGGAAAGTGGTGAATTCTTCCTTTTTAATGGGTTAGCTTGAAAGTGGTGTGGATTATTTTTGGTACATCATTTTCTCTCGAACTCCAATGTTTGCCAAGCCTCGATCGACCACACACCTCATGCAAAGGACGATGAGTGACTTATTTATTATTTTTTTTCAAATGCGATGCGATGATATGCGGAATGATGCAAGAATGAAGCGTGAATCGCTCGAGGTTGATGATAAATAAGAGGGCAAATTTTGGGGTGTTACAGCTGCCCCTATTCAATCACTGTAGACTTGAATGGATGACAGCAGCTGCTTTCAGACATTTGAAGTATGCAGGGATTGAATACTAGAACAACCCGAAAATTTGCACTCGGTGGAAGAGAACAGGGAAATAAACCCAACCATCTAAACTCTGCTTGTGGAGAACTCGGACATGAAGAGTAGCGAATTGGTGAATGTTTTTGGAATATCACTGGGAGATTGTTGATTTGTCACGCTACGGGTGGACTTTGGAAATTGCCACGCTGCGGGTGGACTTTGGAAATTGCCACGCTTCGGGTGGACTTTGGGAATGATGCCACCCTGAGGATGGACTTTCGCCAATCTGCGGTTGGACTTCAAAATACTTTGCCACACTACGGGTGGACTTTAAAGAGTTGCCACACTGCGGGTGGACTTTAAAGAGTTGCCACACTGCGGGTGGACTTTTGATATGATGCCACCCTGAGGATGGACTTTGGCCAGTCTGCGGCTGGACTTTAAAACACTGTGCCACACTGCGGGTGGACTTTAAAGGTTTGCCACACTGTGGGTGGACTTTTGAAACTTGCCACGCTGCGGGTGGACTTTTTGGAACTTGCCACCCGAAGATGGACTTTGGCCAGTCTGCGGCTGGACTTTTGCTCACTACGGGAGACTTTTGAGATTTGCCACACTGCGGGTGGACCTTTTGCTCACTACGGGAGACTTTTGCTCACTACGGGAGACTTTTGAGATTTGCCACACTGCGGGTGGACCTTTTGCTCACTACGGGAGACTTTTGCTCACTACGGGAGACTTTTGCCCACTACGGGAGACTTTTGCTCACTACGGGAGACTTTTGCTCACTACGGGAGACTTTTGCTCACTACGGGAGACTTTTGCCCACTACGGGGGACTTTTGCTCACTACGGGAGACTTTTGCTCACTACGGGAGACTTTTGCTCACTACGGGAGACTTTTGCCCACTGCGGGGGACTTTAGAGATTTGCCACCCGAAGATGGACTTTGGCCAGTCTACGGCTGGACTTTTGCTCACTACGGGAGACTTTTGCTCACTACGGGAGACTTTTGCTCACTACGGGAGACTTTTGCTCACTACGGGAGACTTTTGCTCACTACGGGAGACTTTTGCTCACTACGGGAGACTTTTGCCCACTACGGGGGACTTTTGCTCACTACGGGAGACTTTTGCTCACTACGGGAGACTTTTGCTCACTACGGGAGACTTTTGCCCACTGCGGGGGACTTTAGAGATTTGCCACCCGAAGATGGACTTTGGCCAGTCTGCGGCTGGACTTTTGCTTGCCACCCGAAGATGGACTTTGGCCAGTCTGCGGCTGGACTTTGAAGCTTGCCACCCGAAGATGGACTTTGGCCAGTCTGCGGCTGGACTTTGAAGCTTGCCACCCGAAGATGGACTTTGGCCAGTCTGCGGCTGGACTTTGAAATTTGCCACCCGAAGATGGACTTTGGCCAGTCTGCGGCTGGACTTTGCAATTGGAATTGCACGGTATATTGCCCCATGACACTGGGGATATTATGTCTTGAGTATTGTTGATGAACTGGTGACTGTAAAAGAAATTCCTGACGCGGAAGTGATAAGTCTCTGTTGACTCTGTGGGGAAACACAATGATCGCGAATTCAATATCAAGTAGCCCTGTGGGGATGACATCTCTGTTTGGAGAGGAGCGTGAATAATTCATCTGTCCCGAATTATCACCTTTGCCAAAAATAAATTGGACTTTTAGATTTGAGGGCCGTGCCCGGGGATACTCGGACTATTGAGGAATATCCACTCTTATGGATCTGCTGGGGAGGAGAATGATTTATCTGAAATCTTCTAGGGGAATAGGAATTGCCTTAGACCTGTTGGTGATGACAACACCGAGACACGTCCTGCTGAGGAGGAAAGATTTCAAGTTGTCTCGTGCTGGGGATTAGTTGCTTCTGCATGGATTTTACCTTTAAGAGGATTTTACAAAAAGACTTGGCGTCTTTAAACTCTTAGGTATTGTAACGACTGCATGAATCAATGTGATGACCTCGCTGAGGAGGTAACCATTGCCAATGTGGATGAATTTGTATCTGTCAGAAGTGCTGAACGAGATAGTTGACTTGACAAGTAACCACGGTATTCTAGACTCCGGGTAAATGCTTCTGATCGTCTGTCTTCGGGAAAGAATGAATTCTCGTACTATTAGGGTGGCCTGCCCCAGGATGAGTACTTGAATAGTTTTGCTCTTGACTGACTAATCTTCGCTCTTGGAGAGATTTGAATCTCGGAGTGATTGCCCCAGTTTGACTGAAATTTGAAGGGATTGCTCAACATAACTGCCCCAGATTGGCCCAGTACTTTAATTTTGAAGAGATTGCTCGACGTGACTGCCCCGGATTAACTGGCTCTTACCATGACTAATTGGGGAAATCTCTGCTCAATGAAGCTTTATTCGGATAAGTGCACCTTGACGTGACAGTCTTTCAGAAGTTTTAGACTCCTCAACCTGGCAAGCTTGAGCTTCTGGATTGAATTTCCGTATGTGAACCATTTATGATGCTCAACAAATGTATGCAAGTGAGAAAATGTTTATTCTTAGAATGAAAATCCTAATTCAACAAACATGTTAATCTTGAAATTTTGAAAATGGATCGTTAACTTTTGTGAGCGAATCACTAGTTAAGATACGACCTTTATTTGAATGAAAGTATGTACATGCAATACCAATAAATGTCTTTTAGCACAACTCATAGGAGTCAGGAACGCGGTCTCGTGGTAGTACGCTCTCAATTTAACCCTGTTTCAGTTAGGACTTTTAAGGGTTGTATCGTGGCCTGGTTCACGGTTATAGAACAAAGGATAAAGGCTCGAAATTTATTTGTGCCCACCCACTCTTCGTGATGTTCTCCATTCCTATGTTCAGCCAGTTTTCACAAGCATTCACCTTTCATAAGGGTTTCGCGTTGATTGAGGAACCATTGCTGCTATCCGTTCAAGCACCAATCAAATTATTGTTGAGAGTCAGTCACTCCTCTATCTTTTGTGTTTATGCCACACGACTTTGTTCTTATTTGAGGATCTTTCTTGTGTAATCCTTTCTGTCTTTCGCTTTTGCATTATTTTGCTTATCCCTAACTTTTGCCTGGACTGATTCTTGTGAATCTTTGATTGTGAAGTCCAGCGGGATGCCCTAACTTTTGCCTAAGTCGCTTGTTTTCAAGTTTCGACTTAGCGGGCCTTTTCTTTTCTTTTTTCTTTTTTTTTGCATTTTGAACAAGTCGCGTGACATTGTTGTCTTGATTGCTTCACGAGGGTTGTGACTGCCTCATTTTGTGGTCGACGAAGGATAACCATTGTGGTTTCGGGTCTTTGGACCTCTTGATTAGCATAGTAGAATGCAATGGATCTTCAAATACACTCCTTTATGAAAGTTTGAACGCTTGGTCTGAC
The DNA here is from genome assembly GCA_963966055.1 of Lathyrus aphaca. Classification (NCBI taxonomy): domain Eukaryota; kingdom Viridiplantae; phylum Streptophyta; class Magnoliopsida; order Fabales; family Fabaceae; genus Lathyrus; species Lathyrus aphaca. The sequence goes on from OZ014522.1 coordinate 303,468,716, forward strand.
TAGCTGATGACTACCCTGCCCCTGGATTACATGTGAGGGTTTTTTTTATGTGAAAAGAAACTCCTACTTCAAGGCTCGAAGGGGTTAGCAAGGGTTTATCTTCCTTATATCTCCAGTGTTTAGGATTTGAAACAATGCCTGTACATCGTCAACAGGGTCTTACTTGAGAGCACACAATTCAGAGATATTGCGTTTTCGTTTCGTCATTCTCCCTCATAGAATTTAAGCATGACAATTGGTATTGCGATATACATATGCAAAATTATAAGGGAATGCAAATGAATTTACTTCAAGAAAAACATGTGAGTTTTATTATTTCTGACATTCAAAAGCAAACAAATTTCATATATTGACAAATGTTTAGCACATAAAAGAAACTACAAATGGAAATGTAGTACAGAAACTGAATATTGCCATAGTTGAGGAGGCTTGGCTCCGTCTGGACCTGTCAGTCTTGGATACTTTCGACGATCAATAGCTCTTTTCACAGACTTGTGATCTTCGATTTGCAGTTGCATGCTCAACCATGGCAGTAACACTTCCTCTTCTAGCTATACTGACTCTGACACAAGACATCTGAAGGAAAAAGTGAAGCTGGGGAGTAAAGTTGCCCCAAAAGTTTGCTCGGAAAGACCTGACGATCTTCTGCCTACGTATCTCCATTGACTGATGACCAATGAAGAATCAGAGCGACGTAGTTCCCCTCAATAGGGATGAAAAACGAACAATGAAGAAAGGCAATCTCATACATGCCATCACTGAGAGTATTTGAATACTGCTGGCTTTATTTGCTTCATGAATACCCTGGCGTCCTGGGTGATCAGCTCGAAGACTTCAGCTTAACGTGAACCATCTGGTAGAATAACCGCAACACCGGTTCCATTATGACTAGGCATCGGATTATGGAGTACATTTGGGAGAGGAGCGAAATTGATCGCCTTGGAGTCAACTAGGTCCTGTACCTTGTTCTGAAAGGCCCAACATTTCTCAATACTGTGCCCCTGGGCACCTGAATGGAATTCGCACCTGGCGTTAGCATCAAAATTCGGAGGTAGATTGTCAGGAGCGGGAGGTCTCATGGTACGAAGCTCGACCAGGTTCAACTTTAGCAGCTCTGGAAGCAATACAGCATATGGGCATGGGACGGGGTCGAGTCTGCGGTTTCTCGCTCTTGTTCTTTCTTGGAACGGTCTCTGTACCTGTTGTTGCTGACCCTGTGGACTCTCTTGGGAAACTGAAATTGGATGCCGACAAACGACATCTGAAGGGAAGAAGTTGATAAATGAAGTTGATAAATAAGGTTGCTCGGAAAGATCTTGCACGATCTCCTGCCTACGTATCTCCATTGACCAATGGAGAATCAGAGCAGCGTAGTTCCCCTCAATAGGGATGAAAATAGCTTCGTTCAAAATTTCCATAACCAAACTCATCTGAGCCTTCATCTGGTTGACTTCCTCTTTCAATAGTTTCTGATTCCGAAATAAAGCTTATACTTCTGCCTTGAATGGCCTCAGCTGGGTCTTCCTTTCAGTTACCTCCGCCCGGAGTTGCTTCAGATACATACTTTGATGACTGTGATTCAAGTTGTCCATTCTGATGAGAAATCAGACCAGGAAAAGAATTTGTCTCTGAACACCTGTCAAGAATGCAAGGATGTATGCAAATGCCATGTTCAGTTATTTCTGAGGAATCTATCTGCTTTGATTCAAGTTTTGACACAGAAAAATCTAACAGCATGATTCAGATATGCGATCCTCGGAAATAACTGAACATGTGTGCAGAAATGATATGATGTCATGTATGCAATAGGCATGTGATCAATGATCTGATGTTGGTGTCGGTGCATGGTCTCAAAATCCAGATATCACAATAATCATCCCTCTGATCCGGGGTTCATAACTTAAGAACAGAAATCCAGATCACAAAACTGAATCAAAGGCAAAGTGGGTATGCTGAAGGTACCAGGGTTCCTGCAAACCTGTAAACCCCTCCCAATCTCACGGGTATTGCTACTCGGGTCAACATCACGGACTCTCAAAGCCGAATAGCAATAATACGTTCACCATCTCCGAGAAATGGCTCATGACCAGATCAGGGAATCGGTTTGGCATTATGTACTACTCAGGGAGGTCTCAGTTGAGTCCGGAAAAACAAGCATCCCTCATAAGTTCTCCAGCTTCAAGCACTGAATCGAGAAACAATAGTACATTCATCCCGAAGGGTACAATACTATCGTCATACGAACAGTTTGCTTTAACTGAATTCCTATGAGAGAACCAGGCCATCCTATGCGAGTTCCCAATGGACCCTCGGATGCGAGTGGGTTTGCCAACAAATGTGGTCTGCCACTGTCATCACTGGAGAGGGGTGTTCCCATTAAGGTCCTCGAAGATCGGTCACCAGATGCACATAACTATCAAGGTCGTACCCTGAAGTGAGGTAATCCCCACACAGAATAGTTCCAAGACGGTCGCAATCTGGGTGTGGAACACATCGCCACCCATCATGGTGAGATACCATAAGAGTACAATGTCTGTCCACGCTAATCCTATGGTGCACTCAAGCCGGGTATTTGGCTTATCTCACAGTAACTCCCACCCACAGAAAAAATGAAAACCAGCACAGCCAGACAGTCCAGTATAATATGATGCATGGAAAATAAAATACTGAAAGCGGTAAATAAATGCTGTAAAGTAAAGCTGTAAAGTAAAAACTGTAAATAAACAGTAAAGCTAAACTAAAGCACACAGCAACAAACAGGTAAACACCCAAAGAAACAAAACCAAACAGGCGCTAGGATTGACTCTACAAGGGAAACCGGAAGAATCAGGTTGGTCCCCAGCAGAGTCGCCAGCTGTCGCTCCCGGGATTTTCATCCTAGTACAAACGCGAAAGTGGCGCGGAAAGGTAGAGTCGCCAGCCAGACATTTTTATCCCGAATGAATGGGAAAGGTAATGTTGCACAAACCTGAGGAAGAAGGAAAAGGACGAGGCCTTGCGAACCAAAGATCGGGGTTCGGGAGTCGGTTACGACCTGGGAAGGTATTAGCACCCCAGATCGTCCGTCGTACCCGACGGGATCCACGCTTGCTTGGTTTGTTTCAAAGGGTGAGAAAATACGAATGCTGCTGAATAAGACCGCTACTGAAATAAAGGGAATGGAAAACGAGAAATGAGCTGAAATGAGAATGAAAAGAAAGGGGGAAATGTAGGGAAAATAAAGAATGTGCTCGAACGGGCCCTACCCCGCTGCCTACGTACCTCATCGGGATAATGAGGATCAGAGTCGACGTAGTTCGCCTAACTAAGGCTTACACTCATTTGTGGTTTTTAGGATGACGTTGCCATAGCTCTAGCTCAGGTGTTACCGGCTCTGACACGAGGGTGTTTACCGTATCGCTGTTTGAACTGTCGAGACAAGTCATGAAGAGTATGAGATGAGAATGAGAAGACGTGACTTCTTGGTTTGTTGTCTTTTAGAAGAAATGTTTTGAATTTGTTTGTGAACTATCTTGTACTAAGACCTATCCATCGCGGGAAGTATTTACACCTCGCCCCGAAACAGGACGCGTATAAACACTCCGCAACAAAGTCTCGTGTCGTACAAGATTGTTCGGTTTTTATTAAGTGTTTTATTGTTTTTCTTTTGAGATGAGAAAGAGAATGACTCAAGTTGGAAAAGGGAAAATCTAATGGGAACTAAGACACACCCTAATTTTATTGATTTATTTACAAGGGAGATCCTATGGTTAATGAGGTTTTCTATTCCTAATGGAGAGGAAAGCAAAAAGGAATAGGAAAAAGGATGCAACTTACTTCCTAAGGAAGATAAGTTGATCCTAACAAGGGGGAATCCTACCAAACACAAATATGGAAGGAAAAATGAGTAGAATGCATAAAAGAAATGCATAAAAAATAAGGGATAAAGTGAAGTAAACTTGCCTCAATCTTCCCCACTACAAAACAAGTGGTTAGTGCACATTTTTATTAAAAAGAATAAGGCAAAACACACATTAATTAAATCCTAATTAAACTTGGACCTAAACTAGACTCTATTTAAATCCTAAAGGAACTAGAAAAATGCTAAACCAAAAATACAGCACCTATTACAGCCCCTATTACACAAACAGCCATGAAAACAATGCATGATACAACTCAGCTTTTTACAGCCAGCATGCAACATGAAAAAGTAGGTGTAAAAGGTCAAATGCAGCATGCACACAACAAACAAATTTTACAGCAGCTATATACAAAAACAGCTATGAAATGCAAAATTCAGAATTGATTATTTTCATTTTTTAATGCACAAACTCAATTAAAAATGCACTAAACACATCATGAACACACATTTGAACATAGATCAACATATAAAAATGCAAGAACATGAACATTTTTGATGATTATGCAAGAATACACCACATGGTTAATTATGCAACAAGTAAGGCAAAAATGTAACACATAAACATGCATATGAACATGGCATTTGAACATGGTGATTATTGATTATGAACATGCAATATATGATTCAACAAACACACTAAACTCAATGCAAAATTCAGAATTAAATGGATAAAAGTGATGCAACAAATTCTACCAAATGCACATACATACATGATTATGCAAAATGCAACATACATCAACATAATGATACAATGAAATGCAAAATGATTTAATGCAATGCAAACATGTAAAACAGAATGCAACATGATTATTATGTGTCAAATAATGCACAAACATGGTAACAACATGCAAGAAACCAAGATATGCACAAATAAACACAAAAATGCATAACACGCGACATGAACGGAATCGTGTCGAAACGACTCGAAATGGGGGAACTAGCTACTGGAAATGGATCCAAAAATTCCCTAAAATCACTACCTAAACATGTATGAACATTAAAGGCACTAGGAAGCAAGATTGAGCACTCAACTAAGCTAAGAATCCAAAATTCAACAGCGTTAACCGGTTAACCATATAGGTTAACCCGTTAACGGGCAAAAAATACAGCATTTTGGCCAAAAACGCATGCGTTAACCGGTTAACCAAATGCGTTAACCGGTTAACACTGAACAAAAAGTGAAAAATGCTTTTGAAATAAGTGCTTTTGGCCACAATCTTCCTTCTAAATAATCCTAAACCCCACCTAATCATGCTAACACTAATTTCTACTTATTTTGAGCTTATTTACACATGCTAGCACCTATATCTATTAACACCTTAAATCCTAAAGCAACAAAAATCACAAATCACAAACAAACATAATCGAAACGGAATTGATTTTAAACAAAGCAAAAAAAACACTTAAAGAATGCCAAAAGTGGCGAGATGAAGAGAATAACTTAAAGAAGAAGTGATTAAGATCACCAACCTACGAAGCGGAGGAGTGCTTCGGTAATTGTTGCAAGAATCGGAGCTTGATCGAAGAGAAAACCGTGAAAACCGAGAAACCGCAAAATAAATGCGTTCTTGATGCTTGAACCTTTGCACACTTCCGATAAGCCGAAATCTTCAACAAAATCACTAGCTTCTTCTTCTACGATCCACAATTAATGGAGGTTGGAGGCTTAAGCTTCAAGATCTTCAAGTTTCAATGTGAAACTTGAAGAGCTTATTCAAAGAAGCTTTGGTGAAAGGAGGGAAAATGGAGGAAAAGTGAGAGAGAAAAAGTGATTATGAAAAAAGTGAAAAATTTGGAATTGTGGGAACCCTTTTCAATGAAGTGATTAATGGTTATATAGAGATTAGGCTAGGAGTTAGGTTTGGGTTTGGGGCCCAAAAATTAGGTTTGGGATCCAAAGTTAGGTTTGGAAGTTAGTTAGGGTTAGGGTTGGAAAAGGGAATATTCCTTGGAATATTCCTTGGAATATTCCTTGGAACACTCTAGAAGATGGTGGAAGGTGGTGGAAGTTTCCAAGGGAAATGGAGTGGAATTGAAGTGGAAAAATGAGATGGAAAGAATGAAAGGAAGTGTGGAAAGAAAGTGGAAGGAAAAGCGGAAAGAAAAGGGGAGGAAAGTGGTGAATTCTTCCTTTTTAATGGGTTAGCTTGAAAGTGGTGTGGATTATTTTTGGTACATCATTTTCTCTCGAACTCCAATGTTTGCCAAGCCTCGATCGACCACACACCTCATGCAAAGGACGATGAGTGACTTATTTATTATTTTTTTTCAAATGCGATGCGATGATATGCGGAATGATGCAAGAATGAAGCGTGAATCGCTCGAGGTTGATGATAAATAAGAGGGCAAATTTTGGGGTGTTACACAAAGCTTCTCCATTCACCCTCAGGATCACAAACAACCCCTCACCATGACCTGAAAGTGCTTGAAACACCATTGCCATTTCTGATCAAGCTTGAGCAGAAGCTGTCGAATCTCACTATCCAGCCAACTTAAACTCTCATTGAGCATTCAAACATCTTCTGGGGATCAAGTGGAGTGGATTGCACAAGGAGAAGTGGCCTGAAAGTCCTCAAGTTGAAAGCTCCAAATCTCAGGTAGCTCGAAATTATTTTTTCCAGAAATCATTTTTCTTGTTATAAACTTGTTCTATGTGATTCACTGATCATCCTGATGTCATTGGTTTCGAAAATGGCTTTGATTTGAGTATTTAATTTGTCTCTGAAACCTGCGTGCCCTAGAACTTGTTCTGTTCGATTCATGGTTTTGAGGAAGAAGAAATTTGTTTGGACTTAGGGTTTTAGTTCAGGAGATCATGGGGATCATTTTGGTGTGTTTAGTTTTCATTTTCGTTACGATTTGAGGGGTTTGGGGATTTCTCAGGTGAGATGCTGGCCGGAGAAGACGACCGGAAGTCTTCTCCGGCCACCTGAAAGTGATTTGTGCCCTAATTGCGTAATTAACTCCAGTTTGAATTTTGGCCGTAGATGGCCTTTGACTTGTTGACTTCCCTCCCTTTTGGATGGCCCAGATCCTTTTCATTAGCCCTAATCTCTCTCATTAGTTTAATTAATCTTTAATTAAGTTAATTAATTCAGGAGCCATCTGGGCCCTTCATTCACGCGCCAGTCAACACATTTAAACTCAGGCTCCATCCTGGCCCTCCATCTAGCTTACTTTCTTTTTTATTTGATTTTTAATTCATTTTGTTTCATTAAACTTGCATAATTATTTTAAAATAGTTAAAAATTCTTAAAAATTATGAAACTTTTTCCTAAAAGTTTTATTAATTTTTAAGACCCAAAAACATTTTTATTTTATTTTTTATCATTAAAAAAGTATTTTTAAATATTTAAAAGATTATTTTTAATTGATTAATGGGAATTAATTAATTAAAAATACTTTTAGGTATTTAAAAATTACAAAAAAATTCATGAAATGTTCTAAGACATTTAGAAACATTGTCCAACCTTCAAACCAAATTTCTTTTTTGATCTTGATGCATTTTGAGGATTTTTCATTGAATTAAATCATTTTTTATGCATTAATTTGATCCTAAGTTCAAAAATTCATTTCTACCTATTGGAGAAGGTTGAGACATTGATTCTTCTTGCATTGTTTTGTGTTTGGCATGTAGTTTCTAGGGTAAAATGGCCATGATTTGATCTTGCATTTTCTATTTGTTTGACATTTCTTTTGTTAAGAACCCTAAAAAACCCTAATAACTTAGAAAATTCATATCTTGAGATTGGTTAAGAGTTGGGAGTTCCCCTTTGGGCAGTGGTTCATTATAGGTTTAGGGTTTCTTTGGGCAGCATTTTCCATTTTTTATCTTGGGGTTTGTTTCTGTTTTGGTTTTTTGTTTGATGTTTGTTCCATAAACCCTAATTTGGGCTTTCACTTGCATCCCTCTTGCATTCTCTTGCCTAACATGACTTGCCTTTGCATTTTGTGCATTCTTGTGATCCATTTGACATCTCAAGACATATAGAAAACATGTTTGATCATTGCATTGCATATTTGCCATGTCATTTGTCTTGTATGCTTCACAACTTTCCATGCTTGTTCATGCTCCTTAGCTTGCATCATTTGCATTCATAATCTTGTATGAGCATTTCCATGTGCTGCCTTTTGCTTGTAGCACCTCATAGCATCATTTTCATCATCAACATGCTTCTGGTTTGGTCTAACATCATGTCATTTCATTTCATTTAGCATTGCATTGCATTTCTTTCTAACATTTCAGGTGGTAAGTGAACTTGAGAAGTGAATTTGCCTTCACTTCTCATAACTTTTCTTTTCATCTCTCTGGCATCCATTGCTGCATTTATATATGTGCTTGAGATTGAGCTTGCTCATTCCTCCTCCCACTTTCTTTCTTTAAGTGACTTGACTTCTTGAATGAAGCAAGTCACTTTGCTTCTCTTGATCTTGTTCATCTGCTTCCTGGTGGCTCCTTTGAAGATTGTTCTTGCAAACCACACAAACCTTAGGAACAACCAAGCATGATAATGAATTAGGGTTTTGATTAGTCTCCCCTCATAGTTTTTACCTTTGTGTCTCTCTTTGAGTTCTCTCTCCTCATCTCATAATCAGGGACTAAACCCTAAAGGCTTTAAGGCTTTGTGATTAAGCTTATGCCTGCATCCTTCTATTAGGATGGAGTGTATAACTTTAATCCTAAGTGTTAAACCCTTAATGTGTTTAAATCTCTTAACCAATCCATCATAATAATCATCAAGACTTCACACTTGTAACTTGGGCCTTGCATTAGGGTTCTAATTCTTCCTTAATTGGTTAAGAAGGACTAACCCTAGTGTTAATGGACAAGTCCCCCTCAAGTTGTCTTACAAATCATAAAAATCACTTCATCATCATACCATTAAATAAAATTCACTTAATCAAAGGCTTGTTTTGTCATGGGTTTAATCCCTAATCATGGATTAAGTTGAGGAGCTTTCCTCAGCTTAAACATTCTCATCTATTATCCTTCTATTAGGATGGTGTAATGAGTCTGTTTAATCCCTGATTATGGCTTAACCTCATTACTTAACACTAAACAAAAACACCAAAAACATCTAAATAATCACAAGTAGGTTAATGATCTTAATCCTACATCAAAGGTGATTAAGTGTGAGAATCTGACTTCACACTTAAGGTACTCTCATTACCCCTAATCAGAGGGAAGATGTGATGAGTTTACTAAATCCATTGGTTTAGGCTTAAGCTCATTAACTTATGACAAACTTTCAAAAGCAATAAAAGACTGAAAACTCAAAAACAAACAATAATCGTCTCCTTTGGGATTCTTTTCTCATCACCTTCACTCACAAACGAGAGCTCGCTTCTTCCGTCTAATGCAAGACAGTTTGCACCTGAGCCAGACAGGTCATACACTTGAGCATAGACAAGCAAGCAGTTCACAAGTCAATTCACCTTTCAGTCTCTTTGGGTCGAACTACGGTGTTCTGACTTCCTCATTGCACGAGAGGATACGTAGGCATAACTTAACAGTTATCGAACAAAAGTCTCTGTTTATCCCCCCTCTTTCAGTATCATTCTTTAAGACTCATAGTCTTGAGCATACTCTTTTCCTTGCACTGTTACTTCTTTATCTCACTTTTCATTTCTTTCACACTGACACCTGTACATTCTTTTCCAGCTCTTTATACACAGATTGCACATACACTACCCCTTTAAAACACAAATCTTTTAAGCGTGGATCCCGTCGAGTACGGCGGACAATCTGGGTGCTAATACCTTCCCAGGTTGTAACCAACCCCCTTTCTCAGTCTCTCTGGTTCGCAAACCGTCTTATCCATCTTTTTCTAGGTCTATGCAGCATTACCTTTCCTCCGGGATAAAAATGCCTAGCTGGCGACTCTATTCATCTCCAGTGAGTTCACGGCTGTGTGTTCTCACTGTCCCTCTCGCCGACCGTTCGCGTCTGTACCCTTATCTGACCCTGTGTCACTTATCGGGAGCGACATGCACCAAAGAGGGAAACTTGTAAAAACCCTTGCCAAACCAATTTGTGATCCCAAAATGACTTCTAAGCATTACATAAGCATAATTCATGGTCCATAATTCAGATATGCCCAAAGAATTCCTCACTTTCATGCCTTGGATTCAAGTATCATAAGCCATTTTTCACAAAAGTCACAAAGAGGGAAACTTGCAAATTCTCATGCCAAGCATTTCTATGACTTCAAATGGGCTTCTACACATCATAACATCATAGTACAATGCCTAAAACTCAGAATTTCCCAAAGAATGTCACATTTCCATGACCTGTACATGAAGAAATCAAGAAAGGGCCAAACTTAATGAAAATTGCAAAATCCCCCATAAGTTTCAAGACATGGTTCTCCTTGATCACAGCTGTACAAGACATGCCTTTGTCCTTGGACTGAACCAACCCATACCTCAAAGTACAACTTTGTTGACTTTTTTGCAAGAAGGCCATACCAATCAGCATAGCCCACACCAACTCCACAGAACTATCACAGCTTGATATGTGGGCAAAATGAAACTCAAAACACACAAGAAGCAGGCCTAAAACCACAGCATCACCATAGTTCACAAAAACTCCCTCTTTTGCATTTTCTATCGAATCCCATAACTCAGCCATTTATTCTCAAAATTTCTTCCACCATTCATCTCAAAATGCTTCACTGATCATCTCTCACCCATCAAAGCAGCCTGAAACCACCCCAAACAGAAATACGATTTTCACCACCCCTGAACTGAAAGCTTCAAAACCATCCACATAAACTTGTTTCAAGCTCACCAGAAGCATCAGGGAGGTCATTGGAGTGGAATAGCACAAAGAAGAAGGTCAGAAAGTACAGGATTCGAAAGCTCAACCTCAGGTAGCATGATGAACTTTTTTTCCAGAATCTTGTTTATAGTTATAAAGTTGTTCTATGTGTTGCTCTTATCATGGGGATGTAATCATTTTTGAAAATGGGCCAGAAACAAGCGTTTTATGTTGCTCTGAAACTTTTGCCCTAAATTTGTTTTTCTTCGATTCTCTCTGTATGGCTAAAATAAATTGTTTTTGTCCATGGATTCTTGTTATTCAATGTTAAGAGATGAGTTCTGGAGATTTTGGTGTGATTTCATGACCTAGGGAGTGAGATAGAGTTTTTCAGGGGAGAGTGTGGTCGGAGAAGATGATCGGAGGTCATTTCCGGCCACCTGAAAGTCATTAAATGTCTTAATCGTGATTAGGGTTCCGTTTGAATACTGGCCTTTGGATTTGATTTACCCGCGCGCGTGTGTGGCCCAGATTGTCCCACTTAACCCTAATTTCCAATTAATTAATTTAATCAGGATTAATTAGTTATTTAATTAAGATTTGTTCAGTTTGAATTACAGCCCTCAGATCATGCGCCAAGTCAATTCTCGCGCCCTAGGTTCAAATCCCAGCCTTTGGATCAGTTGACTTTCCATTTAATTTGATTTTTATTTCATTTGTATTGCATTTTCTTTCTAATTTATTTTAAAATATCAAAACACATCACAAAATTTTTATTTTTTGCATGCTGACTTAAAATATTTTTCTCTTTCTGAAAATAATTTTATTTTTATTTTTTTGCATAATTTTCGTATTTTAAAAATATTTAAATGTTTATTTTAATTAGTTAATGAGAATTAATTAATTAAAATAGCATTTAGGTTTCTAAAAATCACAAAAAAATTCACATTGCATTTTGATACATTTAGAAACATTATCAAACTCTTCAAACAAATTTCTTTTTGGTTCATGACATATTTTGACATTTTTCCTTGGAATTAAAGTTCTTAAAAGGCAATATTTTTGTTCTAACTTAGAAAAATTAATTCTGCCTAACCATGAAGAGTTTGATGTTGGTTCTTTTTGAATTGTATTCTTCATATCATGTAGTTTCTAGGGTAAAATTGGTTTGAATTTATCTCTCATTTTCAATTTGATGTGCATTTTTCCTTTTGAAGTGCCTTAAAACCCTAACAAACTTGAGAAAATCACAACTCCCATTAGGTTAAGAGTTAGGTCCCCTCCTTTGGGCAGTGAACTTGTGTAGGGTTAGGGTTCCTTTTATCCCATTTTAAATTTTTTTATCTTGTCATTTGCATAAACCCTCCTTTTGCTTTGTGTCTTGTGCATAAACCCTAATTTTGGCTTTCATTTGCATTCATCTCTCATTTGCTTGCATACATGAACTTGCCATGAGATTTTGTGCATCCACATAACTTATAAGGCATCTTAGGACATATTAGAATCATGTTTGATCATTGCATCATTCATTTGCCATGTTATGCATTCATTCCATCTCATAAACTTTCATGAACTTTCATGGTTCAAAGCATGTTTCATTTGCATCCTCATCCTTGTATGATCATCCTCATCTTTTGATATGTGTTTGCTTTATCTCTTAGCATAATTAACATTATGTTTATGCTTCTGACCTTGGTGTGCATCATTGCATTTCATCTCATTTTCATTTCATTTAATTTCTTGTTGCTAACTTTTCAGGTGGTAAGTGTTTGAGAAGTGAATTTGCCTTCACTTCTCATAATCTCTTTTCATCTCTTTTATGCATCCATTGTTGCATTTTACTTGTGTATTAGAGTGAGCTTGCTCATTCATGTTCCCTCCTCACTTTATTTCTTCAAGCAACTTATCTTCTTATGTGAAGTAAGTTGACTTGCTTCTTCTGCTTCTTCCTTGGTGGCTTTCCTCTTGAAGATCTCTTGCAAGCTTCATAAACCCTAAGAACACCCAAGGATGATCATAATTAGGGTTTGATTAGTCCCCCATTAGTTTTACCTTTGTGTCATCTTTGAGTCTTCTCTTTTCATCTCTTAATCAAGGACTAAACCTTAAAGGTTTTAAGACTTTGTAATTAGGGTTAGGCATGCATCCTTCTATTAGGATGGTGTGTATAACTTTAATCCTAAGTGTTAAACCCTTAATGTGTTTAAATCCTTTAATCAATCCATCTAATAACCATTAAGACATTAACTTGTAACTTGGGCCTTGCATTAGGGTTCCAATTCTTCCTTTATTGGTTAAGAAGGACTAACCCTAGTGTTAATGGACAAGTCCCCCTCAAGTTGTCTTACAAATCCTAAAATCCACTTATTAATCTTACCATTAACTAAAACCCATTTAATAAAGGTTTTGTTTTGTCATGAGGTTAATCCCTAATCATGGATTAAGTTGAGGAGCCTTCCTCAACTTAAATGTTCTCATCTATTATCCTTCTATTAGGATGGTGTGATGGGTCCATTAAATCCTTGATTACGGCTTAAACTCATTACTTAACACTAAACAAAAACACCAAAAACATCTAAATAAATGCAAATAGGTTAATGATCTTAATCCTACATCATGGTGATTAAGTTTGAAGTGTTTACTTCATGCTTAAGGTATTCTCATTACCCCTAATCAGAGGGAGGATGTGATGAGTTTACTAACCCTTGGTTTAGGCTTAAGCTCATTTTCTTATGACAAACACAAAAGCAAATAAAGACTGAAAACACCAAAACAAACAATAATCGTCTCCTCCGGGATTCTTTTCTCATCTCATTCACTCACAAACGAGAACTCGCTTCTTCCGTCTAATGCAAGACAGTTAGCACCTGAGCCAGACAGGTCATACACTTGAGCATAGACAAGCAAGCAATTCACAGTCAATTTATCTTTCAGTCTCTTTGAGTCGAACTACGGTGTTCTGACTTCCTCATTACACGAGAGGATACGTAGGCATAACTTAACAGTTATCGAACAAAAGTCTTTGTATATCTCCCCCTCCTTCCAGCATCATTCTTTAAGCCTCATTATCTTAAGCATTTCACTCTCTTCTTGCACTGACACTTCACATATTCCACTTCACATCTCTTTTGCACTGACACTTGCATTCTTTTCAAGCTTTGATACACAGATCGAACTGGCACTACCCCTTTTAAACACAAATATTTTAAGCGTGGATCCCGTCGAGTACGGCGGACAATCTGGGTGCTAATACCTTCCCAGGTTGTAACCAACCCCCTTTCTCAGTTTCTCTGGTTCGCAACCGTCTTATCCATATATTTCTAGGTTTATGCAGCATTACCTTTCCTTCGGGATAAAAATGCATAGCTGGCGACTCTTTTCTTTCCAGTTCACCCTTGTGTGTTCTCTCCTTTCGCCGACCGTTCGCGTCTGTACCCCTCTTGACCGGGTCTCATTTGGTGGGAGCGACACTATCAACATTCCAGAACATGTCACAAGTGCCAATTTTATGTTGATAAAGTACATATACCTCCATCACCATTGAATGTGTTGACTGCTCCTTGGCCTTTTGCTATGTGGGGCATAAATATGATTGGTGAGATCAAGCCTACTGCTTCTAATGGGCATTGTTTCATCCTTGTTGCTATTGATTATTTTACAAAATGGGTGGAGGCAGCTTCATTTTCATCTGTTACTAAGAATGTGGTGGCTCGATTCATTAAGAATAATCTCATATGTAGGTATGGCATTCCTGAAAGGATTATCACAGATAATGGCTCTAATCTGAACAACACTATGATTATTGATCTCTGCACACAGTTCAAAATTAAGCATCACAATTCTTCTTTGTATCGTCCAAAGATGAATGGGGCAGTAGAAGCTACTAATAAGAACATTAAGAAGATTCTACAGAAGATGACTATCACTTACAAAGATTGGCACGAGATGTTACCATTTGCTCTTCATGGTTATCGTACTACAATACGTACTTCAACAGGGGCAACCCCATTCTCCTTAGTCTATGGTATGGAAGCAGTTTTGCCCATTGAAGTTCAAATCCCCTCCTTAAGAATCATGAAGGATGCAGGCTTGGATGAAGATGAGTGGATTCAAACTCGACTTGACCAGATAAATTTGATTGATGAGAAGAGGTTAGCAGATGTTTGTCATGGTCAGATGTACAAGAAACGAATGATCAAGGCTTTCAATAAGAAGGTTAAGCCAAAGGTATATCAGGCTGGTGACTTGGTAATCAAGCGTATCATACTACCACAGGGTGATCCTAGGGGCAAGTGGACTCCTACTTATGAAGGACCATTTGTGGTCAAAAGAGTATTCTCAGGAGGTGCCATGATGCTTACTACTATGGATGGTGAAGACTTCCCACAGCCTGTAAACGCAGACATAGTTAAAAAATACTACGCATAAAAAGAAACCCGCTAGGTTGATTGGCCTAGGCAAAAATAATGGCATCCCGGCGAACCAAAAGGGTTCGGGCAAAAATTAGGGATATATATATATATATATATATATATATATAAAGAATCTACACCCGGCAAGTCGAAAACCTGAAAGGACGGCTTGGGCAAAAAAGGGTATCCCGGTGGATTGAAAACCTGAAAGGGAAATCCAGGCAAAAGTTAGGGATTAAAGTGTATGACTATATCTCGTTTGGATCACTCATGTAACTTCAACTGATGGTTTTACCTAACTCAAGTTCGAACAGATAAAGATCAATCCAATCGTTTCCGTCTCAACAGCAGAAGATGAGATACTTGAAGATAATGGCAATAGTAGAATTGAAACTCAATAGGATCATTTTTCACATAGCTGTTTTCTTTGTTTTGTAAAAAAATTTACGACGAATTCCTCTTACTAGGATTTATGTCTCCTTGTACAAACTTGCCTATGTATAGGTCACTTTGTGATATAAATAAAATTTCATCTTGGAATCCAGATTTACTTTTACCCTATTTACATAGGCGAAAACGTCCATTGGTTGTGTTTGAATGTATGTATGCTTTTGAATATGATTGATGTTTACCAGAAATGCATAAAATGCAGTAATAGTATTTACTAAGGACGAACGAGGATAGTAGTTCAACGAAGCTTCGCCGGTTCATCCCCACAAGACAATTACAAATCCCCAATACAACAAATCTATCTTTATAGATACTTCGAGTTACATCTCCCCTTGAATTTATTTCCATCTCTTTTATCCTCAGTCGGGATACTCAGGAATTTATTCTTTCAATAGAAGTTCGACGAACGAAGACGGGAGGTTATAAATACTATACTATCAAACGAATCGGGATTTATTTTCCCTAGCCAGCAGTTGTTATACAAGGATATCCAGACGCTTCAGGCTGCATGATTCGTACATACATCATTTACATCATATCATACCATAGCATATTCATAAGTGCATAATACATTTACTTAGATGCACCATACCATGCTTGCATACATATTGCATAAACTAACCTTTTTTTCCTTGCAGGATGGTTATATGCAGATGAAATTCTGACAACAATCCACAACAGTCAGAAATGATCTATACATTACTCAAGATGTCCTTGGAGAGTAGGAAAACGGTATGTACAAAGATCCATTCCCTAATCCAGGATATTTTCAGGAGATTTAATCCTGACACTCTTTTGTCCTCGGAGAGTAGGCAAACGGTCTGTACAAAGATCCATTCCCTAATCCAGGATATTTTCAGGAGATTTAATCCTAACACTCTTTTGTCCCCAGAGAGTAGGAAAATGGTCTGTACAAAGATCCATTCCCTAATCCAGGGCACTTCCAGAAGATTTAATCTATTTGTTCTTGAATAGTAGGAAAACGATATGTACAAAGATCCATTCCCTAGTTCAAGATATTTTCAGAAGATTTAATCTATTTGTTCTTGAATAGTAGGCAAACGGTCTGTACAAAGATTCATTCCCTAGTTCAAGATATTTTCAGAAGAATTAATCCTGATATTCTTTTGTCCTTGGAGAGTAGGCAAACAGTCTGTACAAAGATCCATTCCCTAATCCAAGATATTTCCAGAAGAGATAATCGTCACAGAGATTTATTTCTACTGGTCTATTCACCAATTCAAACCATGTTGCATAAGCGATTCAGAGACGGCCTATACAAAGACCTAGTACTGATATCCAGTATCAACATCAAGATATTATCACCTCCTGATAGTATGAATGGCATCTATAAGCCCATCTCCAGTTCTTCCAAGTGGCATCTTCAAGCCCACTCAAGCATATACAATTAATCATCAGCTTTACTTTACGCACCAGCGAGTGCATATGTTAGGGCTTTTGTGTTCAATCCCCTTCAACCTTCCAGGTCACGAATGGCATATATACCAATCTAACCCCTCAGGTTTCAGAAAATTGAACAGGGGCAGATGTTGCACCCCAAAATTTGCCCTCTCCAAGACAAGACATTGTGTACTAAGAGGTTCACAAGGTTCACAAGGTTCACAAGACATCTCATTAGGTTCACAAGGTCCACAAGGTTCACAATTAGTCAGAAAGTTTGACAATTCCATCAGACAATGCATCCTCCTAAGAAATGCATCTTAAACTAGGGTTTTGACTTTCATCAGGCTAAATGGACTTCCAAGGCTTCAAGTAAGCTTCATAGCATCCTATATGAGTTCAAGAATCCCCATGTCAAGTTTCAAGACTTTCCCAAAAGATTTGCTCAGTCAGATGATCAGATAGGTTAAAATTAGTCAAAGCAGTTAAAAAGTCAAACTGAGGTACACTGTGGTCAAACCAAAGTAAAACTTCATGATTTTTTTCCAACATCAAGTATATGAAGTAAAATTCATCATTTTATCAAGGGTTGATTATGATTCATCAAGGAGATTTCAGATCATCAAGAATCAGGAGTTTCTAAATTAGGGTTTTCATAGGAAAAGTCAACTGAAGTTTGACCAGCCATAACTTTCACATGCTTCATCAAAATTTTTCCATCCAAAGCTCATTTTGAAGGAAATCGAATTCTCTACAACTTTGTGTCTCACGAGCCAAGCCCAAAAATGCTTCATTTGGAAGGTATGAGCTAAATCATTACAGGTCCTTTAAAAAGTCAACAAAAAGTCAACAACTTCCAAAGAGCATAACTTGAGAATGGTAAAAGATATGGACATGAGACCAAAGAGGTTGGTTATAGGACTCTTTAAGCTTTCCAAAATGTCCAAGAACACCTCCATAGCATTAAAATTGAAGGATTTGTGCCCTTGCAAATTGGGAAATGTTTGGGAAGTTTATGAAGAAAATAAGGCCTTAAAACCAATTTTTGCTAAATGAGCCCACCAAATTGCCATCCAATCTTTACAATATCACAAAGCACGACCCAACCCACACCTTTTCTGATTTTTTACATTTTATTTAATATTTATTTGAATTTTATTCATTAAAATACAAATTAAATTAAAATAAAATATGAAAGTCATATATTTGAAAGAGATTTTGATTCTAGAAGGACTTAATACTCATTTAAACTTGATTGATACCATTTAATTTCAGATCATACCAATATAGCAATGTTAGATCAAAATATTTCAAGTTTTAAAGACAAATCTTTTTCAATCTCATAAGGTCCAAAAGTCCAAAGGATTGGTTGGTTTTTTGACCTAAATTCATTATATGATATATAAACAACACATAGCAAGCAAGAACACATGAATTCAGAGCCTCCAAGAGCATTCTCAAACTTAAAAATTTCATTGAAAAACTCATATTCAGATTCTTAGCTAGAGACACTTTCAAAGCAATTTAAAGGTTGCTTTAGCTTCATTGAGACTCATTGGACATGTTTCAATAATTAACAACGCATAAATCACCACCATTTGCATAAACCGAATTGATACTCATGTCATATTTGAATTTTTCGGTTTCACGAGTTTATTGGTTTTTTATTGATTTTGATTATCTAACCTTGTTTGTTTCATTGTACTGAAGCTTTATGGGCAATTGAATTGGAGTTTCATGGACTGAATCGGATTATGCCATAGTTAGGGTTTACACCTCTAGATTAGGGTTTTATGATACAAGTGATTTAAATGATTTTTATTGACATATCTGTGTTGTATGAGCTGTGAGGATCACATTGATGTGACTAATTTGAGAAAATACTCTGTGGTTTGAGCTATATGATATTCGTAGGTTTTCATACGAATAAAAATCGCAGGAAAATGCGTAGGAATTTTCACAGCAAATTCCGCAGGTCAAGAGGTAGAAGAAGGTCAATGGCGCGCAGAAATAATATTTGAATTTCGTATAGGGCTTAAAACGAATTGGTTTCATGTATATGTCACAAAGGGCGTGTAGCTCAACTGGTTTTGGTGAAGCGCTTTGGTGGTAAAGGACCTGGGTTCGATTCCCAGGTCTTGCGTTATTTTTTTTTTTACTTTGTTCTATTTTTCTAAAATATGTAACCCTAATTTCTAAAACCCTAATTTCTAAAACCCTAATTTTTTCTAACCCTAACCCTAATTCTTGTTAACTTTAATATTTTTATAATCTAATAATTATTATTATAGCTGTTTATTATTATTCTAAATACTTTATTTTCTTCTTAAAAATTCTTCAAAATTACTTGTTTAATTTAAAAAAATATTCTCTTAACTTGTATATATTTTATATTTGTGCTAACCTTTTTCTTCTTATAGTTGTTTTATTAACTAACCATTTTATATATAATTTCTTTATTATATTTATATATTATAATGTAACTGCAAAAGCGTTGTAATAGTCGTAGTTTATTATTGTTTTATCGTTTATAAATATTCTTGCCATGGTTAGTAATTATAGGGAGTGATAATATATTTGTAAATTAAAATTAATTTAGAATCACTAATTTAATAAGATAAATATATGAATGTGGACACTCACACACGTAAGTCGATCTTTGATCGCCATCTCGCACTTTCTAAGGGTATTCCTCATGTTGCCTAAATCAAAAAGGTCAAGTAAGGTGTCTTAGAGCAAAGTCTCTTTTCATAAAATATCATCAAGTCCCTTTTAAGATTATAAGATCAAGTCCCTTCGATGTTGCCTACGGTAAATGATCTTGTCCCTTCGAATAAAAGATGATAAGTCCCTTCGTATTTCTAAGACACCTTACAGTTTCCTAAACACAGATGACCCTTCACATATCCCTTATAACATCCAAGGTAATGACTACTTATTCCTTAATAATAGGGCTAGTCTTACCATTGAAAGAACATACAAGAACAGTAAAGATTTAACATAGGGTAGGTTCCTCTTAAGTACTTGCTCACTTTCTCAAAATACCTCATTACACTTCACATTTCCAATAAATTTTCAAAACAAAGTCTATATATATCCATACAAGGATCTTTATAAAGTACTTAAGAAAATTTTTAATCACACACTACACTTCTCAAAACAGTTTAAAGTGAGCTAAGTAACTAAGAGCCCATGGATAACCATGGATATAAAGGGTGCTAACACCTTCCCTTTATATAACCTACCTCCCGAACTCAAAATCTTTTTAATGTCTTTCCTGTTCTTTTATGCCCATTCCTTTTGGATAAAATAAAAGTCGGTGGCGACTCTTGCTATCTGCAACATTTAAACTAAAGTCAGTTCTCCCACCGTGTTACAGGTGGTCGTGAAAATGAAATAACAGGCATCGACAACGGTGGTCGGGAAATTAAAATGACAGGCATCGACAACGGTGGTCGGGAAATAAAATAACAGACATCGACACGGTGGTCGTGAAAATAAAATAACAGGCATCGACAACGGTGGTCGGGAAATTAAAATGACAGGCATCGACAATGGTGGTCGGGAAATAAAATAACAAACATCGACACGGTGGTCGTGAAAATGAAATAACAGGCATCGACAACGGTGGTCGGGAAATTAAAATGACAGGCATCGACAACGGTGGTCGGGAAAATAAAAAAAAACAGACATCGACAACGGTGGCCGGGAAAATAAAAAAAAAGCAGACATCGACAACGGTGGTCGGGAACATAAAAAAAAGCTGACATCGACAACGGTGGTCGGGAAATAAAATAACAGACATCGACAACGGTGGTCGGGAAATAAAATAGCAGGCGCCAACATGGTGGTCGTGAAATAAAAACAACGGACATCAACAACGGTGGTCGGGAAATAAAATGACAGACATCGACAATGGTGGTCGGGAAATAAAATAGCAGGCGTCGACATGGTGGTCGTGAAATAAAAACAAAGGACATCGACAACGGTGGTCGGGAAATAAAATAACAGACATCGACAATGGTGGTCGGGAAATAAAATAGCAGGCGTCGATATGGTGGTCGGAAAATAAAAAGAACGGACATCGACAACGGTGGTCGGGAAATAAAATGACAGACATCGACAACGGTGGTCGGGAAATAAAATAGCAGGCGTCGAGATGGTGGTCGGAAAATAAAATATCAGACAAATAATTCAAATTGATAAATCAACAGGTTGTTGATACCAAGAATAAAGAAAACGAACACAACGTTTGGGAAGTGGCTATGTGCAACCAACTGATACCAGGGGTAGAAAATAGCGTACTCAAATAGTCAACGGCTCCAAGAGACCGGCTGGTACTGAGAATAAAGATGAGAAGGTTGGATTTTTCAGCAGGATATCCAACCTCTAGAAATTCCTTAACCGAAGAGTCAAGAGAAGACCTTCAGGAACCATCAGGAGACACATGTATGTGCCAAATCAAATGGACTTAGACTACAAGCAAATGGTTTTCCAACCAGTTTAACAGATTCATGCCAATGACAATTGGACTTCAGAGAGATTCTTGTAAAATGACAATAGATTACATGTTAGAAGAGGCTTGTTTTGCAAGGTATGACTCTTTTCTACTGTGAGCAGATGCTCGATGAGTAAGACGGTACCAGGGCTTAATGCTAAGAGCGAAGCGACATGACTAGCACATGAGAAAGACATACCGACTCATATGATTTCCAAATATGCCCCTGTAATGGGTATTGGATGGAATAGTTCTTGGAAGACGACTCTTTAGACAAAGATGACGACATTATTCCCGACACCCGTCTTGAACTCAAAATTCACGGACATAAGGTCTGTTAGAACAACTTGAAGGCACGGAGCGGATTTTCCCCTATGTGATTCATCTTGCCCCGGAATCAATGGTTTTGAAAATTTCCTCTTCTCAAAAAGTTTAGACCAACCTGCCATGACATGGCCTTGAAATGGTTGCCCCAGTGCCGGAATGTCGGAGATTTTCCTCCTAGTTATCTGATTCCTGGGATGGGAGACTTCTGGTCTGATAGTGGTTGCCCTTGGATGGGCTTCTCTTACTAAATTGAACTCCCTAACTGGCTGCGTTCATTGGGATGCTGAATGGACTTGCAAACAAACATTATTTATTTAAAAATTGGCAATTTTAATGCAACGTTTATGCAAGTTTTGAAATCACAATTTATTGGTATGATAGTGATACAATGGAGTTGATTTAAAATAAAAGTGGATCTAGCCATTTATGGAATGGCAGATGAAGTGATCAACATAAATGATTAGAAAAGATCGTTAGGAGTCAGGTTAACACAACCTCGTTGTAGTATTCTCTCAAAATAAACCCTTCCTCAACTAGGTCTTTTAAGGGTTGTAACGTGGCTTGGTTCACGGTTTATGAAACAAAGTATAAAAGGCTCAAAATTTATTTGTTCCCATCCCATCTTCGTGATGATCTCCAATCATATGTTCAGTTAATTTGACATACGCATTCATATCTCAAAACTCTTTTGACAATGCGTGATAAGGATCAGGATTTGAAAGTGATGGCAGCCACCTTGCTTTTTCCTGCTTTGTAGAGGATTTGATGACTTCATTAATTTCGCCTTAAGTTGTCTCTTTCTGTTTTTGACTTAGCGGACCTTTTCTTTGTATTTCTTTTTCCTTACGCCATTCTTTCGTTGAGGGGTTATGACTTCCATTTTATTGGAGGATAGAGAATACGTACTACAAACTTTTGGCTCTTCACGACTTCTTTGGTGTGTGAATGAAAGTATGTTGCTGATCCTTCTTGAATGATGGATTGAAACTCTTGAAGATTGAATGCAAACAGATTAACTAAACCGACTACCCTGCCCCATGTTTGAAATTAAGGGTTTTTTCATTTTTGAAAAAGAAAACTCATACTTCTAGGCTCGAAGGGGTTATCGAGGGATTATCTTCCTTATTTCACCGGTGTCTGGGAATTTGAAACAATGCATGTACATCATTGGCAAGGTTTTAATTGAGAGCATACAAATGGAGTATTCAGGTATCTGGTTTTCATCATCCTCCCTCCAATCTTTGCTAAAACAAAAGTTTGATAAACAAAAGATAGAAATATATTTTTGCTTTTTTGTAACAATGAAAGAAAACGAGTGAATACGAATGGATTGATTCAAAATATGCATAAACATTTCATTAATTTTGTCAATTCAAAAACAACAATGCTAACAAGCAAATACAAAATCAACATGCAAAGAAAATACAACAGTGCTAAAACAAACAAGGGATTGCCAGCTTTAGGGAATTGAAAATGTCTTGATTTACTGTTTTCAAGAGACGCCCCGAAGAGTCTTTGTACTCACTTAGGTGAGAGATTGACATGCACCAACAGGTTTCCTTCCAGAAAGGATATGTATTTTTTATCGATCAATTGTTGTACCTTGGCTTGAAAAGCTCTGCAGTCTTCAGTTGAATGCCCCATTGATCCAGCATGATATCCACATTGCTCATGTGGATTATACTCAGGAGGGTATGGCTCTGGCAATGGCTTGAGAGACTTGGGAACCACTAATGAGCTTTGAATCAAAGGTTGCAGAAGCTGAGTGTATGATAAAGGTACGGGGTGAAGAGGAGCACTCCTTCTTTCTAAATTGTTGCGAGGCTTATGCTGACTATGATGTTGATTTAGATATTCTCGGCTTTGGGCTTGCTGACTTGGACGAAAATTGTCCCTGGTAATCGAAGTAGTGTCTTCAAATGACAGAAAGTTCTTCTCAATTAAATCTTTCACAACGCGTTTTAAGGCATAACAACCTTCCAAATCGTGCCCTGAAGCACCATCATGGAATAAACAATGGGCATTTGGATTGTAGTTTGCTGGGAGTAGATCCGGCGGAGGACCCAGAGGCTTTGGAACAACCAATCCTTTCTTCAACAATGAAGGATATAATTCTGTGTAGGTCATTTGGATTTGAGGGGTTGAGGGCCTTCTCCCTTGTCTTCTATTCTGATTTGAGACACCCTCTGGACGAGGATCTTGAGCTTTTAATTGCTGATAAACTGGCACTACTGGCACTACTGGCACTCTAGGTACTACTAGCCGCTTGATATGATGACTTTTAAGTTCCTCACACTCAATGTTGGATGTCATCTCTTCCGATCCACCTCCTACTTCTCTTTTGCTTCCGCCAGCAAGAGTGGTGACATTGAAATTCCAAGATGGTGTCCTATTACTCTTGTGAGAAGGCAAAGACGCTCCATCAGTTATGTGTGTGACCTGTTCTTTATGGTACAAAATCTTAAGAACCTTCATAGGTCTCTTTCCTTTCTTATCTCCTGGCTCAACAATCAAATTGTATGCAATCGGCTCTCCTTCTAGGGGGACTAGCGACTTAATCACACTTTGTAACTTGAACTCAAAACTCTGGCATTCTTCAATAGGGTGCCCCATGGCTCCAGTGCCGTATCCACATTCAACCTTTGCATGGTCCTCTTCAAGAATTAACCTTTTTTTATGGATCAACCTTTGTACCCAAACTTTCAATTCAGGGCAAGTATCCAAATCACGTCCTACCACCCCTTTATGGAATTCACAGATCGCATTCGTATCAGGGTTGTACCATGTATTTGGAGATGGCACAGGTTTGTAAGGAGTTATCAATGAATTTTGGATTAATAGCGGGTAGAGCTTGTTGAGTGGCATAGGAATGGTTTCATAGTGAGCTTCACTCCCTTTGTTCTGACACTGCCCCTTGTTTCGCTTTCTCTTCTTTTTTCGACCTTGAGAAGAAACTGCCAGAGGATATTGAGGTACTGATTTGAAAATCAGAGGTTGACTTTGACCTAATAGGGGAGATCCATGAGTTGGCAGCTGAGAAGTTGCCACAGGTAAAAACTCTTGACTCAAGGCAACATCAAATGGAGGTAGGACATTAGCTCTCTCTGCTGCGGCCATGGGCACAAGGCGACCCTCCTTCTTCAACAGAGCTTGTATGGTTTCCAAGACCCATTCCATCTGTTTCTTCAAGGAATTAATCTCTTCTTTCAACAATTCTTGACCTTTCCTTAGTTCATCCACTGTTTCTTGAGACATATTTCTTAGTTCTGAACATGTGCCGGGAATCAAACTGCTGACCCAAGACAAAATATTGAATGAGCTTACTCTGAGGGAAGAAAAAGATGTGCAATGTAGATGCAATGGTATGCGAACGGATGGAATGCAAGGATGGTTTCAAGGAACTCAAAAAGCAAATGCAAACATCCAATTATAAAAACTTTTCCAAAAGGGATTATAAGCTGAAGTTTGTCTATGGTTAAACTTGCGATGTTTGCAATAGACGTCTCTTTGTTCCTTGAAGACCTTACTGAAATGATGCATATGATGCAAAGACGCAAGGATGCAAAGATGCAAGGATGCGAGGTGTCACAAGTAAATCCAGAACCTTCTTAATAGGTGGGCTGTAAGAGACTGGTTCTACGTTTTGCTAACCATAAGTCCCACTCACAGGATGGTTTCTACAGTGATGATTTTAAGGAAACTCAAGGTCACAGACGTTTATCGTATTAACGCCCTGCCGCAGGCTAGCTGCATTGTGACGATAATAATGATAAGGTCTACCTTGAGTGGAGTTCTCATGCTAGGCTGATAAAGGGGCGAGCCCTCGGAGCCTAACATTACATAACTACCAAAATTGAAACAGGTCCTAGGGGTCCCAGAATCACAGCCCTTTCGTGAATTAGGTCACGCGACAGGCTAGCTGCGTTGCGATAATATCTACGAAAAGTATAACTATCTGGGGGAGCTTTCATGCTAGGCGTGCAAGGAGCGAGTCCTTGGAGACTAACATTAATAACATCCAATTCTAAACTTAGGTGTTCCCTCTGCTTTTCCGCCACTCAAATTTTACTTGCAAAGTGACCCCAATATCCCACAGACAAGTAATACAATGAGCAATGAAAGGAAGGCGATAAAAGAATAAACAAACATAAACGATAAACAATAGAGAAGACAAAAAGAGACAAGATCAAACAAATAAACACACAAAGCTAAGTTAGGCTTGACTCTCTCTAGCATGGAGCTTACCCCAGCAGAGTCGCCAACTGTCATACCTCGAAAATAATACGATCCTAAAACAAACAACAGAGTCTCCACCTAATTCTATTTATTCTACGAGAGAAAAGGGAGATATAGATACAACCTAATAAAGGATAAGAAGCGGTTTACGAAACCAAATTCTAAGTTCGGGAGTCGGTTACGCAAGGGGAAGGTATTAGCACCCCTCACGTCCGTTGTATTCAACGGGAACCTCTTAGCTAATTATGCGATTAAATGTTTGATCTTAACTCTTGTCTTCTAAATGATTGTTAATATTTTTGTTAAAGGAAAAGAATTATAATTACTATTGATACAGAGAAAATATTAAAGTTTTTATTATCGTGCTTTAAATAGAAAAATAATTAAATGTTTTATTAGGGTGCTCGCGAAGGATTAAAATCCCCGTGCCTACGTATTCCCTTGTGCAATGGGAAAGTCAGAGCTCCGTAGTTCGTGCTACTACGATTTGTGATTTTTAATTGAACGATTGTTTAAAACGCATTCTACTGCTAAGCGTTGGCTTATACTCGCGGTGGAGGTTGAAGCACTAGCTTGTTTGCGAGATAGAAAGATTTAAGCAATGTTCGTTTTGAAGAAAAGTGTTTGACTTTTGTTAAGGTGTTTTAGACGAAAGGGCGAATGAATCACGTCGCGTGGGGCTAGCCCAGGAGCGATTGCATTCCAGAACGTGCGGAGTGCTAGACTCCGGAGTTCCGTCTTTCGCTGATTAATTATAAAAATGATTTAAATTGGTTGGTAAGTTTTAAGTTGTTTTAAGATATGAAAGATGCGAATGGACTACGTCACGTGGGGCTAGCCCAGGAGCGATCAATTCCAGAACGCGTGGAATGCTAGACTCCGGAGCTCTATTCTTCGTTAATTAATTTATACGATTAGATATTTCGAAATACGGAAGGCGAATGGACCACGCTGCGTGGGGCTAGCCCATTAGCGGTCCATTCTAGAACGTGCGGAGTGCTAGACTCCGGAGCTCTGTTTTTCGTATTTTAAAAAAATATTAAATAAGTTGAATAAATGTTTTTTTAGACGTTTTAGAATCGATGTATTTTAATAACGAAGGAGCGAACGAAACATTACGCGTGGGGCTAGCCCAGTTGTGATTCGTTTCAGAACGTGCGGAGTGCTAGACTCCGGAGCTCTGTTCCTTGTTAATTTAATTAAGGCGCATAAAAGATTATGCAGATGGCGATCATAAAACCGACTTACGTGTGTCTAAAAAATGATGTACGAATTTACTTGGCGTTGGACCAAGAAACTTTAATTTTAAATTTTGAAACAATTAGAAATAGGGAAAATGTATTTATCATTATTTACTTAACAGTCTATGGTCATAAATGCTGAAAATAAATCATACAAGTGAGCATGAGATTCAAACTAATATAAATGAGCAATAATCGTCGAGTATATACCAATGGTCATCATATGAACGAAAAAAATCAGGTAAATTTTATTCAATAGATTTTCTAATAAAAACAATTAATAAATTAACTAGAAAGTAAATAAATAAAATAAAATTTAAAGTAATTGATTTATATGTAACATTTCTTATGTTTTTTTTTAGAATTTTATAAGAGGAACAAATAAATAAAACAAAATTTAGATAACTAATTTACATAAAATTACTCTTGTGTTTTTTTTTAGAAATTTATATATAAAAAAATAAATAAAATAAGACAAACGAAAAGGAATGGGCTGGATAAGAAAATAAAAGGGATATTGGGAGGAATTTGACCCAACATTGGCGCGGGTCGTTGGACCGGGTCGGTTTCAAGGGTGGTGTCTGAGTCAACGTTTTGACGGGTTCTAAAAGGGGAAAGATAAGCATAGGGTTTGTAATGCAGTAGCCTCCCAATCATTTTCAAAACGCGTCCCTCACCTTCGCTCAACTTTCTGCCTCTCCCATGGAAGGCTCTCTCCTCCCACGCGTCTCCCCTCAACCTCTCTCAAACTCCCCCTCACTCGTGATTGAAGATCAACAACAACTCTCACCTCTCGCTCATAATTCCCAACCTCGCGACTCCTCTCACTCTCGCACTGCAATCCTCAAATCTTTCCCTCTCTCTTGATTGAAGATCAATAACAACTCTCACCTCTCGCTCATAATTCCCAACCTCGCGACTCCTCTCACTCTCGCACTGCAATCCTCAGATCTCTCCCTCTCCAATCTAAACTCAACTCTGTTCTTCTATTACTACAACCTTCTACAAGCGAAACAGAGCGAAACCTTAGGCTATTGAAATCAACCAAACTAAACCTAGCAAATGAGGTTTAGGGGAAAAATCAAACAGATACAGGAGACCTAAACCTAATCAAGCTCCTAGAACCTTAACCTTAATACGTATTAGACTTACAATAAACACATAATTAATTGGAACAAAATCAAATCTTCGAAAAGAACGAGAGAAAAGCTTACCGAGGCGGACGTGCGAACTCAGGTATACCTCTCATCACCTCTTGCCTTTCTTTTCTTCTTTCTGTGGGCTCTCGTGTTTGTTGCTGGTATGGGTTGGTTTTACGGCTCCTTCGATATTGCGATGTTACTCTGAAACTCTCTCACCGCTTCTCTTTGCTTCTTTTTTGTTTCCCTTATTTTGATTTTTGTGTGTGGTAAGGACGAAGACGACTGTAGAAGTGTTCGACGTAAAGTGGCAGCAATTCTGCATTTTTTGGTTTTCTTGGAAAAAGGAAAGTACGGTTACGGATTGCGGCAGAAGTTTGGAGTGTAAGTATAGGTGAGTTATCTTTAAGGTTTTTCGGGATTCATTCTATGATGTTGTGTATTCTATTTTAAAGTCGTCGTGATGAGTAACATGACAATGTTTGGGATTTGTTTTTCTTCTGTTTTTTCAGATGAAGTTTTGAAGAAGCTTCATTGACTGGATAGCGATGGGGAGGGTCATGTTGTTTGGTGCAGGGATCATGGAAGGTTATGGTTGAGTAATAGCGAATATTTTTGATTCGGAAAACTCAAAGGTAACTATGTTTTAAGTAGGAGTTTTCTTGAATAACAGTTTGTTGAAAAAGGTACATATTGGTATGAAATTTGCACAGGCGAAGGCTTGTTTCAGTTTGGTCGAAGAAGATTGCGGAATGGTGGTTTTCCGTGTTTGTGTTTTCAGTGAGGATAATGGTAGCTGCACAATAGGCTTGTAACTGGTTGTTGTTGTTGACGGATGCCTACTTCGCGGATTTCATTTGCGGATGAAGGTTTGTCCCCTCTTTTTTTGCTAAGTTTCAGGCATTTTTTATGCTTTGAGGGATTGTTTGGTTGCGGTTATAGTGATGGAGTTGGATGCTAATTTGTGTATGGTTTGCTTTCTGTTGTGAGATAGATATTGTTGTGAGTAAACATGGATGCTGGTTTTTGTGATGGTTTTAAGTGTTTGGTTGTAGTGTTTTTGTGAAAATTGTGGCTATTGATATTGTTTTTGCTTTTTATGAAGTTTGGATCTCCCGTCTCTCTTGTGGCTGCTGCCTCCCTTTAAATAAAACAGTTTATATATATATATAGGGTAGGATTAGGGTTTTAGGGATTTTGAAATTATGAAAGCTTGTTAGCTAAGTTTGACAGAGTCTCTTGGGGAGGGGAAATTCTGCCCTTTGAAAATGATGTATGAGGGTATGACAGGGCTGGAATTGCAGCAGGTCTGCTGCACTTTGACTACAAATTTTGTTTTATTTGTGAAGTGTAAAAAAAGAAGAAAAATCATGCTGTTACTGTGCTGTACATTTTTTTGAAATTATGCTTTTGTGAATTTCCTTATTATATTAACACTAAATGGCAAAATGTTTTATGATTATGTATGGTATGCATAAAGAAACAAAATGAAGTGAAATATGATAATGCTTGATGTAAATTAATGCTTATTGATCACACTAAATTTCACCGTATTTCTGACTCCGATTTCGCATGCATTCTTAGCTTTTATTGTTATTTTGTTATGTTATTACTTTGTTTTCTTTTGTTTTCAGGTTTTTATTGTAATCGGGGCTTGAATCGAGAAAAAGGAGCGAAAAAGGAGTGGAAACGGACGAAAACCTAGAAATTCAGCGTTTTGCACTTACGGCACCCACCGTGGTGGGCGCCATGGGGTTAGCCATGACGTGGCCACGTCTCGAGACCACTCCACAACTGCCAAGACCCACGATCCCCACTCTTCCATTCCCTATTAGTACTATGGCGGGCGCCATAGGCCTGTGGCGGGCGCCACAAGGCAAAAAAGCAGTTCCCTCCACTTTTTAGTGGAGGGGCATCCTGGTCATTTCCCGCATTTAGTTTTCCTATAAATAGGACTTTAGTTTTTCGTTTTTCTTCATCCAAACATAGATTTCTCTAGGCATATATCAGTTTCAAAGCAGTTATCATTCCACATCGGGGTGTTTCTACAATCGAGTGATCGAGTCTGTAATCTGTCTGTGTGATCGAGTTTTGGAGCACTCTGGAGGAAGTTAATCCTGCCGCCATTTTAATTCCAGTTCGTATTTTACTTTTCTGCATTGCTTTACTTTCATTTATTTCTTGCACTGCTTTACTTTCTTTATTATCCGCACTCACACTTTATTTTATTTATTTCCCGCACTCGCTTTACTTTCGTTTATTACCCGCACTTGCACTAAATTCCTTTATTTCCCGCACTCGCACTAAATTACTTTATTTCTCGCACTCGCACTAAATTCATTTACTTTCCGCACTCGCACTAAATTACTTTTATGAAAAATTATAAAAAGAATCTTTACTTTATCATGTCTAACTAATTCCATAAAGGTTAGAATGTAAGGATCGTAATTGAACCAGTAATCCGTATAATTGTTCGTGGAAACACTTAAGGGCTATTTTATCTTTCAATTCAATCTAATTGTTTTTAACTATTTCAAAAACAGCCAAAAGCGCTTTGTCTAGTTCATTAGGAGTTTTTAGATTAAAAAGAAAAGAGATTTTAAAACGACTTTCGGACGCGTTAGGAAGTTTAGAGTCTGGTTCGTAAGAACCTCTTTTTGCTAAGAAGTCCAGGTTAAAATACTTTTCAACTTAGTTAAGATACTACATTTCTTAAAAATAGGTTTACTACTCTAACGCAGTACACACCTTTTTATCCGTGACAATAGGAGGGGTTGATTAGTGAGTACAACTCGGTTCTGAATACGCGAAAGCGACAGTTCCTGTTAAATTAGTTCTTTTCAAAGGAGAAAACATTTCCCATAAGTAGTTCCATTAACAAGTACTGGATTATCATTGATTACGTGAATTACATTCGAGCCTGTCTTTGTTTATTGTTTAAAATTATCATTTTATTTACCATTGCACCCTTCTTAAAACCCTTATATTTAGTTGCCTTAGATACACACCATAACAACAGGTACGATAGATTGACACTTGGTCTCTGGTGATTCGATAATCTTTTATATTACTCTGACGTGTTCGTACACTTGCGAAAAACACGCATCAAGTTTTTGGCACCATTGCCGGGGACCGATTTCGTCAAATTTCATTACCCTGTAGTTATACCGTCTAGACTAAGTTTGTTACCCACCGGTCAATGCGAAAGACTCGCAGTGCCGGAAGTTTAGTAGACCCTCTAGCTGAACCTGAACGTTACGCTCGCGCACGTTTGTTTTTCCATAGGAATAGGAGAGCTATGGCCGAAGATCAAAACCGAAGACCTCTTAAGGACTTCGCCCAACCATCAAACGAGGAACCTAGTTCTAGTATAGTAAACCCCGCTATCCCAGCCAATAATTTTGAACTTAAACCATCCCTGCTGCAATTAGTGCAACAGAGACAATTCGCAGGTCTCGCTACTGATAACCCGAACCAACATTTAAAAAACTTTCTTCAGTTAGCAGACACCTTTAAAACCAATGGAGCTTCTCCTGAGGCGATACGTTTAAGATTATTCCCCTTTTCCCTTAGAGATAAAGCTCTATCATGGTTAGATTCCCTTCCACCCAATTCAATAACAACTTGGGATGACCTTAGGAAAGTTTTCCTTGCTAGATATTTTCCCCCAAGTAAGACCGCTCTTCTTCGAAACCTAATAACCAGATTTACCCAACACCAAGGAGAGTCGTTGTTCGAAGCCTGGGAGAGATATAAAGAACTATTAAGAGCATGCCCACATCATGGCTTAGAGAATTGGCTAATCATTCAAACCTTCTATAATGGACTTCATTATAACACTAAGATGACCATCGACGCTGCCGCTAGTGGCGCACTGATGAACAAACCTTACCCTAAAGCTAGTGCCCTTATCGAGGATATGGCCCAAAACCATCAATCATGGGGAGTAGAACGAGCGACAGTGGAAAAGAAGGAAGCCCAAGGAGGAATACATGAGCTAAGCTCTATAGACATGATTCAAGCTAAAATGGACGCGTTGGCCCTTAGAGTCGAACATATGTGTGCAACTCCGAATACTGTAGCCGCAGTTTCACCGAATTGTGAGATATGTGGAACGCAAGGACACCAATCCACCGAATGCAATCTGTTAAATGAGACCAACACTGAGCAAGTAAACTATACCCAAGGGAACCCATTTTCAAACACATATAACCCTGGATGGAGGAATCACCCGAACTTCTCCTACAAAAATAATAACCCTATTCAAAATACCGCACCTCCAAGACAACAAGGTTACCAAGCCCCAAGAACAAATCAACCTATGCAACCTGTGCCACCAAGTTCGAGCCTTGAGGAAGTTGTAAAAAAATTTATCACCGCTCAAACACAACAAAACAAAGAGTTCATGAACCAAAACGTCCATGTTAACGAACTAATTACCCAGTTAGGAACCAAGGTTGATCAAATCATTACTCATAATAAGATGCTTGAAATCCAGATCTCTCAGGTAGCTTTAAACCAAGCCCCTCAGACTACACCTGGAGGACAGTTCCCTGGACAACCTCAACAAAACCCGAAAGGGCAAGCAAATGCCATTACTCTACGAAGTGGAACCGCTTATAAGGAGCCTTTAAACCCTAGATTAAGTGAGCCCGAAACTTCTGAGAGGAATGAAGAGAAGGAACCAGAGGACTCTGAAACCCCGGAAAGTCAAGAAAAAGGAGAAGAACCTAAAAATAAAACCTATGTACCACCACCGCCATACAAACCACCAATACCTTACCCTCAAAGATTAAAGAAAACCCAAATTGATAATCAATATCAAAAATTCGTTAAGTTTATAGAAAAACTTCACGTAGAAATCCCCTTTACAGAAGCCATCACCCAAATACCTTCTTACGCTAAGTTTCTCAAAGACATACTTACAAATAAACGTAGACTTGAAGATCCGAAACCCGTGGAATGTAATTCTATTTCCGAAAATAGGTTAGCAAAGAAAGATAAAGATCCCGGAAATTTTTCCATTCCTTGTATTTTGGGGAATCATGTCATCGAAAAAGCTTTTCTAGACTTAGGAGATAGTGTGAGCTTAATGCCTTTAGCAGTTTGTGAGAGATTAAACTTAGGAGAATTACAACCTACTGAGATGTCACTTAAATTAGCTGATAGATCCGTTAAATACCCTATAGGCATACTTGAAGACGTCCCTGTTAGGATAGGTCAGCTGTTTATACCTACTGATTTTGTTGTCATGGACATTAAAGAAGATGACGACATACCAATCCTCCTAGGTAGACCGTTCTTATCAACTGCTGGAGCCGTAATAGATGTTAAAAAAGGGAAACTAACTTTTGAGGTAGGTGACGAGAAGATAGAATTTATACTTTCAAAATTTCTTATGGCACCTGTGATAGGAGATGCTTGTTATGCCTTAGATATCATCGAAGAATGCATTAGGGATTTAGAACAAGAAGAAGAAACTGAATCTATAAAATTGCCATCAACCCTTATTTTGGAAGATGACAATTATAAAAGACCCTACATTGATGATAACCTTCACGAATGTTTATCTCTTACCCCAGATCTTATGCCTTGCCCTATGAAACCAACCGTAAAACTTAAGGAACTGCCTAAAAACCTAAGATATGAATTTCTTGATGAAGAGATGACCCTTCCAGTTATAGTCAGTGCTACCTTGAACCAAGAAGAAACAAACCAATTGTTAGATGTTTTACGAAGGTACCCCTCAGCCTTAGGATATAAGATCTCAGATCTAAAAGGAATAAGCCCATCCGTATGCATGCATCGGATTTTGCTTGAAGAAGATTCAAAACCTTCCAGAGAACACCAATGAAGAATAAATCCTATAATGAGTACTATAGTTAAGACTGAAGTTCTTAAGTTACTAGAGGCAGGTATAATATATCAGATCTCGGACAGTAAATGGGTGAGTCCTGTGCATGTAGTACCTAAAAAGGGAGGCATCACAGTCGTGCAAAACGAGAAGGGCGAACCTGTAGAAAAAAGAACCAATGGAGGTTGGCGTATGTGCATAGATTATAGAAAATTAAATAAAGCAACTAGGAAGGACCATTTCCCATTACCATTCATAGACCAAATGTTGGAGCGCCTAGCCAGACACTCTTACTTTTGTTACCTAGATGGATATTCAGGATTCTTCCAAATACCTATTCACCCCGAAGATCAAGAAAAAACTACCTTTACATGCCCAGTTGGAACTTTTGCCTATAGAAGAATGCCTTTTGGACTCTGTAATGCTCCTGCCACTTTCCAACGCTGCATGATGTCTACCTTTGCAGACTATTTAGATGGAATCATGGAAGTATTTATGGACGATTTCTCAGTTTGTGGGTCAGATTTCAAAAATTGTCTTATCAACCTTGAGAAAATCCTGGAGAGATGTGTGGAGGTAAACCTTGTGCTAAATTGGGAAAAATGTCATTTCATGGTCACCGAAGGGATTGTTTTAGGACATATAATTTCCGAAAAAGGTATAGAGGTAGATAAAGCAAAAATAGAAGTCATAGAGAATCTAAAACCGCCGAAGACTATCAGGGAGATAAGAAGTTTTCTTGGACATGCCGGATTTTACCGACGTTTTATCAAGGACTTCTCCAAAATAACAAAGCCCTTAACTGGTCTTTTAATGAAAGATGCTGAATTCATCTTCGATGAAAAATGTACTGAAGCATTTAATCTTCTGAAGCAAGCTCTGATTTCAGCACCTATAATGAAACCCCCTGATTGGTCAGAACCGTTTGAGATAATGTGTGACGCTAGTGATTATGTTGTTGGAGCCGTTCTAGGTCAGAGAAAAGACAAAAAGTTACACGTAATTTATTATGCCAGTAGAACCCTAGACGCTGCATAGCTTAACTACGCAACAACCGAAAAAGAGCTCCTAGCTGTAATTTTTGCCATAGATAAATTTAGATCTTATCTAGTAGGAGCCAAGATTATAGTTTATACCGACCATGATGCCATTCGTTACTTACTAAGCAAAAAGGATGCCAAGCCTAGGTTACTTCGATGGATTCTATTACTGCAAGAGTTTGATTTGGATATCCGTGATAAGAAAGGCACTGATAATGTGGTGGCTGATCACCTTTCTAGGCTAGAATACCTGAAACCTGACTCAGTACCCATAAATGACGATTTTGCCTATGATAGACTGATAGCCCAACTAGAAACTATTGAAGATGATAACCCAGACCTACATGAGAATTCTCATAAATCCTTAGCTATAAGTAATGTACCTTGGTATGCAGACTTTGTTAATTATCTAGCCGCTGACATCATACCCCCTGATCTAAACTACCACCGGAAGAAGAAGTTCTACAGTGATGTGAGAAACTTCTATTGGGAAGAACCATTTCTTTTCAAGAGAGGTAAAGATGGAATTTTCCGCCGTTGTGTTCCATAAGAAGAGGTAAATAATATAATTGAGCATTGTCACTCTGCACCCTATGGTGGACATGCAAGCACATCTAAGACCTACGCCAAGATTCTTCAAGCTGGCCTATTCTGGCCTACTATGTGGCGTGATGTCCATGCTTTCATCGTCAAGTGTGACAGATGCCAACGCACAGGAAATATTTCAAGACGTAATGAAATGCCGTTAAGAAATATCCAAGAAGTAGAACTCTTCGACGTATGGGGTATAGACTTTATGGGACCGTTCCCACCATCTTTTGGAAATCAATACATCTTAGTAGCCGTTGACTACGTGTCTAAATGGATTGAAGTTATCGTCGCACCCACGAACGACACCAGAGTAGTCATCAAACTATTCAAAAACTATATATTTCCCAGGTTTGGAACCCCCCGTTTAGTCATAAGTGATGGAGGATCACACTTCATATCGAGAATATTTGATAAACTTTTAAGCAAGTATGGAGTTAAGCATAGAGTAGCAACACCATACCACCCACAGACCAATGGACAAGTGGAAGTATCTAATAGGGATATCAAACAAATCCTCGAGAAGACTGTCTCTATATCTAGAAAGGATTGGTCACAGAAACTTCAAGAAGCATTATGGGCCTATAGAACCGCTTTCAAAACTTCTATAGGAACAACCCCTTATCAACTGGTCTATGGAAAATCATGTCACTTACCTTTTGAGTTGGAGCATAAGGCATATTGGGCCATCAAAACTTTGAATTTGGATTACTTGACAGCTGGTGAGAAACGTATCCTTGATATCCACAAATTAGAAGAGCTCAGACAATCTGCCTATGAAAATGCCATCATATACAAAGAAAGAACAAAAGCTTGGCATGACAAAAGAATCATAAGAAGAGACTTAAAAATAGGCGATCCTGTTCTCTTGTTCGATTCTAGGTTACGACTTTTTCCAGGAAAACTTCGTTCGAGATGGACTGGCCCTTTCGAAGTATCTAAGATCCTAAGATTCGATGCTATTGAAATCAAGAACCAAACATGTAATCTGTTCATCGTCAATGGACAGAGGTTGAAGCCCTACGAAGGAGGTGACATCCCAACAACATACACATGCCATACTCTGAGTGATCCACCATATCCTTCCAATGATGTTTAAAAATCGGTCGTCGAGCTAATTACGTTAAACAAGCGCTGCATGGGAGGCAACCCATGGTTTTCTTATTTATGTACTTTTTTATTTTTACTTTACTTTAATTTGTTTATTTTATTAGTATTATGTCAGGACTAACGATTGAATGTTTTATGTGCTTTCAGGACTTGTTTGCTAACCTTGTGCAGAATGCAAAACCCTGATGACATGCATGTGGCCTTTAGAGACGACGCAAAGAGAGAATGTTACTATGTCCACATGAGACGCCCTATGGCTCCTACCAGGTACCCCGACCATGACTGCATGGATGCCTTGGGGATAGAGCCAAGCGTCAGATTCTTATGCCATCAACTCCAGTGGGACCAGTTTGACGACAGGAACAACACTTATAGGAACTTGACTCTTGAGTTCCTCAGCTCGTTTCATCATGACCCTTGGGCTGGACCCGATGGACTCGCTGTTTTCAGGTTGTTCGGGATTGACTACTCCTTCTCTCACAAAGAGTTTGGTGATTTACTAGGTTTTCAGACTACTCCTGATGCTATTCCAGAGATACCGATGGGATATTTTATAAGCAGAGAAGTGGAAAAGTTTTGGTCTAAAATATCAGGTGGAGGAAGCCAAGATCCTTCCACCCAGTTTTCTCAGGTAATCTACAACCCTGCGTTAAGGTACTTCCAGATGATTCTAGCGCATTCTTTCCTAGGTTTGCCAGATACAGAGACTCTGCTAAGTGAAGAGGAGATTTTCCGATTGTTTTGTGTGACTCAGTCTCGCTCAGTTGCTTGTGGCAACTTTCTGTTGAAGGGCCTTGCTAGTGTTTCCAGATCATCCGTAGGCATCATACATGTCGGTGGGATTGTTACGCAGATAGCTACTGCATTGGGTTTGTCTCGCAAATTATTGCACCTCAGGACCTTCTGCTGCTACACCACCCTGGATGTTGATTTTTGTCTTGACAGAGGACTGATGAGAATGGCTTCTTTTGAGCCCAACATGTTTAGATTACTGATCGACGGCGAAGCGATACACTACTTTACATTACCAGACCCGCTGATGACCAGTGTCCATGATCCTGCAAATTGGAGTTATGCTCTAGAGGGTTATGGAGAGACTGTCGAAGAGCCGAAATCGCCTCCCGCCGCTGAGTACACTCCTACACCTCTTACTCCCCGAATCACTGTTATGTCTAACAATATGTCTCTGCAGCCGCCTGATCTAGAAACTCAGATTTATGAGCTCCGTAAGGAGACTGCCCTTCTCAAGCAGGAAGTAGCGGACTTGGAATTACAGATTCAGGTTTCTGATCTCACTCATGCCTCAGAGGCCGATGCTCTATATCAGGAGATTGAAGAGCTTCGGAGGGAGATAGCTGAGATTCGTGGATCAAGCCAGGAGAAGAAGCCTACCACATGATTCGTTCTACAATGACGATATTACCCTAGTATTTAATTTCCTTTTACGCTTTATTTTATTTCTCGCATCTCCAGACATATCTCACATTATTGCATCTATTATATTTCCTTTTTTTTCATGTACTTTGAATTCCTCCTATATATACATATTATGCACTAATGTTAATTTTTCTCTTTTCTTTTTTATTTTTTAATTATTTTATTTTTGTCGTGCAAAGAAAAAAAATATAAGACAAAAATATTTTCATTTTTGTCTTCATAAAAAAAATATGCAAGCCTCATGCCTTGAAAAGGAGAAGAAAACGCTATCCAGACCCCCCCCGAAGACCGAAGGTGCAAAGAAGGCCCAAAGGAGGATTTTAAAAAATCCAAGGCCCAGGAAATAGCCTTGTGGCGGGCGCCACAAGCCCATGGCGGGCACCATGGCGTTCTCCCCTATTTCGGGGCTGAACTTCATTTTCCACCATTTTCATACCTTCCTTCTCCAAAAACCCATTTTTGAAACTTTCAAAAACCTCCTTGAACCCCATTAAAGCTCCCCCATTTCCAAAATACCCACCATCCATAAAACCTATCCAAAATCCATTTTCATTTTCATCCACCACAAACCATAAAAATCAAAACTTTATCATTTCTCTCATAAACCATTTTTCTACCATTTTCACTACCTAAGGAGCAATCAACAATGGAGTTCAATGGATTTCTTCTTCGTGATGGAAGACCGGGTGATAGGCAACGGAAAATTATTCAGAGGCTTCAGAGTCAAGAAATTCTCTCGACTAGGTACGTCGACGATAACTGTCTGTATGCTTTGGGTATTTATCATAGTGTTTTTAATTTATTAGATTTTTTAGGCTTGCATAATATTTTCGTTAATCAGGAACCTACCTATGAGAGACTGACAGTTGAGTTTTTAAGTTCATTGATATACACTGTCAGTCCTAACACTGCTAGCACGGTCGGTACTATTAAATTTAGACTGTTTGGAATTGAATATGAATTCAGTACCAACGAGTTAGCAGGCTTGTTAGGAATCCCTCATAGGGAAGGTGCGATTTGTGAGGCACCTTTAGATGCGAAATGGTCGGCCGAGGTATTTTCCTTCTGGAAAAGGCTTTCAAGTACTTCAATTAATTCTTTTGAAGGGATACTTGCATCGACCATTCACAACCCGGCCATAAGAGTTTTCAGATATCTTTTGGCATGTACTATTTTTGGCCGGGAGAGTCCAAACAAGGTAAATGCTAGAGAACTCCTATTTTTGCAAGGATGCCTCACTAGTACCCATATCAATCCGGTCCCGTTTATGCTTGCACACATGGCCTTACTTACTAATAAAACAGGACCGATTGTTTTTGGAGGGCTTGTTACATCTATTGCTCGGGCTCTTGGCCTGAACGATGAGATAGCTACACTTGAACCACTACCTCCTCGCACAATTAATTTAAAATTTATGAAAGATATGAAATTGTGCCGAACGAGGAGAGAAGGTGGTTATGAGTTGATAGTTCATGGGGTAGCTATCCCATCTGTTGCTTTACCATTCAGTAGACGTACTGATGTACGTGATGAAAGGAACTGGACCTATGATCTGAATGCTCCACCTGTTTTGGGTCCACTTCCTCCTAATATTCCCGATGGGGAGGCACATGACACTGATGAAGAGTATGATCGGAGAGAGCAGTCTCCCATACCTCACATGTCTCCCCATCGTCCTTCACAGTCACACACCGCACCATCTTCCTCTAACCCTGTTGCAGGTACTGCTCCTGGATTCTATGTCACTGAGGAGATGTGGCGTGATATGACAGCTACAGAGGAAAGGCGAGACGACCTTCTCTCTACTATTTCACAACAACTGACGGACAACATGAGCTTCATGCAACAATCGCGATTGGTTTCGGATCGTGCTTATAGCAACGTTTGTCGTACCTTGAACGATATCTCATTAGAGCAGAACTGTCAGAGAGAGTTCAACAGCTGGCACTACCAGCTTGTAGAGGCTACTCAGGATTCCATCTTGGGTAACCTTCGAGAGGTCCGGAGTGCTCAGGCTGCCTTATCAGCACGACTTGACCGGAGGGACTAGCATCGCAGTAGATCCCGTCGTTCCAGACCATCACAACAGGACGGCGAGGGCACCAGTGCTCCTCCGCAGTAGTTTTTCAGGTTACTCTCCTTATCTTATTTCGAAACATTGGGGGCAATGTTCGATTTAAGTGTGGGAGGGGAATTTATTGCTTTCTGTCATTTCCCTTTCTAGTTATTTATTTCCTTTCAGTTATTTCCCTTTTCAGTAAGTTATTTAGTTTAATTTTCTTAGATAATGCATGAGTCTGACGAGTCACCAGTATAGTGTATTTTTAGTTCATCTTCATTTTTTCCCATTTCCTTAGCCTTACCAGAAAAATTTTAAAAAGAAAATAATGTTGTTTCACATGTTTTTTGGGCTTTAAGACAAGTTTAGATTAGGATGTGGTGACTTAGGTCAACTTTTTGGAACATCAGCACCATTTTAGCACCATAGACCTCTTGAATATAGGAATCACTCCTAAACCCCACCACCATGGCCTTTATTATCATTTAAAAATTTGTCCTAAGTAGTTTATTTTAGCAGTCAGCTCCGGCCTAAGCATGCTCTATGTAGGGGGCCGATGAACATAAGTGAATGATCCAGTGCTAATAAAAAAGGAAAAAAGGCAAACTCTGGTATAGGTGACCCTCACAAAGTCATTTAAACCGAAAAAAGAGAAGAAAATTTTTTTTTTGCCACAAAAAGAAAAAAATTGCAAGTCACCTATTGTTAGTTGGTTCAGAGGTATCTGGCACTGAACTTGGTAGGGCGGATTGCGATCCGATCCCCCGCAGCTACAATTAGGTCAAATAAAACATGTTTACACATGCTTATGTGCCAGAAACCTTATGTTATGGATCAGAATCACTAACCGGTCACTCTACTATGAAACATGTACGGATAACGGGCTTAATGTGATTGCGCCTGAATGAATAGGACACAAAAAGATGAGAAGATAGGCCTAGGTATTGTGGGATGATATGGAGTGGTTAATATAGGATTGAAGTTTGTGTTTGTGTTACTATGGTACCCTTGGTTCACTTAGTTAGTACCTGTCACTGCATCCTGACTTGAACTTTGAAGCCCTTTAGCCCAAAGACACGTGTTGACACCATATTTTCTCGAGTTTTAATGTTTGCTTGAGGACAAGCAAAGGTTTAAGTGTGGGAGAATTTGATCACACTAAATTTCACCGTATTTCTGACTCCGATTTCGCATGCATTCTTAGCTTTAATTGTTATTTTGTTATGTTATTACTTTGTTTTCTTTTGTTTACAGGTTTTTATTGTAATCGGGGCTTGAATCGAGAAAAGGATCGAAAAAGGAGTGGAAACGGACGAAAACCTAGAAATTCAGTGTTTTGCACTTACGGCACCCACCGTGGCGGGCGCCATGGGGTTAGCCATGACGTGGCCACGTCTCGAGACCACTCCACAACTTCCAAGACCCACGATCCCCACTCTTCCATTCCCTATTAGTACTATGGCGGACGCCACAAGGCAAAAAAGCAGTTCCCTCCACTTTTTAGTGGAGGGGCATCCTGGTCATTTCCCGCATTTAGTTTTCCTATAAATAGGACTTTAGTTTTTCGTTTTTCTTCATCCAAACTTAGATTTCTGTAGGCATATATCAGTTTCAAAGCAGTTACCATTCCACATCGGGGTGTTTCTGCAATCGAGTGATCGAGTCTGTAATCTGTCTGTGTGATCGAGTTTTGGAGCACTCTGGAGGAAGTTAATCCTGCCACCATTTTAATTCCAGTTAGTATTTTACTTTTATGCATTGCTTTACTTTCATTTATTTCTCGCACTACTTTACTTTCTTTATTATCCGCACTCGCACTTTATTTTATTTATTTCTCGCACTCGCTTTACTTTCGTTTATTACCCGCACTTGCACTAAATTCCTTTATTTCCCGCACTCGCACTAAATTACTTTATTTCTCGCACTCGCACTAAATTCATTTACTTTCCGCACTCGCACTAAATTACTTTTATGAAAAATTATAAAAAGAATCTTTACTTTATCATGTCTAACTAATTCCATAAAGGTTAGAATGTAAGGATCGTAATTGAACCAGTAATCCGTATAATTGTTCGTGGAAACACTTAAGGGCTATTTTATCTTTCAATTCAATCTAATTGTTTTTAACTATTTCAAAAACAGCCAAAAGCGCTTTGTCTAGTTCATTAGGAGTTTTTAGATTAAAAAGAAAAGAGATTTTAAAACGACTTTCGGACGCGTTAGGAAGTTTAGAGTCTGGTTCGTAAGAACCTCTTTTTGCTAAGAAGTCCAGGTTAAAATACTTTTCAACTTAGTTAAGATACTACATTTCTTAAAAATAGGTTTACTACTCTAACGCAGTACGCACCTTTTTATCCGTGACAATAGGAGGGGTTGATTAGAGAGTACAACTCGGTTCTGAATACGCGAAAGCGACAGTTCCTGTTAAATTAGTTCTTTTCAAAGGAGAAAACATTGCCCATAAGTAGTTCCATTAACAAGTACTGGATTATCATTGATTACGTGAATTACATTCGAGCCTGTCTTTGTTTATTGTTTAAAATTATCGTTTTATTTACCATTGCACCCTTCTTAAAACCCTTATATTTAGTTGCCTTAGATACAC
Source organism: Lathyrus aphaca (assembly GCA_963966055.1). NCBI lineage: Eukaryota > Viridiplantae > Streptophyta > Magnoliopsida > Fabales > Fabaceae > Lathyrus > Lathyrus aphaca. The sequence goes on from OZ014522.1 coordinate 303,511,774, forward strand.
ACCATAACAACAGGTACGATAGATTGACACTTGGTCTCTGTGGATTCGACAATCTTTTATATTACTCTGACGTGTTCGTACACTTGCGAAAAACACGCATCACTTATGTGGCATAAATGAATATGTGAATGATTGAACTTAGAATAAATGTTTGAAAAAATTGTGAATGAATGTTTGATTACTACTTTGAAAGATTTGAAATGAAATATGTATGCTTAAATATATTTATGTTAAACTTGAATGAATTGGATTAGTGCTTGAACTTGCTTTTTGGATTTTAATTTGGCTTCCAATTCCTTTTGTAGGAGAGAAACTAGCATTGAAGCATGAGGCTTGGTCATGAAGGTGAATTCGGAAAAACTTGAAGTCGGTAGTAGGAAATAGATACCTCTTAGGCTTATAACTCCTCTTATGTAACCTTGTAAAAACTTGTAATGACAATGTTCTTAAGATGTAACCATGATTTTTTGGAAAGTGTGAATACTAAATGATTATGAATGGTATGTGTGAATGTGCTAAAATGGACACTTGAATTTAATCAAGGAAAGGTAATTTTGGATTTTGTTGTGAACTAATATTTGGAAAGAGACTTAGAACTTGGGAATGGATCTAGGAATGATCATGAGTCGAATTCAAAATTTGAAATTGGATAATGGAACTAAAATTTGGGTTTGAATTTGAAGTTGAAATTGAATTGAATATTGATTGGAGTTAAAAGAAAAAAATGAAACTTGTATTAGAAATTGAATTGAGAATCTTGGAATAAAAATTGGAATGGAAAGTCTAACATTTGAACTTTGAGAATATTTTGACACGAATTGGTATTTGAAATTTATTGAAATTGGTTCTTGAATTTGACCTTTGAGGTTTGAATAAAACATGGAATGATTTTGCAAATTAGATTTTAAACTTGGAATGAAATTGGAAATTAAGTTAGATAAATGGGTGAGAATTGAAAGGGAAAATAGAAATGGAAATTATGCATGAATTTGAATTAGATTTAAAACAAGAAATTTAAAGATAAACTTGAGCTTAGAATTTGAATAGGAAACCTGAAGCATAAATTTGGTGTTTGAGAATTGACCAGAACAAATACAACTAAACTTCAGTTAAAAATAAACAAAACTCAACAGCAAACCAAAGATCCGGAGTCCATATCTAAGCTGAAAACCAAACTCTAGGATTCATCCTTTCCTTCTTTTCCAAGTAACAAAATAACTTGTTCCACAAGAAATGAAATGAACAAAACAACGACAAATCTCAATGAGATAATTCAACTGATAAAATCCAATTTACCTGAGGCTTTGATCTTGTCCATGATTCGACCTCAAAACTCCTGCTCCAACACTTATGAGACCACTTCAAAATATTGCGCTTTTAGCAAAAACCCAGCTTTCAAAGTTCCAAGTACTTATTACAAAACTAAAGACTTTCCTTGACAATTCTTCCAAATCCGACGTGACTGATATGCACAATGGTATGCAACTAATGAGATGAATGTCTGATATGAAAAAATTAGGGGTAAAATTTGGGGTGTAACATCTGCCATCTCCCTTTCTGACTTCGGGGGTTGAACAGAAGCAGCTAGTTGCCTCCACCTTTGGGCATACTCTCTAAAGCTTTCACGGGAAGACTGTGGCATTCCCATCAGAAGGGTTCTGTTTGGATCCATGTCCAGATTATACTGATATTGACGAATGAAAGCTTCGACCAAGTCTTTCCAATTTCTAACTGTGGCCCTGGTCAAGTGAGAATACCATTCTCGGGATGCCCCTGTGTAAACACCCCAAATTTTCCCTCACCAAGTTCACACCATGGCTTGTGGTCTTTCATGTTTGCATTACTTTAAGCATATCATCTCATATTGCATTTTTGTTTCACTGCATTAGTTCAAGTTCATTTGCATCTAGGGTTTGTGATTTGAGCAATCCAAGGATCCATCTGAGCCACTCCAAAGGTCTCCAATCATTCCAAGAGGGTCCATGTAAGTTCTATCATCATTTTATACCCCTCAAAGTTAAAGGAAGTCAAGAAATCACAAGAACTGGCAAAGCATGGAAGCAGAGCTAGGGTTTCATTGCACAGATGACCTGAAATTAGGGTTTTGGTTTCAGAGGCCATAACTCCAAATTTTTTGGTCATTCTTGTTTCTAATAGTCTCAATATGTTATAAGGATCATGTGTACCAAGTTTGATGAAGAAATTCATGGTGGAAGTCATCTGTTCACTGGGTAACTTCTTGAGCAAGTCAGAGCAAAATCAGGGCCTCTGAGGCCCCCAACAATGGAACTAAAGTGGATTTTTCATCAAATAGAAGTTATATGATCTTTATTTGATTATTGAAGTGCTTGGAAGTTCACAAAATTGAAGAAAATTGAGCTAAAACCAAAAGTTGCCAAAAATGGAAATGACTTGTAATGGAAACTTTCTATTTTGGGAAAGTTTTTCAACCTCCTCTTTCTCAACCAAAAATGCTTCAAATGAAAAAATTTTGGTCATGAAAGTTGTAGATTGGATCATTCCCTTTTCAAAATGTACAAGAACAAGTTATAATTCATTATGGAACTCAAGTTATGGCTTGGCAAAGTTGGCAAAAATCACATAATGTTCACTTTCATGCCAAAGAGGATTTTTTGCAAATTCACAAACCAAGCCATTTTGTGACCTCTAATACACTTCTAAGCATCATATAAACATAGTGCATTGCCTAAAAATCAGAATTGGCCCAAGAATCATCTCATTGTATGCCTTGCACATGAAGAAATCACAAAAGGGGCCAAACTTCCTCAAAATTGCAAAATGATACACAACCATGCTTCCACTTGCTGAATCACCACAAAACACATTCCATGGTTCTCCTTGATCTTTGCTGAGCCAGGACAAGCCAAAAGCCAGCTGCAACATGAGCCCATACCTCAAGTACAAGTTTTGTTGACTTTTTTCAAGAGAGCCCATACCAATCACCATAGGCCACAACAACTCCTCTGACCTATCAAAGCTTGTTATGTGGAAAAAATGCAACTCATAACACACATCACACAAGCCTAACACCTCAGAATCACCAAGCTTCACAAAAATCACCCCAAAGAAAAAACCTTCGAAACTTTCTGTCCAACCATCAAACTCCAAAACAAACTTCACCATTCGTTCAGAAATGATTCATAGAGCATAAAGCAACCATCAAATAAGCCTCAAAGCACCCAAAACTGAAATACGATTTATGGCTAGTTGAAGTGCAACCACATAATCCAGCCATTCTAAGCTCCTTCCAAGCATTGTAGCTTCATCAGGAGGTCAAGGGGAGTGAGTTTGCACAAGAGAAGAGGTCCAAAAGCTTCAAACTGAGAAAGCTCAAGCTCAGGTAACCTCAAGAACAAATTTTCCATAAATGTAATTTTAGGTTATAGAAATGTTCCTTATGCTTTGTTGATCATCATGATGTATTTACTTTTGAAAATAAGTGAGAAATAAGCTTGTATTGAACCTCTGAAACTCTGCCCGTAAAATATGTTTTTGTTTGATTCATATGATTGATGAAGAATAAATTTGTTTTGGGGGTAGATTTAGGTTTAGGAAGGTGTGGGGAGTTGATCTGGAGCTTTAGAGCGATTGAAACAACCTAGGGAAGAAGTTTGATTTTGAGCTCACCGGAGAAGATGACCGGAACACTGTTCCGGTCACCTGAAAAGGATTAGGGTTTTAATTAGGGTTAGCGTGAGTTTGAATGTGGGTTGTTTGATGTTTGTTTCCCGCGTGTAATGAAAGGCCAGGATTAGCTCATTAAGTTTTAATTATGTTTAATTAACTAATTAGGTTTAAGTCAGTTTGAATTATGACCCTTAGATTGCGTGCTGGTCAACCAGAATTCCCCCAGTTCAAATCATGTCCATCAGATTGTCCTACTTTCATTTAATTTAATTTTTATTTCATTTTTAATCATTTTTCTTGCATAATTTATTTAAAATAATTAGAAAATTCCAAAAATATTTTTCTTCTGCATTTTGATTTCAAATATTTTTCTCCACCCAAAAACATTTTTATTTTTATTTTTTGCATTAAAAAATCATTTTAAAAATATTTAAATGTTTATTTTAATTAACTAATGGAAATTAATTAAATAAAATATCATTTAGGTTTCTGAAAATTCCAAAAAAAAATTTACATTGCATCTTAGGACATTTAAAACATTGTCAAACCATTCATACAAATTTATTTTTGGTTTTGGTTCAACTTTGACATTTTTCTTGAATTTAGGGTTCATAAAAATCCCTTTTTGGAACCATAACTTCAAGAATTCTTTTCTGCCTAACCATGAAGGGTTTTACATTGGTTATTTTTGCATTATTCTTCATATAACATTTAGTATCTAGCATATTTTTGTCATGAGTTTATCTTGCATTTTCCATTTGATTTGCATTTTTCCTCTTAAAGTACCCAAAAACCCTAGCAAACTTAGAAAAATCACAACTTTCTTTAGGTTAAGAGTTAGACCTTCTCCTTTGGGGTGTGATATCATATGGGGTTAGGGTCCCTTTGAGTCCATTTAAAATTTTTTATCTTGTGATTTGCTTCTGTTTTTGACTTTTGCATCTCATGTTGCCATAAAACCCTAATTTCTCATGTTCATTTGCATTCATCTTGCATATACATCCATACATGAACTTTCCATGACATTTCTTGCATCCTGTAACACCCAAAATTTGCCCTCTTATTTTTAAGCATCATATTACATCATATACATCATGAGCATATCATTCCCTTAGCATCATATCATAGAAAGATGAAGCATGACATCCTTCATGTCCGAGCATCAGCATATGGTCATCTGTGGAATTCCCAGAAGCACTTCAAGCCATGACAAGGGTCCCGATGAGTTTGTACAAGTCTTATGGTGAGTCTACATTCCATTTATAAGATCAAGTCCCTTGGCAAATGCTCATCAGAGATCTCAGGATAAGGCAAAGCTCCTATGCAAGCACTCAAATTAGGGTTTGGGATTCAATCACCAAGACTTCACAACTTTGGCCATTTAATTTGGGCAAAGTTTTCTATATGTCAAGAGAGTCCTAGATGTTGATTTTGGTGAGAAGAATTTCATGGGGAGGTCAGAGAATTCTTCGGTTGATTGAAGATGGAGCAAGAAAGTCAACTGCACAGTCAGAAAGGTCAACATGACAATTTCAGAAGTTTTAATCAGGATTATCAATTTGTGAGGTCATATCATGTCAAAGAATAATTCAGTTGAGCTCAAATGTCAAAAATCGGGAGTATGCAAAAAAAAAATTGCTAAAGTGGGAAGTTTAGAAATTTCCATTTTTAAAAAAAATTATTTGTCCCGAAACTTCAAGCTATTATTTCATGTGCGAAAAGGCTCCGAATGATTTTCCGGTGAACACGAAAGTTGTAGAGCACAATTTTCCCTTTCCGAAAAGTCGTAGGACACCTTCATAGCATTTTTAGAACTCAAGATTTGTTTTTTTGAAGTTTATTGTATTTTTAGGGGTTCATGGTGTACACTTGACAACTTGTAATTGGTCTCTATTATTTGTATCCCATTTTTAGGGTGTCACATTTTTATGTCATGTGGGAACTTATTTTAATAAGTCACTTTTATTATTTACGTGGTCAAATAGGTATGCATCACCTTTTATGTTTATTTGCATTCTCAAGGATAGTGTGGAAAAGAAATAGTACAGGTGAGTGGGAGGAGGCGGCACAGTGCATGGTGGGTCTTGTAGTTTTTTTTTTTTTTTCACTCCCCACTCCAAGTCACGTTTTCCTTGGTCCACTCATATTCACACTCCTCACATACCACCACTTTTGCTTTCTCTCCACTCATTTTGTTTCACCCTTTTTCTCACTCTTCTTTCCCTCACCTTACTGCCCCACGCGTTCCTCAAATATCACTCACATTCTCACGCCAGCTCACATTTTTCCACTCAACTCACACTTTTTCTCTTTCTTTCTTTTCTCCTCACGTGACATGCACTCTCATTTTCATAACTCACAGGCTTTGGGAGGCACACACATTCTCACGCCAGCTCACGTACCTTCCACACACACCTCACGCCACTCACACTCACTACTTTCATGCACTCTCACACTCACTATTTTCATGCACTCACTCCCTCATCTCAGCACTACTCTCACCTTTCAGGTGACTTTTTCATTTGGCACACTCATCACTCACACAGAAATTCAGCCTCTCACTACACCTATTTAGTTTTTCACAATATCAAAAAAGGGAAAAAAAAAAAAAGATATTTTTGAACACACATTTTCTCGCTCTAACAAAAGCAAATTTCTTCCTCTTTTTGTTCTCTCAACTTCATCACATCAAAGGAGGTGACAGATCTAAGTTTCCTTCCATTTATTCAGTCTATCTTGCATCCTCAAGGGATCCTTCTTTTGAAAATCATCATCACCTTCCCCGTTTGCTCAAGAATCGGGTGGCTCTGTTTGAGTGTGTGAGAACTCGCAAAAAGGCTCTGTTAAAACCGAAGCAAAACGCCTTTATTTGGCCCGTTACGAGCTCAAGGAGACACGCGGAAACTGCTACATCTCTGGATTTCTTTGGAGCTTAAGACAAGTTCAATATCAGGTTTGGACATCATCTTCATTATACTTCAATTTTGATGTATTTTAGCTTGTTATATGTTAGAGATGCTCAATGTGTGAATATAAATGTTTAGAATGATTAGATCTTGGTTTGAAGTTTTGATGTGTGAGTTTGTTCGTTTCAGTTTTCACTTTGTGTTGGTTGTTTGCGGAAACTAATGGCATGAGGTTGTTCATCGCGTTTCGTAGATTATTTTTCGTTTTTATTTCATTGAGTTTCGTTGATTTTTGAGGAAGTTATGAGGGGATGAAGTCGGCGGCTCATGCGGCTTCCACCATCAGCTTTCACGTTTTGTTGGTTTGCTTCTTGTTCTTCATGGCATGGAAGGAAGAAGATGACGACGTGTCATCTTGTTACTGGGTGTTCTTTTTTTTATTTGTTTGTTTTATATTTTCATGTTGATCATTTAAGTGTGGGGGGTGCCCAATTGATTCTAAGTTCACCTGAGTTTTGCATGTTTTTCATTTTATAAAATAAATTTCAAATAATAAAAACCAATTAGTGGATGAGAGTGGGTCAAGTCCGCGTGGGCCTAGCACCGCTGATATTTGCACCACCCAAACGTAGCCCAATTCCAGTTTCAAGGTGCAGCTTACTTATCACACCTCCATCTCATTCCTTTTACTTTCCTTTTCAAAATTTATTTTTCTTTTTTTATTCAAGTTTCATTTTCTTTTATATAAATTAGTTTTAGTCATCTAAAAATCCCAAAATAAATCATGGATATTCCTTTGTGTCTCTAAAATTTTGTCATATTTTTATTTTATTTTTTTTCATTAATTTGCGTGCCAGAATTAATTCTCCAATGTACATAGCTTCACTTGCTTCATTTCTTGACCAGCCTGTCTTGTTGATTTTCTATAGACTTCAATATTGGGAGTTTTGATCCCATTCTTTTTGAATTGTGCTCCTAAGATCTTCTAGTTTTCATGTGATTTTTCTCAGAATTTTTAGAAATTTATTTCTTGAGTTTTGATCTGATATCTTGTGGTGTAAGTTTTCTGTCCTAGCTTGTGTTTGCACATCCATTCGACCTAGTTCCTTTCTGAATTTTTGCAAATCCTTTTGGAAAGTTGATATAATGTGTTTCATGATCATTTGGTTTCAGTTGTAGAATTTTTAGATGGCTGGTTGATTATTTGTGGATTTTTGTTCTCACCTCGTCCCATTTCGCTTCTTTTGGTTTGTTAGATTTCTTATAAGCTTAAAAGGGCACTTGTGCCAACTTTTTCTTCTTGTTTGGGGTTCCTCTAGGGTATGGATACCTTCCTGGTCCTAGGATAGGTTTTGGTTCTTCTAAATTTTTGAGTTTACTTCATATTGAAGTCATTTGTTTCTTTAAGTGTTTAAATTCCATCTTTTGGTTCCATTGCTTTTATTTTTGACATTGTTTGGTATTGTGTGATTTCTCTCTTCATCTTATAGGCCTATTAGGCCATTCTTTTTACCATTTTGATTCTGATTGTGAACTTTGTGCTTGTATTCATTTGTGTATGCTAACCTTGCAGGAGCTATGGTAAGTGTGAGATGTGGGAATTGAGTTCCACATCTCTAATTCTTATCTCTTCCTTTTAGGTTTATGTGAGCTAACTCTCTTTTGTTGGGCCTAGGCCTTTCTCATCCCTTCTTCTATCTTCTTCTTCCTTCTTCATTAGGATAGAAACCTCACTAACCCTTAGGATATCCATGCATGTGAATACTTAGGATTATTTTAGTCCCCTTTAGAATTTTTCCTTTGAGATCCTTCTGGTTCTTCTTCTCTTCTCATCTCATAACTCTTAAAAGATACTTTAATAAATGTGAAGTGATGACTTGATCCATAGCCTTATCCCATGAGGTATGCTTGTAGTCTTCCCATCTTGGGATAGTACATGTTTACCTTGTGATGCACAAGTCTGATCAAGGTATCTTCTTCATAAAGAAAAGCATAAAAAACACTTCTTCATGTAAATAATCAAAACACCTAATAAGTAAACAAGTTAGTGAGCCTAGGCCCTAATCTTTGGGTTCAAGTTTTGGGGATCTTCTCCTTACTTGAGTGTGCTTGTTCTATTATTCCATCTTGGAATGTGGTGACAAGTGCACATTCCATGGAAAAGAGCTTGAGTTCACTTCCTTGTGACACACTCTAAAAGCTTCTAAAAAACACAAACAAACAATAAGCGTCTTTCCTTCGGGAATTCTTTTCTCACCTCATTCGCTCCGTACGCGAACTTGCTCCTACTTGTCACTTTGCAAGACGGTTACGCACTCGTCGTCCGAGCCTGCAACACCTGAGCAATGACATAGGCGGTTCAAGCCTTAATTCACAAGCAATTTTCCTTTTAGTACCCCTAGTTAGGGGAACTACGGCGTCTCTGATCCTCATTATCCTGATGAGGTACGTAGGCAGCGGGGTAGGGCCCGTTCGAGCACAATCTTTATTTTCCCTACATTTTTCCTTTTCATTTTCTTATTCATTTCTTTTTCAGTTCCAGTTCCTTTTTCCTTTTCATTTCTTTTGCTGCAGCTTTCATACCCTCACCCTTTGAAACAGTTTTCTTTGCAAGCGTGGATCCCGTCGGGTACGGCGGACGATCTGGGTGCTAATACCTTCCCAGGTCGTAACCGACTCCCGAGCTCAGTCTCTTTGGTTCGCAGGACCTGTGTCCTTCCTCTTTTTCTTCTGGTTTGTGCAGCATTACCATTCCCTTTCTTCGGGATAAAAATGCATGGCTGGCGACTCTATTCTTTTTCCGCGCCACTTTCGCGTTTGTACCAGGATGAAAATCCCGGGAGCGACAGCTTGGCGACTCTGCTGGGGACTGCAGACCAGAGATCTCTGGTTCCCCTGTGAGTCTCTCCTAGCGCTTGTGTGTTTCCGTTTCATTGGGTGATGTTTGTTTGCTGTGACTTGTTGTATTTTATTGTTGTTTATTTACAGCTTTATGTACAGCTTTATTTACAGTTTTCAGTATTTATTTTCTGCATCATGTATATACTGGACTGTCTGGACTGGTTTCTGTTTGGTGGGATGGGTGTTACTTGTTCTTGAGAGATGAGCCAAGTACCCGGCTCGAGTGCACCATAGGACTTAGAGTGGTTCCACTTTGGCCTCATGAGATCTTGTCATGGGGGTAGTAGTGAGTTCCACACCCAGGTTGCGATTGTCTTGGAAATGTCTTGATTTGGGGATCTTCCTCTCTCATTACATAACCCTGACAGTTATGTGCAGCTGGGGACCGATCATTGAGAACCTTGTGGAAACATCCCTCTTTAGTGATGACAGTGGCAGACCACATTTTGTGGCAAACCCATTCGCATCCGAGGGTCCACTGGGAACTCGCATAGGATGGCCTGGTTCTCTTATAAGAACTCGGTCAAAGCATCTGGTCGTATGACATTAGTACTGTATCCTACGGGCTGAATGTACTATTGTTTCTCGATTTCAGCGCTTGAAGCTGGGGACTTATAAGGGATGCTTGTTTTTCCCGGACTCAGCTGAGGCCTCCCTGCATAGTACATAATGCCTAACCGATTCCCTGATTTGGTCATGAGCCATTTCTCGGAGATGGTGACAGTATTATTGCTATGTGGCTTTGAGAGTCCGTGATGTCTGACCCGGAGCCTTTTACCCGTGAGATTGGGGGGTGTTTACAGGTGTGCAGGAACCCACGACCTCAACATACACTCATTTGTTCAGTTATGATCTCTGGTCCTGTGATTATGATCTGTGGTTCTATTGATTCTATGGTTCCGAAGTTATGGTCCTGGAATTCTGGATTTCTTGATACTGTGATTCTGAGATATTCTATCAGAGGGTTGTGATTACTAGAGGGTGTGACTCAGTGAAATTTTGGGTTTGCCAGTTATTCAGAGGGGCCCTTGTCAGTGTTCCAGTTCAGATGGTCCCAGTTGGTCATGTGCTTGCATTGCATTACATTTGCATCATTCTTTGCATTAACTGTTTATGTTTCCCATTTTTCAGGTCATTAATCACAGTTGTTCCCAGTTCTGGTATTCTTATCTCTATGGCAGAAATCAGAAGCGATCCGAGGAAAAAGAATGTGCATTATACCTTTCTTCAGCCGGAAGTCAGAAGTGTTCAGAGGTTAGCAGGTCTGATGAACGATCAAGTCTTGGGTAATTTCAAGAAAAGATATGGCCAGATACTGAAGTTTGTGGACAAGCCTACTACAGACCAAAAGGACAGCTTGCATACCTTGTTGCAATTTTATGATCCCATGTTGCGTTGCTTTATTCTTCCAGGTTACATCTTAGCTCCGACATTGGAAGAGATCTCCAGCATGCTGAGTGTTCCGATCAGAGAGACATTGCCGTTCTACGGGTCAGAGGTTGTGTTCAGAGATGAAGATATAGCCAAGGTTTGTAGGTTGCCAGTTGCTTCAGTCAGAAAAGCTTTGCAAGAGAGTAAAGGCAGAGGTCTACCATGGAGTGTGCTTATCCCAGAGGCTGAGAAGTATGCTACAGAAGCTAAGTGGAATGACTTTGGGGCCTTGCTGGCATTGATGGTATATGGGTCTAGCTTGTTTCCCGGAGAGAAAGAGTTTGTCAGCTTAGAAGTGATTTCAATCTTTGCAAAAGGCAATCCAGTGCCCATTTTATTGGGTGACTTTTATTTTAGTGTCCATTACAGAAACGAGAAAGGTAGAGGTGGTCCAGTGGTCTGCTGTGCTCCTTTGTTTGCTGAATGGTTCGCTAGACAGTTGCCTAAGTCAGGTGCCTTCAAGGATATACGAGGCGAATGGAGATGGTCCAGAAGATTGATGGGACTGACTGAAGAAGACATTGCTTGGGGTTATGACAGGGATTTGCTAGGAAAAGAGGTGATGGTTAGTTGCGGAAGGTTTGCTGGAGTACCTTTGCTGGGAAGGAAAGGTGTCATCAGTTACTACCCGACATTAGCCAGAAGGCAGTTTGGCTACCCTTTGAAGGATCCTCCTCAGATGGAAATGTTTGCTGAATCTTTGTATTTTCCTGTTGATGGAAACAGAGAGCTAGTCCAACAAGCAGTTCAATCCTGGGATCACAGGAAAAGGAAAGGGAAGAAGGACTTCGGCCGAGTTGATCCCAAGGCATATCCACCATATGCTGAATGGTTGAAAAGGCATATCGAGTCAGTTCTCATGCCTTTTTCAGTCGAAGCTCCACTTTATCCCCGAGAGGTACCAGGTCCGAGCAGTACGGTTTCCTTGGAGGAGTACAAGAAGCTAGAAGCCCAGCTGCATGAGGTCAGAGTAGAGAATATTGAGATGGTAAGCTTATACCACCAGGCCAATAGAGCCAAGAAGGAAGCTGAAGACAAGCTGCAGAAGCTCCAAGCCTCTTTGGAAAACAAAGAGAAGGATTTTGCTGGAAGAGAAGCCCATTTCCACAGATTGGGTATGATGGAAGCTCGAAGAGAAGTTAAGCGCAAGGAGACCTTAAAGACTCTCAGGAGTGCTCGGCAGTCCATTGTTTGGTTGAAAGGCCAAAGGGATGAAGACCAAAAGAAATTCAAAGAGAAGGAAGAGTTCTTCGAAGTTCAGATGGCTTTCAAGAAGGAGGAAGTGGAACAAGCCCACGCTATCCGGAGGGAAAGGACCCAACAGCTAGCCCAAAGTCAATTAGCTCTAGAGGAAGCCAGGAAAGAGATCGAAGAGCTCAAGCTGAGAGCAAGTGTCAAGAAAAGCAGGGCGGAGGTGGCAGAGCCGGGGTCCTTAGCTTAGGTTATTTGTCAGACTACCTACAGGCTTGTTGTAGGAGTCTTGCTTTCATTTCCTTTGTCTTTATGTACTGATTTGTAACCCTTCGGGGAATATTCTTGGATGTATTCTGACTTTTAGCCTATAGTGGTTTGTCCGTATTCAGTATTAATGTGCAAGTCATCACTTTGAATGTGCAAAACTCGTTTGTCCAGATACTGCTAAAGTCTGAACATTTATTAAAGAGAAAGTTTGAAAGATAAAAAGTGATTGCCGAGATAGATGCCAGAATTGGGGCATGCCAAATGCTTAAAATTGGGAACATGAACAGTTACATTGCATTGCATATAACATGTTTGTCTGTTTTGCAGGTGTGGCATCAATTACTAACGGGTTTTGTGTTTCAGGCACTATAGCTCCTCGAAAAGTTCGAGAACAACCAGCAGTGCACAGATACCCAACCAAGATTAACAGAGAGCGGGCCATGGATCAAATGCAGGCAGATTTGGCAGATCTAAGGCAGAGGATGGATAACTTCATGACATTAATGGCCGGCATGGGGCAGAATCAAGAACGTCTGCGAGAGATGGTGGAGAATCAGAACAGAAACGCTGCTGCTGCTGCTAATACTGATAATCATACCGGTGCGGGCGCACGTCAGGGTGTACCTCATGTTATACAACCAGGGGCGACCGTAGTCAATGACGGGTTGCATAACGTCCATGTGGACCACCAGGAGGACCAGTTCACTTTACTTGATGAGACCGAGGGTCAAGGGGTCGAAATGAACAAGAGGTTTGAAGAGATGGCCGAGCAAATCAAGGTTATTCAGTCCCAGAGTTCTTTGGGATTCGACATAACAGACTTGGGTTTGGTTCCGGGAGTCAGGATTCCGTATAAATTCAAAGTTCCTACTTTCGAGAAGTATAACGGCACTGCTTGCCCAAAGACCCATCTGCAATCGTATGTCGGGAGAATTGCCGCGCATACAAACGATGAAAAACTGTGGATGTATTACTTTCAGGACAGCTTAGTGGGAGCTTCCCTTGAGTGGTACATGAAACTCAGCAGGGTCAATGTTAAGAGCTGGAAGGATCTCGCTGAGGCCTTCGTGAAGCAATACCAATATAATATGGACATGGCTCCGAATCGCACCCAACTGCAACATATGGCTCAGACAGCAAAAGAAGGCTTTAAAGAATATGCCCAGAGGTGGCGCCAGCTAGCTGCCAGGGTGCAACCCCCCTTGTTAGAGAATGAAATGGCCGATATGTTTATGGGTACCCTCCAGGGGGTATTTCTTGAAAGACTGGCATCAAGTTCTGCTACAAAGTTCAACGATATTGTCATTGCGGGAGAAAGGGTCGAAACGCTGTTGAAAATGGGGAAGATACAAGACCCAGGAGCTAGTAGCTCAAATGGAGCGAGGAAAGCTTTTAGTGGGCCTCCAAGAAGGAGAGAAGGCGAGACCAATGCTGTATTCGGCCGAAGCCAGGGTCGTGGTTACAGAAGACCTTATGAGCATATGGCTGCTGTTACCATTCCTGCAGCTCCCGTACAACAGATGCTACCTCCACCACAACAACATCAGCAACAACAACAACCTAGAACTAACTACCAGCAGAGACCATATCAGCCTAGGCAGGCTCGCCCGGCTAATAGGGTAATTGAAGCTATTCCGATGACATATGCTGCCTTGTTGCCGAGACTACTAGATTTGAACCTTATCCAATTGAGGACTTTGGCACCACCACCTCCTGGAGAGCTTCCAGCTGGTTATGATGTCAACGCGCGATGCACTTTTCATTCAGGAGCACCCGGGCACTCAACTGAGAAGTGCAGGGCGCTGCATCACAAAGTTCAGGATCTCCTAGATTCCAAGGCAATTAACTTTGCGCCTCCACCGAATATCAACTCGAACCCTATACCTAATCATGGCGGGGCAAGAGTTAATGCTGTTGAGGGAGATGACAAGTTGAGTTTGGTGCTGAGTATTGATGAGGTCAAGACGCCTTTGAGGGTGGTGAAAGAGAGACTGTTGAAGGGTCAAGTATTTCCTGGTTGTTGTCTCGATTGCGAAGATTGTATAAGTGCTGTGAATGGCTGCGAGAAATTGAAGACGGGTTTGCAAGAGTTGATTGATGATGGGTCTCTGCAATTTAGCAAGATTAGTAATGAAAAGGCTGATGATGTGTCAACCATTACTATCTTCTACGATGAAGCTGACATGCCCGTCAGACAAGAGCCAGTTACTATTTACGCTCCTCAGATTAGTCCTGTGACTATAACTGTACCTGGGCCAGTGCCATATACCGATGATAGGGCCATTCCGTGGCATTATGGTTCTGATGTCTATGTGGCGGGACAGAAGATGGAAAGTAGACCTGTTGCTGACCTGACTATTGAAAATGTGGGAGGTGTTGGGGGATTTACTCGAAGCGGTCGTTTATTTGCTCCCCCTGCACTGAGAAAGGATCCTGAGGCCGAAGCTTCGTCTAAAGACAAAGGAAAGCAGACTGCGATTGACGAGTCAACTACTCCTGTGGCGGGGCAGGGGACGTTTGAAAAGGAGGTAGAGGAGTTTATGAGGATCATCAAAAGGAGTGACTACAAGGTGGTTGACCAACTGAATCAAACGCCTTCAAAGATTTCTATCTTGTCACTATTGATGTGCTCTCCCGCGCACAGAGAAGCTTTACTGAAAGTACTTCAAATGGCCTACGTTCCTCAAGAGATCACAGTCAATCAACTCGAAGCTGTTGTTGGAAGTGTTAATGCTAGCCATGGCTTAGGCTTCACTGACCGAGATCTCACTTCGGAGGGAAGGAATCACAATAAAGCACTGCATATCACGATGGAATGCAAGGGCGCTGTGTTGTCTCATGTTCTTGTAGACACAGGCTCTTCTTTGAACGTGCTCCCGAAGAAGGCATTGATGAAGCTTAACATTGATGGGATTATCCTGACGCCGAGTGATCTGGTGGTTAAGGCTTTTGATGGGTCAAGAAGATCAGTTTTCGGAGAGGTTGAGTTGCCTGTCAAGATAGGCTCTCAAGTCTTCAAGAGTGTCTTCTATGTCATGGACATCCAGCCTGCGTATAGTTGCTTGTTGGGCAGACCATGGATACATGCAGCTGGAGCTGTCACTTCAACCTTGCATCAGAAGCTTAAGTACGTGGTGGACGGCCAGGTCATCACAGTTTGCGGGGAAGAAGATATATTTGTCAGCCACCTGTCGACGTTTAAATATGTGGAAATGGACGGAGAAATTCACGAAACTTTGTGCCAAGCTTTTGAGGCAGATGTCAGTATCTTGACCCCGGTGAAGAAAAACAAAGAAGGCACGTCCATTCATTCCTACCAGGAAGCAAAGGAGGTCGTCCAATCAGGCAATGCTCAGGGCTGGGGCAAGCTGTTGGAGATGGAAAAGAAGGATGATAAATTCGGCTTAGGGTATCAGCCTGGAGGGTCTACTCAGAGTGGTGAGGCCATCACATTCACAAGCGCTGGGTTGCTCGACCGTGATCAAATCTGTACGGCAAGCCAAGACGGGGACAGTGACAGAGACTGGGACAACAATTGGATCCGCCCATGTGCACCCGGCGAGGAGCTAGGAAATTGGTCTGCTGAAGACATCGTCCAAGTCACCTGGCTCTCAAAGTAATTGCTTTGTTTCCTTTTATTAGCATACTGCATTGTCAAATCCAGCATTCTGCCCAAGATGTTTGGATCCATTGTATTGGGCCACCATGTTTTGTATTGCATCGTTATTTCTGCTATGAAATAAAAGGACATTTTCAGACAAACTGTGTTCTCTGTCTTTGTTTTAAACTTTTTCACAAAAATATATATAAACGGCAATGTGTTTTTCATTTTTGTTTTGTGTTAGCGTATCTTTTTCAAAATAAGCAGATTCTGAATAAGCACATCATTTGTGCAGTGCTGATCATCCGGATTCCACGGATAACGTTCCTGCTATGACTATGCATGACTTTGATAATCCAGTCTACCAAGCTGATGAAGGGGTTGAGGAAGACTGTGACCTCCCTGAAGAGTTGGTCAGATTGTTGAAACAAGAGGAACGAGTTATTCAGCCTCATAAAGAAGAGATTGAGACCATCAACATTGGCAGTGAAGATGCAAAGAAAGAAATCAAGATAGGGGCCAATCTGCAGGCCGACGTCAAACAAGAGCTGATCAGTATGCTGAGAGAGTATGTGGATATCTTTGCTTGGTCATATCAAGATATGCCAGGATTGGATACTGACATCGTGATGCATAAGCTACCCCTGAGAGAAGATTGTCCTCCTGTAAAGCAAAAATTGAGAAGAACCCGCCCGGATATGGCGATGAAGATTAAAGAGGAGGTACAGAAACAGTGGGATGCCGGATTCCTTGCTGTGACTAGTTACCCACCGTGGGTAGCTAACATCGTACCAGTGCCTAAAAAGGACGGCAAGGTCCGGATGTGCGTTGACTATCGAGATTTGAACAGAGCAAGCCCAAAGGATGATTTTCCGTTGCCACACATTGACGTGTTGGTCGACAATACTGCCCAATTCTCGGTGTTCTCCTTCATGGATGGATTCTCCGGTTATAATCAGATAAAAATGGCGCCGGAAGACATGGAGAAGACAACGTTCATTACCCCGTGGGGAACATTCTGCTATAAGGTCATGCCCTTCGGTTTGAAGAACGCAGGGGCAACTTATCAGCGGGCAATGGTCACATTGTTTCATGACATGATCCACAAGGAGATCGAATGTTATGTGGATGATATGATTGCAAAGTCCAAAGACGAAGAGGAGCATTTGGTTAACCTGAAGAAGTTATTTGATAGGTTGATCAAATATAAGCTGAGGTTGAATCCGAACAAGTGCACTTTCGGAGTGCGTTCCGGAAAATTGTTGGGTTTCATTGTAAGTCAAAGAGGAATTGAGGTAGATCCTGCTAAAGTGAAAGCTATTCAAGAGATGCCTGCACCGAGAACAGAAAAAGAAGTGCGCGGTTTCTTAGGTAGATTGAACTACATTTCTCGGTTCATATCTCACCTAACTGCCACGTGCGAACCGATATTCAAGTTGCTAAGAAAAGAGCAAACGGTCAGGTGGAATGATGATTGCCAAAGAGCTTTCGACAAAATAAAGGAATACTTACAGGAGCCTCCAATTCTGATGCCTCCAGTAGAAGGAAGACCGTTAATCATGTACTTGACCGTGCTTGAAGGGTCGATGGGGTGTGTGCTCGGCCAACATGACGAGTCTGGTCGAAAAGAGTACGCCATTTATTACCTTAGCAAAAAGTTTACCGACTGTGAATCCCGATACTCACTGCTCGAGAAAACTTGCTGCGCTTTGGTATGGGCTGCTCGCCGACTGAGGCAGTACATGTTGACCCATACTACACTTCTCATTTCCAAGATGGATCCTGTCAAGTACATCTTTGAGAAACCAGCATTGACCGGAAGGGTTGCTAGATGGCAGATGATTTTAACTGAATATGACATCCAGTACACTTCTCAGAAAGCCATCAAAGGAAGTGTGTTGTCGGAATACCTGGCTCAGCAAACTCTTGAGGATGACTATCAGCCGATGAGATTTGATTTCCCTGATGAGGACATCATGTACCTCAAAACAAATGATTATGAGGAACCACTTCCGGAGGAGGGGCCTGACGCTGAATCCAAATGGAAGTTGATGTTTGATGGGGCAGTCAATATCAATGGTCGTGGAGTTGGTGCCGTACTCATTAATCCTGAAGGTGTCCATTTACCCTTCGCTGCCAGAATTACTTTTGGCTGCACCAACAATGAAGCGGAATACGAGGCGTGTATAATGGGAATAGAGGAGGCAATTGATCTTCGGATTAAGAACCTCGACATATTTGGAGATTCAGCCCTCGTCATTAACCAAATTACCGGCAAGTGGTATACACATCAAGAACATCTAGTTCCGTACAGGGATTATGCTAGAAAACTGTTGACATTCTTTACGACAGTTGAGCTCAAATACATACCACGCGACGAAAATCAATTTGCCGATGCTTTGGCTACTCTCTCTTCGTCGATTAAAGTCATGTGTTGGAACTTTGTGCCCAGAATTGACATCTCCAGGCTTGACTCTCCAGCTTATGCTTTCTCTGTAGACGCCGTGTCTGACGAGAAACCTTGGTATTTTGATATCAAGTTATTCCTGGAGAAGCAAGAGTACCCAACAGGGGCATCTTCCAAAGACAAAAAGACCTTGAGGCGACTTGCTGCTAGTTTCTTCTTGAACACAGATGGGGTTTTGTATAAGAGGAACTTCGACATGGTTTTGCTCAGATGCGTGGATAGACACGAAGCAAGCCTGTTGATGCAGGAAGTCCATGAAGGATCTTTTGGTACCCATGCAGGAGGGCATGCTATGGCAAAGAAACTGCTGAGATCAGGGTATTACTGGATGACAATGGATGCAGACTGTTGTTCATTCGCTCGAAAGTGCCACAAGTGCCAAATATATGCAGATAAAGTGCATGTTCCTCCTAACCCGCTCAACGTCATGTCATCTCCTTGGCCTTTCTCTATGTGGGGCATTGACATGATCGGGAAAATCGAGCCAACTGCTTCGAACGGTCATCGCTTCATTCTGGTCGCGATTGATTACTTTACCAAATGGGTAGAAGCAGCGTCTTATGTCAATGTCACTCGTCAAGTGGTGGCAAGATTTCTGAAAAGAGATATCATATGCCGATATGGATTGCCCGAAAGGATCATTACTGATAATGGTTCTAATCTCAACAACAAGATGATGGCAGACTTATGCCGGGACTTCAAAATACAGCATCACAATTCTTCTCCTTACCGACCAAAGATGAATGGTGCGGTAGAGGCAGCCAACAAGAATATCAAGAAGATTGTGCAGAAAATGGTTGTCACCTACAAGGATTGGCATGAGATGTTACCGTTTGCTTTGCATGGGTACAGAACGTCGGTCAGGACATCAACAGGGGCAACTCCCTTCTCTCTGGTGTATGGTATGGAAGCAGTCCTGCCTGTTGAAGTAGAGATTCCTTCATTGCGCGTGATGATGGATGTCAAGTTGGATGAGGCTGAATGGGTGCGTGCTCGTTACAATCAGCTATGTCTAATTGAGGAAAAGAGATTAGCGGCTATCTGTCATGGTCAGCTTTATCAGAGGAGAATGAAGCGGGCATTCGATCAACGAGTACGTACTCGAGAGTACCAAGTGGGAGAGCTTGTATTGAAGAAAATCGTTCCTCCAGGTTCAGATAACAGGGGCAAGTGGACCCCAAATTACGAAGGACCATTCATAGTGAAGAAAGTATTCTCAGGAGGGGCACTGATGCTCACCACTATGGATGGAGATGATTTCCCATCCCCTGTTAACGCGGACGCAGTTAAAAAATACTTTGCATAAAGAGACCCGCTGGACACAAAAACAGAATGTAAGTCCAGGCAAGAAAAGGGCATCCCGGCGAGCTAAAAACAGAATAAAAGCTCGGGCAAAAATTAGGGAAATAAATGAATAAAAAAATGTACACCCGCTGAGTTGAAAAGCCACATTGGACAGCTCAGGCAAAAAAGGGTATCCCGGTGGATTGAAAACCCGAGAGGGCGGTCCACGCAAAATAAGGGAATAAGCGAACAACTGTGATCCGATTTATCTGAACCACCTCATCGTTTCGTACAGCTTGACAATGTCGGAAGGATAGGAAGCAGTCCCCTTGTCCTCTCAGAAAGCCAAAGCGGAATGGAGAGTCTTGAAGACATGCAGGTCATAGCAGAAATGGAACTCTTTGGAATGCCGTGTACATTGCCATTAGGATAGTTTCTTTTCTCAATTTCTATAGTGGCTACCTCTTTCCAGGTGGTTGCTTCCTGATGTAAATCTTTGCCTATTTAGAGGCTATCCAATAAAATAATATTCAGTCAAGAAGCTGTGTGTGTTTATTTTTGTTTGCAAAATGTCCTGAATTTTTGGCAAAAATAGCATTGCATCTAAACATGGTGATAATCTCGAAAAGAAAACTGACATGTAGGGAAACTGTAACCCTCTTTGAGTGTCGGGTGATGATGGATGAACCGATCATTCCATGCGAATCCCCGGGACACACGTGTGTTTTCTGTTGTTGCAGGTTGCAGGATGGAGTCACGTTCTCTCAAGCAATTCACTCTTCCCCAGTAGAGTATCTCCCCAAGCAGGGATTTCTTCTTCCAGCAGGTATCTGAAAGCCTGACTCGTTTAAACAGAGATTTTCCTCCAACCAAGCCTTGGCAGCAGTCCAACTTTTTCCCCAGTGAAGTAACAGTTTATTCTTCCCCAGTGGAGTATACCCAGCAGGTGCCTGAAGACCTGACATCGTCAGGGAGGGAATTGCCAGTATTCTATCCCCAGCAAGAATTCTTGCCTGTCAGATACCTGAAAGCCTGATATCCCTTCAGAGTCTTGAAGCATCAGATGCTCTCCCCGGCCAGAGTATTTGCCCAGGAATCTTCCTCAGCCAAGTCTGAAGATGATCTGTCCCCACAGAGTTCATATCGGATTTTCACCTCCGTCCGTGAAATATTTCCCAGCCAAGTTGCCATACTTTTAGGTATTTGATGATACAGCCAGATATTCATCACCTCAGTCAGAGTTGAGTGTCCAGACCTCTTGACTTGTATTCCCCTGCAGAGTTGTATCTCTTGCTGCCAATCAGGCATTGGTCTACTGCTCGTCTGCGTTTGTCAACACTCGTTTGTGTTATCCCTAAACAGAGTTTTCCCCAGCAAGGACATATTACTGCTTTATTGTTGCTCGTCTGCATCTTTCAACACTCGTCTGTGATAGCTCTGTGGTATTGCTCGTTTGCTTTCCCCAGCGGTGGTTTATGATTACTTTGATTCTGCTCGTTCGCAATTCCAAACACTCGGCTGTATTTGGTTATATCAGTTGCTGTTTGCTCGTCTGCAATTTCCAGCAACTCGTCTGTGCTTGGAGATGTATTATTTTGCTGTTTATTCTCAACACTCGTCTGTGTTACGATATCTCTGTTATTGCTCATCTGCAATTTCCAGCACTCGTCTGTGTTTGGTTATGATAGTTGCTCGTCCGCAACTCCTCAACACTCGTCTGTGCTTTGAGATGACATTTGTTGTTGCTCTTCCGCAACCTCCCAGCACTCGTCTGTGTTTGGTATTGGATCCTCCGCTGCACTTGTCGGTGCCTTGATATGCATTCTCTATTGTTGCTCGTCTACAACTGTCCGGCACTCGTCTGTGTTTGTTTGAAGCTCGTCTGCTTTTATTCCTCAGAAGTCATTTGTGTTTTGAAGCTCGTCTGCTTTGCCTAGATACTCGTTTGTATCATCCTCAGCACTCGTCTGTGCTAGCTTACATCTGTATGTGAGGATCTGCTGTTTACCCTGGTATTTCTGTATTGCTACTTCAAATGCTCGTCTGTGTTTGAATTTCTGGTGTTCGTCTATACCAGTGGCTGATACTCGTCTGTATCATCGCCTGAGACACTCGTCTGTGTTTCTCAGATCATCGTCTGATACTCGTCTGTATCATTGACTTATGGCACTCGTCTGTGTTATCTTGATGATCATCCAATACTCGTCTGTATTGAAGAGGTTTAGAATCCTGACAGTGGGAATTAATGTCAAAATTGATACCGGTCCTGGCGTAACAGGTAAATCCGAAGGAGGCTCGTCTGTCTCAGGCACCAATTATTATTGTTGCTGCACCTGGCGTAACAGGTTTGCTCAGAAGACTCGTCTGTCTTATACCATATATCCGCGGATAATATATGAAGAAGGTTCGTCTACCTTGATTGCATGTCTATCCCACAGACTTATATGCGTTCCCGGAGCCTGCGTAAGGGTTATCCGAAGAAGACTCGTCCGTCTTATTCCACTTATCTGCGTAAGGATTAGTGAAGGAGATTCGTCTATCTCAGGCTACTTTGAAGATCCTTAAGGGCTCGTCCGCTCTCTGCACCTGGCGTCACAGGTCATTCGAAGACTCGTTTGTCAACATGATAGTATTCCAGATATCAGTTTCAACTTGGAAGAAGCTCGTCTGCTTTTTTCTCCACCTCATATCCCTAGAGCGTCATTTGATCGGGTTTATTTCCCGGTGTTGCATTCTTCGTCAGAGTGCAAATTTCTGGTCTTATTGGTATTCAATCACAGTTTATCTTGAACGATCGATAGTCCGTACTATCATCCTTTTTCAGATTAACAGATGATTGAATAGGGGCAGCTGTAACACCCAAAATTTGCCCTCTTATTTTTAAGCATCATATTACATCATATACATCATGAGCATATCATTCCCTTAGCATCATATCATAGAAAGATGAAGCATGACATCCTTCATGTCCGAGCATCAGCATATGGTCATCTGTGGAATTCCCAGAAGCACTTCAAGCCATGACAAGGGTCCCGATGAGTTTGTACAAGTCTTATGGTGAGTCTACATTCCATTTATAAGATCAAGTCCCTTGGCAAATGCTCATCAGAGATCTCAGGATAAGGCAAAGCTCCTATGCAAGCACTCAAATTAGGGTTTGGGATTCAATCACCAAGACTTCACAACTTTGGCCATTTAATTTGGGCAAAGTTTTCTATATGTCAAGAGAGTCCTAGATGTTGATTTTGGTGAGAAGAATTTCATGGGGAGGTCAGAGAATTCTTCGGTTGATTGAAGATGGAGCAAGAAAGTCAACTGCACAGTCAGAAAGGTCAACATGACAATTTAAGAAGTTTTAATCAGGATTATCAATTTGTGAGGTCATATCATGTCAAAGAATAATTCAGTTGAGCTCAAATGTCAAAAATCGGGAGTATGCAAAAAAAAAATTGCTAAAGTGGGAAGTTTAGAAATTTCCATTTTTAAAAAAAATTATTTGTCCCGAAACTTCAAGCTATTATTTCATGTGCGAAAAGGCTCCGAATGATTTTCCGGTGAACACGAAAGTTGTAGAGCACAATTTTCCCTTTCCGAAAAGTCGTAGGACACCTTCATAGCATTTTTAGAACTCAAGATTTGTTTTTTTGAAGTTTATTGTATTTTTAGGGGTTCATGGTGTACACTTGACAACTTGTAATTGGTCTCTATTATTTGTATCCCATTTTTAGGGTGTCACATTTTTATGTCATGTGGGAACTTATTTTAATAAGTCACTTTTATTATTTACGTGGTCAAATAGGTATGCATCACCTTTTATGTTTATTTGCATTCTCAAGGATAGTGTGGAAAAGAAATAGTACAGGTGAGTGGGAGGAGGCGGCACAGTGCATGGTGGGTCTTGTAGTTTTTTTTTTTTCACTCCCCACTCCAAGTCACGTTTTCCTTGGTCCACTCATATTCACACTCCTCACATACCACCACTTTTGCTTTCTCTCCACTCATTTTGTTTCACCCTTTTTCTCACTCTTCTTTCCCTCACCTTACTGCCCCACGCGTTCCTCAAATATCACTCACATTCTCACGCCAGCTCACATTTTTCCACTCAACTCACACTTTTTCTCTTTCTTTCTTTTCTCCTCACGTGACATGCACTCTCATTTTCATAACTCACAGGCTTTGGGAGGCACACACATTCTCACGCCAGCTCACGTACCTTCCACACACACCTCACGCCACTCACACTCACTACTTTCATGCACTCTCACACTCACTATTTTCATGCACTCACTCCCTCATCTCAGCACTACTCTCACCTTTCAGGTGACTTTTTCATTTGGCACACTCATCACTCACACAGAAATTCAGCCTCTCACTACACCTATTTAGTTTTTCACAATATCAAAAAAGGGAAAAAAAAAAAGAAGATATTTTTGAACACACATTTTCTCGCTCTAACAAAAGCAAATTTCTTCCTCTTTTTGTTCTCTCAACTTCATCACATCAAAGGAGGTGACAGATCTAAGTTTCCTTCCATTTATTCAGTCTATCTTGCATCCTCAAGGGATCCTTCTTTTGAAAATCATCATCACCTTCCCCGTTTGCTCAAGAATCGGGTGGCTCTGTTTGAGTGTGTGAGAACTCGCAAAAAGGCTCTGTTAAAACCGAAGCAAAACGCCTTTATTTGGCCCGTTACGAGCTCAAGGAGACACGCGGAAACTGCTACATCTCTGGATTTCTTTGGAGCTTAAGACAAGTTCAATATCAGGTTTGGACATCATCTTCATTATACTTCAATTTTGATGTATTTTAGCTTGTTATATGTTAGAGATGCTCAATGTGTGAATATAAATGTTTAGAATGATTAGATCTTGGTTTGAAGTTTTGATGTGTGAGTTTGTTCGTTTCAGTTTTCACTTTGTGTTGGTTGTTTGCGGAAACTAATGGCATGAGGTTGTTCATCGCGTTTCGTAGATTATTTTTCGTTTTTATTTCATTGAGTTTCGTTGATTTTTGAGGAAGTTATGAGGGGATGAAGTCGGCGGCTCATGCGGCTTCCACCATCAGCTTTCACGTTTTGTTGGTTTGCTTCTTGTTCTTCATGGCATGGAAGGAAGAAGATGACGACGTGTCATCTTGTTACTGGGTGTTCTTATTTTTATTTGTTTGTTTTATATTTTCATGTTGATCATTTAAGTGTGGGGGGTGCCCAATTGATTCTAAGTTCACCTGAGTTTTGCATGTTTTTCATTTTATAAAATAAATTTCAAATAATAAAAACCAATTAGTGGATGAGAGTGGGTCAAGTCCGCGTGGGCCTAGCACCGCTGATATTTGCACCACCCAAACGTAGCCCAATTCCAGTTTCAAGGTGCAGCTTACTTATCACACCTCCATCTCATTCCTTTTACTTTCCTTTTCAAAATTTATTTTTCTTTTTTTATTCAAGTTTCATTTTCTTTTATATAAATTAGTTTTAGTCATCTAAAAATCCCAAAATAAATCATGGATATTCCTTTGTGTCTCTAAAATTTTGTCATATTTTTATTTTATTTTTTTTCATTAATTTGCGTGCCAGAATTAATTCTCCAATGTACATAGCTTCACTTGCTTCATTTCTTGACCAGCCTGTCTTGTTGATTTTCTATAGACTTCAATATTGGGAGTTTTGATCCCATTCTTTTTTAATTGTGCTCCTAAGATCTTCTAGTTTTCATGTGATTTTTCTCAGAATTTTTAGAAATTTATTTCTTGAGTTTTGATCTGATATCTTGTGGTGTAAGTTTTTTGTCCTAGCTTGTGTTTGCACATCCATTCGACCTAGTTCCTTTCTGAATTTTTGCAAATCCTTTTGGAAAGTTGATATAATGTGTTTCATGATCATTTGGTTTCAGTTGTAGAATTTTTAGATGGCTGGTTGATTATTTGTGGATTTTTGTTCTCACCTCGTCCCATTTCGCTTCTTTTGGTTTGTTAGATTTCTTATAAGCTTAAAAGGGCACTTGTGCCAACTTTTTCTTCTTGTTTGGGGTTCCTCTAGGGTATGGATACCTTCCTGGTCCTAGGATAGGTTTTGGTTCTTCTAAATTTTTGAGTTTACTTCATATTGAAGTCATTTGTTTCTTTAAGTGTTTAAATTCCATCTTTTGGTTCCATTGCTTTTATTTTTGACATTGTTTGGTATTGTGTGATTTCTCTCTTCATCTTATAGGCCTATTAGGCCATTCTTTTTACCATTTTGATTCTGATTGTGAACTTTGTGCTTGTATTCATTTGTGTATGCTAACCTTGCAGGAGCTATGGTAAGTGTGAGATGTGGGAATTGAGTTCCACATCTCTAATTCTTATCTCTTCCTTTTAGGTTTATGTGAGCTAACTCTCTTTTGTTGGGCCTAGGACTTTCTCATCCCTTCTTCTATCTTCTTCTTCCTTCTTCATTAGGATAGAAACCTCACTAACCCTTAGGATATCCATGCATGTGAATACTTAGGATTATTTTAGTCCCCTTTAGAATTTTTCCTTTGAGATCCTTCTGGTTCTTCTTCTCTTCTCATCTCATAACTCTTAAAAGATACTTTAATAAATGTGAAGTGATGACTTGATCCATAGCCTTATCCCATGAGGTATGCTTGTAGTCTTCCCATCTTGGGATAGTACATGTTTACCTTGTGATGCACAAGTCTGATCAAGGTATCTTCTTCATAAAGAAAAGCATAAAAAACACTTCTTCATGTAAATAATCAAAACACCTAATAAGTAAACAAGTTAGTGAGCCTAGGCCCTAATCTTTGGGTTCAAGTTTTGGGGATCTTCTCCTTACTTGAGTGTGCTTGTTCTATTATTCCATCTTGGAATGTGGTGACAAGTGCACATTCCATGGAAAAGAGCTTGAGTTCACTTCCTTGTGACACACTCTAAAAGCTTCTAAAAAACACAAACAAACAATAAGCGTCTTTCCTTCGGGAATTCTTTTCTCACCTCATTCGCTCCGTACGCGAACTTGCTCCTACTTGTCACTTTGCAAGACGGTTACGCACTCGTCGTCCGAGCCTGCAACACCTGAGCAATGACATAGGCGGTTCAAGCCTTAATTCACAAGCAATTTTCCTTTTAGTACCCCTAGTTAGGGGAACTACGGCGTCTCTGATCCTCATTATCCTGATGAGGTACGTAGGCAGCGGGGTAGGGCCCGTTCGAGCACAATCTTTATTTTCCCTACATTTTTCCTTTTCATTTTCTTATTCATTTCTTTTTCAGTTCCAGTTCCTTTTTCCTTTTCATTTCTTTTGCTGCAGCTTTCATACCCTCACCCTTTGAAACAGTTTTCTTTGCAAGCGTGGATCCCGTCGGGTACGGCGGACGATCTGGGTGCTAATACCTTCCCAGGTCGTAACCGACTCCCGAGCTCAGTCTCTTTGGTTCGCAGGACCTGTGTCCTTCCTCTTTTTCTTCTGGTTTGTGCAGCATTACCATTCCCTTTCTTCGGGATAAAAATGCATGGCTGGCGACTCTATTCTTTTTCCGCGCCACTTTCGCGTTTGTACCAGGATGAAAATCCCGGGAGCGACACATCCATATGACATCTAAGACATCTTAGGACATATTAGAATCATGCTTGATCATTTCTTCATTCATTTTTTATGCCTTGCATCCATTTCATTTCATAAGCTTTCGTGAACTTTCAAACTTCAAAGCAGTCTTCCTTTGCATTCCATCTCTTGTATGAACATTCATAGCACTTGTTATGCTTTTGCATCATCTCATAGCATCATTTGCATCATATATTTTCTTCTGGTTTTGGTTTTGCCCTTGCATACGTTTCATTCTTCATTTCATTTCTTTCCTTAATGCTAACATTTTCAGGTGGTATGTAATTTGAGAAGTGAATTTGCCTTCACTTCTCATTTCTCTTCTCATTCTTCTTATGCATCTTTGCTGCATTTTCTTTGCTTTGGAGTGAGTTTGCTCATTCATGTTCATCATTCACTTTCTTTCTCCAAGTTACTTATCTTCTTCAATGAAGTAAGTAACTTTTTTCTTCTGATTCTCCTCCCTTCATCTGCTTCTTCCATTGGTGACTTCTTTGAAGATCTCTCTTAAGCCTTACAAACCATAGGAACATCCAAGCATGACAATAATTAGGATTTTGATTAGTCCCCCTTTAGCTTTTACCTTTGTGTCTTCTTTGTGTCTCTCTTCTCACCTCATCATTAGAGACTAAAGCTTTAAGGTTTTAAGACTTTGTAATTAGGGTTATGCCTGCATCCTTCTCTTAGGATGGAGTGCATAAATTTAATCCTAAGTGTTAAACCCTTAATTTGTTTAAACCTCTAAATCAATCCATCTTAATAATCACTAAGACATTAAACTTGTAACTTGGGCCTTGCATTAGGGTTCTATTTCTTCCTTTATTGGTTAAGAAGGACTAACCCTAGTGTTTAATGGACAAGTCCCTCTCAAGTTGTCTTAAAAACCATAAAATCCACTTCTTAATCTCACCCTTAATTAAAATCCACTTTAATAAAGGTTTTTTTTCATTAGGTTAATCCATAATCATGAATTAAGTTGAGGTATCTTCCTCAGCTTAAGTGTGCTCATCTATTATCCTTCTATTAGGATGGTGTAATGAGTTCACTAATCCTTGATTATGGATTAAACTCATTACTTAACACTAAACAAAAACTCAAGAACACCTAAATAATCACAATTAGGTTAATGATCTTAACCCTACATCATGGTAATTAAGTTTGAGATGTTTATCTCATACTTAAGGTATTCTCATTATCCCTAATCAAAGGGGGGATATGATGAGTTTACTAACCCTTGGTTTAGGCTTAAGCTCATTAACTTATGACAAACACAAAAAAGCAATAAAAGATTGAAAACACAAAAACAAACAATAATCGTCTCCTTCAGGATTCTTTTCTCATCATTTTCACTCACAAACGAGAACTTGCTTCTTCCGTCTAATGCAAGACAATTAGCACTCGAGCCAGACGAGTCATACACTTAAGCATAGACAAGCAAGCAGTTCACAAGTCAATTTATCTTTCAGTCTCTTTGAGTCGAACTACGGTGTTCTGACTTCCTCATTGCACGAGAGGATACGTAGGCATAACTTAACAGTTATCGAACAAAATTCTCTGTGTCATCCCCCTCTTTCAGCATTCTTTTTAAGCCTCAATCCCTGAGCATTCACCCTTTTGCACTGACACTTGTATATTTCGTTTCTTAGCTTTTGCACACAGATAGCACATACACTCCCCCTTTTAAACACAATCTTATAAGCGTGGATCCCATCGAGTACGACGTACAATCTCGGTGATAATACCTTCCCAGGTTGTAACCAACCCCTTTTCTCAGTTTCTCTGGTTCGAAACCGTCTAATCCATATCTTTCTAGGTTTATGCAGCATTACCTTTCCTTCGGGATAAAAATGCCTAGCTGGCGACTCTATTCAGTTCATTTAATTTCTCTTTTCGCCGACTGTTCGTGTCTGCACCGGGATGCAAATCTTTGGGAGCGATAGCTTGGCGACTCTGCTAGGGACCCTTATATTGCAACCAGGGCTTCTGGTTCCTTTTTGTGGGTTCCTCCTCGCGCTTGTTTGATTTGTGTTTACAGGGGTGTTGTGTGCTACTTGTGCTTATTTATTTGCTTTATTTATTGCTTTATGTACAAATTTATTTATTGCTTTTCATTTACAGTTTTATACATTTCATACTGTCATTATCATGTGCTGGATTTGTGTCTTCCTTGGTGGGTGGGGTTCATTGAGTGACTAAGGTCCTATACCTGGGACCTGAGTGACACATAGGATAGAGTGGATTCATATTCTTTCCCATTCCATTTCGGTAGGTGCGGGAATATGAAACATGGTTCAGACATGGGTTTCTTCTTGAGAACTCTGTGCTACAAATTTCCTGTAGTACTAGGGCTATCTGGGAAGCCTGCTAAGTCTGGATGACCTTTTTATGTCCTTCAGCATCTGAGGTGAATTAGAGGAGGATCTTTTATGGTTATTGTAAACACTGTACCTCCGGGTTAGAAGTGTTTACACTTCTTATAACTGATCCAAGTATAAGGATCCTTGTTCTAGAACATTACATGTGAGGGGGTTGGTTTTTTTACAGGTTTGTAGGAACCCTTGGCCACATCATACCCTGTTACTAGTTTTGTTTTAAGAATGCATCACTTTGGACAGTTCTTGTGATTACCCTGGACTTGTGACTCTTTATTTGAGTCCCCCACCTAGTTACTGGATTTATAAGCCTCCATCCGGACTTATGAACATACATGGACTTTTACCAAGACAGATAAACAGATCCAGCACTTGATCACAAACCCTTTGCATATCATTTGCATACATCATCTTTGCATCATTTAACATTTGCTTATTTGTTTTACAGGGTATCCATCATTTCATCTTTGGTTTGGTTTTGACCCCTTCTGCTGATCAGACTCCTTCAGTCATCTCCTTCAGCAGCTCCATCAGTTTGTCAGTGGTTCTTCTCCAGCTATCTTCATCAGAGACCCATCTCCAGCATCTCATTCAGTGACCTTCATCAGCAGTTGCTCTCAGCTTCTTCACCAGCATCCATGAACACTTCAAGAAAGAGCAACATCACTTACCACTTCTTTGAGCCCACCCTGACTGGCATCATGCAGATCCAGTCCCTCATTACTCCTGATCATGTCCCACTATTCAAAGAACATTATGGAGGCATATTGGACATGGTCATGGACCTATATGCATCTCAAAGGAGCATGATCCATACTTTCTTGCAGTTCTATGATCCTCCACTCAGATGCTTCGCATTCCCTGATTTCCAATTGGGACCTTTATTAGAAGAATTTTCCATGTTGTTAGGAGTTCCTGTCAGAAGAGGGATTCCTTTCAACCCAGAGATGGTGGCTCCCAGAAATGAAGTCATAGCCAGGGCATTGCATTTGGAGCCTGCCCTCATTGATTAGACATTGACAACCAAAGATGGGGTTCCAGGCCTCCACCTAGACTTCTTGATTTCCCAGGCTACCCTGCATGTTGCAATAGGAGAATGGAAGGTTGTCTGTGCACTTCTAGCCCTCAGTATATATGGAGTTATCTTGTTTGAAGATGAGCCAAAGTTTGTGAGAAAGAATTCCATTCACCTGTTCTTAGTGAGGAATCCAGTTCCTACCTTATTGGGAGACTTTTACTACTCAGTACATCAGAGGAATGAAAAGCAAAGAGGAAGACTGGTCAGATGCTGTGCTCCTCTTTATTACACTTGGCTGCTAAGACACTTGCCAAAATCAGATACTTTCCTGAACCCCCATCAGCAAAAGAATTAGGCTAAGAGATTTATTGCCTTGACATCAGATGACATTATTACTTGGCAAGGACATCATTACTAGCTGTGGACAATATCCTAATGTGCCTTTGATAGGAGTAAAAGGTTGCATCAACTACAACCCTTTACTGTTTAAAAGACAATTAGGGTATGCTTTGGTTCATCCTCCCAGAGGACAAGATTTGGCTGAAACTCTTTACTGTGAAATCCAACCTAACTCTGCTGTTGTCAGACAAGCTGCCTGGGCTTGGGATAACATTCAGACCAAGGGAACAACCATCCTTGGCAAGTGCAACAACATTGCTTCAGCATAGTATTCTGATTGGTCCCGTACCAGAGCTCAGATCACCCGGATGCCATTTACTTTAGAAGATGTACCTGGACCTTCTACAGTACAACCTGCAGCTACTGTCGATTTGGAAGAATTTGAAAAGCTGAAGGAGAGGAACACTCAGTTAGCTGAAGCCTTAAATAAGACTCTTTGGGAGAGAAATGACAGTCGTCTGGATAATGAGATATTGGAAAGACTTAGGATTGAGCATCTGACCAAGATTGAGAAGACGAATGACTACATCAGGAAGGCAAGGGCATGAGAGTTGGTACTAAAGAATGCTTGCAAGGAAGCAAAGACTCAGAAGGCTAGGGCAGAACACTATCTAGAGGAGAGCCAGGCTAGGTGGATCAGTATCACTGAAGCCCGTGCACAAGAAGACCAGAGGACCCAGGCTAAGATAGAGCAGTTGGAGGCTAGTGAGAAGAAGCATCAGGAGGCTTTGTTAGCAGCTCAGAAAGAGATATCTGAATTAAAACTTCGGGCGGGGTTTAAGAGGTCAAAGGATCAGGACAAACATAAGAAGTTAACCAATGCCATTGCTACCAGGAACCTCCTCATCAGGACTATCACAGAGCACCTGGTTGGGCCAGTGACTGAGGCCCTCCTAAAGCAAGTCAGAGAGGATGACTTTGGATTAGATGTTTGATTCTTTTGCTTGTACTTTCCTTTTGTTGTACTTTTCTTTTATTGTTGTATTTTGACCCACCATGGGGATGTTATTGTAATCAAACTATGTATTTTCACTCTTTGTAATATATCAGTTTGTATTATTTTTGGTGGGCTGTATCTATCTCTCTTCATCATCAGCATTTCCTCGAGGTCTGGAAAGGTTAAAACCAGAGAACCAAACCGGATACCCTTGGAAGACAAAAAAGCATACTGCATTGCATACTAACATTTTCTTTGTTTTGTGGGTTTTTTGTTTATTGTTGTTTCTCACTTTGTTGTGGTTTCAGGAAACATTGCTCGCAAAAGAGTCTTCCCTGTCAACAGAATACACCGGTACCCGACGCGAAACAACCTTCCGGGACTCCAGATGGATCAACTTCAGCAAGACTTGAATGAAGTAAGGACCCAAATGGCAAATGAGAGGGTTGAGATGAGGAATCAGATGACCCAATTCATGACTGTAATGACTGGCTTAGCTCATATCCAGGAAAGGTTGAGGGAGTTGGTGGAGAGACAAACTCCTGAAGAACACCATCCTGGTACAGGAGGTACCAGTAACAACAATCATGTGCAGCCTCGCACTGATCCACCATAGTTTGGGCCTCATCTAAACCCATAGATCAATGCCATAATGAATACTCAGAAAAACACTGCTGGAGGAAGGGTCTTGCAAGAGGATCCTCAAGAGGAGCAGTTTACAGTTGTTGGAGTTGGGGATGAAGTTTACGACCGTAGGATGGATGAAATTGCAGAGAAGCTGAGGTCCCTTGAATCCCAGAATTCCCTAGGGTTTGATGTCATGGACATGGGACTGGTGGAAGGGGTGAGAATTCCTCACAAGTTCAAACCCCCGTGTTTTGAAAGGTATAATGGCACATCCTGCCCACGCACCCACCTTCAATCATTCTTGGGAAGGTTAAAAGCATACACCATGGACAAAAAGCTGTGGATGTTTTACTTCGAGGACAGTCTAACAGGGGCATCCCGAGAATGGTATTCCCACCTGACTAGAGCCACAGTAAGGAACTGGAAAGACTTGGCTGAAGCTTTTATCCGACACTATCAGTATAACCTGGACATGGCACCAAACAGGACCCTTCTAATGGGAATGTCTCAATATTCCCGTGAAAGCTTCAGGGAATATGCCCAAAGGTGGAGGCAACTTGCTGCTGCAGTTCAACCACCCATGTCTGAAAGAGAGATGGCAGACATGTTCATGAATACTCTTCAAGGAACATACATTGACAAATTGGCTGCATTTTCTTCTACCAGCTTTGCAGATATGGTGACAGTTGGAGAAAGAATAGAGAGCCTATTGATGATGGGAAAGATCTCCGATAACGGTGCCAGTTCAAGCAGTACAAGAAAACCATTTGTTGGGCCCCGTAGATCTGGTGAGACAAATTATGTACACATGGGAAGAGGGAGACCCCAATACTTGCCCAGGACAGTTGCTGTTGTTACTATCCCTGCTCCACCTCCTCAGTATGCTCAACAACCACAACACTTTCCACAACAACAACAGTTTCCGCAACAAAGATCATACAACAACAATAACAATAATCAACAACAACGCCCGTTTCAACAGCGGCCATCTCAGGTCAACCGAGTGATTGACCTCATTCCAATGTCGTATGCTACTCTACTGTCACAACTCCTAAAGCTCAATCTTGTTGAGTTGAGGACAATGGCTCCACCTGATCCTCAAAACCTTCCAAGGAACTATGATGCCAATGCTAGGTGTGCTTTTCACTCTAACGCACCTGGTCATTCTACTGAAAAATGCAGAGCTCTGCATATGAAGGTTCAGGATCTGGTAGATTCAAAGGCCCTGAAATTTGCACCTCCTCCAAATGTGATGAAGAATCCTATGCCAAGCCACAGTGGGCCAAGGATTAATGTTGTAGAGGATGGATCACCCCTAAGTTTAATATAAGACATTGCATGTATTCAAACACCTCTGGAAGAGGTTAAAACCCAGCTTTTAAAATGCCAAGTGTTTCCAGGTTGTGAGGCCTGTTGTGAATTATGCAAACTTTATGAGAATAGGTGTGCTAACTTGAGGAGTGGAATTAATGGCTTAATCAGAGAAGGCATTCTGCAAATTACAACCACCTCTTCTACAACACCAGCAACCCTTTTGTTAGCAACAAGTGATTCTTCTACAGATGCAACAACCATCTTTCCTATTGGTTCTTTTACAACTGCTACAACCATTGTTCCAACTGATTCAGCTACAACATCAGCAATCATTCCATCAGC
The DNA here is from genome assembly GCA_963966055.1 of Lathyrus aphaca. Taxonomy (NCBI): domain Eukaryota; kingdom Viridiplantae; phylum Streptophyta; class Magnoliopsida; order Fabales; family Fabaceae; genus Lathyrus; species Lathyrus aphaca. The sequence continues at coordinate 303,546,068 of OZ014522.1, forward strand.
TACTTCAACACGCAACAATTCATTTGCACCAGCTACTACAACTTCAGCAAATACCATTAATGATGTTTCGACTGTCACAATTTATTATGACTGTCGCTCCCGACAAATGAAACCGGGTCAGATGAAGGTACAGACGCGAACGGTCGGCGAAAGGGACAATGAGAACACACAGCCGTGAACTCACTGGAGAATGAATAGAGTCGCCAGCTAGGCATTTTTATCCCGGAGGAAAGGCAATGCTGCATAAGCCTAGAAAGAAATGGATAAGACGGTTTGCAAACCAGAGAGACTGAGAAAGGGGGTTGGTTACAACCTGGGAAGGTATTAGCACCCAGATTGTCCGTCGTACTCGACGGGATCCACGCTTAAAAGATTTGTGTTTTAAAAGGGTAGTGTCAGTGCAATCTGTGTATAAAGAGCTGGAAAGATGATGTACAGGTGTCAGTGTAAAGAGAGAATGTGAAGTGTATAAATGTACAGTGTCAGTGTAAGGATGAGAGTATGCTCAAGATCATGAGGCTAAAAGAATGAAGCTGGAAAGAGGGGGAATGTACAGAGACTTTTGTTCGATAACTGTTAAGTTATGCCTACGTATCCTCTCGTGCAATGAGGAAGTCAGAACACCGTAGTTCGACCCAAAGAGACTGAAAGATGAATTGACTTGTGAACTGCTTACTTGCTTATGCTCAAGTGTATGATCTGTCTGGCACAGATGCAAACTGTCTTGCATTAGACGGAAGAAGCGAGTTCTCGTTTATGAGTGAATGAGATGAGAAAAGAATCCCGGAGGAGACGATTATTGTTTGTTTTTTTGTATTTTCAGTCTTTTATTGCTTCTGAAAGTTTGTCATAAGTTAATGAGCTTAAGCCTAAACCAATGGATTTAGTAAACTCATCACATCTTCCCTCTGATTAGGGGTAATGAGAATACCTTAAGTGTGAAGTCAGATTCTCACACTCAATCACCATGGTACAGGATTAAGATCATTAACCTACTTGTTGATTATTTAGATGTTTTTTGTTGTTTTTGTTTAGTGTTAAGTAATGAGATTAAGCCATAATCAGGGATTAAACAGACTCATTACACCATCCTAATAGAAGGATAATAGATGAGAATGTTTAAGCTGAGGAAAGCTCCTCAACTTAATCCATGATTAGGGATTAAACTCATGACCAAACAAACCTTTGATTAGGTGGATTTTACTTAATGGTGAGATGATGAAGTGATTTTGATGGTTTGTAAGACAACTTGAGGGGGACTTGTCCATTAACACTAGGGTTAGTCCTTCTTAACCAATTAAGGAAGAATTAGAACCCTAATGCAAGGCCCAAGTTACAAGCTTGATGTCTTGATGATTATTAGATGGATTGATTAAAGGAGTTAAACACATTAAGGGTTTAACACTTAGGATTAAAGTTATACACTCCATCCTAATAGAAGGATGCAGGCATAAGCTTAATCTCAAAGCCTTAAAGCCTTTAGGGTTTAGTCCTTGATTATGAGGTAAGAAGAGAAGACTCAAAAGAGACACAAAGGTGAAAGCTAAGTGGGGAGACTAATCAAAACCCTAATCATTGTCATGCTTGGTTGTTCCTAAGGTTTGTGAGGTTTTCAAGAACAATCTTCAAAGAGAACCACCAGGAAGCAGATGAACAGGATCAAGAGAAGCAAAGTGACTTGCTTCATTCAAGAAGTCAAGTCACTTGAAGAAAGAAAGTAAGAAGAACAAGAATGAGCAAGCTCAATCTCAAACACATACATAAATGCAGCAATGGATGCAAGAGAGATGGAAAGAAAAGTTATGAGAAGTGAAGGCAAATTCACTTCTCAAGTTTACTTACCACCTGAAATGTTAGAAAGAAATGCAATGCAATGCCAAATGAAATGAAATGGTATGATGCTAAACAAAACCAGAAGCATGTTGATGATGATAATGATGTTATGAGATGCTACAAGCATGAGGCAAGGCATGGAGATGTTCATACAAGATCATGGATGCAAATGATGCAAGTTAAGGAGCATGGATACACATGAAAAGTTATGAAGCATACATGGCATACAACATGGCAAATGCAAGATGCAATGATCAAAGATGCTTTCTATATGTCTTATGATGTCAAATGAACCAAATGGATGCTTGAAATGTCCTAGCAAGTCATGTTATGCAAGAGAATGCAAGAAGGATGCAAAAGAAAGCCCAAATTAGGGTTTATGAATCAAACATCAAACAAAAACCAAAAACAGAAGCAAACCCTAAGATAAAAAATGGAAAATGCCACCCAAAGAAACCCTAAACCTATACTAAACCAAGGTCCAAAGGGGAAGTCTCAACTCTTAACCAATCTCAAGATATGATTTTTCTAAGTTGTTAGGGTTTTTTAGGGTTCTTAACAAAAGAAATGCCAAACAATTTGAAATTGAAGGATCAAATCAAGGCCATTTTATCCTAGAAACTACATGCCAAACACAAAACAAAGCAAAAAGAATCAATGTCCAACTCTTCTCAAATAGGCAGAAATGAATTTTTGAACTTAGGATCAAATTAATGCATAAAAAAATGATTTATTTCAATGAAAAAATTCTTAAAATGCATCAAGATCAAAAACTAAATTTGGTTTGAAGGTTGGACAATGTTTCTAAATGTCTTAGAACATTTCATGAATTTTTTTGTAATTTTTAAATACCTAAAAGTATTTTTAATTAATTAATTTCCATTAATCAATTAAAAATAATCTTTTAAATATTTAAAAATACTTTTTTAATGATAAAAAATAAAATAAAAATATTTTTGGGTCTTAAAAATTAATAAAACTTTTAGGAAGAAGTTTCATAATTTTTAAGAATTTTTTACTATTTTAAAATAAATATGCAAATTAATTGAAAAGAAAATGAATTAAAAATAAATAAAATGGAAGGTAATCAGGATGGAGGGATGAGATTCACTCTGGATTTGAATCTGTTGACTACGCGCGTCATCCAAGGGTCCAGGTTGACTCTGATTAAATTATTTAAATTATGTTTAATTAAGCTAACACGTGGATTAGGGCATAATCAGAGAGATCCAGGCCATACACTCACGCGGGAGGTCAACGGGTCAGAGGCATCTCACGGTCCAGATTCAAATGGTCATTAATCACGTAATTAGGGCATAATCACTCTCAGGTGGCCGGAGAAGACTTCCGGTCGTCTTATCCGGCCAGCAACTCCCCTGAAAAACTTCAAACTCCCTCAAATCGTAACAAAAACAAAATCTAAGAATTGGGAAATGTTCTCCAACCTCTCACGAATCAAACCCCTCTCCTAAAACAAATTTCTTTTCCCTAACTAAGCTGAATCGAAGAAAATAAAAACTAGGGCACGCAAGCTTCAGAGAGAAATTAAACTCTCATTTCAACACCATTTCAAAAACTAAGAGCACCAGGATATTCAGTGGAACATAAGGAACAAGTTTATAACATGAAAAACAATTTCTGGAAAAATAATTTTCAAGCTACCTGAGATTTGGAGCTTTCAACCTGATAACTTTCTGGCCACTTCTTTCAGTGCAAACTACTCCACTTGATCCCCAGATGATGTTTGAATGCTCAAGAGGAGTTTATGTTGGCTGGATAATGAGTTTCGACAGCTCCTGCTTCAACTCAGTTGAAAATGGCTATGGTGAAATAGGCAGCTTCAGGCCATTGTGAAGGGTTGTTTGTGATCCTGAGGGTGAATGGAGAAGCTTTGCAAGGTTTGTTTGGATGTTTGTGAGCTAGGGAGGGAGATTCGAATGGAACTGCAGTTTGAGGTGAGAAATGGCTATGGGGTGTTCTGGTTGATTCAGGCTTGTGTTCTTGCTGGTTTCTACTCAATGATGCATGGTGAGTTGAATGGTGAAAATGGTTTGAGTGTTTCTTGGCTGGGCAGAGAGGTTCGAAGGCTTATGCAGCTGGGGTGTATTTTTGTGAATGTGTTGTTATCAATGGTTTCAGCCTTGCCTTGTACATGAAATGGCTTGCAAAATGATAATGTATTTTAATCCTATAGGTCAGATGATGTGACCTGGCCTATAGTGATTGGTAAGTTTGCTTTTGCAAAAAGTCAAGTTTTGTGTAAGGCAAGCATGGCTCATGATCTAGGCTTGGTACAAGGCATGGGCTATGCGCAGCAAAATGAGGGGAAAGGGTTAGCTTGGTTCAAGGGCCAATGCTGCAAGTTGGTGAAGAGAAATGAGTGGTTTTGCAACTTGTTGCTTTTTGAAACTTTATGAGAAAAGTCTTGTTACATGAACCATAACCATGGGCATTCTTGGTTCAAATCTGAATTTTATGACTTAGAGGATGTTTGCATACTGGTTTGAAATGAAATAGAGGTTGCAATTGGCCTTGGTCCATGATTTTGCAAAATTCTCATTTGAGGCATGCCTTGAAAATCAATGATTTTAGCCAACTTTGTCACACCATAACTTTTGATACAAGAAGAGTTTGATCATGTTCTTGTACTTTTTGAAAAGGGAAAGATGAGATCTACAACTTTCATGACCAAAGTTTTTCCATTTGAAGCATTTTTGGATCAAGAATCAAGGCTTGAAAAATGACCTAAAATGAGGCATTCTTGAAAAGTCAACCATGCCCAAAAAGTCAACATTTGCAAAAACCCTAAATTCTTGATTTCTATGAACTTCAACCTTCTTCCATGATCAAACAAAGATCATATACACTCAAAATGATGAAGATCACCCATTGGTTGGGTCATTGGGGGCCTCAGATGCCCTGATTTTACACTGACTTGTCCAGAAAGTCAACCCTTGATCAGATGACTTCCCCATGGAATTTCTTCATGAAAATTGATATGCATACTCCCTATACCATATAGAGACCAATGGAAACAAGAATGACCAAAAAATTTGGGGTTATGGCCTCTGAAACCAAAACCCTAATTTTCAGTCAACTGTGCAGTCAAACCTAGCTCTGCATCCATCCAAACCCTAGTTCTTGTGATTCCTTTGAATTCTTGACTTTGAGAGGGTGTACTATGATGCTTGAACACATGTAGACCCCTTTGAATTGATTGGTAACCTTTAGAGTGGCTCAAGAAGCCCTGAGATTGCTCAGATCACAAACCCTAGATGCAGATGACTTAGAACCAATGCAGTGAATCAAAAATGAGATGTGAGATGATATGATTGTGTTTATGCATATGAGAATGATCACAAGCCATGGTGAAATGGGTGAGGGCAAATTTGGGGTGTTTACAGCTGCCCCTATTCAAGCATGAGTTAGCTGTGCAGGATGTAAGCGACGGCTTAACAGGCAAACAAGATAACTTGTGGTTGAATACCAAAGACAGTCCAACATTTGCACTCACAGAACGAAGAAGAAAAGGGATATAAATTGCAAAGGAAAATAAAGCATATTGTAAAGGTGGGGGCAACGGGGGACGACCGTCGAGCAGAGGACGACTGCTGGGTAAAGAGCAATGACGGGGACGGCCGACATGCTGGGAAAAGCGCTGAAAATAAAGCAATGACGGGGACGGCCGACATGCTGGGGATAAAAGGCAAAGCCAAGACGGGGACGGCCGACTGGCTGGGGAAAATAAGATATTATGATGGGGACGGCCATCAAGATAAAGTTGTAAAATTTTCTGGGGGTTAATGAAACATGACGGGGACGGCCATCAAGTTCATAAGGCAAGGTAACCAACGACGGGGACGGCCATCGGGCTAAAAGAAAAGGGACCACGACGGGGACGGCCATCGGGTTAAAGAATAAATGAAATAAACAGATGATGGGGTACGGCCACCAAAGGTGAAGGACGATCACCTAGCAGGAGACGGCTGCTCTGTTGGGGAATAAAGGAATTATGATGGGGACGGCCATCAGAGGTGGAGGACGACCACCTGGCAGGGTACGGCTGCCGAAAATATCAACGATGGGGACGGCCATCGGATGAGCATGATGGAGGACGACCATCAAGAGGTGGAGGACGACCACCTAGCAGGGGACGGCTGCTCTCAAGGTTTATCATGACATAGGACGAATGTCAGATAACCAAAAATCAACAATGGGGACGGCCATTGGATAAAATGATGAAGGACGATCATCAAAAGGTGGAGGACGACCACCTAGCAGGGGGACGGCTGCTAAAATCAACGATGGGGACGGCCATCGGATGAGCATGATGGAGGACGACCATCAAGAAGTGGAGGACGACCACCTAGCAGGGTACGGCTGCTCTCATGGTTATCATGACACAGGACGAGTGTCAGATAAAAGAAAATGCTTTGTTGGTGATCTACTGGGGACATAGTGAACACGGACGAGCGTTCACAACCAAGAAAGGAAAGTGTAAGTATTTAGATGTTGTGTATAGATTAGAGATGCGGACGAGCATCCTTAAGGCTATGATACGGACGAGTATCAGGTAGAAACAAACTGACACGTGTTCAGAGATGATGATACAGACGAGTATCAACTGGTTAACAAGGAACACGGACGAGTGTTGAATCTGAAGGGACTCTTCTGGGGAATAGTAGACACAAGTGTTTTACACAGTGTATGGATTAAAGATGCGGACGAGCATCCTTAAGACTATGATACGGACGAGTATCATGTAGAAACAAACATTAGACGCAATGTTCTGAGATGATGATACGGACGAGTACCAACTGGTTAACAAAGAACAAGGACTACTGTCGAATCTGTGGGGAGATAAGTGATGGTGTATACAAGATACGGACGAGTATCTGTATAAGTGTATCGTGAGTAGTGAGCATATATAGATGAGTGTTTTAACTGCCGGGGAGAATGACACGGACGGGTGCCAAGAGAGAAAAGTGTAATATGAACAAGTATCTGCTATACAAAGTCTAGGCGACTGCGCTGGGGATATGACACGGACGGGTGTCAAAGGATTATATATGGGTATATGTGAGTGCAAAGAGGGTGTCTTTGGCTTTCTGCGGGTGATTTGACACGGACGGATGTCAAGAAAGTATCTGTAATACGGGTGATTTTGTTATAAAGAGTGTTCAGACAACTTTACTGGGGAGTGATGATACTGACGAGTATCAATATGCTGGTATTTGTGAATATGAGGCAACTGTTTTCACCGGGACTCTGGTGAGGATTTCTGTACAATGATGATGAACGGTTATTATTCACAAGTGTTAATTCAGAACATGGCTTATGATTATGCTATGCGTTTGATTTTTGCCGTAATGCTCCGTTTTAGACGGAATGCTACGCTCTGGGGGGATAATATGATGCAAATGCCATGATTATGCAAAGATATCAAACCGGGATTCGGATCCCGCCGCTGCGAAGATCTCTGGCTGATCTGTTTGAAATGGACCTCCCAGCTGGGGATGAGATCATTGATAGATCTGGTGAGATGTATTCATTTGGGGATATAGGTCACTAGTTGACATATCCTTATAATACGGGACCCAGCTGGGGTTTGTAGAAGCTTTCTTCGCTCTGTTGTGATCTTCTATGCGTCGCTCTTCTGGATAGAGGCTGGGGATTCTGTGGGGAGATAGTTCCCTGACTTTTGTATTTTACTGAGGAAGAATGATTAGTACTATGGCTGGGGAATGTCGTTGGTAACTCAGCTGGGGAGAATAACAGGAGGTAACTCAGCTGGGGAGAAAGCATTTCAGATGCTGAGATTGAGTGTATGTTGATTTGGCAACTTCGCTGGGGAAATAGGCACCTTCCAGTGCCACGTGGAAGATGGACCGAGTTGATAATGATTCACCAGCTTGCTGAGACGTGACTTGCATGCCCCAGGTTGCGCTCCGGATACCTGCAATCCTGCAAAGATAAGGAAACGCACAAAAGGTCCCGAGGTGTCCTCTATTGGATTCCGTCATAGGAGTTAAGCACTCTCAGGAGTAAGTATATTCCCTGCAAGCATGTGTTTCTATTTAGTGACAAACACCTGTATTCTTATGCAATCAATGTTCTTTCAAGATATCAGACATCTTTTTGCAAAAAAAATGAAAAATGTACAAAACGAGACATGACTGAAAAATCTGATTTTATTAATTCAAATGCCCTGAATTGGCAAGATACAGCCAAAGAAACATATCTCCTGAAATGAGGAGATTGTTACAAATTGAGAAACAAAATGCTGGCGGTGTTGACGACGCTTTAAGGAGCTTCCTCTCCTGCTATGACTCGTATGACAATGACGTTCTTCTCGTCTTGCTTTCTGAAAAAGCTGATTCTGATTGAAGCTTGATTTTGTTGGAGCTTTCCAAGTTGCAAGTGATACAGACGAATTCAGAATGCAGTTGTTCGCTTATTCCCTTATTTTGCATGGATCGCCCTTTCGGGTTTTCAATCCATCGGGATACCCATTTTTGCCTGAGTTGTCCAATGCGGCTTTTCAACTCAACGGGTGTACATTTTTATTTATTTCCCTTATTTTTGCCCGAGTCTTTTATTCTGTTTTTGACTCGCCGGGATGCCCTATTTTTGCCTGGACTTACATTCTGTTTTTATGTCCAGCGGGTCATTTTTATGCGAAGTATTTTTTAACTGCATCTGAATTCACAGGGGACGGGAAATCCCCACCATCCATGGTGCTGAGCATCAGTGCTCCACCAGAGAAAACTTTCTTCACCACGAATGGTCCTTCGTAATTTGGAGTCCATTTGCCCCTGTGGTCTGTATGAGGAGGGAGAATTCTTTTCAGCACAAGATCTCCCACTTGGTACTCTCGATGCCTGACTTTCTGATCGAAGGCTTTCTTCATTCTCTTCTGATACAACTGCCCATGACAGATTGCGGCCAATCTTCTCTCTTCTATCAGACTCAGTTGCTCGTATCGGGCCCGAACCCATTCTGCTTCACTCAGTTTGACATCCATTAATACCCGTAACGAGGGTAATTCAACTTCAACAGGCAGGACTGCTTCCATACCATACACAAGTTGATACGGTGTTTCCCCAGTGGATGTCCTGATTGATGTGCGGTACCCATGCAAGGCAAACGGTAGCATTTCATGCCAGTCTTTGTAGGTGACTACCATCTTCTGCACAATCTTCTTAATATTCTTATTTGCTGCCTCAACAGCGCCATTCATCTTTGGCCTGTAAGGAGAAGAATTGTGATGTTGGATCTTGAAGTCCCGGCACAGTTCTGCCATCATTTTGTTGTTTAGATTGGAACCATTATCAGTAATGATCCGCTCGGGAACCCCGTATCGACAGATGATATCTCTCTTCAGAAATCTGGCTACCACTTGTCTTGTGACGTTTGCATATGAGGCTGCTTCGACCCATTTAGTGAAATAGTCAATGGCGACCAGGATGAATCTGTGGCCATTTGAAGCAGTTGGCTCAATCTTGCCGATCATGTCGATGCCCCACATGGCAAAGGGCCATGGTGAAGATATAATGTTCAAAGGATTCGGAGGCACATGCACTTTGTCTGCATAGATCTGGCACTTGTGGCATTTTCGGGCGTAGGCACAACAGTCTGCATCCATTGTGATCCAATAATAGCCTGATCTTAACAACTTCTTAGCCATTGCATGTCCTCCAGCATGGGTACCAAAAGAGCCTTCGTGCACTTCATGCATCAACAAATCTGCTTCTGTCTTGTCCACACATCTGAGGAGCACCATATCAAAGTTCCTCTTGTATAAAGACCCATCAGTGTTCAGAAAGAAACTCCCAGCAAGCCTTCTCAAAGTCTTCTTATCATTGGAAGATGCCCCAGGTGGGTATGTTTGATCCTCCAAGAAGCACTTAATATCATGGAACCAAGGCTTATCATCTTTGACAACATCTGCTGTGAATACATATGCTGGTCTATCAAGTCTCGATACTGAAATCTGAGGTACAACGTTAGCAGCTTGAACTTTGATCATGGACGAAATGGTAGCCAAGGCATCTGCAAACTGATTCTCGTCCCGAGGGATATACTCAAGCTTGACTGTTGTGAAGAAAGTCAATAACCTCCTTGTATAATCCCTGTAAGGTATCAGGTGATCCTGGTGTGTATACCATTTCCCGTTGGTCTGATTGACTACCAAAGCTGAATCTCCGAGTACGGTCAATGTCTTGATCCTGAGGTCAATGGCTTCCTCAAGACCCATAATGCAAGCTTCGTATTCAGCTTCGTTGTTAGTGCAGTTAAAGGTGAGCTTTGCCGAGAAAGGCATGTGAACTCCTTTAGGTGTAATGAGTACTGCACCAACACCACGGCCATTCATGTTAACAGCCCCATCGAACATCATAATCCATTCTTCCTCCGGGTCAGGCCCTTCAGTGTGAATAGGCTCCTCATGATCTTTTGCTTTAATGAACATGATGTCTTCATCAGGGAAGTCAAATCTCATAGGCTGGTAATCATCAATGGGTTGCTCAGCAAGATATTCAGACAATACACTGCCTTTGATGGCTTTCTGAGATGTGTATTGGATGTCATACTCTGTAAGAATCATTTGCCATCTTGCAACCCGTCCGGTAAGAGCTGGCTTCTCAAATATGTACTTGACTGGGTCCATCTTCGAAATTAACAAAGTAGTGTCTGTCTCAGTCGGCGAGCAGCCCACGCTAAAGCACAACAAGTTTTCTCGAGCAGTGAATAACGTTGTTCACAGTCGGTAAACTTTTTGCTTAGGTAGTATATTGCATACTCTTTTCGACCAGACTCGTCATGCTGGCCCAGCACACACCCCATCGATTCTTCTAATACTGTCAAGTACATGATCAGAGGTCTTCCTTCAACTGGAGGCATAAGGATTGGAGGTTCTTGCAGATATTCCTTGATCTTGTCAAAAGCCCTTTGGCAGTCTTCGTTCCACCTGACCGTTTGTTCTTTTCTTAACAGCTTGAACAAAGGTTCACAGGTTGCTGTAAGGTGAGATATGAACCTCGAAATGTAGTTCAATCGTCCTAAGAACCCTCGAACCTCCTTCTCTGTCTTTGGTGCAGGCATCTCTTGAATAGCTTTGACTTTATCAGGGTCAACTTCAATCCCTTTCTCGCTTACAATAAAGCCCAGCAGCTTACCGGATCGCACCCCGAATGTGCATTTGTTGGGGTTCAGCTTCAGTTGATACTTCCTCAGACGCTTGAATAATTTGAGCAGATTTACCAGATGGTCTTCTTCAGTAAGGGACTTGGCAATCATGTCATCCACATAACATTCGATTTCTTTATGGATCATATCGTGGAATAACGTTACCATAGCCCGTTGATACGTTGCACCGGCATTCTTGAGCCCAAATGGCATTACTTTGTAGCAGAACGTGCCCCAAGGCGTGATGAATGTTGTCTTCTCCATGTCTTCAGGTGACATCTTGATCTGGTTGTATCCTGAAAATCCATCCATGAAGGAGAATACCGAGAACTGAGCCGTATTATCCACCAATACATCAATGTGAGGTAGAGGGAAATCATCTTTCGGGCTGGCTCTGTTCAGATCCCGGTAATCAACACACATCCTTACTTTGCCGTCTTTCTTAGGCACAGGTACTATGTTAGCAACCCACGGCGGATAGCTAGTCACAGTAAGGAACCCGGCGTCCCATTGCTTTTGTACCTCTTCTTTGATTTTCATAGCCATGTCTGGACGAGTACGGCGCAGCTTCTGTTTGACTGGAGGGCACTCTTCTCTCAAAGGCAGCTTGTGCACAACAATGTCGGTATCCAACCCTGGCATGTCTTGATACGACCAAGCAAACACATCCACATACTCTTGAAGTAGATCAACCAGTTGCTTCTTCACTGAGTCTTGCAGGCAGGCCCCGATTTTAACCTCTTTCACGTCTTCCTCTGTACCAAGATTAATCACTTCAACCTCCTCCTGGTGAGGGGTAATAACCTTTTCCTCTTGTCTTAACAACCTGGCTAGCTCTTCAGGAAGCTCATATTCTTCATCAACCCCTTCATCAGCTTGATTGATTGGATTGTCAAAGTCATACGATGTCATAGCCGTGCTGTTGTCAGTGCTGTCTGGGAGGCACTCTCTGCAAGGGTTAAGTTGTTCATTTTAGTGATTGATTTTAGTCTTGTTTAGAAAAGTGAAATAAAGTTGTCATTTTGAAAACACTGCCATTTATTTTTTTGTACAAAAAAGAAAAATGGAAAGACAGTGAACGAAAAGAAAAAGACTTGTTTGCAAAAAGATGTCTGATATTTCATTAATTGATCTTGTTTGCACAAAAAAGTACAGATGGCCCGATTACAAAATGAGTCTTGTCATCTTGGGCAAGATGCAAGACTTTGATGCATGCTTATAAAAATACAGGAAATAATAATTACTCTGTATGAGTAACTCTTATAATTTCCTGGGAAGACCAGTTCGAGATACTGCTCCCCGGGATCTTTGGACGAATCCAGCTTTCCAGGTTGCGTTCCTCTTCCAGCTCGTCTTCCAGACAGTTGATAGCATCAGGGGTAAGCATCCCCCCACTCACAAAATTGGGCTCTTTCGCAGCCGCTGTTTGATGTTGAGTTGGTCTGTAACCCAACCCAAATTTGTCTTTCTTCTCCTCCACAGCTAAAACCTTGCCCCAGCCTAGGGCAGTTCCTTCCTCAACAACCTTCCGGGCTTGTTGGTATGATGACATAGAAGTACCAGATACAGCAGATGCCTCATTCACATTCAAAGCTTCAAACCCCTGGCTCATTGTTTCATGGATCTCCCCATCCATTTCAATGTACTTATAGGTTGCCAGGTGGCTGACAAAAATGTCCTCCTCCCCACAGATTGTAACAACTTGGCCTTCCCACTCAAATTTTAACTTTTGGTGAAGGGTAGACGTTATTGCGCCGGCGGCGTGAATCCAGGGTCTACCCAACAAACAGCTGTAGGCGGGCTGAATGTCCATCACATAAAAGATAGTTTTAAAGGTCTGTGGGCCAATTGTCACGGGCAGCTCAATCTCTCCCAGAACCGATCTCTTTGAGCCATCAAAAGCTCTCACCACCAGGTTGCTGGGTCTCAACGCCAATCCGTCATACTCTAGCTTCACCAAAGCCTCTTTAGGTAGGACATTAAGGGATGACCCCGTGTCTACCAGCACATGGGAAAGGACAGCACCTTTGCATTCCATGGTTATGTGCAAGGCTTTGTTATGGTTGCGGCCTTCCGTTGTCAAATCAGTATTGGTGAACCCTAGTCCGTGACTAGCATTAACATTTCCCACTACTGCTTCCAGCTGATTGACAGTGATCTCTTCAGGCACGTAAGCTGCGTGCAGGACTTTGAGTAGTGCATTCCGATGGGCTTCGGAGCACATGAGCAATGATAGGATTGAGATCTTGGAAGGCGTCTGATGAAGCTGATCCACTATTTTATAATCACTCTTTTTGATGATTCGCATGAACTCATCAACCTCTTGATCGAATGGTGTCTTCAAAGCTTCCCTAACAGCTTGATCTTCCTGCACAGGGCTCTTCCCTTTTGCCTTGGCAGCAGCTTCTGCTTCGGCAGTAGGTTTTTGAATTGGTGGAGCAAAGAGACGTCCGCTTCGAGTGAAGCCTCCGCCCCCCCCCCCCACATTATCTACTTGTGGTGCAGGTGTTGACGTTTCAAGAGTGATTCTTTTTCCTTCGCAGTACACGTCAGAGCCATAGTGCCAAGGGATGGCCCTATTGCTTTCATATGGTACTGGTCCAGGCACCGTGACAGTGACTGGACTGATTGCTGCTGCTGAAGGGACTGTAATTGTTTGTGGATCATAAAAGATTGTAACTGGTGCTCTGATGGGAGCAGCACCTTCTGAATGGTAGGCAGAGTTGTTCTCAGGATCATAAAATATGGTGACAGTAGAGACATCTTCATGATTTGTTGCTGGAGTTGTAGGAGATATTGGCGGAAGAATGGATGTTGTTGTTGTAGGAGGTTCGAAATGGAGTGAAGCTGAAGTTGTAGCAGGAAGATTTGCTGTAAACTGATCAGTTGAGATGATTGATGAAGTATTTGTTGATGAGGCCGAAGAATTGTCAGGAACAATGGTTGCTGCAGTTGTAGGAGGTTCTGAAACCGTTGCTGATGAGATTGCTGGATTTGTTGGAAATGATGTGGTGATCTGAAGCTGGCCACTCTGAATAAGGCCATCTATGCCATTCCTCAAATTATCGCACCCATTTACCGAGATATTACAGTAAGCACAACCCAATTCACACCCTGGGAACATCTGACATTCCAAGAGCTGAGCCTTGATTTCTACCAGTGGTGTCCTGATCTGTCCCACACTGGTTATTAAATAAGACGGCTTGTCTTCTTCAATAGCGTTAATTCTAGGACCACCGTGGTTTGGCATGGAATTTTTGTTGACATTGGGTGGTGGTGCGAAATTCAGAGCCTTGGAGTCTACCAAGTCTTGTACCTTCATATGCAGAGCCCTACATTTTTCTGTGCTGTGGCCAGGTGCGTTTGAATGGAAGGCACACCTAGCGTTGGAGTCATAGTTCCTTGGTAGACTGTTGGGATCCGGTGGTGCCAATGTTCTTAGCTCAACCAGGTTGAGTTTCAGAAGTTGTGGCAGCAAAGTAGCATATGGCATTGGGATCGGATCGATCACTCTGTTAGCTTGAGATGGCCTCTGTTGGAATGGCCTTTGTTGACTGTTGTTTTTGGTGTTGCTGTTGTTGTAATTCCTTGGAGGGTACTGACTTTGTTGATGGTACTGAGGTTGCGGCTGATAGTTTTGCTGAGGAGGTTGATAGACTGGTTGAGGGTGTGCTGGAGCAGGAATGGTGACTGCTGCTATTGACCTTTGAGCATATTGAGGCCTGCCCCTGTTGGTGTGAATGGCATTGGTCTCGCCAGTTCTTCTCGGGCCTGCAAAAGGCTTTCTTGTACTACTGGACGAGCTTGCACCGTTGTCTGAGATCTTTCCCATTTTTAACAAGCTTTCAATTCTCTCCCCGGCTATGACAACATCCGCGAAGCTAGTGGAAGAGAAAGCAGCCAACCTGTCAATATAGGTTCCCTGAAGGGTATTCATGAACATATCTGCCATTTCCCGTTCAGACATAGGTGGTTGAACAGTAGCAGCCAGTTGCCTCCATCTCTGGGCATATTCTCGGAAACTCTCTCTTGAAGACTGTGACATTCCCATCAGGAGGGTCCTGTTGGGTGCCATGTCTAGATTATACTGATACTGTCTGATGAAGGCCTCTGCCAGGTCCTTCCAGCATCTAATAGTTGCCCTTGTCAAGTGAGAGTACCATTCCCTTGATGCTCCAGTCAAGCTGTATTCGAAATAGAACATCCACAATTTCTCGTCCATGGTGTAAGCTTTTAATTTCCCGAGGAAAGATTGTAGATGGGTCCGAGGACAAGAAGTCCCATTATACTTTTCAAAACATGGAGGCTTGAACTTGTGGGGAATCCTAACCCCGTCTACCAAGCCCATATCCATGACGTCGAAGCCCAAAGAGTTTTGAGATTCTAAGGACCTCAACTTCTCAGCTATCTCATCCAATCTCCTATCATAAGCTTCTTCCCCAGCTCCCATTACTGTGAACTGGTCTTCTTGAGGGTCTTCCTGTAGTACCCTCCCTGCTGTGGCAGTCCCTTGTATATTGACAGGGATGTTGGTCTCTGGATGGAGATGGGGTCCAAAAACTGGGGGATTGACATGAGGTTGGACCCTCTCGTTGTTACTTGTGCCAGCAGTTCCCACATGGGGCTCTTCTTGATTCTGCCTTTCCACCATGGCTCTCAATCTTTCCTGGCTCTGAGCCATGTTGTTCATAACTTCCATAAACTGAGTCATTTGGTTCCTCATTTCTAGCCTTTCATTTGCCATTTGATTTCTGACCTCGGTGAGGTCCTGCTGCATCTGATCCATCTGAATTCCCGGAAGGTTGTTTCGGGTTGGATAACGGTGCGGACGGTTGAGGGGAAATACCCGGCGCCTAGCAATAGTTCCTGATGCATCACAACAGAGGTTAGCGACAATAAAACAAAACCTACAAAACAAACAAAGGGTTAGCATGCAATGCAGTTATGCTTATTTGTTCTCAAGGTATCCAGTTTGGCCTTCGGTTTTGACCCTTCCAGACCCTTGAAGATATTGTTGATGCTGCTTTCAAAGCGAACTCAGATGGAACAAACTAACACAAATATATTACAGAAGGTGAAATAATACAACTTGTTCATTTTACAACACAAGCCCTCTAAGGGGTCAAAATACAGTACAAGAAAATAAAAGTACATGGAAAGAAAGCAACAACAAACAAATGGTCAAACACCAAGACCAAACTCATCCTCACGAACTTCCTTGAGAAGTGCTTCGGTCACAGGATCAGCCGGACGCTCCGTGAGATTCCTGATGAGGAGATTCTGGGTCGTAACAGCTGCTGTTAGCTTCTTGTGCTGAGTTTGGTCCTTGGACCTCTTCACCCCTGCTTTGATCTTCAATTCTGATATTTCCCTCTGGGCTGCTGCCAGGGCTTCTTGCTGTTCTTTTGTATCGGCTTCAAATTGCTCCATCTTGTCTTGAACTCTCTTGTCTTCCAGGGTACGAGCCTCGGTGATCCTGACCCACCGGGCTTGACTCTCCTTCAAGTACAAGTCTGTCCTTGCTCTCTGGAACTGGGCTTCTTTGCAAGCATTCTTCAGAATTTGTTCACCAGCCTTAGACTTTTTGATATAATCCCCAGACTTCTCAATCTTAGTCAGATGCTCCACTCTCAACTTCTCCAATCTCTCAATCTCTCTCATACCTTCACTCCTCTCCCGGAGGGTCTTCTGCAAAGCCTGGGTTAGCTTCTCATTTCTTTCCTTCAAGCTCTCAAACTCCTCCAAACTGATGGTGGCAGGGGGTGGTGCTGAAGATGACTCGGGCATGTCTTCTATGGTAAAGGGCATTCCAGAGAATTGGGCCCTGGCACGGGACCACTCATAATACTGTGCTGATGCCACATTATTACACTTCCCCAGAATGGTGACTCCCTTGGTTTGAACATTATCCCAAGCCCAGGCAGCCTGCCTAACAACAGCCAAACTAATCTTGTTCTCACAATAAAGGGTCTCCACCAAGTCCTGTGCCCTAGGAGTGTGGACCAGTGCATAGCCCAGTTGCCTTCTGAACAGCAGAGGATTGTAATTGATACTACCCTTAACTCCTATCAAAGGCACATTGGGAAAATGTCCACAGCTGGTGACGATATCCCTGCCCTTGGTGCTCTGAGTGCACCATCTGATATCTGCTGAAGTTAGAACAGTGAGTCTTTTAGCCCAGTTACTCTGCTGATGAGGGTTTAGGAATGCATCTGTCCTGGGTAGATGCCTGAGAAGCCAAGTGTGGAACAATGGAGCACAAAACCTCACTAACCTCCCCCTCTGCTTTTCATTCCTCTGATGTACTGAATAATAAAGATCCCCCAATAAAGTTGGCACTGGGTTCTTCAAGATGAACAGATGGATTGCATTCTTGCTAATGAATCGAGGCTCATCTGCAAACAATACAATCCCATATATACTCAAGGCCAGCAAAGCACAAACAGCTTTCCACTCTCCTAGAGAAGCTTTCAGGATAGCTTGAGAGATTAAGAAGTCCAGATGAAAACCAGGGATTCCAGCTTTAGAGGTCATATGCTGCTCAATCAGGACAGGTTCCAGGTGCAAAGCCTTTGCTACTTCTCCGTTAGCAGGAAAGACCATCTCAGGGTTGAAAGGAATTTCTCTCCTGATAGGCATACCAACTAATGAGGAGTACTCTTCCAATAAGGGGCCCAACTGAAAGTCTTGAAAAGTAAAACATCTCATTGGAGGATCATAAAACTGAATGCAGGTGTGGATGAGGCTCCTCTGTGAAGGGTCCAGATCCATAACCATGTCCAGTATATCTCCATAACTCTCCCTGAACAAAGGTATGTGATCTGGAGTGATCAGGGTCTGAATCCTCCTGATGTCTGATAGCTCTGGCTGGAAGAAGTGATAGGTGACATTGCTCTTTTTGGGAGCCATGATGACAAATGTTGATGAAGATACTGAAGAGAAGGGCCACTGATTGGCTGGAATAGATAGCTGGTAGCAAGTGCTGATGAAGGCAGGTCAAAACTGAAGATGGGGTCAAAACCAAAACCAGATGAAGATGGATACCCTGAAACACAAATAAGCAAATGTTAATATGATGCAATGATTATGTATGCAAATGATATGCAAGGGTTTGTGACTGAGCTGGATCTGATCAAAATGCCCTGATATAAGTCCAAGTGTGTTCAAGAATTCCAGATGGAGGTCTATAAATCCAGTAACCAGGGTGGGGGACTCAAATAAAGAGTCACATGTCCAGGGCTTAGAATCACAAGAACTGTCCCAAGTTGGAGTATTCTTAAACAAACAAAGTAACAGGGTATTCTGAGGTCAAGGTACCTGCAAACCTGTAAACACCCCAACCCCCTCACAGGTGGTGTTCTAAAACAAGGATCCTCATACTTGGATTAGTTATGAGAAGTGTAAACACTTCTAACCTGGAGGTACAGTGTTTACAATAACCATAACAATTCCTCCTCTAATTCACCTCAGTTTCTGAAGGTCAATACTAAAAGGTCATCCAGACTTGGCAGGCCTCCCAGATAGCCCTAGCATTGCAGGAAATCCGCAACACAGAGTTCTCAAGAAGAAACCCATATCTGAACCGTGTTTCATATTCCCGCACCAGACCGAAATGGAATGGGAAAGAATATGATTCACTCTAGCCTAGGTGTCACTCAGGTCCCAGGTATAGGACCTTAACTCTCAATGGAACACCCACCCACCAAAGCAGACAACAGATCCAGCCAGCAGCACAGTATGACAATATGATATAATGCAAAGCTATAAAGAAAGCAATAAACAAAACTGTACATAAAGCAAAAATAAATACAAATATACAAACACAAATAAGCACATAACACCCCAGTAAACACAAATCAAACAAGCTCTAGGAGGAACCCACAAAAAGAACCAGAAGCCCTGGTTTCAATATAAGGGTCCCCAGCAGAGTCGCCAAGCTGTCGCTCCCGACAAATGAAACCGGGTCAGATGAAGGTACAGACGCGAACGGTCGGCGAAAGGGACAATGAGAACACACAGCCGTGAACTCACTGGAGAATGAATAGAGTCGCCAGCTAGGCATTTTTATCCCGGAGGAAAGGCAATGCTGCATAAGCCTAGAAAGAAATGGATAAGACGGTTTGCAAACCAGAGAGACTGAGAAAGGGGGTTGGTTACAACCTGGGAAGGTATTAGCACCCAGATTGTCCGTCGTACTCGACGGGATCCACGCTTAAAAGATTTGTGTTTTAAAAGGGTAGTGTCAGTGCAATCTGTGTATAAAGAGCTGGAAAGATGATGTACAGGTGTCAGTGTAAAGAGAGAATGTGAAGTGTATAAATGTACAGTGTCAGTGTAAGGATGAGAGTATGCTCAAGATCATGAGGCTAAAAGAATGAAGCTGGAAAGAGGGGGAATGTACAGAGACTTTTGTTCGATAACTGTTAAGTTATGCCTACGTATCCTCTCGTGCAATGAGGAAGTCAGAACACCGCAGTTCGACCCAAAGAGACTGAAAGATGAATTGACTTGTGAACTGCTTACTTGCCTATGCTCAAGTGTATGATCTGTCTGGAACAGATGCAAACTGTCTTGCATTAGACGGAAGAAGCGAGTTCTCGTTTATGAGTGAATGAGATGAGAAAAGAATCCCGGAGGAGACGATTATTGTTTGTTTTTTTGTATTTTCAGTATTTTATTGCTTCTGAAAGTTTGTCATAAGTTAATGAGCTTAAGCCTAAACCAATGGATTTAGTAAACTCATCACATCTTCCCTCTGATTAGGGGTAATGAGAATACCTTAAGTGTGAAGTCAGATTCTCACACTCAATCACCATGGTACAGGATTAAGATCATTAACCTACTTGTTGATTATTTAGATGTTTTTTGTTGTTTTTGTTTAGTGTTAAGTAATGAGATTAAGCCATAATCAGGGATTAAACAGACTCATTACACCATCCTAATAGAAGGATAATAGATGAGAATTTTTAAGCTGAGGAAAGCTCCTCAACTTAATCCATGATTAGGGATTAAACTCATGACCAAACAAACCTTTGATTAGGTGGATTTTACTTAATGGTGAGATGATGAAGTGATTTTGATGGTTTGTAAGACAACTTGAGGGGGACTTGTCCATTAACACTAGGGTTAGTCCTTCTTAACCAATTAAGGAAGAATTAGAACCCTAATGCAAGGCCCAAGTTACAAGCTTGATGTCTTGATGATTATTAGATGGATTGATTAAAGGAGTTAAACACATTAAGGGTTTAACACTTAGGATTAAAGTTATACACTCCATCCTAATAGAAGGATGCAGGCATAAGCTTAATCTCAAAGCCTTAAAGCCTTTAGGGTTTAGTCCTTGATTATGAGGTAAGAAGAGAAGACTCAAAAGAGACACAAAGGTGAAAGCTAAGTGGGGAGACTAATCAAAACCCTAATCATTGTCATGCTTGGTTGTTCCTAAGGTTTGTGAGGTTTTCAAGAACAATCTTCAAAGAGAACCACCAGGAAGCAGATGAACAGGATCAAGAGAAGCAAAGTGACTTGCTTCATTCAAGAAGTCAAGTCACTTGAAGAAAGAAAGTAAGAAGAACAAGAATGAGCAAGCTCAATCTCAAACACATACATAAATGCAGCAATTGATGCAAGAGATATGGAAAGAAAAGTTATGAGAAGTGAAGGCAAATTCACTTCTCAAGTTTACTTACCACCTGAAATGTTAGAAAGAAATGCAATGCAATGCCAAATGAAATGAAATGGTATGATGCTAAACAAAACCAGAAGCATGTTGATGATGATAATGATGTTATGAGATGCTACAAGCATGAGGCAAGGCATGGAGATGTTCATACAAGATCATGGATGCAAATGATGCAAGTTAAGGAGCATGGATACACATGAAAAGTTATGAAGCATACATGGCATACAACATGGCAAATGCAAGATGCAATGATCAAAGATGATTTCTATATGTCTTATGATGTCAAATGAACCAAATGGATGCTTGAAATGTCCTAGCAAGTCATGTTATGCAAGAGAATGCAAGAAGGATGCAAAAGAAAGCCCAAATTAGGGTTTATGAATCAAACATCAAACAAAAACCAAAAACAGAAGCAAACCCTAAGATAAAAAATGGAAAATGCCACCCAAAGAAACCCTAAACCTATACTAAACCAAGGTCCAAAGGGGAAGTCTCAACTCTTAACCAATCTCAAGATATGATTTTTCTAAGTTGTTAGGGTTTTTTAGGGTTCTTAACAAAAGAAATGCCAAACAATTTGAAATTTAAGGATCAAATCAAGGCCATTTTATCCTAGAAACTACATGCCAAACACAAAACAAAGCAAAAAGAATCAATGTCCAACTCTTCTCAAATAGGCAGAAATGAATTTTTGAACTTAGGATCAAATTAATGCATAAAAAAATGATTTAATTCAATGAAAAAATTCTTAAAATGCATCAAGATCAAAAAAGAAATTTGGTTTGAAGGTTGGACAATGTTTCTAAATGTCTTAGAACATTTCATGAATTTTTTTGTAATTTTTAAATACCTAAAAGTATTTTTAATTAATTAATTTCCATTAATCAATTAAAAATAATCTTTTAAATATTTAAAAATACTTTTTTAATGATAAAAAATAAAATAAAAATGTTTTTGGGTCTTAAAAATTAATAAAACTTTTAGGAAGAAGTTTCATAATTTTTAAGAATTTTTTACTATTTTAAAATAAATATGCAAATTAATTGAAAAGAAAATGAATTAAAAATAAATAAAATGGAAGGTAATCAGGATGGAGGGATGAGATTCACTCTGGATTTGAATCTGTTGACTACGCGCGTCATCCAAGGGTCCAGGTTGACTCTGATTAAATTATTTAAATTATGTTTAATTAAGCTAACACGTGGATTAGGGCATAATCAGAGAGATCCAGGCAATACACTCACGCGGGAGGTCAACGGGTCAGAGGCATCTCACGGTCCAGATTCAAATGGTCATTAATCACGTAATTAGGGCATAATCACTCTCAGGTGGCCGGAGAAGACTTCCGGTCGTCTTCTCCGGCCAGCAACTCCCCTGAAAAACTTCAAACTCCCTCAAATCGTAACAAAAACAAAATCTAAGAATTGGGAAATGTTCTCCAACCTCTCACGAATCAAACCCCTCTCCTAAAACAAATTTCTTTTCCCTAACTAAGCTGAATCGAAGAAAATAAAAACTAGGGCACGCAAGCTTCAGAGAGAAATTAAACTCTCATTTCAACACCATTTCAAAAACTAAGAGCACCAGGATATTCAGTGGAACATAAGGAACAAGTTTATAACATGAAAAACAATTTCTGGAAAAATAATTTTCAAGCTACCTGAGATTTGGAGCTTTCAACCTGATAACTTTCTGGCCACTTCTTTCAGTGCAAACTACTCCACTTGATCCCCAGATGATGTTTGAATGCTCAAGAGGAGTTTATGTTGGCTGGATAATGAGTTTCGACAGCTCCTGCTTCAACTCAGTTGAAAATGGCTATGGTGAAATAGGCAGCTTCAGGCCATTGTGAAGGGTTGTTTGTGATCCTGAGGGTGAATGGAGAAGCTTTGCAAGGTTTGTTTGGATGTTTGTGAGCTAGGGAGGGAGATTCGAATGGAACTGCAGTTTGAGGTGAGAAATGGCTATGGGGTGTTCTGGTTGATTCAGGCTTGTGTTCTTGCTGGTTTCTACTCAATGATGCATGGTGAGTTGAATGGTGAAAATGTTTTGAGTGTTTCTTGGCTGGGCAGAGAGGTTCGAAGGCTTATGCAGCTGGGGTGTATTTTTGTGAATGTGTTGTTATCAATGGTTTCAGCCTTGCCTTGTACATGAAATGGCTTGCAAAATGATAATGTATTTTAATCCTATAGGTCAGATGATGTGACCTGGCCTATAGTGATTGGTAAGTTTGCTTTTGCAAAAAGTCAAGTTTTGTGTAAGGCAAGCATGGCTCATGATCTAGGCTTGGTACAAGGCATGGGCTATGCGCAGCAAAATGAGGGGAAAGGGTTAGCTTGGTTCAAGGGCCAATGCTGCAAGTTGGTGAAGAGAAATGAGTGGTTTTGCAACTTGTTGCTTTTTGAAACTTTATGAGAAAAGTCTTGTTACATGAACCATAACCATGGGCATTCTTGGTTCAAATCTGAATTTTATGACTTAGAGGATGTTTGCATACTGGTTTGAAATGAAATAGAGGTTGCAATTGGCCTTGGTCCATGATTTTGCAAAATTCTCATTTGAGGCATGCCTTGAAAATCACAGATTTTAGCCAACTTTGTCACACCATAACTTTTGATCCAAGAAGAGTTTGATCATGTTCTTGTACTTTTTGAAAAGGGAAAGATGAGATCTACAACTTTCATGACCAAAGTTTTTCCATTTGAAGCATTTTTGGATCAAGAATCAAGGCTTGAAAAATGACCTAAAATGAGGCATTCTTGAAAAGTCAACCATGCCCAAAAAGTCAACATTTGCAAAAACCCTAAATTCTTGATTTCTATGAACTTCAACCTTCTTCCATGATCAAACAAAGATCATATACACTCAAAATGATGAAGATCACCCATTGGTTGGGTCATTGGGGGCCTCAGATGCCCTGATTTTACACTGACTTGTCCAGAAAGTCAACCCTTGATCAGATGACTTCCCCATGGAATTTCTTCATGAAAATTGATATGCATACTCCCTATACCATATAGAGACCAATGGAAACAAGAATGACCAAAAAATTTGGGGTTATGGACTCTGAAACCAAAACCCTAATTTTCAGTCAACTGTGCAGTCAAACCTAGCTCTGCATCCATCCAAACCCTAGTTCTTGTGATTCCTTTGAATTCTTGACTTTGAGAGGGTGTACTATGATGCTTGAACACATGTAGACCCCTTTGAATTGATTGGTAACCTTTAGAGTGGCTCAAGAAGCCCTGAGATTGCTCAGATCACAAACCCTAGATGCAGATGACTTAGAACCAATGCAGTGAATAAAAAATGAGATGTGAGATGATATGATTGTGTTTATGCATATGAGAATGATCACAAGCCATGGTGAAATGGGTGAGGGCAAATTTGGGGTGTTTACAATGACCCGACAACGGTCCCGAGTTCCAACAACTTTCAGCAAAATCAACAACAGTCTCAACAAAGCTTCAATTCACCTTCACCAACATCCACTAGAGGCCCTGTTACTATCTTCTATGAGCCACAGACTATTACAGTCCCAACATCTGCTGCAGTGAGCCCAATCACTATCACGGTGCCCGGGCCAATCCCATATGATAAAGACAGTGTTATACCATGGCATTATGGTGCTGATCTGTACTGCAATGGAGAGAAAGTCCTTCTTGATTCTCCAGTTCTCACTCCCCGAGTGGATAATGTTGGGGTAGGCGAAGGCTTCACTCGAAGAGGACGTCTCTTCGCATCACAGGTCCCTAGAACCAACACTGAGGCAGAGGTTATTGCTAGAGCTAAGGGGAAGAGTGTGATACCGGAAGAATCTGCGCCGAAAGAAACCCATAAGTCATCCTTGGATCAAGATGTGGATGAGTTTATGAGAATCATTAAAAGAAGTGACTATAAGGTTGTGGACCAGCTCCACCAGACTCCTTCAAAGATCTCAATATTATCACTGTTGTTGTGTTCCGAAGCCCATTGGGATGCACTAATCAAAGTTCTGCACGCTGCCTACGTGCCAGAAGAGATCACGGTGAACCAGCTTGAAACAGTTGTGTCAAATGTCAATACTAGCCATGGGCTAGGTTTCACTGATGCTGATTTGACCACTGAAGGATGTCACCACAACAAAGCTTTGCACATAACCCTGGAGTGCAAAGGAGCTGTACTATCTCATGTTCTTGTAGACACTGGGTCTTCACTCAATGTCTTACCCAAGAAAGCCCTTGTCAAGCTCGAGTATGATGGGATAGTTCTCCGGCCAAGTAACCTTGTGGAAAGGGCTTTTGATGGCTCCAAAAGATCTGTTCTTGGAGAGGTGGAGTTGCCAGTGATAATCGGTCCACAAGTCTTTAAGACCATTTTCTATGTGATGGACATACAGCCTGCTTACAACTGTTTGCTAGGTCGACCTTGGATTCACGCCTCGGGTGCAGTAACGTCGACCCTTCACCAGAAACTTAAGTATGAATGGGAAGGACAGATTATCACCATCTGTGGTGAGGAAGACATTTTTGTTAGCCATCTGGCTACGTACAAGTATATAGAGATGGATGGTGAAATCCATGAGACGATGAGCCAAGGGTTTGAGGCCCTAAATGTTAATGAGGCTACTGGAGTATTGGCTACATCCCAGGAGGACAGGATGGTGTCGCTCCCGGGATTTTCATCCTAGTACAGACGCGAAAGTGGCGCGGAAAAGGTAGAGTCGCCAGCCAGGCATTTTTATCCCAAATGAATGGGAAAGGTAATGCTGCACAAACCTGAGGAAAAAGGAAAGGACAAGGTCCTGCGAACCAAAGATATGGGTTCGGGAGTCGGCTACGACCTGGGAAGGTATTAGCACCCCAGACCGTCCGCCGTACCCGACGGGATCCACGCTTACTTGTTTGTTTCAAAGGGTGAGAAAATAACTGTTGTTGAATAAAATTGCTGACTGGAATGAGAATGGAAATGAGAAAGGGAAACTGGAGAAAGAGAACAGAAAGAAAGAAAGGGGAAAATGTAGGGATAATAAAGAATGTGCTCGAACGGGCCCTACCCCGCTGCCTACGTACCTCATCGGGATAATGAGGATCAGAGTCGACGTAGTTCGCCTAACTAAGGCGGGAACTATTTGTTTGTGTTTTTTATAGCAGGAACTGCGTATGTCTATGCTCAGGTGTTGCAGGCTCGTCTGGTACGAGTGTGTTTACCGTCTTGCATGCGAGACAAGTCGTCGCGAGTTCGCGTTCAGAATGAATGAGATGAGAAAAGAAGTTCCCGCAGGATAGTCGCTTACTGTATTTTTTTTGTCTTTTATGAGAAATGTTTTGAATTTGTTTGTGAACATTCTCATACTAAGACCTATCCATCGCGGGAAGTACTTACACCTTGCCCCGAAATAGGATGCGTATAAGCACTCCGAAACAAAGTCTCGTGTCGTACAAGAACATTCAACCTTTAATATGTGTTTTATTTTTTTTCTTTATGAGATGAGAAAGAATGACTCAAGTGGAAAAAGGTCAAAGCTAATGGGGGACTAAGACACAATCCTAATTTTGTTTATTTATTTACAAGTGTGGTCCTATGGTTAATGAGGTATTCTAATCCTAATGAAGGAAAGAATAGAATGCCACTTACTTCCTAGAGAAGTTAAGTTGATTCTACAAAAGAGGGGGAAATCCTACCAAACACAAGTATGAAAAGAAGGAAATGAATTAAATGCATAAAGAAAATGCATAAAAATAAAATAAAGGATAAGGTAAGGAAACTTACCTCAATCTTCCCCTCTACAAAACAAAGGTTAATGTGCATTTTTTATTTAAAATAACAAGGCAAACATACCCTAATTAAATCCTAATGACTTTAGGACTCAATCAAAATTCTATTTTAGTTCTAAAGAAACTAAAAAAATGCTAGGACAAAAATACAATACCTATTACAGCCCCTAATACACAAACAGCTATGAAAACAAAGCATAATTCAAAGCAGCTTTTTACAGCCAGCATGCAGCATGAAAAGGTAGGTGTAGAAAGTCACATACAACATACAAACATAATAAACCACATGTATTTTACAACACCTATATTAACAAACAGCTATGAAAACATGGGACATATTTGATCATTTTTATTTATGTGCACAAAGTGAATGATAAACAACACATCAATGTGAATTAACATGGATCTACATACACCACAAAATGAACTCTAACATGTGAATTTATTTACATCATTCATTTGATTAAAAATGACAATGATCAATCAAGAACAAACATACTTTTTCATGTTGCACAAATGAGCATTTTATCATGAGATTGAACAAGTATCACTACAAGCATCAATTGTTACACATGCATGGCATAAAAATCAGAATTGAACTCATGTTAAGATATTATCAATTAAGCACAAGAAACTTGCATGAACATGTGAAGTATTTAATCACTTTTGGAAAAAATCAACATGGTATTTAATCACTTTATCAATCAAGCAAGCAATGACAATAATCATGAAGCGTATGTTGAATTTAAGCAAGCAATTAACATGTGAAACAAATGATTAAAGTGTAGCAAAACAACATCAAGAATCACCTATATCACATTTGCACATTTAACACAAAACATAGAAAAGTGAACGGAATCATGTCGAAACGACTCGAAACAAATGAGTTGGCTACTGGAAATAGACCCAAAAATTCCCTAAAATCAATGCCTAAACATACATGAACCTTAGAAGCACTAGGAAGCAAGATTGAGCAAGCAAATAAGCAAAAAAACCAAAAACTAACAGCGTTAACCAGTTAACCAAATTGGTTAACCCGTTAACGGACCCTGGACAACACGAAAAATGGCCAAAAACGCATGCGTTAACCGGTTAACAAAATGCGTTAACCGGTTAACGCTGAACAGAAAGTGAAAAATGCTTTTGAAATAAGTGCTTTTGGCCACAATCTTCCTTCTAAACAACCCTAACCCCCACCTATTCATGCTAACACGAATTTCTACTCAATTAGGGCTTATTAACACATGCTATAATCTATAACAAGCTACAATCCTAACTTCTAATCCATCAAAACCACAAATCGCAAGCAAAACTTAACGAACACGTATTCAAACATAAGCAATACGAAAAGCACTTAAAGAATGCCGAAATGGCGAGATGAAGAGAATAACTTAAAGGAAAAGTGATTTAGATCACCAACCTACGAAGCGGAGAAGTGCTTTGGTGAAAGTTGCAAGAATCGGAGCTTGATCAAAGAGAAAACCAAGAAAACCGCGAAACCGCAAAATAAATGCGTTCTTGATGCTTGAACCTTTGTGTGCTTCCGATAAGTCGAAACCTTCACCAAAATTCAGTAGCTTCTTCTTCCACAATCCACAAAATCAATGGAGGTTGGGGCTAAGCTTCAAGATCTTCAAGTTTCAATGTGAAACTTGAAGAGCTTATTCAAAAAGCTTTGGTGAAAGGAGGGAAATGGAGGAAACGTGAGAGAGAAAAAGTGATTGTGAGAGAATGAGAAATTTGGAAATGAAAATTGTGTTTGTCCTCCCCCTTTAGTTTGGATGAAAATGGATTAAATATGGCTTAGATTTGGGGCCCAAAAATTAGGCTTGGGATCCAAAATTATGGTTTGGTAATGAGGTTAGGATTTAGCAATGGAGCTAGGTTAGGAGAAGGAACATTCTAGAAGATGGTAGAACATGGTAGAAGTTTCCAAGGGAAATGGAGCGGAATTGAAGTGGAAAAACAAGAAAGAAAGAATGAAAGGAAGTGTGGAAAGAAAGTGGAAGGAAAAGTGGAGGGAAATATGAAATCAACCACTTTTCACATGATTTTCTCCTTTGATTTTTTTTATGATTCCTCCATCATTTCTTGACCAAATTTGAACCATAGGATCATTGTAACCCTAATTTCATGATTTCGATCTTAAAATTCCGGAGTCGGCCCTTTTACCTAGCTCGGTTGCCTTTTCCCCGATTCCTCGATTTTCAGTCATCTGGCCAATTGAACCCCTTCCAAAATGAATTTGTGGACGAGATTTGAACCCTATGCCTTTCACATCATATATAAGACAAAGGAATCCTCTTGGAATCACAACTTCATGCCGAAGCCCAATAGAAGTGAAACCCTAATTTGTCCCTTTTCATCAGGAGACATAGCACTGCTTGCCTCCTCCGATCAAATCAAATCTTTCCATGGCTTGTGGCTTCAAGTGCAGACTTGTGGGATGTTGTGAACCCTTCGTACAAGGTTGAGAAGCTTCGTGACACTTTGATTGCTTTTGTAACGCCTTCAGTTGCTCCAATTATTGATCACATACCTATGCCTCATCTATGCTACACATGATGCAATGTTTTTGGTTATTTTATAAAGTTATGTATGCAAAATGATATGCAAAATGTTGAGGAAATGAGAGGGCGAATTTTGAGGTATTATAGATGGGTACTTCAATCATCTCTTATCAGAAAGCCCGGAAGGTTGTTGAAGACAGTAAAGCCTAAGGCTGGGGCAAGCTGCTGCCAGTGGAAAAGAAGGAAGATATATTCAGTTTGGGTTACAGACCATTCCGACAAGATAAATCAGAGGCTGCAAAGGAGCCCAAATTTGTCAGTGGGGGATGCTCACCCCAGATGCTGTTTACATTCTGGAAGACGAGGAGGAAAGCGACCGCAATCTAGAGAACTAGATACGTCCAAGGATCCCGAGCAACCAAGTCCTTAACTGGTCTTCCCAGGAAATTATAAGGGTTACTCCTGCAGAGTAATTATTATTTCCTGTCTTTTTAGCATGCATCAAGTCCTGCATCTTGCCCAAGGTGTCAGGACTCATTTTGTAATAGGGCCATATTGTAATTTTGTGCAAATGATTAATCAATGAATATCAGACATCTTTTGCAAACGAGTCTCTTTTTCGCTCACTGTCTTTTCATTTTTCACTTTTGTACAAAACAATAAAATGGCAATGTTTTCAAAATAAATAACTTCATTTTTCACTTTTTCTAAACAAGATTAAAACTGATCACTAAAATGAACCAATCTCAACCCTTGTAGAGATTATCCTCCAGATTGCACCGACAACAGCACCGCAATGACCTTGTATGACTTCGACAATCCAATTAATCAAGCTGATGAAGGGGTTGAAGAAGACTATGAGTTACCTAAAGAGTTAGCCAGGTTGTTGAGGCATGAAGAGAAAGTGATTACTCCTCATCAGGAGGAGGTTGAAACAGTTAATCTTGGTACCGAAGAAGACTTGAAAGAAGTGAAGATTGGGGCCAATCTGCAAGATTCAGTGAAGGAACAGCTTATTGACATGCTTTGAGAGTACGTTGACGTCTTTGCTTGGTCCTATCAAGACATGCAGGTATGGATACCGACATTGTTATGTACAAGCTGCCTTTGAAAGAAGATTGTCCTCTAGTGAAGCAGAAGTTACGCCGTACTCGTCCGGATATGGCAATGAAGATTAAAGAAGTGGTACAGAAATAGTGGGATGCCGGATTCCTTGCTGTAACTAGTTACCCGCCATGGGTTTCTAATATTGTACCAGTACCTAAGAAGGATGGAAAAGTAAGGATGTGCGTAGATTACCGAGATCTGAATAGAGCTAGCCCGAAGGATGATTTCCCTCTACCTCACATTGATGTATTGGTCGACAACACAGCTCAGTTCTCGGTGTTCTCTTTCATGGATGGATTCTCCGGGTATAATCAGATCAGAATGACACCTAAAGATATGGAAAAAACTACTTTCATCACACCGTGGGGCACTTTCTGTTACAAGGTAATTCCTTTTGGATTGAAGAATGCCGGCACAACTTATCAACGGGCTATGGTAACTTTATTCCACGACATGATCCACAAAGAAATTGAATGCTACGTGGATGACATGATTGCCAAGTCCCTCACTAAAGAAGATCATCTAGTAAATCTGCTGAAGTTGTTCAAGCGTCTGAGAAAATATCAGTTGAAGCTAAACCCCAACAAATGCACCTTCGAGGTACGGTCCGGTAAACTGCTAGGATTCATTGTAAGTGAAAAAGGAATTGAAGTTGATCCTGACAAAGTCAGAGCCATTCAGGAGATGCCTGCACCTAATACTGAAAAGGAAGTTCGGGGGTTCTTAGGTGGATTGAACTACATATCAAGATTCATATCTCATCTTTCTGCAACCTGGGAGCCCTTGTTCAAATTGTTAAGAAAGGAACAAACAATCAGGTGGAATGAAGATTGTCAGAAGGCTTTTGATAAAATCAAGGAGTACCTATAAGAACCTCCAATTCTTATGCCTCCAGTTGAAGGAAGACCTCTAATAATGTACCTGGCAGTATTAGAAGGATCAATGGGGTGTGTGTTGGGCCAGCATGACGAGTCTGGTCGAAAAGATTATGCAATATACTACCTAAGCAAAACGTTTACCGACTGTGAACAACATTATTCACTGCTCGAGAAAACTTGTTGTGCTTTAGCGTGGGCTGCTCGCCGACTAAGACAGTATATGTTGACTCACACTACCTTGTTGATCTCAAAAATGGATCCAGTCAAGTACATATTTGAGAAGCCAGCACTTACCGGAAGGGTTGCAAGATGACAGATGATTCTGACAGAGTATGACATTCAGTACACATCTCAAAAAGCCATCAAAGGCAGTGTACTGTCTGACTATCTAGCTGAGCAACCTATTGATGATTACCAACCAATGAGATTTGATTTCCCTGATGAAGACATCATGTTCCTAAAAGCAAAAGATCATGAAGAGCCTTTTCACACTGAAGGGCCCGACTCAGAAGAAGAATGGACAATGATGTTTTATGGGGCTGTCAACATGAATGGTCGAGGAGGTTGTGCAGTGCTCATTACACCTAAAGGAGTTCATATGCCTTTCTCGGCAAAACTCACCTTTTCATGCACTAACAATGAAGCTGA
Source organism: Lathyrus aphaca (assembly GCA_963966055.1). Taxonomy (NCBI): domain Eukaryota; kingdom Viridiplantae; phylum Streptophyta; class Magnoliopsida; order Fabales; family Fabaceae; genus Lathyrus; species Lathyrus aphaca. The sequence goes on from OZ014522.1 coordinate 303,577,668, forward strand.
ATATGAAGCCTGTATCATGGGTCTTGAGGAAGCCATTGACCTCAGGATCAAGACATTAACTATGTTCGGGGATTCAGCTTTGGTAATAAATCAAACCAACGGCAAATGGTACACTCACCAAGAGCGTCTGATCCCATACCGTGACTATACGAGGAGATTATTAACTTTCTTCACAATAGTCAGACTTGAGTACATCCCTCGAGATGAAAATCAGTTTGCAGATGCTTTAGCTACCATTTCCTCCATGATCAAGGTTCAGACTGCAAATTATGTGCCTCGGATTTCTGTATCCAGACAAGACCGACTAGCATACGTATTCTCTGTGGACATTGCTAAAGATGACAAGCCTTGGTTCCATGACATCAAATTCTTCTTAGAGGATCAGACATATCCACCTGGGGCATCATCCAATGATAAGAAGACATTGAGAAGGTTGGCTGGTAGTTTCTTCCTTAATGCTGATGGTTCATTATACAAGAAAAACTTTGACATGGTTCTTCTCAAATGTGTTGATAAGAAAGAAGCAGACTTTCTGATGCACGAGGTGCATGAAGGATCTTTCGGTACCCATGCTGGAGGACATGAAATGGCTAAGAAATTATTAAGATCAGGTTACTACTGGATCACAATGGATGCAGATTGTTGTGCCTATGCCAGGAAGTGCCACAAATGCCAGATTTATGCAGATAAAGTACATGTGCCTCCAAATCCTTTGAACGTAATGTCTTTACCTTGGCCCTTTGTCATGTGGGGCATTGACATGATTGGAAAAATCGAACCAACTGCTTCAAATGGCCACAGATTCATCCTGGTAGCCATTGATTACTTCACCAAATGGGTGGAAGTAGCTTCATACACAAACGTCACCAGACAAGTGGTAGCCGGATTCCTGAAAAGAGATATCATCTGTCGATATGGAGTACCCGAGCAAATCATTACTGACAATGGTTCCAATTTGAACAACAAAATTATGGCAGGACTGTGTCGGGACTTCAAAATCCAACACCACAATTCTTCTCCTTACAGGCCAAAGATGAACGGTGCTGTTGAGGCAGCTAACAAAAACATTAAGAAGATTGTGCAAAAGATGGTGGTTACTTACAAAGACTGGCATGAGATGCTACCATTTGCCTTGCATGGGTATCGAACCTCAATCAGAACATCCACTAGGGCAACACCGTATCAGCTTGTGTATGGTATGGAGGCAGTCCTACCTATTGAAGTTGAATTACCCTCCTTACGGGTACTGATGGATGTAAAGTTGAATGAAGCAGAATGGGTCCATTCTCGATACAATCAACTGAATCTGATCGAAGAAAAGAGATTAGCTGCAATCTATCATGGGCAGTTATATCAGAAAAGGATGAAGAAAACCTTCGATCATAAAGTCAGGCTTCGAGAATACCAAGTGGGAGATCTTGTGCTGAAGAGACTTCTTCCTCCTCATACAAACCACAGGGGAAAATGGACTTCGAATTACGATGGTCCGTTCATAGTAAAGAAGGTTTTCTCTAGTGGAGCACTGATGCTCACTACTATGAACGGTGAAGATTTCTTGTCCCCTGTGAATTCAGATGCAGTTAAAAAATACTTCGCATAAATGACCCGCTGGACATAAAAACAGAATGTAAGTCCATGCAAAAATAGGGCATCCCGACGAGTCAAAAACAAAATAAAAGACTCGGGCAAAAATAAGGGAAAAATTGAAAAAATGTGTACACCCGCTGAGTTGAAAAGCTGCATTGGACAGCTCAGGCAAAAATGGGTATCCCGGTGGATTGAAAACCCGAAAGGGCGATCCACGCAAAATTAGGGAATAAGCGAACAACCGCATTCTGAATTCGTCTGTATCACTTACAACATGGCAAGCTTTGAAAGGTTAAAAGCATCGGTCAGAATCAACCTTCTTCAGAAAGCAAGATAAGAAGAACGTCAAGGTCATACGGGTCATAGCAAAGGAAACTCACTGAAGCGTCATCAACAGTGCCAGCACTCTTACTTTTTCTCAATTTATAACAATCTCGTCATTTCAGGGGATCTGTTTCTTTGACTGTATTTGCCAATTCATGGCACCCAGAACAATAAAATCAGAGTTTTCAGTCACACTTTGTCTTGAACGTTTTTGTTTCGTTTGCAAAATGTCCAATATCCATGATATAATATTTGCATAAAACAAATGTGCCTTTCTAATTAAATGCTTGCAGGAAAATATTTACTCTCGGGAATATCTAACTCCTATGACGGAATCCGGTAAGGGATACCTCGACACACTTGTGCGTTTCTTTGTCTTAACAGGTTGCAGGTACTCAATACGCAACACGGGGCATGCCAAGCACTTTTCCCCAGCACATCTTCTCCAAGCAGCATCTGAAATGCTTTTTACCCAACAGAGTTGTCAAAGCCTCCTCATCCTCAACCGATATCCCCACAGAAATCTCTAGGAAGATCGTTCAGTGATCTTTCCTCCCCCAAACAGAGTGCCAGGTCTCTAAAAGAGGCGTCATCTCCCTGCAAAGTTCCAACCTCTCCCCAGAAGAGCAATGCCTGAATTTCTCACACAACAAAGTGACAGAAGCCTCCTCATCCCTAGCTGGGCTCCTCCTTACAGGATAGATCTATTAATGATCTATTTCCCCAAGAAGAGCCATATATCTTATCAGATCTACCAATGATCCCTTCCCCAGCTGGGATATCCTTCCAAGCAGATCAACCAGAGATCTTCACCAGCAGCAGGATCCGAATCCCGGATCGGTATCTTTTGCATAATCATAGCATTCGCATCATATTTCCCCACAAGGCGTAGCATTCCGTCTAATACGGAGCATTACGGAAAAATCAAACATTTGCATGATCACAAGTCAGGTTTGAACCAGTCACCTGCAAATACCAACAGTACCTCATCAACAATATACAAAATACATCCCTTGCACATAAAATCCCAAGCGTCCCTTTGCACCCTCAAGTACAAATACTTGTCCATAACATGTTCTTCTCAACACTCGTCCGTGTCATCTCAATCTCCCCACAGAAAGCCAAAGCGTCCCCTTTGCACTCTCCAATATAGATACATGTTCACAAATACCTTTTTCGACACTCGTCCGTGTCATTTTATTCCCCTGCAGATATAAGCCAAAACACCCTCTTTGCATTCAGAAACTTATACACTCTCTTGACACCCGTCCGTGTCACCACTCCCCAGCACGGTTGCCCAATCACTTGTTGCAAACCAAACACTCCTTCGTAAATACACTCTTGTTGACACCCGTCCGTGTCATCCTATTCCCATAGGTCGCCGAAACACCTTTTACACTCTCATATACAAATGATTGTTCATAACTTATACACTTTCTCTTCTGACACTCGTCCGTGTCACCCTTCCCCAACAAGTTGAACACTCGTCCGTGTCTTTCTAATACTTCACAATGTTTCACCAATACTTGTTCATACAGATACTCGTCCGTGTCTCGTATACATATATTCATCTCCCCACAGATTCAACACTCGCCCGTGTTCTTTGTTAACTAGTTGGTACTCGTCTGTATCATCATCTCAGAACACGCGTCAGCGTTTGTTTCTACCGATACTCGTTCGTATCATGGTCTTAAGGATGCTCTTCCATATCTTTAATCTATACACAGTGTCAAAATACTTATAGCTTTTATTTCTTGAGTGTAAGCACTCGTCCGTGTTTACCATTCCCCAATAGAACAACTTTTTATCCGCCATTCGTCCTATGTCGTGATACTTTCGGCAGTCGTACCCTGCCAGGTGATCGTCCTTCACCTTTGGATGACCATCCCTCATCCTTTCCCTAGCGGAGTCTCCATTATTGGAACTCTTTTATATCCGGCATTTGTCCTATGTCGTGATATTTAGCAGCCGTCCCCTGCTAGGTGATCGTCCTTCATCATTTTATCCGATGGTCGTCCCCATCGTTGATCTTGTTATCCGACATTCGTCCTATGTCGTGATAAACCCCGAGAGCAGCCGTACCCTGCTAGGTGATCGTCCTTGACCTCTTGATGATCGTCCTTCATCACGCTTATCTGATGGCCGTCCCCATCGTCGACTTTTTCTATCCGACATTCGTCCTATGTCGTGATAAAGAGCAGCCGTCCCCTGCTAGGTGATCGTCCTTCACCTATGAGGACCTTCCCTCATCATTTATTTCATTTATTCTTCAAACCTGATGGTCGTCCCCATCACTTCCTTTACTTTAATCCCCAGAGAACCTTGATACTTTGCTTGATGGCCGTCCCCATCATGATTTCGTTATTTCCCCAGCATGTCGGCCGTCCCCGTCATTGCTTTATCCCCAGTATTCGTCCTCTGCTCGATGGTCGTCCTCCATCACCCGCACTTTATAATCATACTATACTTTCTTTTATAATTTATATCCATTTTCTTCTTCTCCCCAGTGAGTGCAAATTTTGGACTGTCTTTGGTATTCAACCACAAGTTATCTTGTTTTTCTGTTAAGTCAGGCGCTTACACCCTACACAGCTAACTCATGTTTGAATAGAGGTAGCTGTAAACACCCCAAATTTTCCCTCAATAAGTTCACACCATGGCTTGTGGTCTTTCATGTTTGCATTAGTTTAAGCATATCATCTCATATTGCATTTTTGTTTCACTGCATTTGTTCAAGTTCATCTACATCTAGGGTTTGTGATCTAAGCAATCCAAGGATCCATCTGAGCCACTCCAAAGGTCTCCAATCATTCCAAGAGGGTCCATGTAAGTTCTATCATCATTTTATATCCCTCAAAGTTCAAGGAAGTCAAGAAATCACAAGAACTGGCAAAGCATGGAAGCAGAGCTAGGGTTTCACTGCACAGATGACCTGAAATTAGGGTTTTGGTTTCAGAGGCCATAACTCCAAATATTTTGGTAATTCTTGTCTCTAATAGTCTCAATATGTTATAAGGATCATGTGTACCAAGTTTGATGAATAAATTCATTGTGGAAGTCATTTGTTCACTGGGTAACTTCTTGAGCAAGTCAGAGCAAAATCAGGGCATCTGAGGCCCCCAACAATGGAACCAAAGTGGATTTTTCATCAAATTGAAGTTATATGATCTTTATTTGATCATTGAAGTGCTTGGAAGTTCAAAAAATTGAAGAAAATTGAGCTAAAACCAAAAGTTGCCAAAAATGGAAATGACTTGTAATGGAAACTTTCCATTTTGGGAAAGTTTTTCAACCTCCTCTTTCTCAACCAAAAATGCTTCAAATGAAAAATTGTTGGTCATGAAAGTTGTAGATTGGATCATTCCCTTTTTAAAAAGTACAAGAACAAGTTCTAATTCATTATGGAACTCAAGTTATGGCTTGGCAAAGTTGGCAAAAATCACATAATTTTCACTTTCATGCCAAAGAGGATTTTTTGCAAATTCACAAACCAAGCCATTTTGTGACCTCTAATACACTTCTAAGCATCATACAAACATAGTGCATTGCCTAAAAATAAGAATTGGCCCAAGAATCATCTCATTATATGCCTTGCACATGAAGAAATCACAAAAGGGGCCAAACTTCCTCAAAGTTGCAAAATGATACACAACCATGCTTCCACTTGCTGAATCACCACAAAACACATTCCATGGTTCTCCTTGATCTTTGCTAAGCCAGGACAAGCCAAAAGCCAGCTGCAACATGGGCCACAACAACTCCTCTGACCTATCAAATCTTGTTATGTGGACAAAATGCAACTCATAACACACATCACACAAGCCTAACACCTCAGAATCATCAAGCTTCACAAAAATCACCCCAAAGCAAAAACCTTCGAAACTTTCTGTCCAGACATCAAACTCCAAAACAAACTTCACCATTCATTCAGAAATGATTCATAGAGCATAAACCAACCATCAAACAAGCCTCAAAGCACCAAAAACTGAAATACGATTTCTGGCCAGTTAAAGTGCAACCACATAATCCAGCCATTCTAAGCTCCTTCCAAGCATTGCAGCTTCATCAGGAGGTCAAGGGGAGTGAGTTTGCACAAGAGAAGAGGTCCAAAAGCTTCAAACTGAGAAAGCTCAAGCTCAGGTAACCTCAAGAACAAATTTTCCAGAAATGTAATTTTAGGTTATAAAAATATTCCTTATGCTTTGTTGATCATCATGATGTATTTACTTTTGAAAATGAGTGAGAAATAAGCCTATATTGAACCTCTGAAACTCTGCCCGTAAAATATGTTTTTGTTTGATTCATATGATTGATGAAGAATAAATTTGTTTTGGGGGTAGATTTAGGTTTAGGAAGGTGTGGAGAGTTGATCTGGAGCTTTAGAGCGATTGAAACAACCTAGGGAAGAAGTTTCATTTTGAGCTCACCGAAGAAGATGAACGGAACACTGTTTCGGTCACCTGAAAAGGATTAGGATTTTAATTAGGGTTAGCGTGAGCTTGAATGTGGGCCGTTTGATGTTTGTTTCCCGCGTGTAATGAAAGGCCAAGATTAGCTCATTAAGTTTTAATTATGTTTAATCCATTAATTAGGTTTAAGTCAGTTTGAATTGTGACCCTTAGATTGCGCGCTGGTCAACCAAAATTCCCTCAGTTCAAATCTTGTCCTTCAGATTGTCCTACTTTCATTTAATTTAATTTTTATTTCATTTTTAATCATTTTTCTTGCATAATTTATTTAAAATACTTAGAAAATTCAAAAAATATTTTTCTTCTGCATTTTGATTTCAAATATTTTTCTCCACCCAAAAACATTTTTATTTTTATTTTTTCGTTAAAACATCATTTTAAAAATATTTAAATGTTTATTTTAAATAATTAATGGAAATTAATTAATTAAAATATCATTTAGGTTTCTGAAAATTCCAAAAAAATTCACATTGCATCTTAGGACATTTAGAAACATTGTCAAACCATTCATACAAATTTCATTTTGGTTTTGATTCAACTTTGACATTTTTCTTGAATTTAGGGTTCATAAAAATCCCTTTTTGGAACCCTAACTTCAAGAACTCTTTTTTGCCTAACCATGAAGGGTTTGACATTGGTTCTTTTTGCATTGTTATTCATATAAAATTTAGTATCTAGCATATTTTTTTCATGAGTTTATCTTGCATTTTCCATTTGATTTGCATTTTTCCTCTTAAGTTACCCAAAAACCCTAGCAAACTTAGAAAAATCACAACTTTCTTTAGGTTAACAGTTAGACCTTCTCCTTTAGGGTGTGATATCATATGCGGTTATGGTCCCTTTGAGTCCATTTGCAATTTTGTATCTTATGATTTGCTTCTGTTTTTGACTTTTGTATCTCATGTTGCCTTAAAACCCTAATTTCTCATATTCATTTGCATTCATCTTGCATATACATCCATACATGAACTTGCCATGACATTTCTTGAATTCATATGACATCTAAGACATCTTAGGACATATTAGAATCATGCTTGATCATTTCTTCATTCATTTGCTATGCCTTGCATCCATTTCATTTCAAAAGCTTTCATGAACTTTCAAACTTCAAAGCATGCTTCCTTTGCATTCCATCTCTTGTATGAACATTCATAGAACTTGTTATGCTTTTGCATCATCTCATAGCATCATTTACATCATATGTTTGCTTCTGGTTTTGGTTTTTCCCTTGCATACATTTCATTCTTCATTTCATTTCTTTCCTTTAGGCTAACATTTTCAGGTGGTAAGTAATTTGAGAAGTGAATTTGCCTTCACTTCTCATTTCTCTTCTCATTCTTCTTATGCATCTTTGCTGCATTTTCTATGCTTTAGAGTGAGCTTGATCATTCATGTTTATCATTCACTTTCTTTCTCCAAGTTACTTATCTTCTTCAGTGAAGTAAGTAACTTGTTTCTTCTGCTTCTCCTCCCTTCATCTGCTTCTTCCATTGGTGGCTTCATTGAAGATCTCTCTTAAGCCTTACAAACCATAGGAATATACAAGCATGACAATAATTAGGATTTTGATTAGTCCCCCTTTAGCATTTACCTTTGTGTCTTCTTTGTGTCTCTCTTCTCACCTCATCATTAGAGACTAAACCTTTAAGGTTTTAAGACTTTGTGATTAGGGTTATGCCTGCATCCTTCTCTTAGGATGGAGTGTATAACTTTAATCTTAAGTGTTAAACCCTTAATTTTTTTAAACCTCTAAATCAATCCATATTAATAATCACTAAGACATTAAACTTGTAACTTGGGCCATGCATTAGGGTTCTAATTCTTCCTTTATTGGTTAAGAAGGACTAACCCTAGTATTTAATAGATAAGTCCCTCTCAAGTTGTCTTACAAACCATAAAATCCACTTCTTAATCTCACCCTTAATTAAAATCCACTTTAATAAAGGTTTGTTTTGTCATGAGGTTAATCCCTAATCATGGATTAAGTTGAGGTATCTTCCTTCGCTTAAGTGTGCTCATCTATTATCCTTCTATTAGGATGGTGTAATGAGTTCACCAATCCTTGATTATGGCTTAAACTCATTACTTAACACTAAACAAAAACTCAAGAACACCTAAATAATCACAAGTAGGTTAATGATCTTAACCCTACATCATGGTAATTAAGTTTGAGATGTTTATCTCATACTTAAGGTATTCTCATTATCCCTAATCAAAGGGAGGATATGATGAGTTTACTAACCCTTGGTTTAGGCTTAAGCTCATTAACTTATGACAAACACAAAAAAGAAATAAAAGATTGAAAACACAAAAACAAACAATAATCGTCTCCTTCAAGATTCTTTTCTCATCATCTTCACTCACAAACGAAAAACTTGCTTCTTCTGTCTAATGCAAGACAGTTAGCACTCGAGCCAGACGAGTCATACACTTGAGCATAGACAAGCAAGCAGTTCACAAGTCAATTTATCTTTCAGTCTCTTTGAGTCGAACTACGGTGTTCTGACTTCCTCATTGCACGAGAGGATACGTAGGCATAACTTAACAGTTATCGAACAAAAGTCTCTGTGTCATCCCCCTCTTTCAGCATTCTTTTTAAGCCTTAGTCCCTGAGCATTCACCCTTTTGCACTGACACTTGTATATTTCTTTTCTTAGCTTTTGCACACAGATATCACATACACTCCCCCTTTTAAACACAATCTTATAAGCGTGGATCCCTTCGAGTACGACGGACAATCTGGGTGCTAATACCTTCCCAGGTTGTAACCAACCCCCTTTCTCAGTTTCTCTGGTTCGAAACCGTCTTATCCATATCTTTCTAGGTTTATGCAACATTACCTTTCCTTCGGGATAAAAAATGCCTAGCTGGCGACTCTATTCAGTTCATTTCATTTCTCTTTTCACCGACCGTTCGCGTCTGCACCAGGATGTAAATCTTCGGGAGCGACACCCTGTCAAGCTATCCTCAAATTAAAACATCCACAACTTCTCATCCATGGTTTAGGCTTTCAATCTCCCCAGGAAAGACTGAAGGTGGGTACGTGGGCAGGATGTGCCATTGTATCTTTCAAAACATGGGGGTTTGAATTTAAGAGGAATTCTAACCCCTTCCACCAATCCCATGTCAATGACATCAAAACCCAGAGAGTTTTGGGATTCAAGAGACCTTAGCTTCTCTGCAATTTCATCCAACCGACGATCGTAAACTTCGTCTCCAGCCCCAACCACAGTAAACTGTTCTTCTTGAGGGTGTTTCTTATAGCATTGACATCTGGGTTCAGATGAGGTCCAAACTCTGGTGGATCAGTAATAGGCTGTACGTGATCGTTGTTACGGGTACCTCTCGTACATGTATGGTGTTCCTCAGGAGTTTGTCGCTCAACTAACTCTCTAAGTCTTTCCTGGCTCTGAGCTAAACCAGTCATCACTGTCATAAATTGATTCATTTGGGCCCTCATCTTTGTCCTTTCATTGGCCATCTGGGTCCTTACTTCAGTCAAGTCTTGTTGAACCTGATCCATTTGTAATCCCGGAAGGTTGTTTCTTGTCGGATACCGGTGCACTCTATTGACAGGGAACACTCTTCTGCGAGCAATGTTTCCTAAAATCACAACAAAGTGAGAAAGAACAACAACAAAAACCTAAAAAACAAAGAAATGATGTTAGTATGCAATGCAAGATGCCTATTTTTCTTCCAAGGGTATCTGGTTTGGTTCTTTGGTTTTGACCTTTCCAGACCTCGAGGAACTGTAGATGTTGAAGAGAGATTAAACCCACAAAAATAATACAAACCATATATTACAAAAATGTGAAGATACATAGTTTGATTACAATACAATCCCCATGGAGGGTCAAAATACAACAACAAAATCAAAAAAAGTACAAACAAAAGGAAAGTACAGGTACAAGGAAATCAAACATCCAGTCCAAAGTCATCCTCTCTGACTTCCTTCAGGAGAGCCTCAGTCACTGGGCCAACTGGGTTCTCTATAATGGTCCTGATGAGGAGGTTCCTGGTGGCAATGGCACTAGTCAAATTCTTGTGCTTATCCTGATCCTTTGACCTCTTCAACCCCGCCTGGAGCTTCAACTCAGAGATCTCCTTTTGTGCTGCTAACAAGGCTGCCTAATTCTTCTTCTCACTAGCCTCCAGTTGCTCTATCTTAGCTTGAGTTCTTTGATCTTCCTATGCACGAGCCTCAGTGATCCTGATCCACCTAGCCTAGCTTTCCTCTAAATAATGCTCAGCTCTGGCCTTCTGAGTCCTAGCTTCCTTGCAAGTATTCTTTAGTACTAACTCTCCTGCTCTAGCCTTTCTGATATAGTCATCCGTCTTCTCAATCTTGGTCAATTGCTCAATCCGAAGCCTCTCTAACTTCTCATTATCTAGCCGGCTGTCATTCCTCTCCCAGAGGGTCTTCTTCAAGGCTTCAGAGAGCTGAGTATTCCTTCCCTTCATTTTCTCAAACTCCTCTAGACTGACAGTAGCTGCAGGCTCCACTGCTAATGGTCCAGGTACATCCTCTAAGGTGAATTGCATCCAGGTGATCTGTGCCCTGGTACGAGACCAATCAAGATACTGTGTTGAAGCTATGTTGTTGCACTTGCCTAGGATAGTTGTCTCCTTAGTCTGAATGTTGTCCCAAGCCCAGGCAGCTTGTCTGACAATGGCAAGGTTGTGCTGGATGTCACAATAGAGGGTTTTTGTCAAATCTTTCCCTCTTAGGTGATGTACCAAAGCATACCCTAATTGCCTCTTGAAAAGCAAAGGGTTGTAGTTGATGCAACCTTTTACTCCAATCAAGGGTACATTAGGATATTGCCCACAGCTAGTAATGATGTCCTTGCCCTTGGTGCTCTGAGTACACCATCTGATGTCTTCTGATGTAAGGGCAATCAATCTCTTAGCCTAGTTCCTTGGCTGATGAGGGTTCAGGAAAGTGTCTGACTTCGGCAAGTGTCTTAATAACCAAAAGTAGAAGAGGGGTGCACAACATCTGACCAATTTTCCTCTTTAGTACTCATTCCTTTGGTGCATTGAGTAGTAAAAGTCTCCAAGCAGGGTGGGGATTGGATTCCTCAACAGGAACAGGTGAATAGAACTCTTGCTTACGAACTTAGGCTCATCTGCAAACAAGATAAATCCATATATGATGAGGGATAGAAGTGCACAAACAGTATCCCACTTTCCTGCTGCAGCATGCAGGGTGGCCTGGGAGATCAAGAAATCCAAGTGAAGGCCTGGAACCCCAGCCTTGGTGGTCATGCTCTAATCAATGAGGGTAGGCTCCAAATGCAAAGTCTTAGCTATATCTTCATTCTTGGGAGAAACCATCTCAGGGTTGAAGGGAATCCCTCTCCTGATGGGGACACCTAACAACATGGAGAACTCTTCTAGCAAAGGTCCCAACTGAAAATCAGGGAATGTAAAGTATCTGGGGGGAGGATGATAAAACTACAAGCAAGTGTGAATCATGTTCCTCTGGGATGCATCCAGGTCCATGATCATGTTCATAATACCTCCATAATGTTCCCTGAATAATGCCTGTCAGAGTGGGCTCAAAGAAATGGTATGTGATGTTGCTCTTCCTGGATGTGTCCATGCTGATAATGGATGTTGGTGAAGAAACTGAGGAGAAAACCTGATGAAGGTAACTGCTGAAAACTGATGAAGATAACTGGAGAAGGTGCTGAAGAAGGGTCTCTGATGAAGACAACTGGAGAAGAGTCTATGATGAAGACAAACTGATGAAGGTGCTAGAGAAGAATCTCTGATGGAGACAGCTGGAGGAATCTGAGCAATAGAACAGGTCAAAACCAAACCAAAGATAAGAAGGTGGATACCCTGTAAAACAAATAGACAAATGTTAAATTATGCAAAATGATGTATGCAGAATGATATGCAAAGGGTTTGGGATCAAGTGTTGGATCTGTTATCTGCCTTGATAGGGTCCATGTGTGTTCATAAGTCCAGATGGAGGCTTAAAAAACCAGTAACCACGTGGGGGACTCAAATAAAGAGTCACAAGTACAAGGTTTCACAAGAACTATCCAAAATGATACATCCTTAAAACAAAACTAGTAACAAAGGTATGATGAGGCCAAGGGTCCCTGCAAACTTGTAAACATCCCAACCCTCTCAAATGTATTTTTCTAGAACAAGGATCCTCAGACTTGGATCAGTTATGAGAAGTGTAAACACTTCTAACCCAGAGGTACAGTGTTTACAATAACCATAAAGGATCCCAGATATCCCTCAGATGCTGAAGGTCATAAAAGGTCATTCAGACTTAGCAGGCTTCCCAGATATCCCTAGTACTACAGGAAATCCGTAGCATAGAGTTCTCAAGAAGAAACCCATGTCTGAACCGTGTTTCAAATTCCCGCACCAGACTGAAATGGAATGGGAAAGAATATGAAGCCACTATATCCTATGTGTCACTCAGGTCCCCGGTATGGAACCTTAATCACTCAAAAATCCCTCCCACCAAGGTAAACACAGATCCAGCAACAATGATATGATAATAACACTATGAAATGCATAAAACTGTAAAAGAAAGCAAAAAATAAAGTTGTACAAAAAGAAATAAATAATAAACACAAGTAGCACATAACACCCCTGTAAACACAAATCAAACAAGCGCTAGGAGGAACCCACCAAAAGAACCAGAAGCCCTGGTTGCAATAAATGTCCCCAGCAGAGTCGCCAAGCTGTCGCTCCCGAAGATTTGCATCCCGGTACAAGAGCGAACAGTCGGCGAAAGGAGAAAAAGGAATGAACTGAATAGAGTCGCCAGCAAGGCATTTTTATCCCGAAGGAAAGGTAATGCTGCATAAACCTAAGAAAATATGGATAAGACGGTTGAGAACCAGAGAAACTGAGAAAGGGGTTGGTTACAACCTGGGAAGGTATTAGCACCCAGATTATCTGTCGTACTCGACGGGATCCACGCTTAAAAGATATTTTTTAGAGGGGTAGTGTATGTGCTATCTGTATGCAAAAGCTGGAAAAGAATATACAAGTGTCAGTGCAAAAAAGGGGGAATGCTCAGGAACTGAGGCTTTTAAAGAATCCTGAAAGAGGGGGAAGACAAAGAGACTTTTGTTCGATAAAAGTTAAGTTATGCCTATATATCCTCTCGTGCAATGAGGAAGTCAGAACACCGTAGTTCGACTCAAAGAGACTGAAAGATAAATTGACTGTGAACTGCTTGCTTGCCTATGCTCAAGTGTATGACTCGTCTGGATCGAGTGCTAACTATCTTGCATTAGACGGAAGAAGCAAGTTCTCGTTTATGAATGAGTGTGATGAGAAAAGAATCCCAAAGGAGACGATTATTGTTTGTTTTTGTGTTTTCAGTTTTGTTATTGTTTTTGGTGTTTTGCATTAGTTAATGAGCTTAAGCCTAAATTAAGGGCTTGTAAACTCATTATATCCTCCCTGATTAGGGATAATGAGCCTACTTAAGTATGAGATAAACATCTCCACTTAATTGCCATGATGATATAGGATTAAGATCATTAACTTACTTGTGATTATTTAGATGTTGTTGGGTTTTTGTTTAGTGTTAAGTAATGAGTTTAATCTCTAATCACAGATTAGTGGACTCATTACACCGTCCTAATAGATGGATAATAGATGAGGACACTTAAGCTGAGGAAGATACCTCAACTTAATCCATGGTTAGGGACTAAATTCATTATATAACAAACCTTTATTAAGTGGATTTTAATTAGAAATGGTATTAAGAAATGAGTTTTATGGTTTGTAAGAAATTTGAGGGGGACTTATGCATTAAACACTAGGGTTAGTCCTTCTTAACCATAAAGGAAGAATTAGAACCCTAATGTAAGGCCCAAGTTACAAGATGAAGTCTTAGTGATTATTAAGATGATTTGATTAAGAGGTTTAAACAAATTAAAGGTTTAACACTTAGGATTAAAGTTATACACTTCTTTCCTAAGAGAAGGATGCAGGCATAACCCTAATTCCAAAGTCCTAAAACTTTAAGAGTTTAGTCTCTGATTATTGAGATGAGAAGAGAGACTCAAGGAGACTCAAAGGTAGAAAGCTAAGGGGGACTAATCACAACCCTAATCATTATCATGCTTGGATGTTCCTATGGTTTGTAAGGCATAGAGAAAGATCTTCAAGGAAGCCACCAATGGAAGAAGCAGATGAAAGGAAGATGAGAAAGAAGAACAAGTTACTTACTTCATTGAAGAAGATAAGTAACTTAAAGAAAGAAAGTGAGAAAGAAAGAACACAAGTGAACAAGGTCACTTCAAAAAAACCAGCAAGATGCATATTAAAGAGATAAAGAGAAGTAAGAGGTGAAGGCAAATCCACCTCCCAAAATAACTTACCAAACCTGAAATGGTTAGTATGAATGCATAAAGTATAAAGCATAAGGAAATGAAATGAAATGAGATTATATGAGATGAAACGACCAAAGTCAGAAGTGTTTATGCAATGTTAATGTCATGTGAGATGATGCAAAGGCATACAAAGTGCATATGTATGATCATACAAAGATGAGATGTCATGTAAGCATGCTTTGAAGTTTGAAAGTTCATGAAAGTTAATGAAATGTTATGAATGCAAAACATACCAAATGGATGAAGAAATGATCAAGCATGATTTTGTCATGTCCTAAGATGTCTAAGATGACATATGAATGCAAGAAATGTCATGGTAAGTTCATGTATTGATGAATATGCAAGATGAATGCAAATGAACATGTAAATTAGGGTTTTATGGAAGTATGAGATGCTCATGACCAAAACAGAAGCAATGCACAAGATAAAAATTTGAAAATGCACTCAAAGGAACCCTAAACCTATACTAGATTACCCTCTAAAGGGGGAGGTCAGAAGCTAAACCTAGGAGGAGTTATGAATTTTCTAAGTTACTTAGGATTTTTGGGTGATCTTCAATGTAAAATGCCAAATAATTTGTAAATGAAAGATAAAAATGAAACAAAAATGTTTTTGGATGCTAGAAGACATGCATAGAACAATGCAAAAAGAACCATTCACAAACTCAACTTAGGTTTAGGGTTATGAATTTTTGAAGCTAGGGTTAGAAAAATTAACTTTTTAAGAACCCTAATTCATTGAAAAATCTCAAAGTATGATCAAAACCAAAAAGAAATTTGTAAGGTGAGTTTGTAAATGCTTCTAAATGTCTAAAGATGCTCTCTGATTTTTTTGGTGATTTTTAAATACTTAAATGTATTTTTAATTAATTAAAATGAATTAATTAATTAAATAAAACATTTAAATGATTTAAAAATACTTTTTTAATGCAAAAAATAAAAATAAAAATATTTTTGGTTTCTGAAAATTAATGAAAGTCTTGACAAAAATTTTCAGAATTTTAAATGGATTTTTGCTATTTTTAATAATTATATGAAAATAAATATGAAATAATTAAAAGAAAAATAAAAGTAATGCAAATGAGTGGTTCAGATTGGATATTGAGGGAATCAGTGGTCCAAATGTGAAGTCACATTGACTTCAGGTACATGCATCTAAGGGCTTAGGTTTAAAACTCCATTTGGCACGTGATCTAATGGTCACAAATTAATCTGAGTTAATTAAATGAATTAATTTATAATTAAGGCTAATGACCTAATCTCCACCGTTCAGCATGCGCGCGAAGCCAAGATCTAAAGGTCCAGATTCAAACCTAGCTAATTACACTGATTAACCCTAACAACTTTCAGATGACCGGAACAGTGTTCCGGTCATCTTCACCGGCGAGCAAAAACGTTATCTCCCTACTCAAGCTTCTAAACCTAATTTTTCTGCCCAGAATCAATCCCCATACATCACTGAACCTAAATCCCCAAAAAAAATTCATTTATCATGCATCAAAAGGGAAAATCGAAGCAAAACATTCTTAGGTCAAAAACTTTCAGAGAACTCATACATGCTTAATACTCAATCATTTTGCAAAAAAACACATCAGGATCATCAGCACATCATGAAGATTCATCTAAGAACTTAAAAAAACATTTCTGGAAAAAATGTTCTTGAGGTATACATGAGATGAAGCTTTGCTATCTGGAGCTTTCTGGCCACCTCCTTGGTGATTTTCCTCTCCAATGAACCCCTTGATGCTTCTGGAAAGCTTGAAACAAGTTTATGTTGGATGTTTTGAAGGTTTCAGTTCAGAGGAATCTGAAACCGTGTTTTTGTTTGAGATGGTTTCAGGCCAATGTGAGGGGTGGGAAATGATCCTGGGGTTGTGTGGAGATGATTGGTGAAAGAATTTTGAAGTTTTGATGGTTGAGTTGGGAGATTCGAAGAGATGAAGTTTTGTGCAAGTTTTATGTAATTTGAGTTTGGGGAGGTTTCAGGCTTCAAGCATTGTTTGTTTTGGTTCCATAATGTTTGCATATCATGTCTTGATTGGTCAGAGAGTGGGTGGTGGCCTAGCTTGATTGGTATGGGTGGTTTTGCAAAAAGTCAAGCTTAGGTGTACTTGAGGCATGGTACGAGTCAGAGCTGGATTAGGGGCATGGCTGGTACACTTGCAGCTAGGGTTTCTACGGGTACAGCGGACGGTCTGGGGTGCTAATACCTTCCCAGGTCGTAACCGACTCCCGAACCCAAATATTTGGTTCGCAAGGCCTCGTCCTTTCCTTCTTCCTCAAGTTTGTGCAGCATTACCTTTCCTATTCCTTCGGGATAAAAACGACTGGCCGACGACTCTACCTTTTCCGTGCCACTTTCGTGAATGTACTAGAACGGGGGTTCTACTTCAAGAAGAGGGGCTTATCTGATATCCATAGGGCAGGTCAACGCCAGAAGGATAAGAAAGCCTTAGAAGAAGCCAATGAAGCTGTGACCCTTTGGCAAGAGAAGTGGGAAGACCATCTGAGAAAGCAGAGAGAGGCAAAGATCGAGTACAAGCTCAAGATCAATGGCCTTCAAGAGACTCTGATTGAGCAGGGAGAGCTGCTCCAGAAAGCCCACCGGCAACGAAGAGACCTCCTTCAGAAGATGGCCAACATCCAGAAGGAGCTAGAAGAGTTGAAGCTTCGGGGTGATGTTAAGAAGGTCAAGACTGAGCCGATCCCTATAAAAGAAAAGGAGGAGGTGTTCCTACAACAGATCAACGAGCTGAATGCATCCTTTGATCTAAAGGATCTTCTTAACCAAAAGCTCATCCAGGAGCCGAATCATCCATACATAACCCAGTTGTTCTAGGCCGTCAAGCGTCTTAGCTGGAGGCTACAAGACATGGAGCTTCCTAGGGTTTAGTCTTTTACTCTTGTACCTGGATTACCCACAGGCTTGTTGTGGAATTCCGCTTTACTTTGCTTTGCTATCCGTTTGATGTATGAAATTGCACCTTTCGAGGACGCTGTTATTTTCAGATTCCAGTTTATGATATTTGTGACTTGGTTTGAATCTCTGGTTGTTATCTCTTGAACTGACACAGGGTAATAAGCATCATTTCTCTATGATTTTCTTCTTATCTGAGCATCATGCAGGATCTTCTTCCCTAAATCTGAAAGGCTATCTGAATTCTTGAATACCGGAACGGGGACATAAAAAACCTTGAGAATGAAATGAACACAGCATTGCATACATATCATTTGCATTTTTTCTTTTGCAGGTTTTCCAGGGTTCTTAACTTATGTGCGCTTTCAGGAAGGATTGAGAGAGCCACTAAGACTCGTCTTCTCAGGCACGATATACCGCCACATCGATACGCTACCCGTCGGAATCATAGGAATCTCCTGGACATTATGCAGACAGAACTAAACGAGCTTCACACCCGTATGGGGGAGTTCATGACGATGATAAAGGGTATAGCTCTGAGGCAGCAAGAGATGAGGGCTATTATGCAATGGCTCAACCCCCCGCAAACTGATACTCTGGTGGTTACCTTGGACGCTCAAGGAAATCCAGTCAACGACACTGTTGTTCCACCTATGGTGAATAGACCACCAACTCCTAAGGCTGCTAGCCCGACTCCCATCCTTGTACAGGACCGTCAGGAAGATCAATTCACCTTGGTCAACAAAGATATGGGGTTTGGTACTAATAATCAGGATTTCCAAATGCTGACAGAAAAGGTGAGAGCCTTGGAATGCAAGGATATTTTGGGTATCGACGTTTCTGATATGGGCTTGGTTTCAGGGGTGGTTATCCCTCCAAAGTTCATACCTCCAACTTTCGATAAATACAACGGAAACTCTTTCCCTAAGACCCACTTGCAGGCCTTCTATTGCAAAATCGCTGCACATACCAAAGACAAGAATCTTTGGATGTATTACTTCCAGGACAACCTGTCTGGGGGCTCTCTGGAGTGGTATAAGAAGATGGAGAAGAATTTTGTCTGCAACTGGAAGGAGCATGGGGAGGCCTTTCTCAAGAAATACCAGTACAACATTGACATGCCGACCAGCCGGACTCAACTTCAAAGCCTGACTCAGAAAAATTCAGAGAATTTCAAAGACTACATGCAGAGATGGCGCGCGGTTGCCACCAGAGTTCAACCCGCGTTGCTGGAAAAGGAGATGGTTGATCTCTTCATGGACACCCTCCCGGGGCACTTTATGGAGAGGTTGGCAGGCTGTTCCTCTTGTGGATTTTCTGATATCATTCTAACAGGTGAAAGAATCAAGAGTTGGATGAAACAAGGTAAGATTCAAAGCGACAAAGCGTCAACCTCCGGGGTTAAGAAGCCTTTCGTGGAGCATCAACCTCCGGGGTTAAGAAGCCTTTTGTGAATGTTTATGCAGCACCCATCACTATTGTTGCTCCTGCTAATCAGCAACAGGTTCATCAAAACTACCAACAATAGAGGGCCCCTCGTCCGTACTACCCTCCCAGGACAAAAGATAAGCATCTTGAGAATCCTTTGATGTCCTACTCTTAGTTGCTACAAAATCTTCTCCAACTTCAGATTGTTCAATTGAGAACTTTGCAGCCTCCGGGGCCAGGAAAAATTCCTGAGGGCTATGACTCCAATGCTCGCTGCGAGTTTCACTCCGGAACTCCAGGCCATAGTACTGAAAATTGTAAAGCCCTTAAACACAAGGTGCAGGATTTAATAGACTCCAAAACGATCAACTTCACTCCAACTCCTAATGTGCTATAGAACCCCATTCCTGACCATGGAAGGACCGTAGGAACGGTTGATAGTGGGGAATGTTTGAACTTGGTATCTGATGTTAATGACCTGAAAACTTCATTGTTGGCTGTAAAGGCTTGCCTGGCTAAGAAGGACATGTTTCCAGGTTGTGAAAAAGATTGTTCAGACTGTGTCAATTTCGTCGATGGTTGTTCCCGATTGATATCGGGTGCACAGAAGATGATGGATAAAGGGAGTATACAGTTTGACAAGATCGTGAAAGAGAACGAAGTATCAACTGTTACTATTTTCTACAATCTGGCACAAGTTTCTGCACCAGAAAGGGTGGTACCAGTAACCATTACTACTTCTGGACCAATCTCGTACCAGAGTGATAAGGCTATCCCTTGGAACTATGGGGGAGAAGTTTATTACAACGGTCAGAAGCAAGACATCGCTGCATCCAGTTCATCTCCGCACCAAGTTGAGAATTTTGGGGTCAGAGGATTCACTAGAAGCGGTAGACTATTCGCTCTAGAAACATTGAGAAGTAATGTGTTGCCACCGAAGGATAATGCTGAAGCTCAAGCCAAGGCCAGGGGCAAGCAGCTTGTGACCAATGATGTGCATGTGCCTTTGTCAGATCCTGACATCATATTTGATAAGGATGTGGAAGAATTCCTGAGAATAATCAAGAAGAGTGATTACAAGATTATTGATCACTTACAGTAAACTCCCTCTAAGATTTCAATCTTATCCTTATCAATCTGTCCAGACTCGCATAGAAAGGATCTATTGAAGATCTTGAACAATGCATACGTGCCACAAGACATATCCGTAAATCAATTAGAGACAGTGGTGTCAAGTGTAAATGCCAGCCATGGCTTGGGATTTACGGATATGGACCTAACAACTGAGGGATGCAGTCACAACTACGCTTTACACATTTCCATGGAGTGCAAGGGGGTGGTGCTCTCTCATGTGCTGGTAGACACGGGGTCGTCGTTGAACGTACTTCCCAAGAAAGCACTTATGAAGCTGGATTATGATGGGGTTGTGCTTAGGCCAAGTGATTTGTTCGTCCGAGCAATCAATGGTTCGAGGAGGTCAGTATTTTGAGAGGTGGAACTACCAATCAAGGTAAGACCACAAGTCTTCAGTACTACTTTTTACATCATGGATATCCAACCGGCCTACAACTGTTTGTTAAGACGACCTTGGATACACGCGGCAGGGGCAGTGTCTTCGACCCTTCATCAGAAGCTTAAATTTTTCTGGGATGGACAGATTGTGACGATGTGTGGGGAAGAGGATATTTCCATCAGCCACCTGGCCTCGTTCAAGTATGTATAGATGGATGGGAAGATTGTCAAAACTCCTTGCCAAGCCTTTGAGCCCATCAGAACTGCAAGTGCATCATCGTCAGCGGCCTTATCAGAGGAGACCAAGAAGGGAGCATCCATAGCCTCCTACAAGAAAGCCTTAAAAGTTATGGAATCATATGCAAACGAGGGCTAGGGCAAAATGGCCGAAGTCCCAAAGAAGAAGGATATGTTCGGAGTTGGCTACCATCCTGGGCAAGCAACACCAGAGCAAAGTGCTAGAGGTCATAAAGGCCCAATTAGCTTCACCAGTGTGGGATGGTTTGATCATGGTAATTTCTGCGTAGTGCAGGAAGAAACGACTGATAGTGATTACAATCTAGATGAATGGATAAAGCCCTATGTCCCGGGGATGCAACTCAACAACTGATCGATCAAAGCAATCATCTCTGTCACTCATCCAGAAGAGTAATGCTTTTATGTTTCTATTCTCCTGTATTCAAGCTCTATGCCTTGCTCGGGGCATAGCGGGTCATTGTAAGGGTTCATTATTCATATTGCAATATCATAATCATCAATAAAATGGATGTTTTTGCATTCAATCATGTTGCTCCTTGTCTTTCTTTTTGTTTTTTTTTTCAAAATAAATGGCAATTTTTTCCCATGTCTCACACCTTTTCTAAAATCTAGCATGATCATCATCATGCAGATGCTCCTCATCGGGTCTCATCAGTGACGACCCTTCTATGGCTCAGTATGACTTCGATAATCTGATTTACCTAGCCGAAGAGGAAGGTGAAGAAGATTGTGAACTGCCCAAAGAACTGGCCAGATTGCTCAAGCAAGAGGAGAAGATGATTCATCCACACGGGGAAGCCATTGAGGTGGTAAACCTGGGATCATAGGAAGACAGAAAAGAGGTCAAGATCGAGACTGTATTGGAAGAAAATGTCAAGAGCCACTTGATCTCCATCCTCCGAGAGTACGTCGACATCTTCGCTTGGTATTACCAGGACATGCCAGGGTTGGATACCAATATTGTAGTGCACAAGCTGCCACTCAGAGAAGATTTCCCACCGGTAAAGCAGAAATTGAGAAGAACACGCCCTGATATGGCCATCAAAATTAAAGAAGAGGTTCAAAAGCAGCTTGATGCCGGATTCTTGGCCGTAACAAGCTACCATCCATGGGTCGCAAACATTGTGCCAGTTCCTAAAAAGGATGGTAAGGTCAGAATGTGCGTGGATTATCGGGACCTGAATAGGGAAAGCCCCAAAGATGACTTTCCATTGCCACATATTGATGTTCTAGTTGACAACACTTCCCAATTCTCTGTGTTTTCCTTCATGGATGGCTTTTCAGGCTACAATCAAATCAAGATGTCGCTAGACGACATGGATAAAAAAAAGTTCATTACCCTATGGGGCACCTTCTGTTATAAATTCATGCCGTTTGGTTTGAAAAATGATGGAGCTACATACCAACGTGAAATGGTGACTCTATTCTGTGACATGATTCATCACGAGATTGAGGTCTACGTTGATGACATGATAGCAAAGTCATAGACAGAAGAGGAACATTAGGTCAACTTAGCCAAGCTATTTGACAGACTTCGGAAGTTCAGACTAAGATTGAATCCGAACAAATTCACATTCGGGGTGCGTTCGAGAAAGCTGTTGGGCTTTATCATTAGCAGAAGGGGGATTGAGGTTGACCCCGCGAAAGTAAAGGCAATCCAGGAGATGCTTGAACAAAAATCTGAGAAAGAGGTACGGGGCTTCTTAGGGAGGTTGAACTACATTGCACGGTTCATCTCACGCCTAATGGCCACATGTGAATCTATCTTCAAACTTCTGAGGAAGAATCAGGCCATTGAATGGAATGATGACAACCAACAAGCTTTCGATAGAATCAAGGATTACTTGTAAGAACCTTTGATTCACATGCCTCTGGTGCAAGGGAGACCTCTAATCACGTACCTCGCCGTTCTCGAGGTATAAATGGGTTGTGTAGTGGGTCGGCAAGATGAGTCTGGTCAAAAAGACACACAATCTATTACCTTTGCAAAACGTTTACCGGCTGTGAGACCCACTACTCACTGCTCGAGAAAACTTGATGCACTTTGGCATTGGCTACTCGCCGACTAAGACAGTACATGCTGACTCACATTACTCTATTGATTTCAATGATAGACCATGTAAAGTACTTCTTCGAGAATCCAACTCTAACTGAAAGATTAGCCCAATGGTAAATGATTCTAACAGAATACGATATCTAGTTCAATTCACAAAAATCCATCAAAGGAAGTGTATTGTCGGATTACCTGGCCCAGCAGCTGATCAATGATTACCAACCGATGAAGTTCGATTTTCTGGATGAGGACATCATGTTCCTCCAGTCGAAATACTGTAAAGAACCACTCCCAGAGGAGGGGATAGACCCCGAATCAAAATGGAGTCTGATGTTTGACGGAGCCATTAACATGAATAGAAGTGGAGTTGGTGTTGTCATTATCTCGCCGGAAGGGATCCATATGCCCTTCAATGCCCGATTGACATTCGAATGCACTAACAATGAAACAGAGTATGAAGCCTGCATAATGGGGATCGAGGAAGTGATCAACTTAAGAATCAATAACCTCGAGATCTTCGGTTATTCTGCTCTGGTCATCAACCAAGTCAATGGCAAATGGCTGGTTCATCAACCTCATTTGACTCCTTACAGGGACTATACCAGAAGGCTTCTAACTTTCTTCACTAAATTCAAATTGCACTACATACCACGAGATGAGAATCAATTTGTTGATGCTTTTGCAACCTTATCTTCCATGATCAAGGTTCATCAAGATAATTACGTTCCTCGAATTGATGTCTCTCGTCTCGAAAGACCGGCATATGTATTTGCAGTTGACAACACTGACGATAGCAAACCCTAGTATCACGATATCAAGCAAT
Organism: Lathyrus aphaca; assembly: GCA_963966055.1. Lineage (NCBI taxonomy): Eukaryota > Viridiplantae > Streptophyta > Magnoliopsida > Fabales > Fabaceae > Lathyrus > Lathyrus aphaca. Next base: position 303,601,419 of record OZ014522.1, read on the forward strand.
TTCTGAAGTCTCAAGAATACCCGGTAGAGGCATCAAACAAAGACAAGAAGACTTTCAGGAGGCTGGAAGGCGGGTTCTTCTTAAATCAAGATGATGTGCTCTACAAACGGAACTTCGACATGGTCTTACTCAGATGTGTGGATAGACACGAAGCAGACATGTTGATGCAAGAAATTCATGAAGGCTCCTACGGTACCCATGCTGGAGGGCATGTTATGGCAAAGAAACTTCTCAGATCGGGATGTTATCGGATCACCATGGAATCTGATTGTTGTAAATACTCCCTCAAGTTCCAAATCTACGCCAATAAGGTCCATGTACCTCCAAATACATTGAGTGTCATGTCTTCACCTTGGCCCTTCGCCATGTGGGGCATTGATATGATTGGCAATATCGAGCAAACAGCTTCAAACGGTCACCGCTTCATCCTAGTTTCCATATACTATTTTATGAAGTGGGTCGAAGCGGCATCTTATGCCAATGTCACCAAACAAGTGGTAACTCGATTCATTAAAAGGGATATCATCTGCCGGTATGGAACTCCCAAGAGAATCATTACTGACAATGGTTCTAATCTCAACAAAAAGATGATGGCAGATGTTGTATTCCAAAATTTTCCCTCCCACATTCAAGATCATATATTTCAAGAGGTCTCTTAATAATCACAAGACTCTCAATTGGTCAAAAGGATTGAAGGTTTCACCAGACAAAGCCTCCTCCTGAACAATGGATCTTAGAACTAGGGTTTTGAGTTTTCCCAAGAAAATTGGACTTACAAGACCTCAAGTGGGCTTAATAAAATCCTATATACCTTAAAGAATCCTCATGTCAAGTTTCAAAGCTTTCTCAGCAAGTTTGGCCAATCAGATGCTCAAATACCCAAAATTCAGTTAACTTGGTCAAAAAGTCAACTGAGGTCAATTGTGGTCAACTCAAAGTCAAACTTCAAGATTTTTTGTCAACGTCAAAATTATGAGGTTAAATTCATCATTTGATCAAGGGTTTATCATGATTCATCAAGGAAACCTCAGAATCATCAAGAATTAGAAGTTGCTAAATTAGGGTTTTGTATAGGAAAAGTCAACTAAACTTTGACCAGCCATAACTTTCACATACTTCATCAATCATTTCCCATCCAAAGCTCATTTTGAAGGAATTCAATTCTCTACAACTTTATGTCTCACAAGCCAAGTCCAAAAATGCTTCATTTGGAAGGTATGAGCCAAAACATTATAGGTCCTTTTGAAAGTCAACAAAAAGTCAACTTGTTCCAAAGCTCATAATTTGAAAATGGTAAATGATATGGACATGAGACCAAAAGGGTTGATTATAGGATACTATAATATTTATAAAAATTCCTAGAACACCTTCATTGCAATAAAATTGAGGAATTTATGCATTGTCAAAGTTGGGAAATTTTCAAGAGGTGTTTGAAGCAAAAAATGCCATAACCGAATCCATTTTTTTTTCTTTATTTTTCAATTTTCACTTTCATAATTTAACACATGATACATCTAATGTCTTTGCATATTTGTGTTTTTCATTATGTGAGCAAGCTATTTGGGCGATCGAATTGAAGTTTAGGTACAAAAATCGTGACATGCCATTGTTAGGGCACCATGGAGAACTAAATTGTTGGTTAATCTGCTTCCGCTGATACTTTGAAGGTTGCATTAAGGATAAGAATTCCAGTCTGTCAGGTAAGTCAGGTAAGTGTTAATATTTCGATTTACTCCGAATTTTATCCAGAAGTTCAGGAAAAAAAATCGAAGAACAATACTCTTTTAGATAGAATTCTAAAAGATTTCGACCCTCAAAATCACAAATTCCTCTTTTTTCTATTTTATTTAATTTATTTTTTATTTTCATATTCTCAAAAAAATCTGAAAAATTTTGTGCGCTCTTTATTTGATTTTGTTAGATTTTTAGCATCGTTTTAATATTTTTTAGATTTTATTTTAATCGCTTTTCTTATTTTCCATTATTTTAAAATCTGTAGTGATTTTATCTTACTCTGTTTTTTTTATTCTTCTAATAGCATGATAAAAAAAATATCCTCCTCTCATCTCAAAGACTCAATATTCTTCCGATCTTTTCGTTTTGATTATTTTACGATTTCTAAAGATAATGTAACTGCTTCCTGGTTGTAATAGTTTTAGGTTTTATTTTCAGCACTTTATGTTTTCTGTCAGGTTTTATTTATGTATCTCTCCCAAAGCCATGTAATAGTTTAGGGTTTTTACTTTCTGCTTTTATTTTCTGCAAAATATAATTGCATGGTTAGTAAATTAGGGTGTGCAAAGACTTGTATGCTTAATTAATTGGACTTAGCTCACTAAATCCATTAGATAAAATATCTGAAATTAATATTCACACACGTAAGTCGATCGTTATACGATTGCCATCAGCACCTCCTAGGGTTTTCTCTCTTGGTTGCCTTTAAAACGTGGTCAAGCCCCTCGAATATAAGGGTATCTTAGCAAGGTTGCCTACGAATAAAAAATCATCAAGTCCCTACAATATAAAGATCATAGTCTGTTGTTGTCCCTTCGAGTTGCCTTCGAATAAATGATCTCGTCCCTCGATGATCCTACGGAAAAATGATGATAGTCCTCTCGAATTTCTACGGTACCCTTACCTGTTGCCTTCTATGACCATACGATGACCCTACGCCCATCCCTTATAAATCCAAGGTAAATGACTACTTGCTCCTTAATAGTAAGGAAAATCTTACCCTTGAAAGGAAAAAAAGGAACATGAAAGACCAGTCTATGGAAGGTAGCACTTAATTACTTGCTCACAAATTTCAAAAACTCTTATTCACACCCCACTTTCAAAATATTTTAAAACTCAAGACTTTGTATACATCCATACGAGGATCATTACAAAGAACTTCTAAAAATCTTTTTTAAACACACACTTCACACTTTTTCAAACAAATAAGTGAGCTAAGTAACTAAGATCCCAAGGATAACCATGGATATAAAGGGTGCTAATACCTTTTTCTTTATATAACCTACCCCCTTAGAATTTTTAAAAGGTCTTTCATGTTCTTTTATACCCTTTCCTATTGGATAAAATAAAAGTCGATGGCAACTCTTGTTATTCGCACATGTTTTTGTCAAACAAAAACACCAAGTCATTTCTCCCACCACGTTATAAAACTGGTGAGTCTGCTGGGGAGTACTTAGTAAAAGAGGGGTTACCTTAGGAATTAAGATCACTTACTTGTTTTCTTTATTTGACTTATCTTTAAGGGATTTTTGTGGGGTTACTATGTGAAAGATCCTAACCCGGATCTGGTGTATCTTAGGTAAGTGGCAATAGACCAAGGAAACTGTACGATGTATACCGATATGGTTGATCTGGTGGCCACAGTTAGTGTGACTTCTTGATTGGTGCTTATGTTCCTTGAGTAAGTTGAGGATAATATGAGGCTGCCATATGTTTTCATTAACACTAACTACCCTTTAGAACCTTAATTGACCCATCTTGGCCTTTAGAAAGTAGTGAGATAGCCGGCTTTGGAGAAGTCTAAAGTTGGTTGATACTCGATGCTACGCTCATTGAGATTCTAATCTTGGGGGGTTTTTGGTTGGCAAGTCAGTTGCCTACTAAACAACAACCCTTGAGAATGATCAGCGATATTGAGATCCCTTAGAACCCGGTTACCTTTACTAGGACAGGATGAACTAACTAAACTCCAGGGGGAGGGTACTTTCCACTAAACCTCATGCAAGCCTCTAAACCTAGGGCTATTATGTGACTATCTTATGTGTGCCACATGTTTGTGATTGAACATAACATCATGACATCATAAGCATAGAATTCTCACTAACCATTTCAAGGAACAAAGGATTTATCTTTCTTCTTTGTTGCAGGTTATGGCTTCCACTCGTAGGAACACTATCCGGATCAACTTTGTGGGGATACCTTCCAAGCTTAAGGATTTGGTCTCAAAACTTCCTGAAAGCTCTCAATTCATAAAGAAGCATGGTTATCTACTTGACTTGGTTACCTCAGGGTTTGATGAAGATATGATGAGTGTTATATTCCAGTTCTTTGATCCTAAACATCATTGTTTCACATTTCCCGATTATCAGCTGGTGCCCACAATGAAAGAATTCTCCAAGTAACTTGGGGTATCTATCCTTGATCAGAAACCCTTCATAGGATTAGAGATAGAGCTTAAACCTGAAGTCATTGTTGCAGCCCTACATTTGAAGAAATCAGACATTGTCCTAGAAACAAGAAGTGGAGTTAAGGGTATTCTTGCCAGAGTATTGATAGAGAAAGCTCAGGTGTTTTTGAATGCTATGAGTTACGATGCTTTTGAGGAGATATTAGCCCTGCTGATTTATGGTTTAGTATTATTCCCTAATCCAGACCAGTTCATAGATGTACACGCCATCAACATATTTCTGACTCACAATCCAGTGCCTACATTACTTGGAGATATCTTACACTCTCTTCACACTCGTACTACAAAAGCGAGAGGAACTCTGATGTGTTGCATACCTCTACTATCTAGGTGGTTTATTTCTCACCTTCTTCGATCTGTGATGAGGAATGAACAAGGTTTGAGGTGGTCTAAAAGGATGATGTCACTCTCTCATTCATATATTCACTGGTGTTCCCGATCTATGGAAAGTATCACTATCATTGACCATTGTGGAGAGTTCCCTAATGTCCCACTCCTTGACATAAGAGGGGGCATTACTTATAATCCTTCTTTTGCACTACGTCAGTTTGGTTATGCTTGGAGAATTGGTACTCATGACATGCTTATTCAAGGTATTGTGTTTGATTACGACAATGATCTTCAAGGTTACCGTCAAAGGTTTATACGAGCTTGGATTAAAGTGAACAAGGTTGATAGTAAGACTCTAGAACCAAAGTACTCCATTCCTATGGAACCTTACCTCAGATGGGTGCGGTCTCGTACTCAGACTCTTATGATGCCATATCATGTTGTTCTATCGATTACTATGGATCCTATTGCTGAAGGAGATATTCCTTACACCATCTTTCATCCAGATATGCCCACTGATTTGGAAGAGCTGCAGAAGTCCTGGATCCAACTGAAGGAGCAAAGAGATACCTTTGAAGCTCAATTCAAGATTAGCCAAGAAATAGTGTTGGAGCTAACAAAGAAACTTCACGAGGAGCGTAATCTCAACACATATCTCAACACCAAGAGGAAGCGTCCATGGGAGACTTAAATCTCAAATGTTTAATTTATAAGTTTTGTTTGTTTTAATTTGTAAGACCAAGGGGCAATATTATTTCAAGTCTACTAATAGAGTTTTGTTTTTATTTGTTTTTACAAATTTAAATCTTGCGGTCCTAGAAAACATTGCATATGCATTTACATACCATATCATTGCATGACAGGTTTTCACAACAGGTTTCTCATCTTCTCATTGTTTATTTCAGCAAGAATGGCTCTCGAACAATCTGTCAAAGATCTCCAGACCCCGATTTTTCAATTTCAAGAGGTGATCCTGAATTTGTCCAATGGGCAAGAAGAGTTGAAATCCCTCCTCACTAAGGACGTGAAAAAGAAGAATCCTGAAGACAACAAGAGTGATCAGTTGGAACAATTGCAAGCTGAGATGGCAGAGATGAGAATCCAGATGAATGATCAGGTGGCTCTTATCCAAAACTTAGCCTGGGGGCAAGAAGATCTGAGAATATTTGTCAATAAACTTCAAGGTAATGGAGTCGGGAATCTAATCATCAGTCAACCTCCGATGAAACAAGCTGATTTGGTTTAAAGGAAGATGAGGATAAGAGAAAGAAAGAGGCAGGCCACTATCGATAGTTCTTCAACTAAAGGAAGAAGATCTTATAGGGTTAATCTGCCTTAACACAAGGAAAGTAGAAGACAATTCATCCAATTCAGCATGCCAATGTCACAAATTTTGCAATGCTTGTTGGAGATGAAACTGATTGTCTTGAAAAATGCTCCTCTGAAGCCTAATACTTCCTCTCCTCTCTATAATCCCAATGCAAGGTGTGAGTATCACTCCAGCTGTCCTGGAAATGACACCGATAACTATTGGGCATTGAGGAATAAGATTCAAGACCTGATTGATGAAGGAATCCTCGAGGTTACGCCAGAAGATCAGATTGAATTCTCATATCGTCCATTAAACATTGAAGATGCCAGAAAAATCGTTCGAGGTAGCAAGAAATAAAGCCCACCCATCCATGTTGAAATTTGGGACACCTTGGGACAGCCAAGTGGCATATTTGATTTCATGGTAAAATATATTGCTCCTGAAAGTTCACAGATTGCACTCGAAGACATTCAGCCAACTGGATGGGACATCATTTGATTTATTCAGTTGTAATTTCTTTTGTTTTTCCAAGCATTTACTATTATGTCGAAACTTGTTTTCACATTAATGCATTGTGTATGTTTTTCTTGAATTAATCCATTTGTTTCACTAAATTTAAAATATGCTTCTTACTTATCTTTTATGGTACTTAACTCTTGCTAAAATTGTAAGCCTTTAGAGGGAGGATGACGAAGACGATACCATAATTTTATATAGTATGCTTTTGAATAGACTATATTGACGATGTACAGGCATTGTTTCGATTCCTAAACAGTTGATAATATAAGGAAGTTAATCCCTAGTAAACACTTTTGAGCCTATGAAGTAGGATTTTTCACTCTCACGCAAATTAAAACCCTTAATCATAACCTGGGGCAGGGTAGTTCTCGGTTAACTCAATTATGCTAGTTGTCCTTTTGTACACAACTAATGATGGCTCCCTGTAATCATTAAGTCTGGCAGTCAATATCTAACAAAAGAAAAGCTAACTAAGTCAAAACCTATGAAGTAGACTTAGTAAATATTGAGACATCCCACTGACTGTAATCTTGAAACAAACATTTCAGGAAAAAGGAAAGGATAACAAAGTCAAAAGAAAAAGAGGTCACTACAAATCCTCAACAGAAAAAAAGACTAACTTTTCAAATAAACTTATGTCAATATTACAATTCCAAACTCTTTTGGAGCCTCAATGCATAAGTTAATCGAACATAGGACTGAAGAACATCCCGGAGAATGGGTTGGGTACAAATAAAATTTGAGCCTTTATCCTTTGTTTCTTAAATCGTGAACTAGGCCACGTTATAACCCTTCAAAAGTCCTAACTGAAGCATGGTTAGTTCTAAAGCATACTGCTACAAAAAGATATCCTGACTCCTTTAGGGCTTATTATAAATCTCGAGTTAATATCACAGTTTTTATACACATTGTTTTGCTAAAATAAATCAAAACTTCAAGACAGACATAAGCGTTGCATTTTGAATATCATTGCTTAAATATAACTAAGTGTGGGACAGCAGAGAAGCTTACGTAATGAACATTCAGTAAGCCAAAGTCCTCCCAACAGACAAAGTTACATCTTATATCAAAGCTAACGTATATAAGGGGCATGGTCAATATCTTCCACTCAAGGGGGCATGCCATGTTACTGTCCAAATAATTTGGGGCAATCAGGTCATGATTCAACGATGCTTAAAAGCCAGGGGCAGGTCTCCTCATCTGAATTCCCAGAAGTAACATTACCAAGTTCACGATGCCAGAGGCATATTATTGTGGGGCATTTTTTTTATTTCTCTTGAGGTAGCTTTTTCAAATACTACCATTTTGGGACAAGTCATCCTCAGCTAAGGGAAACACTCCCTTTTCAAACCTAATTAGATCAAATTCAGTTACAAGCTCCTTAACCATTGCTCGGGACGTACACGATCCATTGTAGTCTGAAAACACGTTCCTCTCATTACATTGCCTTGATATTGGATTCTCAGTAGAAACCATTATGGAAATTAACTGTTTGTGCCAATAATATCAGATGGTGTCAGTATCATGTCTTCGGATTCAGTCATGATAATTCCTAGAAAATTACTCTGGGAAGTCGAGAATATCAGAAGTTCTAAATCCATTGGTTACTTTGAATGAGTATACACTTTCAAAATTGATACAACTCTATCTCCGAATTCAAGTTTACTTTTCCCTTTTACATAAGCGAAGACGTCTGTTGATTATGTATGAATGTATATATGCTTTTGAATATGATTGATGTTTACTAGAAATGCATAAAATACAGTAATAGTATTTACTAAGGACAATCGGAGGTAGGAATCCAACAAATCTTCATCGGTTCATCCCCGCAGAGCGATCTTAACGGATATATTCTAACAAAACACTTCAAGTATTCTCTTTTACTCCCAACTCTACAAAATCTTCAAGTAGATTTCTTTCAAATCTAACATATTCTCCGAAGAATTGAAACTTGGCCGGATGGGTCTCCCAGGGGAATGTCCATCTCTTTTATCCTCAGTCAGGGTATTCAGGAGTTCAATCCTTCAATAAGAAGTACGACGAACAAAATGGGAGGTTCTAAATACGATATTCCAAAACAAGACGGGAACAAAGTCTTTATATTCCTCCGCAACGAATCAGGATTTATTTTCCCCAACTAGCAGCTATTACATGAAGCTACTAATGAGCTTCAACTACATAATTCATTCATACATCATTTAATATCATACGCATACAACATTCTCATTTATGATAAGAATATCGTCTTGAAAAGCGCTATATACATCATGATATTGCATAGAACTAAACTTGTTTTTCAGGTTAATTCCCCAGTAGGCGAACGTCATCAACAACTTATTCTTGGGCTGCTATATCCCTCCAAGGGTTACCTCATACAATATCTTGGACTGCTCTATCCTCCAGGACTACATATAACAATATCTTGGACTGCTCTATCCTCTAGGTGTACATATACCAATATCTTGGGCTGCTACATTCCTCAAGATTACATCCATCAACGTCTTGGGATGTTATATCCCCCAGGGCCTCGAAAACCAATAACTTAGGTTGCTACATCTCCTGAGATTACATCTATATCCATCTTGGGCTGCTATATCCCCCCAAGGGTTACCTCAAACAATATCTTGGACTGCTCTATCCTCCAGGAGTACATATAATAATATCTTGGACTGCTCTATCCTCCAGGAGTACATATACCAATATCTTGGGCTGCTACATCCCTCAAGATTACATCCATCAACGTCTTGGGCTGCTATATCCCCCAAGGCCACGAAAACCAATATCTTAGGCTGCTACATCTCTTGAGATTACATCTATATCCATCTTGGGCTGCTATATCCCCCCAAGGGCTATCTCAAACAATATCTCGGGCTTCTATAAACCCCCAAGGTAACATCTTGGACTGCTCTACCCTCCATGATTAGACATAACAACATCTTGGACTGCTCTATCCTCCAAGACCACACCCAAACAACATCTTGGGCTGCTACATCCCCCGAGAGAACATCAATCTACGTCTTGGACTACTTTATCCTCCAAGAGGTATATCTGAAGAACATTTTTACTCCGAATGGCATTTTTAAGCCCATTCAAGCAATACAACCAACTAACAACATTATTTTACACAACGGCGAGTGCAAATTTTTGGGCTTTAGTGCTTAATCCCCTTCAACCTTCAAGTCACGAAAGGCGTACATGCTAATTTAACTCCTCTGGTTTCAGAAAATTGAACAGGGGAAGCTGTTGTACCCCAACATTTTCCCTCCCACATTCAAGATCATATATTTCAAAAGGTCTCTTAATAGTCACAGGATTCTCAATCGGTCAAAAGGATTGAAGGTTTTCGTAGAGAAAGCCTCCTCTTGAACAATGGATCTTAGAACTAGGGTTTTGAGTTTTCCCAAGAAAAGTGGACTTCCAAGGCCTCAAGTGGGATTCATAACATCATATATACCTTAAATAATCCTCATGTCAAGTTTCAAAGCTTTCTCAACAAGTTTAGCCAATCAGATGCTCAGATACCCAAAAATTAGTTAACTTGGTCAAAAAGTCAACTGAGGTCAATTGTGGTCAACTCAAAGTCAAACTTCAAGATTTTTTGTCAACATCAATATTATGAGGTTAAATTCATCATTTGATCAAGGGTTGATCATGATTCATCAAGGAAACCTCAGAATCATCAAGAATTAGAAGTTGCTAATTAGGGTTTTGTACAGGAAAAGTCAACTGAACTTTGACCAGCCATAAATTTCACATAATTCATCAAGAATTTCCCATCCAAATCTCATTTTGAAGGAAAATCAATTCTCTACAACTTTGTATCTCACAAGCCAAGTCCAAAAATGCTTCATTTGGAAGGTATGAGCCAAAACATTATAGGTCCTTTTGAAAGTCAACAAAAAGTCAACTTGTTCCAAAGCTCATAATTTGAAAATGGTAAATGATATGGACATGAGACTAATATGGTTTATTATAGGACACTCTAAGCTTTCTAAGAAGTCATATAACACCTTCTTGGCATTAAAATTGAGGAAGTTATGCATTGTCAAAGTTGGGAAATTTTCATGAGGTGTATAAAGCAAAAAATGCCATAACCAAATTCGTTTTTTTGCTTTATTTTTGAATTTTTAATTTCATAATTTTACACATGATACATCTAATCACTTTGCTTATTTATGTTTTCCATGATGTGGGCAAGCTATCTGGGTGATCAAATTGAAGTTTAGGTACAAAAATCGTGACTTGCCATTGTTAGCACACCATGGAGAACTAAATTGTTGGTTAATCTGCTTCCGCAGATACTTTGAAAGATGCATTAGTGATAATAATTCTATTTTGACAGGTAAGTCAGGTAAGTGCTAATGTTTCAATTTACTACGAATTTTTTCCAGAAGTTCAGAAAAAAAATCGAAGAACAATACTCTTTTAGAATAGAAATCTAAAAGATATCGACCCTCAAAATCGAAAATTCCTCTTTTTTCTGTTTTTTTGATTTATTTTCTATTTTCATATTCTCAAAAAAATCTGAAAAAATTTGTGCGCTCTTTATTTGATTTTATTAGATTTTTAGCATTGTTTTAATATTTTTTATATTTTATTTTAATCGCTTTCCTTATTTTCCATTATTTTAAAATCTGCAGTGATTTTATCTGACTCTGTTTTTTTATTCTTCTAATAGCATGATAATTAAATATCTTCCTCTCATCTCAAAGACTCAATATTCTTCTGATCTTTTCGTTTCGATTATTTTACAATTTCTAAAGATAATGTAACTGCTTCCTGATTGTAATAGTTTTAGGTTTTATTTTCCGCCCTTTACGTTTTCTGTCAGGTTTTGTTTATGTGTCCCTCCCAAAGCCATGTAATAGTTTAGGGTTTTTACTTTCTGCTTTTATTTTCTGCAAAATATAATTGCGTGGTTAGTAAATTAGGGTGTGCAAAGACTTGTATGCTTAATTAATTGGACCTAGCTCACTAAATCCATAAGATGAAATATCTGAAATTAATATTCACACATGTAAGTCGATCGTTATATGATTGCCATCTGCACCTCCTAGGATTTCCTCTCTTGGTTGCCTTTAAAACATGGTCAAGTCCCTCGAATATAAGGGTATCTTAGCAAGGTTGCCTACGAATAAAATATCATCTAGTCCCTACAATATAAACATCATTTTCTGTCGTTGTCCCTTCGAGTTGCCTTCGAATAAATGGTCTTGTCCCTCGACGACCCTACGGAAAAATGATGATAGTCCCCTAGAATTGCTACGGTACCCTTACTTGTTGCCTTCTATGACCATACGATGACCCTACGCTCGTCCCTTATAAATCCAATGTAAATGACTACTTACTCCTTAATAGTAAGGACAATATTACCCTTGAAAGGAAATAAAGGAACATGAAAGACCAATCTAGGGTAGGTAGCACTTAATTACTTGCACACAAATTTCAAAAACTCTCATTCACACCCCATTTTCAAAATATTTTCAAACTTAAGACTTTGTATACATCCATACGAGGATCATTACAAAGAGCTTCTGAAAATCTTTTCTAAACACACGCTTCACACTTTTTCAAACAAGTAAGTGAGCTATGTAACTAAGATCCCATGGATAACCATGGATATAAAGGGTGCTAACACCTTCCCTTTATATAACATACCCCCCAAACTTAGAATTTTTAAAAGTTCTTTCCTGTTCTTTTATACCCTTTCCTATTGGATAAAATAAAAGTCGGTGGCGACTCTTGCTATCCGCACATGTTTTTGTAAAACAAAAACACCAAGTTAGTTCTCCCACCGTGTTACAACAGACTTGTGTCGGGATATACAGATTGAACATCACAACTCTTCGCCGTATCGCCTAAAGATGAATGGTTCCGTCGTGGTGGCCAATAAAAACATAAATAAAATTATTCAGAAGAGGCTTGTTACCTACAAAGATGGGAAGGAGATGCTACTGTTTGCACTGCATGGGTACCGGACGTCGGTGCACACTTCTATAGGGGAAACCCCATTCTCACTTGTATACGGTATGGAGGCAGTCCAACCAATTAAAGTTGATATCCCCTCGCTGAGAATAATGATGGACGTCAAGCTTGACGAAGTTGAATAGCTCCGATCCAGGTATAATCAACTGAGTCTTATTGAAGAGAAACGCCTAGCAGTTGTATGCCATGGGCAGTTATATCAACGGCAGATGAAACGGGCTTTCGATCAGAAAGTACGCCCTCAACGGTACATACCCGACAACCTGGCACTGAAGAGGATTCTTCCTCCTAATAACGATCACAGGGGCAAGTGGAGACCCAACTATGAAGGTCTATTCGTGGTTAAAAAGGTATTCTCATGTGGAGCCTTGATGTTAACAACTATGGATGGCGAAGACTTCCACTCTCCTGTCAACATAGACAGAGTGAGAAAATACTTCGTGTAAAAAGACCCGTTGGACAAAATAAGAATGAAGGTCCAGGCAAAAATGGGCATCCCGGCGAGCCAAAAATAGAATAAAAGGCTCGGGAAAAAGTAAGGGAAATATCTGAAAAGATGTACACCCGCTGAGTTGAAAAGCCGCATTGGACAGCTCAGGCAAAAAAGGGTATCCCGGTGGATTGAAAACCCGAAAGGGAGATCCAAGCAAAAGAGAGACTAAAGCGAACAACTGCGATCTGCGAGATCTATGATGCGTCACCAACAATCAAAGATGATCCAAAGGTTGAAGATCAATTCAATCGTCTTCCTCAAAAGCGAAGCATGCGGAGAGTCTTGAGGACTTACAAGTCATAGTCAGGTCAGAGCTTGATGAGACTTGATTTTTCACATTGCCATTAGGATAGTTTATTTTCCTTTGGCGTAATTAACTCTTTCCAGGGATTCCTTCCTGATGTAAGGCCTATTCATGGCCATTTCTCCAATCAATAAAAGCGCAATTTCAGTCAAAAGTTTTTACATGAGTTTTTTTTTTCATCTACCACTGTTTGATTGCAAAAATGTCCAACAAATTATGATAAATATTGCTTTTCGAATGCATGAATTCCTTATAACACGTGCAGAAGAGTAAAAACATTTGACATGCATCTGATGTGTTGAGTGATTGGGATGGATTCAGACCATGACCCTGGGGCATGCAGGCCAAACTAACTCTCTATTTCGCAGGTATTATCAGCTGTGTTCATTAACATGCAGGTATAGGTGTTACCAAAAAAGCCATCGCCAACACAGAGCTTCAAGAAGCCTTTTCCTTAGCAGATCATGAAGTATGACTCCTTAGCAAGTTTCGTCAGATCATCGCCTCTCCATCAAAGCAACAGCGAAGAGGATAATACTTCCTGAGCCGAAGGGTATCAGTATCTATTTTCCCCAGCAGAGGATGCCTTCCATTTTTCATCTCCAGCGTGAGACACATCCTACCTCTCACTCCCAACAAGAGGCGATCAAACTCTTATTTCCAACAAGAAATATCCCCAACTGAATTCTCCATCCTCCCTAGCAAGATTGGAAATGGAAGATTTCTCCAGCAGGGCAGCAAAAGGAAGGATATTTCTTGAACGGTAGAATGTCATAATCTCTCATCCCTAGCGTGAGACTTTATTCTCCTTATCTCCAGCCGAAGATGATTCAAGACTCTCAGCTTCAGTAGGAACTATCCCTCCCAGGGTATTTTCCATTATTCCCAGTAGAGTCAGAATCGGGAAAAGGCAAGCATTCTCCCCAAGCAGAGAGCATTCTTCCAGAGAAACAATATTCCTCAACAGAGCTTTCTTATCCTCAGTAGCACGGGAGAATTCATTATTCCCTAGCAGAGATGAAGATACAGAAGACCTCGAATTTTCTTCTCTACTCAGCAGTGTCCACCATTTTCCCCAGCGGGTTTGTCAAACGGAGTCCAATCCTAATTGGCACTTCTTCCCCGAGTATAAGATTGTGCATCGGAAGGATTCCCTACAGATCTCTTCCCCAAGCAGAAGGGTGAACTTAAGGGATACCCCCAGCGGGTCTCTTCCTCAGTAGAGTACCAACACATGTGATTCCCCCAACTTGGTCAGAAGAGTAGCACTTCCCCAACAGAGTTCGGCGGGTAGTGTACCTTCCAAGTCAAATCCATCCTCAATAGGGTCTTGGATCTCCAATCTCAAAGTCCAATTTATTTTTGGCGGCGACAGCATCTCAGAGCCAGTGTATCGAAGACTATCTACACAAAGTTTCTTTCCCTCACAGGGATTCACCACGATCAATGCAGAAATTGGTTCTTCCCCAACGAAGTTGTCGAGGATACTTATTGTCTCCTCATTAGGAGATCCCTTGCATTTGCATTTAGTAATCATCATTACATTTGCATACTAAAAACGCGTAGCATTTCCATCATTATGGAGCATTACGCCACGGAAAAATTCAAACATATGCATACAAAGCATAAACCAGTTTTGGTACCTTACACAGAAGCTCGAAATAGTGTTTCCACAATCAGACCGAAGTATCCCCACAAAATGCCGAGTTCGTTTCCCAGCATGGTTATTTCTACCAAGTCTTGTTTGACATCCTCAATTGAGTATCTTTTAAGTACAACAGTCTCACACTTTTTTTGCGTCTCTGTTTAAGTACAACGGTCGCGTCGCGGGTTTTCGTTTCAGTACAACTATCCCGTTTATTTCGAGTTTCCATTTCAGTACAATGGTCTCATTTTAAGTCTTGTTTATTTACAACAGGCTTACTTTTTCGCGTCTCCATTTCAGTACAACGGTCGCGTCGCGGGTTATCATTTAAGTACAATGATCCTGTTTTCCTCGATTCCATTTAAGTACAATTGTATCGTCTTTGAGTCTCGTTTAAGTACAACGGTCTCTCTCCTTTTTCGCGTCTCCATTTCAGTACAACGATCGCGTCACGGGTTTTCGTTTAAGTACAACAATCTCGTATCTTCGAGTATTTGTTTCAATACAATAGTCTCATTCTTTTCGCGTCTCCGTTTCAGTACAACAGTCGCATTTTGGGTCATCATTTAAGTACAATGAGCATGTTTCTTTGATCTCATATAAGTACGATTATTTCAATTCTTCGATTCCATTTATGTACAATGGTCTCGTCCTTGAGTCTTGTTTAAGTACAACAGGCTCACTTTCCTCGTTTCTGTTTTAGTACAACGGTCTCGTGTCGGGTTATCATTTAAGTATAATGATCCCATTCCTTTTGATTTCATCTAAGTACGATGATTTCATTTTTGAGTTTCCATTTCAGTACAATGGTCTCGTTTTGAGTCTTGTTTAAGTACAACAGGCTCACTTGCCTCATTTTCGTTTCAGTACAATGGTTACGTGTCGGGTTATCATTTAAGTACAATGATCTCGTTCCTTTTGTGGTTCCATTAAAGTACAATGGTCTCACATCCTTCTAATTTCGTCTAAGTACGATGGTTTCTTTCCCTTTGAGTTTCATTTAAGTACAATGAGCTCGTTCCCTTTTGTCCTGTCCTAGGTCAACGACATGTTTCAAGATGTCATCCGAGAGGGGAACTTGTTCCCAGCTCATTTCATCTCCCATAGAGTGCAAATTTTCCGGTTTATTCAGGTACTCAATCACTCTGTACCTTGAAGGTCTGAAAGTCGTTGCTATCATCCATTCAGGTCTACAGATGATTGAATAAGGGCAGCTGCAATACCCTAAAATTTGCCCTCTTAATTTATTGTCAACCTCAGGTGGTTTGTGTTTCTTCATTATGTATGATCATCCATGCATCGCATCGCATTCAAAATAAAAATAATAAAAATAAATAAATCATGATTATTTGCATACGCATGAGGCATGTGATCAAGCAAGGCTTGTCGAGCATTGGAGCTTAAGAGGAAAAATAATGCAACAAAAATAATCAAGGTCCTTTTCCAAGCTAATCCATCAATTAAAAGAAAAAATCCACATTTTTCATCCGTTAACCGGTTAACGGGGGCGAATTTTGAATAAAAGGTTCAAAAAAAGGTTGCTTTCACCATTCCCCTCCACTTTTTATCTTTCTTTTCTTCACTTTGTTTCACATTTCCACTTTCACTTCATTTCACTAGAAATGTCTACCACCTTCTAAAGCCTTCTAGCATCTTCCGAGGAATATTCCAAGGAATATTCCCTAAGCCCTAACCAACTTTAACTAACTCCAACCCTAATTACAAACCTAACCTTATTGCCCAAGCAAGCTCCATACCCAAGCCTCATGCCAAGCCTACACTCTATATAAGTCCTAATCACTCCAAAGCAAAGGGTTCTAACCTCAGTTTTCAAGTTACACTTCATTCTCATCATTTTCACTTTCCAAATCTTTCATTTCTCTCTCAATTCTCCTCCATTTTCACCTTTTCTCCAAAGCTTCTCCATATAAATTCTTCAAGTTTTTTCATTGAAACTTGAAGAACTTGAAGCTAGAACTTCATCAAGCAACAAATCCATGGCTTATTGAAGAAGTGCTTCTGTTTTTGGATTAATTTTGGCTTATTGCAAGTGATTGTGCAAGTGTTCATCAAGAAGCATCATCAACCGCAATTATTTTGTGCGTTCGTGGATCTTTGATTTTCTTCTTCACTTGCGTTTCGATCTATACCGCAACACTCACCAAAGAAATCCTCTGCTTTGTAGGTTGGTAATTCGAAACCGCTTCACGTTTAATTTATTCTTTTCATCTCGCCGTATGGCATTCTTCAATTGTTCATCATTTGATTGCATTTGCTTACGTTTTTTTTTATCATTTATACGGTTTGCTTGCAATTTGTTAGTTTGGATTGTTCATAGCTAGAATTGTAGCTTAATCTAGGAGCTAAAATGTGTTAGAATACCTTAGATAAGTGGAAAATTCGTGTTAGCATGTTCATGTATGTGTTAGGGGTCTTTAGAAGTAGGTTCATGACCAAAAGTTCTTATTTCTTGACTATTTTCAGCATTATGTTCAGTGTTAATCGGTTAACGCATATGGTTAACCGGTTAACACGTTAAAATTTGCCCTGGTTTTTGAAATTTGAGGGCGTTAACCGGTTAATGCTGTTTGATTTTGAAAATTTTGTTTGTTTCATGACTTGTTTGCATCTCATTTTCCCTTTAATCTTCATGTATGATTAGGTAATGATTTCAGGGAATTTCTTGGATCATTTTAGATGTTCGATTCCATCGTTTTGACACATGTTTCATTACTTTTGCATATTTTGTGCTTATTTATTCATTAGTGCATGAAGTGCTTTGTTCATATTGTTGCTAAGTTCAAATGCATCAATTAGCATGTAAGTAATTGTTTCATATTCTGTTGCATCACCTTTGTGATCCGTGCATGTTTCGATTATTTGAGTGTTCTAATGCTATGCCATGAATTCTTGAAAACACATAATCATAAGTATGCATATTCTTGCATTGTGTTTACATCTTTGATGACATTTCATGATGATCCCAATTCTGATTTTTGCATCAAGTTTCATGTTCATTTTGTGGATACTTGTTGATGCATGTTCACATTTCATGTTGTTGCACATTTGTTCAAAACTTAAATGTATACTTGTTGCATATTTGTTACTTTTGTGCACTCTTTCATAAGCATCAATTAAAATAATCAGGTTCATCAATCCATGAAAATATTTCATGATTAATGTTGCATTTGATCATATTATGTGATGTTTGTGCATTTATTTTCCCTTCATTTTTGTGCATAAATAAATAAAAAAACATCTCAAATCTGTCTTGCATTCCATAGTTGTATTTTCTTGCAGTAGCTGTAAAATGTATGTTGTTTGTTGCATTTTTACACCTATTTTGCATAATGATTGTTAGTTGTAGAAAGTTGTTTACATTGCGCATTGCATTTCATTGTTGTTTGTGCATTCAGGAGCTGTAATAGGCTACAGGATTTTTTCTTTGCATCTTTTTTAGGTCCCTTAAACTTAGGATTGAGTCTAGTTTAGGTCCTAGATCCCTTAGGATTTGTTTGGTAATTGTTTACCTCATTTATTATTCATGTATATGCATTACTAACCCTTTTTTTTTAGGGAGGTAAAGGTAAGTTCTCACAACTTCATCCTTTTACATTCCTTATGCTTTCAAAGTGTGTGTGTTTTTAGCATTCCATTTCTTTTTCTTACACAACTTCATGTTAATCCCTTTAGGATCGACTTAACTTCATTAGGAAGTAAGTCGTATTCTACTTACCTTTTTTCTTTTCCTTTTCGTATTAGGATTAGAAAACCGCACTAACCTAGGTTCATCCATGCATGATAACACTAGGATATTAGTCTTTCCCTTAGACTTTTTCCTTTGGTTTGCTTTGCTTTCTTTCTTGTCTCAAAGAAAAGTAAAAAAAACACCTAATAAAGGTTGGTCTTCTCGTATGACACGAGACTTTGCTATGGGTTACTTATGCACATCCTGTCTTGGGACGAGGTGTAAGTCATCTACCACGATGAACAAGTCTTAGTATGAGAAGGTTCACAAGCAATAAACATAAAACATTTCTCTAAAAGATAAAACAACAAAGAAGAATCGTCTTTTCTTGCGGGAATTATTTTCTCACCTCACTCATACCCAACACGAACTTGCGACGACTTGTCTCATTTGTAAGACGATATATGCACTCATACCAGACCAGCCTGCAACACCTGAGCATAGACATACGCAGTTCAGCTCTAAAAAAACAAATAAAAAGTTTCCTCCTTAGTTAGGCAAACTACGTCGACTTTGATCCTCATTTTCTAGATGAGGTACGTAGGCAGTGGGGTAGGGCCTGTTCGAGCATATTCTTTATTTTCCCTACATTTTCCCACTTTTTGATCTCTTTTCCAGTTCCCTTTCTCATTCTCATTCCACTTAGCAGTTTTTATCCAGTAGTAGCTTATTTCTCACCCTTTGAAATAAACAAACAAGTATGGATCCCGTTGGGTACGGTGGACGGTCTGGAGTGCTAATACCTTCCCAGGTCGTAACCGACTCCCAAACCCAGATCTTTGGTTTGCAGGACCTTGTCCTTTCCTTCTTCCTCAGGTTTGTGCAGCATTACCTTTCTTGTTCCTTCGGGATAAAAATGTCTGGCTGGCGACTCTCACTTTTCCGCGTCACATTCGCGTTTGTACTAGGATGAAAATCCCAAGAGTGACATGGAGAACCACAGTTCTTCTATATATACAATTGATTAATCAACCGACAAACTCCACATCTACTTTACCAAGATTGTTTTTGTAATTAGTTAGATCCTCAAAAACAGTTAACGTATGTTTGATGAGTATAAATGCATGGTGAAGAGATATTAAGCATTCATGGTGTAAGCAACAAAATCTTCTTGCTTCTCAATCTAACTTTTATTACACTATAGTGGAGTTATACTCTCACTTATGTACATGATGGTGAAACTACTTTTAAGGTTAGTACACTCAATTAACAACCATAACTAACTCCTTGTCCTAATTGACCCATTAACCTTTTAACTAATATTTACTCACTAATACCCCATTTCAAACTCAGGGTGCTTTAAAGGAAGCTACTTTGTTTGAGTTTGTGCTTTAAAGGAAGTTACTTTGAGTTTGTTACAAAAATAAACAGAGAGATTGGTAGAAAGAATTTTAGTAAGGATGTCCGCTATTTGTGCATGAGTTGGAACATGTTGTATCTGCAGCTTGTTGACAACAACGTTTTCCCATACAATATAGATGTCCAATTTTATGTGTTTCATGCGTGCGTGCAAGATTGATATATGTGAAACATCACTTTATTGAGATTTCCGCATATACATGTTGGTGGTAATTATGGAATGTGTATCTCATTAAGAAAAGATTATATCCATACAAATTTTACACTTGCATGTGTCAAGGCCCGATATTCTTCATTTGTGCTAGAGTTTTCTACAAGTGATTATTTCTTGGAACTCCAAGAAAAACATATTTGATCCAAAATATACATACGAGCCTGATGTTGAACGTCTATCATCTGGATCGTTGGTCCAATTCGAGTTACTGTAAGCTCATAATGAGAATGATCGTATAGAGACGATCGGAGCTAGGGTAAAACCATGAGTTATAGTGCCACTTAATTACCTCAACGTGTGTTTTACCACACTCCAATGTGACTCCAACTTAGCTGCCATGTATTAACATGTTTTATTAACATGATAAACAATATTTGGACTTTTGAGTGTGACATATTGAAGTGCTCCTACTGTTGATATGTAAATAAATGAATTTGGTAATTTTCCATCTGCGTGCTTTCTTAGTTTAGAGGTACTAAACAAAGGTGTACTCAACTCATTAGCTTTAGTAATATTGATCTTGGTAAATAAATCTTTGATGTACTTTGTTTATGTTAGCATCATAGTTCCATTTTCTTAATGTGAACTTCGAAGCCTAGAAAATACTAAGGAATACCTAACTTCTTAAGGGAAAAATTCTCATGTAATTTAGTAATAAGCTTGTGAAGCAAGGTAGGACAAGACCCTATGAGAAGGATGTCATCAACATATCCAAGTGCATACATTGTGACATGTTGGTTATGTTAGAAAAAGATTTGTTTATAACATATATATTTAGTTTTGATGATAACAAAAGTATTAAGAAAACAATGGTGTTATCTGATGTGTGTTCAAGTATGCATGTTTTTATATTTAAAATATATATTCAGAATCTGTTAGGAAGACACACTTGAGTGGTGTTGAGTTATGTGCTCCTGAAGATACAAAATCTAAAGAACACATGTTGAGTGATGTATAGAATAGACTCTGAAGAATGAAGATCTCAGTATCAGAAGAAGCAACACATTATTTCTACACTTAGTGATTGTATTGGCTTGTAATTGTTCAGAAGGTGTAGCAAAGCTGGAGCTATTTGTACTACTGAAAGTAACTTGTAATGTCTAATCAATTTGTCAACTAAAGTCTATACTCACAAGGATCAAAAAGAGTTGACATACTTTACGGATAATCACTCTTAACGGATCTATAGTACAAGATACTTCTGAAGACGCAATGGTTAATCAGGTTACACAATGGATCAAGATCTTCTATGTATAATTTCTCAACGTCTCTTGTAATATGGAGAAAACAAAGGCATATTGGTTAAGTTATCCCTTTCAACGACTAGTTCTCAGAGATATGCTATATAAGTACCTAAAGGTTATACTTGAATCTTCAACAATGAATAAGAAGGACAAAGAATGTCAAAGAGGATAGAAATGATCAGCGCCTCTATCTGAATGAAGAAATAACAAGATCAACAATGAGCAACTCTATTGAATATGCAAAATCTTATGTTATTTGTTGTAAATTGTAAATCTCCTTAAGGTTTCCTAAACATTGAATATTCTAGAAACATTGAGTGCTTATGGTCTTTGTTAATATTATTATCTTATACCTCTAATTCAGAACCAAGTACACCTTGTTCTCTTCTCTGTTGGACATGTTGTTGAACATTTAAGATCAAAGTTTCATACTATGTGTCGCTCCCGAAGATTTGCATCCCGGTACAAGCGCGAACGGTCGGCGAAAGGAGAAAAATGAAGGTGAAGGTGAATAGAGTCGCCAGCTAGGCATTTTTATCCCGAGGGAAAGGTAATGCTGCATAAACCTAGAGAGAGAAAAAAAGATGGATAAGATGGTCACGAACCAGAGAAACTGAGAAAGGAGGTTGGTTACAACCTGGGAAGGTATTAGCACCCAGATTATCCGTCGTACTCGACGGGATCCACGCTTAAAAGATTGTGTTTAAAGGGGTAAGTGTATGTGCTATCTGTGTGCAAAATATAGAAAAGAAATATACAGGTGCCAGTGCAAATAAAAAGGAAGTGCTCAAGAACTAAGGCTTAAGAAAGAGAATGCTGAAAGAGGGGGGAGACAAAGAGACTTTTGTTCGATAATAGTTAAGTTATGCCTATGTATCCTCTCGTGCAATGAGGAAGTCAGAACATCGTAGTTCGACTCAAAGAGACTAAAAGATGAATTGCATGTGAACTCCTTGCTTGTCTATGCTCAAGTGTATGACTCGTCTGGCTCGAGTGCTAACTGTCTTGCATTAGAAGGAAGAAGCAAGTTCTCGTTTGTGAATGAGAGTGATGAGAAAAGAATCCCAAAGGAGACGATTATTGTTTGTTTTTGTGTTTTCAGTTTTGTTATTGTTTTTGGTGTTTTTCATAAGTTAATGAGCTTAAACCTAAATCAAGGGCTTGTAAACTCATTATATCCTCCCTGATTAGGGATAATTAGAATACTTAAGTATGAGATAAGCATCTCAACTTAATTGCCATGATGATGTAGGATTAAGATCATTAACCTACTTGTGATTATTTAGATGTTTTTGGGTTTTTTGTTTAGTGTTAAGTAATAAGTTTAATCTCTAATCACAGATTAGTGAGCTCATTACACCATCCTAATAGAAGGATAATAGATGAGAACACTTAAGCTGAGGAAGATACCCCAACTTAATCCATGGTTAGGGACTAAATTCATTATATAACAAACCTTTATTAAGTGGATTTTAGATAGGGGATGAACTTAAGAAGTGGATTTTATGGTTTGTAAGACAACTTGAGGGGGACTTGTCCATTAAACACTAGGGTTAGTCCTTCTTAACCATAAAGGAAGAATTAGAACCCTAATGTAAGGCCCAAGTTACAAGATAAAGTCTTAGTGATTATTAAGATGATTTGATTGAGAGGTTTAAACAAGTTAAAGGTTTAACACTTAGGATTAAAGTTATACACTCCATCCTAAGAGAAGGATACAGGCATAACCCTAATTCCAAAGTCCTAAAACTTTAAGTGTTTAGTCTCTGATAATTGAGATGAGAATAGAGACTCAAGGAGACTCAAAGGTAAAACCTAAGGGGGGACTAATCACAACCCTAATTATTATCATGCTTGGATGTTCCTATGGTTTGTAAGGCTTGAGAAAGATCTTCAAGGAAGCCACCAATGGAAGAAGCAGATGAAAGGAGGGAGAAGCAGAAGAAATAAGTTACTTACTTCATTGAAGAAGATAAGTAACTTAAAGAAAGAAAGTGAGAAAGAAGGAACACAAGTGAACAAGTTCTTTTCAAAATCAGCAAGATGCAAATGAAAGAGATGAAGAAGAATGAGAAGTGAAGGCAAATTCACTTCTCAAAGTAACTTACCACCTGAAAATGTTAGCATGAATGCATAAGATACAAAGCATAAAGAAATGAAATGAGATGAAATGACCAAAGTCATAAGTGTTTATGCAATGTTAATGTCATGTAAGATGATGCAAGGGCTTACAAAGTGCATATGTATGTTCATATAAAGATGAGATGTCATGTATGCATGCTCTGAAGTTTGAAAGTTCATGAAAGTTAATGAAATGAAATGAATGCAAATCATGGAAAATGAATAAATAAAAGATCAAGCATGATTATAACATGTCCTAAGATGTCTAAGATGACATATGAATGCAATAAATGTCATGGCATGTTCATGTATGGATGCATATGCAAGCCGAATGCAAATGGACATGTGAAATTAGGGTTTTAGGGTCACATGAGATGCAAATGACAAAGACAGAAGCAAATGAGATTATAAAAAATTGAAAATGCACTCAAAGGAACCCTAAACCTATACTAAGTTACCATCCAAAGGGGAAGGTCAGAAGCTAAACCTAGAAGGAGTTATGAATTTTCTAAGTTTCTAGGGTTTTTTGGTGTCCCTCAATGTAAAATGCCAAATAATTTGAAAATTCAAGATAAAAATGAAACAAAAATGTTTTTAGAAACTAGAGGCCATGTATGAAACAATGCAAAAAGAATCATTCACAAACTCAACTTGGTTTAAAAGTTATGAATTTTTGAAGTTAGGGTTAGAAAATAGGTCATTTTAGGAACCCTAATTCAATGAAAAATGTCAAAGTATGATCAAAACAAAAAATAAATTTGTATGATGAGTTTTTAAATGTTTCTAAATGCTTATAAATGCCCTCTGAATTTTTTGGTGATTTTTAAATTCCTAAATGTATTTTTAATTAATTAAAATGAATTAATTAATTAAATAAAACATTTAAATGATTTAAAAAAAATTTAATGCAAAAATAAAAATAAAAATATTTTTGGTTTCTGAAAACTAATAAAAGTCTTGATAAAAATTTCCAGAATTTTTAAATCATTTTTGCTATTTTAATAAATATATGAAATAAAATACAAAGAAAATAAAAGAAAAAGAAAATAAAGGGAAAGTATTCAGATCTGAGGGTTGAGATTTAAAGTTAGGGGGAAAGGGTTGACTGGCGCGTGAATGGGTGGCTGAGATTCCATCTGGCTAATTAATTTGGATTAATTTAATTAAACAGAAATTAGGGCTAATGAAAGGATCCGGACCATTGAAACACGCTCGGGAACTCAAATCCAAGGGCTAATATTCAAACTTCACTAATTACACGGATTAAACCCTAACCACTTTCAGATGACCGGAACAGTGCTCCGGTCATCTTCTCCGGCGAGTCAAAACCTCAACTCTCTCCATAGGTCTCTAAAACTCAATCTCTCTGCCCAGAATCAAACCCCAGACATCATACAACAAGAATCAACCAACAAAACACATTTATTTCACGTATTAAAGCTGAATCGAATCAAATTGTTTTTAGGTCAAAAACTTTCAGAGAACTCATACATGCTTAATACTCAATCATTTTCAAAACTAAACACATCAGGATCATCAGCACATCATGAAGATTCATCTAAGAACTTAAAAATTCATTTCTGGAAAAAATGTTCTTGAGGTTACCTGAGATGAAGCTTTGCTATCTGGAGCTCTCTGGCCACCTCCTTGGTGCTTTTCCACTCCAATGAACCCCTTGATGCTTCTGGTAAGCATGAAACAAGTTTATGTTGGCTGCTTTTGAGGTTTCAGTTCATAGGAAGCTGAAATTGTGTTTTTGTTTGAGGTGGTTTCAGGCCAATGTGAGGGGTGGGAAATGATCTTGGGGTTGTGTGGAGATGATTAGTGAAAGAATTTTTTATTTTTGTTGAGGGAGCTGAGAGATTCGAAGAGATGAAGTTTGAGAGGGATTTTGTGAAATCTGAGCTTGGGTGTGTTTCAGGCTAAAAATGTTATGTGAAATGTGTTCCATAAGGTTTGTATATGCAGTTGTGATTGGTCAGAGGAGTTGGTGTGGCATAGTGTGATTGGTATGGGGTGATTTGCAAAAAAGTCAAGAATGTGTACTTGAGGTATGGGCATGGTGCAGGCCTGAGTTTATGGGGTGTCTGGCCTCAGCATGGATCAAGGAGGGTCATAGGATTGAAAGATTGCAGCTGGAACACTTGCAGCTAGGGTTTCTATGTGTTTTGCAAATTTTCCCTCTTTGTTGTTTCTTGATTCACAAGCCATAAAAACCCTAGGTCAAGGGTCCAATTCTGATGCTTTAAAGTTGTTTAATCATGTTATGTCACATTTGAGCACATTTGAAGTCATTTTAAGCCTTGGAAAGTGGTTTTGCAAAAATCCCTCTTTGGTGCATTCTTGAAATTTATAGGATTTTTGCCAACTTTGAAAGATCATAACTTGAGTTCTATAATGAATCAGAACATATTCTTGTACTTTTTGAAAAGGGAAAGACCTAATCTACAACTTTCATGACCAAGAATTTTTCATTTGAAGCATTTTTGATCAAGAAAGGGGAGGTTGAAAATCTTTCCCAAAATGGAAAGTTTCCATTACAAGTCATTTCCATTTTTGGCAACTTTTCAAATGGCTCAAAATTCTTACATATTGTGAACTTCCAACCTCTTATAAGATCAAATAAAGATCATATAACTTCAATTTGATGAAAATACCTCTTTGGTTCCATTGTTGGGGGCCTCAGATGCCCTGATTTTGACTTAACTTGCTCAAGAAGTTACCCAGTGAACAGATGACTTCCACAATGAATTTCTTCATCAAAATTGGTACACATGATCCTTATAACATATTAAGAACAATAGAAACAAGAATTGCCCAAAAATTTGGAGTTCAGGCCTCTGAAACCAAAACCCTAATTTTGGTCATCTGTGCAATGAAAACCCTAACTCTACTTCCATGCCTTGCCAGTTCTTGTGATTTCTTGACTTCTATGAACTTTGAGGGATATAATATGA
Source organism: Lathyrus aphaca (assembly GCA_963966055.1). Lineage (NCBI taxonomy): Eukaryota > Viridiplantae > Streptophyta > Magnoliopsida > Fabales > Fabaceae > Lathyrus > Lathyrus aphaca. The sequence goes on from OZ014522.1 coordinate 303,627,851, forward strand.
TGGTAGAACACACGTGGACCCTCTTGGAATGCTTTAAGACCTTTGGGATGGCTCAGATGGATCCTTGGATTGCTCAGATCACAAACCCTAGATGTAGATGAACCTGAACTATGCAGATGAAACAAATATGCAATGTGAGATAGTATGCCTATGCAAATGCAAAAATGTAAGATCACAAGCCATGGTGTGATATTAGTGAGGGAAAATTTTGGGTGTTTACAGTTGCCCCTATTCAAACATGAGTTAGCTGTGCAGGATGTAAGCGCCTGGCTTAACAGACAAACAAGATAACCTGTGGTTGAATACCAAAGACAATCCAAAATTTGCATTCGCTGAATTGAAGAAGAAAAGGGATATAAATTGTAAAAGGTAGTATAGTATGATTATCAAATGAAAGCGATGGAGGACGACCATCGAGCAGAGGACGACTACTGGGGATAAAACGGTAAGTAAAGCAATGACGGGGACGACCGACAAGCTGGGTAAATAAAGAGACCATGACGGGGACGGCCATCAAGTAAGGAGATAAGATTCTCTGGGGATCAAAGTAAAGGCAATGATGGGGACGACCATCAGGTTTGAAAAGTAACGTAAACAACGATGGGGACGGCCATCGGTTTAAAGAATAAATGAAATAATGATGAGGGACGGTCATCAAAGGTGAAGTACGATCACCTAGCAGGGGACGACTGCTCTTTATCATGACATAGGACGAATGTCGGATAGAAAAAGGTCGACAATGGGGAAGGCCATCAGATAAGCATGATGAAAGACGATCATCAAGAGGTGAAGGACGATCACCTAGCAGGGGACGGCTGCTCTTTATCTTGACATAGGATGAATGTCGGATAGAAAAGGTCGACGATAGGGACGACCATCGAATAAGCCTGATGAAGGATGATCATAAAGAGGTGAAGGACGATCACCTAGCAGGGGACGGCTGCTCTTTATCACGACATAGGACGAATGTCGGATAGAAAAGGTTTTCGTTGGGGAAGGGATGAGGGACGGTCATCCAAAGGTAAAGGACGATCACTTGGCAGGGTACGGCTGCCGAAAGTATCACGGTATATGACGAATGTCGGATAGAAGAAAATTGTTCTCGTGGTGACTTACTGGGGAATGGTAAACACGGACGAGTGCTTACGTTTAAGAATAAAAAGTATAAGTGTTTGACGATGTGTATAGATTAAGGACGTGGAAGAGCATCCTTAGGACCATGATACAGACGAGTATCGGTAGAAACAAACGCTAACGCTTGTTCAGAGATGATGATACAGACGAGTATCAACTGGTTAACAAGGAACACGGACAAGTGTCGAATCTGTTTGAGGAGTGATATATATACAAGATACGGACGAGTATCAGAGACTTCTGTATAAGTATGAGTGTTGGTTTGTTGGCGAAGTATGAGCAAGACACGGACGAGTTTTCAACTTGCTAGGGAATGTATGACACGGACGAATGTCAAAAGGGAATATGTATAAGTTATGAACAAATATTTGTATGTGAGAGTGTAAAAAGTGTTCTGGCGAACTGTGGGGATAAGATGATACAGACGGGTGTCGAAAGGAGTGTGTTATGAACACGTGTTTGGTTTGCAACAAGTGTTTTGGAAATCAAGCTGGGGGTGTATGACATGGACGAGTGTCAAAAGAGCATGTATATCTATTTTTGAGAGTGCAGAGGAGGTGTTTTGGCTTATATCTGCGGGGAATAATACGACACGGACGAGTGTCGAAAATGGAATATATGAACAGGAATTTGTGTTTGAGAGTGCAAAGGGGACACTTTGGCTTTTATTTGTAGGGGGTGTGAGTTTTTATATTCATTGCTGATGAAATACTGATGGTAATTGCAGGTGACTGGCTCGAACCTGGCTTGTGATCATGCAAATGTTTGATTTTTGCCGTAATGCTCTGTATTAGACGGAATGTTATGCTTAATTCGGTTATTTATGATGTGAATGCTATGATTATGCAAAAGAGAAACCGATCCAGGATTCGGATCCCGCCGAAGAAAAGATCTCTGGCTGATCTGCTTGGAGGGATATCTCAGCTGAGGAAGAGATCAATTGTAGATCTGTTAGGAGATATAGCTCTGCTTGGGGGAATAGATCATTGGTTGATCTACCCTGTAAGGAGAACTCAGTTGGGGAGAAGGAAACTTTTGTCACTTTGTTATGCAAGAATTTCAGGCATTTCTCTTCTGGGGGGAGGATGGAAACTCTGTGAGGAGATAGTTCTTTTATCCTTGAGAGTCCTGGCACTCTGGTGGGGATCTCAGCTGGGGATGCTCCTGTTGAATTGACTTATGCTGGGAATGATGAGGCTTTTAACAACTTCGTTGGGGAAAAGCATTCCAGATACTGCTTGGGGAGGAAGTATGTTGGGGAAGTGATGTTTGGCATGCCCCATGTTGTGTATTGAATAACTGGAATCTGTTAAGACAAAGAAATGCACAAGTATCCTGAAGTACCCCTTACTGGATTCCGTCATAGGAATTAGATATTCCTGAAAGTAAATATATTTCCTACAAGCATTTTGTTAAGAATGGCTCATTTGTTTTATGCAAGTATTATATCATGGATATTAGACATTTTGCAAACGAAACAATAAAAAATGTACAAAAACGAGGTATGACTGAAAACTCTAATTTTATTAATATGGGTGCCCTGAATAGGCAAATACAGTCAAAGAAACAAATCCTATGGAATGAGGAGATTTCTATAAATTGAGAAAATAAAAGTGTTAGCAATGTTGACGACGCTTCAGTGAGCTTCCTTTGCTATGACCTGTATGACCTTGACGTTCTTCTCATCTTGCTTTCTGAAGAGGGTTGATTCTGACCAATGCTTTATCCTTTTGAAACTTGCCGTGTTGTAAGTAATACAAACGAATTCAGAATGCAGTTGTTCGCTTATTCCCTGATTTTGCGTGGATCGCCCTTTCGGGTTTTCAATCCACCGGGATACCCATTTTTACCTGAGTTATCCAATGCGGCTTTTCAACTCAACGGGTGTACATTTTTTATACTTTTCCCTTATTTTTGCCCGAGTCTTTTATTCTGTTTTTGACTCGCCGGGATGCCCTATTTTGCCTGGACTTACATTCTGTTTTTATGTCCAGCGGGTCATTTTATGCGAAGTATTTTTTAACTGCATCTGAATTCACAGGGGATAAGGAATCTTCACCATCCATAGTAGTGAGCATCAGCACTCCACCTGAGAAAACCTTTTTTACTATGAATGGACCATCGTAATTAGGAGTCCACTTGCCCCTGTGGTCTGTATGAGGAGGAAGGAGTCTTTTCATTACAAGATCTCCTACTTGGTATTCCTGAAGCCTGACTTTCTGATCAAAGGCTTTCTTCATTCTTTTCTGATATAACTGCCCGTGACAGATAGCTACTAATCTCTTTTCTTCGATCAGATTCAGTTGATTATACTGAGATCGGACCCATTCTGCTTCGTTCAGCTTGACATCTATCATTACCCATAATGAGGGCAGCTCAACTTTAATAGGTAGGACTGCTTCCATACCATACACAAGATGATAAGGCGTTGCCCCAGTAGATGTTTTGATTGAGGTTTGGTACCCATGCAAGGCAAATGGTAGAATTTCATGCCAGTCTTTGTAAGTAACCACCATCTTTTGCACAATCTTCTTGATATTTTTGTTAGCCGCCTCAACAGCGCCATTCATCTTTGGCCTGTAAGGAGAAGAGTTGTGGTGTTGGATTTTGAAGTCCCGACACAGTTTTGCCATCAGTTTTTTTGTTAAAATTGGAACCATTATCAGTAATGATTCGCTCGGGTACTCCATATCGACAGATAATGTCTCTTTTCAGAAATCGATCTACCACTTGCCTGGTGACATTTGCATATGAAGCTGCTTCGACCCGTTTGGTGAAATAATCAATGGCTACCAGGATGAATCTGTGGCCATTTGAAGCAGTTGGTTTGATCTTTCCGATCATGTCAATGCCCCATATGGCAAAGGTCCAAGGTGAAGACATTATGTTCAAAGGATTTGGAGGCACATGCACTTTATCTGCGTAGATCTGGCATTTGTGACATTTCCCGGCATAGGCACAACAGTCTACATCCATTGTGATCCAGTAGTAACATGATCGTAACAATTTATTTGCCATTGCATGTCCTCCAGCATGGGTACTGAAATATCCTTCATGCACCTCGTGCATTAGCAAGCCTGCTTCTTTCTTATCAACACATCTGAGCAGAACCATGTCAAAGTTTCGCTTGTATAATGAACCATCAGCATTAAGGAAGAAAATATCGACCAGCCTTCTTAATGTCTTCTTGTCATTGGATGATACCCCAGGTGGGTATGTTTGATCCTCTAAGAAGCTTTTGATGTCATGGAACCAAGGCTTGTCATCTTTTGCAATGTCCACGGAGAATACGTATACTGGTCGGTCTAGTCTGGATACCGAAATCCAAGGCACATAATTGGAAATTTGAACCTTGATCATGGAGGAAATGGTAGCTAGAGCATCTGCGAAGTGATTTTCGTCTCGAGGGAGGTACTCAAGTTTGACTGTTGTGAAGAAAGTCAATAATCTCCTCGTGTAGTCACGGTATGGAATCAGATGCTCTTGGTGAGTGTACCATTTGTCGTTGGTCTGATTGATTACCAAAGCTGAATCTCCAAATACATTCAAAGTCTTGATCCTGAGGTCAATGGCTTCCTCAAGACCCATGATACATGCTTCGTATTCAACTTCGTTGTTAGTGCAGGCAAAGGTGAGTTTTTCTAAGAAAGGCATATGAACTTCTTTAGGTGTAATGAGCATTGCACCAACCCCACGACCATTCATATTGACAGCCCCATCAAACATCATAGTCCATTCTTCTTCTGGGTCAGGCCCTTCAGTGTGAACAGGCTCTTCATGATCTTTTGCTTTTAGGTACATGATGTCCTCATCGGGGAAGTCAAATCTCATGGGCTGGTAATCATCAATGGGTTGCTCAACTAGATAGTCAGACTGTACACTGCCTTTTATGGCCTTTTGAGATGTGTACTGAATGTCATACTCTGTCAGAATCATGTGCCATCTTGCAACCCTTCCGGTAAGTGATGGCTTCTCAAATATGTACTTGACGGGGTCCAATTTTGAAATCAACAAGGTAGTGTGAGTCAGCATATACTGTCTTAGTCGGCGAGCAGCCCACCCTAAAGCACAACAAGTTTTCTCGAGCAGTGAATAACATTGTTCACAGTCGGTAAACGTTTTGCTTAGGTAGTATATTGCATACTCTTTTCGACCAGACTCGTCATGCTGGCCCAGCACACACCCCATTGATCCTTCTAATACTGTCAGGTACATTATTAGAGGTCTTCCTTCAAATGGAGGCATAAGAATTGGAGGTTCTTGTAGGTACTCCTTGATCTTGTCAAAAGCCTTCTGACAATCTTCATTCCACCTAACTGTTTGTTCCTTTCTTAACAATTTGAAAAGGGGTTCACAGGTTGCAGTGAGGTGAGATATGAACCTTGATATGTAGTACAATCTACCTAAGAACCCCTGAACTTCTTTTTTGGTCCTTGGTGCAGGAATCTCCTGAATGTCTTTGACTTTGTCAGGATCAACTTCAATTCCCTTTTCACTTACGATAAATCCCAGCAACTTACCGGAACGTACCCCGAATGTGCATTTGTTGGGGTTTAGCTTCAACTGGTACTTTCTCAGACGCTTGAACAACTTCAGCAGATTTACCAGATGGTCTTCTTCAGTGAGGGACTTGGCAATCATGTCATCCACGTAGCATTCAATTTCCTTGTGGATCATATCATAGAATAATGTTACCATAGCCCGTTGATAAGTCGCACCGGCATTCTTCAGCCCAAAAGGCATTACCTTGTAACAAAATATGCCCCAAGGTGTGATGAAGGTTGTTTTCTCCATGTTTTCGGGTGACATCTTGTTCTGATTATACCCAGAAAAACCATCCATAAAAGAAAATATCGAGAACTGAGCTGTGTTGTCAACTAATACATCAATGTGAGGTAATGGGAAATCATCCTTCGGGCTAGCTCTGTTCAGGTCCCGGTAATCCACACGCATCCGTACTTTTCCATCCTTCTTAGGCACTGGTACAATATTAGCAACCCACGGCGGGTAACTAGTTACAGCAAGGAAACCTGCATCCCACTGCTTTTGTACTTCTTCCTTAATCTTCATGGCCATATTCGGGCGAGTACGGCATAGCTTTTGCTTCACTGGAGGGCAATCTTCCTTTAATGGCCGCTTGTGCATAACAATATTCGTATCTAGACCTGGCATGTCTTGATAGGACCAAGCAAAGACGTCGATGTATTCTCGAAGCATGTCAATGAGTTGTTCTTTTACTGAAGCTTGCAGACCGACCCCATTCTTTACTTCTTTCAGATCCTCTTTGGTACCAAGATTAACTGTTTCAACCTCCTCCTGATGAGGAGTAATCACTTTCTCTTCTTGCCTTAACAACCTGGATAAATCTTCAGGTAACTCATAGTTTTCTTCAACCCCTTCATCAGCTTGATTAATTGGATTGTCGAAGTCATACAAGGTCATAGCAATGCTGTTGTCGGTGCAATATGGAGGATAATCTCTGCAAGGGTTGAGATTGGTTCGTTTTAGTGATCAATTTTAATCTTGTTTAGAAAAATGAAGTTATTTATTTTGAAAACATTGCACTTTTATTGTTTTGTACAAAAGTAAAAAATGAAAAGACAGTGAGCGAAAAAGAGACTTGTTTGCAAAAGATGTCCGATATTCATTGATAATCCATTTGCACAAAATTACAATATGGCCCTATTACAAAATGAGTCCTGACACCTTGGGCAAGATGCAGGACTTGATGCATGCTGAAAAAAAAGCAGGAAATAATAATTACTCTGCAGGAGTAACCCTTATAATTTCCTGGGAAGACCAGTTAAGGACTTGATGTCCCGGGATCCTTGGACGTATCCAGCTCTCCAGGTTGAGGTCGCTTTCCTCCTTGTCTTCCATGTTGTTGACAGCATCTGGGATGAGCATCCCCCTACTAATGAACTTGGGCTCCTTAGCAGCCTCTGCTTGATCTTGTTGGAATGGTTTGTAACCCAAACCGAATTTGTCCTCCTTCTTCTCCACCGGTAGCAGCTTTCCCAAGCCTTGGGCATTTCCATCTTCAACAACCTTTTGGGCTTGCTGATAGGAGACAATTGAAGTACCCATCCTATCCTCCTGGGATGCAGTAAATAATTTAGTCGTCGCCTCATTGATGTACAGAGCTTCGAACCTTTGGATCATAGTTTCATGGATTTCACCATCCATCTCAATGTATTTGTACGTAGCCAGATGGCTAACAAAGATGTCCTTTTCACCACAGATGGTGATAATCTGTCCTTCCCACTCATATTTCAATTTCTGGTGAAGGGTCGACGTTACTGCACCTGCGGCGTGAATCCATGGTCGACCCAACAAACAGTTGTAGGCCGGCTGAATGTCCATCACATAGAAAGTAGTCTGAAAGACCTGCGGACCGATTATCACAGGCAGCTCCACCTCTCCAAGAACAGACCTCTTGGAGCCATCAAAAGCCCTGACCACCAGAATGCTTGGTCGAAGAGCTATTCCATCATATTCAAGCTTGACAGGAGCTTTCTTCGGCAAGACATTGAGTGAAGACCCAATGTCCACAAGAACATGAGATAGTACATCTCCTTTACACTCCAAGGTTATGTGCAAAGCTTTGTTGTGGTGACGTCCTTCTGTTGTTAAATCAGCATTGGTGAAACCTAGCCCATGGCTAGTATTGACATTAGACACCACTGTCTCAAGCTGATTCATTGTGATCTCTTCCGGTACGTAGGCAGCGTGCAGGACTTTGAGTAGTGCATCCCGATGAGCTTCGGAAGACAACAGCAGGGATATATAGAGATCTTAGAAAGAGTCTACTGGAGCTGATCCACAACCTTGTAGTCACTTCTTTTAATTATCCTCATAAACTCATCCACATCCTGATCGAAGGATGATTTATGAGTCTCTTTTGATGCAGATTCTTCAGGTATCACACTTTTTCCTTTGGCTTTGGCAGCAGCCTCTGCCTCAGTGTTAGTCTTTGGAGCTTGTGACATGAAGAGGCGTCCACTTCGGGTGAAGCCTCTGCCTCCCCCGACATTATCCACTTGGGGAGTAGGAACTGAAGAATCAAGAAGGACTTTTTCTCCATTGCAGTAAAGGTCAGCACCATAATGCCATGGTACAACATTGTCTTTGTCATATGGGATTGGCCCTGGCACCGTGATGGTGATTGGGCTTACTGCAGCAGAGGTTGGAGTTGTTATGGTTTGTGGATCATAGAAAATAGTGACAGGACTTCTTGTAGATGTTGGTGGTGATGAATTGAAGCTTGATTGTTGCTGAAACTATTGCTGAGATTGTTGAAAGTTGCTAGAGTTTGGGACCGTTGTAGGGTCATAATAAATAGTAACTGTGGAGACATCATTATTGGTGGTTACTGAAGTTTAAGAAGGAGATGAAATGGAACTGTTGTTTGTTGAAGTGAAGGAAGAAATGGTTGTTGAAGTTGTAGATGAATCGATAGGAACAATGGTTGTTGCAGTTATAGAAGAATCACTTGTTGTTGTAAAAGGGATTGCTGGTGTTATAGAAGCTGTTGTGGTTATTTGCAAAATGCCTTCTTTGATCAGGTCATTGATGCCATTCCTCAAGCTTGCGCACCCGTTCTCAGAAACCTTGCAAGATTCACAATAGGCCTCACAACCTGGAAACACTTGGCATTTCAAAAGCTGAGCTTTAACCTCCACCAGAGGTGTCTGAATACTTGCAATATCTTCTATTAAAATCATTGGTGAGCCTTCCTTTATAGCATTAATCCTTGGCCCACTATGGCTTGGCATAGGATTTTTCATGACATTGGGAGGTGGTGCAAAGTTTAGGGCCTTTGAATCTACCAGATCCTGGACCTTCATATGCAGAGCCCTGCATTTTTCTGTGGAGTGACCAGGTGCATTAGAATGAAAAGCACACCTAGCGTTGACATCGTAATTTCTCGGAAGGTTTTGAGGATCAGGTTGAGCCAATGTCATCAACTCAACAAGATTGAGCTTTAGGAGTTGTGGTAGCAATGTGGCATATATCATTGGAATAGGGTCAATCACCATGTTGATCTGAGGTGGCCACTGCTAAAAATGGCGTTGTTGTTGTTGATTGTTGTTGTAGGATCTCTGTTGAGGAAAATGTGGTTGTTGAGGAAAATGTTGTGGTTGTTGAGTATACTGTGGAGGTGGAGTAGGAAAAGTGACGGCAGCAATTGATCTGGGAAGATATTGGGGTCTCCCTCTTCCCATATGTACAGAATTTGTATCACCAGATCTACGGGGCCCAGCAAATGGCTTCCTTTCACTGCTTGAACTGGCACCATTGTCGGAGATCTTTTCCATCTTCAGTAAGCTCTCAATTCTCTCCCCAGCTATCACCACATCTGCGAAGCTGGTGGAAGAAAATGCAGCCAATTTGTTAATATAAGTACCCTGGAGAGTGTTCATGAACATGTCTGCCATCTCCCTTTTTGACATCGGGGGTTGAACGGCAGCAGCTAGTTGCCTCCACCTCTGGGAATACTCTCTAAAGATTTCACGGGAAAATTGTGACATTCCCATCAGAAGGGTTCTGTTTGGATCCATGTCCAGATTATACTGATATTGACGGATGAAAGCTTCTGCTAAGTCTTTCCAATTCCTTACTGTGGCTCTGGTCAAATGGGAGTACCATTCCCGGGATGCCCCTGTCAAGCTATCCTCGAAGTAAAACATCCACAGTTTCTCATCCATGGTGTAGGTTTTCAATCTCCCCAGGAAAGACTTAAGATGGGTACGTGGGCAGGATGTGCCATTGTATCTTTCAAAACAAGGGGGTTTGAATTTGTGAGGAATTCTAACCCCTTCCACCAATCCCATGTCCATGACATCAAAGCCCAGAGAGTTTTGGGATTCAAGAGACCTTAGCTTTTCTGCAATTTCATCCAACCGACGATCGTAAACTTCGTCTCCAGCCCCAACCACAGTAAACTGCTCTTCTTGAGGGTCCTCCTGCAAGGCCCTTCCTCCAATAGTGTTACCTTGGGTGTTTCTTATGGAATTGATATTTGGGTTTAGGTGAGGTCCAAACTCTGGGGGATCATTGTGAGGATGCACGTGATCGTTGTTACTGGTACCCCCTGTACCTGGTGGTTTTCCTCGAGAGTTTGTCGCTCGAGTAACTCTCTCAGTCTTTCCTGGCTCTAAGCCAAACGAGTCATCACTGTCATAAATTGATTCATTTGGGCCCTCATCTTTGTCCTCTCATTGGCCATCTGGGCTCTCACTTCAGTCAAGTCTTGTTGAACCTGATCCATTTGTAATCCCGGAAGGTTGTTTCTTGTCGGATACTGGTGCACTCTATTGATAGGGAACACTCTTCTGCGAGCAATGTTTCCTGAAACCACAACAAAGTGAGAAACAACCACAAAACAAAAACCTACAAAACAAAAACAATGTTAGTATGCAATGCAGGATGCCTATTTGTTTTCCAAGGGTATCCGGTTTGGTTCTTTGGTTTTGACTTTTCCAAACCTCGAGGAAATGCTGATGTTGAAGAGAGATTAAGCCCACAAATAATACAAACCATATATTACAAAGAGTGAAGATACATAGTTTGATTACAATAAAGTTCCCATGGTGGGTCAAAATACAACAACAAAATCAAAAGTACAAACAAAAAGGAAAGTACAAGTATAGGGAAATCAAACATCCAGTCCAAAGTCATCCTCTCTGACTTCCTTCAGGAGAGCCTCAGTCACTGGTGTAACATGGTGGGAGAACTGACTTTTAGTCATGTTAGGGATAGCAAGTGTCGCCATCAACTTTTATTTTATCCAAAAGGAAAGGACATAAAAGAACAGGAAAGACCTATTTTTAAAAGACTTGAGTTCGGGGGGTAGGTTATACAAAGGGAAGGTGTTAGCACCCTTTATATCCATGGTTATCCATGGGCTCTTAGTTACTTAGCTCACTTTGTTTGTTTGCAAGAGTGTAGTGTGTGATTAGAAAAATTCTAAGTACTTTGTAATGATCCTCGTATGGATGTATAGAAATCCTTGTTTTGTTTTTTAAAATTGTTTGAAAAGTGGGGTGTAAAGAGTATTTAGTAATGTGAGCAAGCAACTTAAGAGAAACCTACCCTAGATTAAGTCTTTCATATTCTCGTATGTTCTTTCAATGGTAAGACTATCCCTATTATTAAGGAATAGGTAGTCATTACCTTGTGTCGCTCCCAAAGATTTGCATCCAGGTACAAGCGCGAACGGTCGGCGAAAGGGACAATGAGAACACACAGCCGTGAACTCACTGGAGATGAATAGAGTCGCCAGCTGGGCATTTTTATCCCGGAGGAAAGGCAATGCTGCATAAGCCTAGAAAAAGAATGGATAAGACGGTTGCGAACCAGAGAGACTGAGAAAGGGGGTTGGTTACAACCTGGGAAGGTATTAGCACCCAGATTGTCCGTCGTACTCGACGGGATCCACGCTTAAGAGATTTGTGTTTTAAAGGGGTAGTGTCAGTGCAATCTGTGTATAAAGAGCTGGAAAGCAATATGTACAGGTGTCAGTGTAAAGTGTATAAGTGATATGAAGTATGAAAGTGTCAGTGTAAGAACAAGAATAAGATGCTCATGATAATGAGGCTCAAAGAATAATGCTGGAAAGAGGGGGAATGTACAGAGACTTTTGTTCGATAACTGTTAAGTTATGCCTACGTATCCTCTCGTGCAATGAGGAAGTCAGAACGCCGTAGTTCGACCCAAAGAGACTGAAAGATGAATTGACTTATGAACTGCTTGCTTGCCTATGCTCAAGTGTATGACCTGTCTGGCTCAGGTGCAAACTGTCTTGCATTAGACGGAAGAAGCAAGTTCTCGTTTGTGAGTGAAGATGATGAGAAAAGAATCCCGAAGGAGACGATTATTGTTTGTTTTTGTATTTTCAGTCTTTTATTGCTTTTGGAAGTTTGTCATAAGATAATGAGCTTAAGCCTAAACCAATGGATTTAGTAAACTCATCACATCTTCCCTCTGATCAGGGGTAATGAGCATACCTTAAGTGTGAAGTCAGATTCTCACACTTAATCACCTTCGGTGTAGGATTAAGATCATTAACCTACTTGTGATTATTTAGATGTTTTTTTGTGATTTGTTTAGTGTTGAGTAATGAGGTTAAGCCATAATCATGGATTAAACAGACTCATTACACCATCCTAAAAGAAGGATAATAGATGAGAATGTTTAAGTTGAGAAAAACTCCTCAACTTAATCCATGATTAGGGATTAAGCCCATGACAAAACAAGCCTTTGATTAAGTGGATTTTGTTTAATGGTATGATGATGAAGTGTTTTTTATGGTTTGTAAGACAACTTGAGGGGGACTTGTCCATTAACACTAGGGTTAGTCCTTCTTAACCACTTAAGGAAGAATTAGAACCCTAATACAAGGCCCAAGTTACAAGTGTGATGTCTTGATACTTATTAAATGAATTGATTAAGAAATTTAAGCACCTTAAGGGTTTAATACTTAGGATTAAAGTTATACACTCCATCCTAAAAGAAGGATACAGGCATAACCCTAATCACAAAGTTTTAAAACCTTTAGGGTTTAGTCTCTGATTATGAGATGAGAAGAGAAGACTCAAAGGGAGACACAAAGGTAAAAACTATGGGGGAGACTAATCAAAACCCTAATTCATTGACATGCTTGGTTGTTCCTATGGTTTGTGAGGTTTTCAAGAACAATCTTCACAGGAGCCACCAGGAAGCAGATGAACAGGATCAAGAGAAGCAAAGTGACTTGCTTCATTCAAGAAGTCAAGTCACTTGAAGGAAGAAAGTGGGAGGAAGAAGAATGAGCAAGCTCAATCTCAAACACAAATAGAAATGCAGCAATGGATGCAAGAGAGATGAAAAGAAAAGGTATGAGAAGTGAAGGCAAATCCACTTCTCAAGTTTACTTACCACCTGCAAGGTTAGAAAGAAAATGCAATGCAATGCAAGATGAGATGAAATGATATGATGCTAAGCAAAACCAGAAGCATGTTGATGATGATTATGATGTTATGAGGTGCTGCAAACATGAGGCAAGACAATGGGGATGTTCATACAAGATTATGAATGCAAATGATGCAAGTTAAGGAGCATGAACAAGCATGAAATGTTATGAAGCATACAAGGCAAATGGCATAGCAAAGATGTAATGCAATGATCAATGATGCTTCATACATGTCTTAAGATGTCAAATGAATCATAAGAATGCACAAAATGCAATGGCAAGCCAACTTATGCAAAAGAATGCAAGAAGGATGCAAGAGAAAGCCCAAATTAGGGTTTATGGATCAAACATCAAGCACAAACCAAAAACAGAAGCAAACCTCATGATAAAAAATGGAAAATGGCACCCAAAGAAACCCTAGGCCTATGATGAACCACTGCCCAAAGGGGAGCTCTCAACTCTCAACCAAACTCAAGATATGAATTTCCTAAGTTATTAGGGTTTTTTAGGGTTCTTATCAAAACAAATGCCAATCAATTAGAAAATGCAAGATCAAATCATGGCCTTTTTATCTTTGAAAATACATGTCAAATGGAAAACAATGCAAAAAGGATCAATGTCTCAACCTTCACCAATAGGCAGAAATGAATTTTCAAACAAATGATCAAAATAATGCACAAAATATGATTTAATTCCATGAAAAATTCTTAAAATGCATCAAGATCAAAAAAGAAATTTGGTTTGAAGGTTGGACAATGTTTCTAAATGTCTTAGAACATTTCATGAATTTTTTTGTAATTTTTAAATACCTAAAAGTATTTTTAATTAATTAATTCTCATTAATCAATTAAAAATGATCTTTTAAATATTTAAAAATACTTTTTTAATGATAAAAAATAAAATAAAAAATATTTTTGTGTCATAAAAATTAATAAAACCTTAAAGAAAAAGTTTCATAATTTTTATGATTTTTCTGCTATTTTAAAATAAATGTGCAAATTAATTGAAAAGAAAATGAATTAAAATAAAATAAAATGAAAGTCAAACAAAAGGACGGATGAGATTGATCCTGGGTTTAAATGGATTGACCACGCGCCAGATCCAAGGGTCTACACAGTTTCTGATTTAATTAAATAAATTATGATTAATTAACCCTAACACGTGGATTAGGGCTAATTAAAGTGATCCTGGCCTTCTATCTGCGCGCGAAGTCAAGGGAGTCAACGCATCCTATGGCCTAAATTCAAACTGACATTAATGACTGGATTAAGCCCTAATCACATTCAGGTGGCCGGAGAAGACTTCCGGTCGTCTTCTCCGGCCAGCTCTCACCTGAGAATCACCCAACTTCCTCAAAACGTTACAAAAATGAAATCTAAGACCAGGGAAATGATCCTTATCCTCTCACGAACCAAACCCCTCTCTCAAAACAAATTTAAAGTTCCTAAATCAACTGAATCGAAGCAAACAATTTCTAGGGTTCGTGAGCTTCAAACACAAATTAAATGCTCAAAACAAAACCATTTCAAAAACTAAAGGTACCAGAATGATCAGTGCATCATGAGGAACAAGTTTGTAACATAAAAAACCATTTCTGGAAAAATTAATTTCGAGCTACCTGAGATTTGGAGCTTTCAGTTTAGGAACTTTCTGGCCACTTCCTTTGATGCAAGCTGCTCTACTTGATCCCCCAAATGCGTTTGAATGCTCAAAATGAGTTTGTGTTGGCTGGAGAAGGAGATTCGAATGGAACTGCTTCAGTTCAGTCAACAATGGCCATGATGATTTTGGCACTTTTTGGCTGTGAAAAGGAGTTGTTTGTGATCTATGAAGTGTGTTGAGAAAGTTTGTGGTGTTAGTTGGTGTGTTTGTGGCTTGTGGAGAGAGATTCGATAGAATCTGCAGCTTGAGGTGAATAATGGCAATGGAGTTTTCAGGCTTGATTTAGGCTTGAGCTTTGGTGGTTTCTTGTCTATGAGATGTGGTGAGTTGAATGATGATGAGAGTTTTAGTGTTTTATGGCTGTGGACAGAATTTCGAAGGAACTTGCAATGAGGTGAGTTTTTGTGAATGTGCTTAGTGTGTGTGTTTCAGCCTTGGCTTGTGTTATGTTCAACTTGCAAATTGAAATCATAAACAATTCTGATTGGCTGGCTGATGTGACTTGTGCTTTATGGATTGGTAGATCACTTTTTGCTCAAAAACCACTTTTGTGTAAGATAGGGCATGGCTCCAAATCTAGGCAAGGACAAAGCATGGCTGGCGCAGCAAAAGGTGAGGGAGAGGCTAGCCAAAGTCAGCTTCCAATGTCATAAGTTGTAGGAAGTGAAATGAGTAGTTTTTGCAAGTTGGCTAGCTTTTGGTTCACATGTGAAAAATTCAAGTTACATGAACTAAACCATGGGCAAACTTGATCAAAAATCTGATTTTATGACTTAGGGAAATGTTTGTGTAATGGTTTGTAGTGAACTAGAGGCTGCAATGTGTTTTGATCCAAGACTTTGCAAAATTTCCACTTGGTGCATAACTTGAAAATAAGTGATTTTTGGCAACTTTGCATGGTCATAACTTTTGATCCAAGAAGAATTTGATCATGTTCTTGTACTTTTTGAAAAGGGAAAGATGAGATCTACAACTTTCATGACCAAAGTTTTTCCATTTGAAGCCTTTTTGGATCATGAATCAAGGCTTGAAAATTGACCTAAAATGGTGTATTCTTGAAAAGTCAACTATGCCCAAAAAGTCAACATTTGCAAAAACTCCAAATTCTTGATTTTTATGAACTTCAACCTTCTTCCATGATCAAATAAAGATCATATACACTCAAAATGATGAAGATCACCCATTGGTTGGGTCATTGGGGGCCTCAGATGCCCTGATTTTGCACTGACTTGTCTGAAAAGTCAACTCTTGATCAGATGACTTCCCCATGGAATTTCTTCATGAAAATTGATATGCATACTCCCTATACCATATAGAGATCAATGGAAACAAAAATGACCAAAAAATTTGGAGTTATGGCCTCTGAAACCAAAACCCTAATTTTCAGTCAACTGTGCAGTTCATCCTGGCTCTGCATCCACTCAAACCCTAGTTCTTGTGATTCCTCTGCAATTTGGACTTTGTGAGGATGTAACATGATACAAGAACACACATGGACCTCTTTGAGTTGATTGGTGGCCTTTGGAATGGCTCAAGAAGCATTGGGATTGCTCAGATCACAAACCCTAGGTGCAGATGCCTTAGAGACTATCCAGTGAATCAAAAATGAAATGTGAGATGATATGATTGTGTTTATGCATATGAGATGATCACAAGCCATGGTGTGAATGGGTGAGGGCAAATTTGGGGTGTTTACAGCTGCCCCTATTCAAACATGAGTTAGCTGTGCAGGATGTAAGCGACGGCTTAACAGGTAAACAAGATAACTTGTGGTTGAATACCAAAGACAATCCAAAATTTGCACTCACAAAATGAAGAAGAAAAGGGATATAGATTGTAAAAGCAAAATAAAGTATATTGTAAAGTATGGGCGACGGAGGACGACCGTCGAGCAGAGGACGACTGCTGGGTAAAGAGCAATGACGGGGACGGCCGACATGCTGGTAAAGTGCAGGAAATAAAGCAATGACGGGGACGGCCGACATGCTGGGGATAAAAGGTAAAGCTAAGACGGGGACGGCCGACTAGCTGGGGAAAATAAAATCATGATGGGGACGGCCATCACGATAAAACTGTAAAATTTCTGAGGATTAATGAAACATGACGGGGACGGCCATCAAGTTCATAAAGGTCAAGTAACCAACGATGGGGACGGCCATCGGGCTAAAAAGGAAAAGGGACCACGACGGGGACGGCCATCGGGTTAAAGAATAAATGAAATAAACAGGTGATGGGGTACGGCCATCAAAGGTGAAGGACGATCACCTAGCAGGGGACGGCTGCTCTGTTGGGTATAAAAATGATGGGGACGGCCATCAAAGGTGGAGGACGACCACCTGGCAGGGTACGGCTGCCGAAAATATCAACGATGGGGACGGTCATCGGATAGAAAAGGTCAACGATGGGGACGGCCATCGGACGAGCAAGATGGAGGACGACCATCAAGAAGTGGAGGACGACCACTCAGCAGGGGACGGCTGCTCTCGAGGTTTGTCATGACATAGGACGAATGTCAGATAACCAAAATCAACAATGGGGACGGCCATTGGATAAAGTTGATGAAGGACGATCATCAAAAGGTGGAGGACGACCACCTAGCAGGGGACGGCTGCTAAAAATCAACGATGGGGACGGCCATCGGATGAGCATGATGGAGGACGACCATCAAGAAGTGGAGGACGACCACTCAGCAGGGTACGGCTGCTCTCAAAGGTATCATAACACAGGACGAGTGTTAGATAAAAAGAAAATTTGCTTTGTTGGCGATCTACTGGGGAGATAGTAAACACGGACGAGCGTTTACATCCAAGAAACAAAAGGTATAAGTGCTTGGTATTGTGTATAGATTAAAGATGCGGACGAGCATCCTTAAGACTATGATACGGACGAGTATCATGTAGAAACAAACTGACACATGCTCAGAGATGATGATACGGACGAGTATCAACTGGTTAACAAAGAACACGGACAAGTGTCGAATCTGTGGGGATATGAGTGATGACGTATACAAGATACGGACGAGTATCTGTATAAACGTACCATGAGTAGTGAGTATTGTATTGTATAGATGAGTATTTATCTGCTGGGGAGAGTGACACGGACGAGTGTCAAAAGAGAAAAGTATAATATTAACAAGTGTATGGGTTGATGAAAGTGTACGCGACTGCGCTGGGGATATGACACGGACGGGTGTCAAGAAAATGTATATATAAGTGCATGCGAGTGCAAAGAGGATGTCTTTGGCTTTCTGCTGGGATATGACACGGACGGGTGTCAGGACGTATCTGTAGTACGGGTGATTTTGTTTGTAAAGGGTGTTCAGGCGACTTTACTGGGGAAAGATGACACGGACGGGTGCCAAAAGGTGTATATACGGGTGTTTGTGATTTGTGAGGCAACTGCTTTTGCTGGGACTCTGATGGGGACTCTTGGGGAAAGTAATCTGTATTCTGATAAATGGTTACTAATCACAAGCGTTCAATTCACAACATGACTTATGATTATGCTATGCATTTGATTTTTGCCGTAATGCTCCGTGTTAGACGGAATGCTACGCTTTGTGGGTGAATATGACGCGAATGCTATGATTGTGCAAAGGGGCACGGATCCGGGATTCGGATCCCATTGCTGCGAAGATCTCTGGATGATCTGCTTGAAATGGACATCCCAGCTGGGTATGAGATCACTGGTAGATCTAATGATGTATCTGCTTGGGGATATAGGTCACTGGTTGACATATCCTTATAATACGGGACCCAGCTGGGGTTTGTAGAAGCTTCCTGTACTCTGTTGTGATTTCTTCGTGCGTTGCTCTTCTGGATAGTGGCTAAAGATTCTGTGGGGAGATGATTCCCTGCTTTCTGCATTCTGCTGAGGAAGAAAGGCAACTCGGCTGGGGAAGTGAGAGGCAACTCGGCTGGGGATAGCAACAAGAGGCAACTCCGCTGGGGATAGGGCATTTCGGATGCTGAGATTGAGTGTATGTTGATTTGGCAACTTTGCTGGGGAAGGCAATGGGGAGCTACTCAGCTGGGGATAGAGCATCTCGGATGCTGATATCTTTTGTTGATTTGCCAGCTTGCTGGGATGTACCTTACATGCCCCAAGTTGCGTTCTGGATACCTGCAATCCTGCAATGATAAGGAAACGTACAAAAGGTCCCGAGGTATCCCTTACTGGATTCCGTCATAGGAGTTAAGTACTTTCGAGAATAATCACATTCCCTGCAAGCATGTGTTTTTATTTTTAGAGAAAGGCATCTGTGCTTATGCAATTGCATTTTTTCAGAGACATCAGACAACTCTTTGCAAAACATAAATGTAAAAGACGAGACATGACTGAAAAATCTGATTTTATTAATTCATGTGCCCTGAATTGGCAAGATACAGTCAAAGAAACATATCTCCTGAAATGAGGAGATTGTTACAAATTGAGAAACAAAGTGTTGGCAGTGTTGATGACACTTTGAGAAGCTTCCTCTCCTGCTATGACTCGTATGACAATGACGTTCTTCTCGTCTTGCTTTCTGGGGAAAGTTGATTCTGATCGGAGCTTGATTCTGTCAAAACTTTCCAAGTTGTAAGTGATACGGACGAATTCAGAATGCAGTTGTTCGCTTATTCCCTTATTTTGCATGGATCGCCCTTTCGGGTTTTCAATCCATCGGGATACCCATTCTTGCCTGAGCTGTCCAATGCGGCTTTTCAGCTCAGCGGGTGTACATTTTTTTTTATTTATTTCCCTTATTTTTGCCCGAGTCTTTTATTCTGTTTTTGACTCGCCGGGATGCCCTATTTTTGCCCGGACTTACATTCTGTTTTTATGTCCAGCGGGTCATTTTACACGAAGTATTTTTTAACTGCATCTGAATTCACAGGGGATGGAAAATCTTCACCATCCATGGTGCTGAGCATCAGTGCTCCACCAGAGAAAACTTTCTTGACGACGAATGGTCCTTCGTAATTTGGAGTTCGTAATTTGGAGTCCATTTGCCCCTGTGGTCTGTATGAGGAGGGAGGATTCTTTTCAGCACAAGATCTCCCACTTGGTACTCTCGATGCCTGACTTTCTGATCGAAGGCCCTCTTCATTCTCTTCTGATATAACTGCCCATGGCAGATTGCAGCCAATCTCTTCTCTTCGATCAGACTCAGTTGCTCGTATCGGGACCGAACCCATTCTGCTTCACTCAGTTTGACATCCATTAATACCCGCAGCGAGGGTAACTCAACTTCAATTGGTAGGACTGCTTCCATACCATACACAAGCTGATACGGTGTTGCCCCAGTGGATGTCCTGATTGATGTGCGGTACCCATGTAAGGCAAATGGTAGCATTTCGTGCCAGTCTCTGTAGGTGACTACCATCTTTTGCACAATCTTCTTAATATTCTTATTTGCCGCCTCTACAGCGCCATTCATCTTTGGCCTGTAAGGAGAAGAATTGTGATGTTGGATCTTGAAGTCCCGGCATAATTCTGCCATCATTTTATTATTTAGGTTGGACCCATTATCAGTAATGATTCGCTCGGGCACTCCATACCGACAGATGATATCTCTTTTCAGAAATCGGGCTACCACTTGTCTTGTAACATTTGCATATGAGGCTGCTTCAACCCACTTGGTGAAATAGTCAATGGCGACCAGGATGAATCTGTGGCCGTTTGAAGCAGTTGGCTCAATCTTGCCAATCATATCAATGCCCCACATAGCAAAGGGCCATGGTGAAGACATGATATTCAAAGGATTGGGAGGCACATGCACCTTGTCTGCGTAGATCTGGCATTTATGGCATTTCCTGGCGTAGGCACAACAGTCTGCATCCATTGTGATCCAATAATAGCCTGATCTTAGCAATTTCTTAGCCATGGCATGCCCTCCAGCATGGGTACCAAAAGATCCTTCGTGCACTTCATGCATCAACAAATCTGCTTCCGTCTTGTCAACACATCTGAGGAGTACCATGTCAAAGTTCCTCTTGTATAAAGACCCATCAGCATTCAGGAAGAAACTACCAGCAAGCCTTCTCAAAGTCTTCTTATCATTGGAAGATGCCCCAGGTGGGTATGTCTGATCCTCCAAGAAGCACTTAATGTCGTGGAACCAAGGCTTATCATCTTTTACAACATCTGCTGCAAATACATACGCTGGTCTATCAAGTCTAGACACTGAAATCTGAGGTACAAAGTTGGCCGTTTGAACTTTGATCATGGATGAAATGGTAGCAAGAGCATCTGCAAACTGATTCTCGTCGCGAGGGATATACTCAAGCTTGGCTGTTGTAAAGAAAGTCAGTAACCTTCTCGTATAATCCCTGTAAGGTATCAGATGATCTTGGTGGGTGTACCATTTCCCGTTGGTTTGATTGACTACCAAAGCTGAATCTCCGAATACGGTCAATGTCTTAATCCTGAGGTCAATGGCTTCCTCAAGACCCATAATACAAGCTTCGTATTCAGCTTCGTTGTTGGTGCAGTTAAAGGTGAGTTTTGCTGAGAAAGGCATGTGAACTCCTTTAGGTGTAATGAGTACTGCACCAACACCACGACCATTCATATTAACAGCCCCATCGAACATCATAGTCCATTCTTCTTCCGGGTCGGGCCCTTCAGTGTGAACAGGCTCTTCGTGATCTTTTGCTTTAATGAACATGATGTCTTCATCAGGGAAGTCAAATCTCATAGGCTGGTAGTCATCAATGGGTTGCTCAGCCAGATATTCAGATAGTACACTGCCTTTGATGGCCTTCTGAGATGTGTACTGGATGTCGTATTCTGTGAGAATCATCTGCCATCTTGCAACCCGTCCGGTAAGAGCTGGCTTCTCGAAAATGTACTTAATTGGATCCATTTTTGAGATTAATAAGGTAGTGTGGGTCAACATATACTGTCTCAGTCGGCGAGCAGCCCACGCTAAAGCACAGCAAGTTTTCTCGAGCAGTGAATAACGCTGTTCACAGTCGGTAAACTTTTTGCTTAGGTAGTATATTGCATACTCTTTTCGACCAGACTCGTCATGCTGGCCCAGCACACACCCCATAGACTCTTCTAATACTGTTAAGTACATAATCAGAGGTCTTCCTTCAACTGGAGGCATAAGGATTGGAGGTTCTTGCAGATATTCCTTAATCTTGTCAAAAGCCTTCTGGCAATCTTCGTTCCACCTGACCGTCTGTTCCTTTCTTAATAGCTTGAACAAGGGTTCACAGGTTGCTGTGAGGTGAGATATGAACCGTGAGATGTAGTTCAATCGACCTAAGAACCCTCGAACTTCTTTCTCAGTTTTAGGTGCAGGCATTTCTTGTATAGCTTTGACTTTATCTGGGTCAACCTCAATCCCCTTCTCGCTTACAATAAAGCCCAGCAGTTTACCGGATCGCACCCCGAATGTGCATTTGTTGGGGTTCAGCTTCAATTGGTATTTCCTCAGACGCTTGAATAATTTGAGCAGATTCACCAGGTGATCTTCCTCTGTAAGGGACTTGGCGATCATATCATCCACATAGCATTCTATTTCCTTGTGGATCATATCGTGGAATAATGTCACCATAGCCCGTTGATATGTGGCACCAGCATTCTTCAGTCCGAATGGCATCACTTTGTAACAGAACGTGCCCCAAGGTGTAATGAATGTTGTCTTCTCCATGTCTTCAGGTGACATCTTGATCTGATTATATCCTGAAAATCCATCCATGAAGGAGAATACCGAGAACTGAGCCGTGTTATCCACCAATACGTCAATGTGAGGTAATGGGAAGTCATCTTTCGGGCTGGCTCTGTTCAGATCCCGGTAGTCAACACACATTCTTACTTTACCGTCCTTCTTTGGCACAGGTACTATGTTAGCAACCCACGGCGGGTAACTTGTCACAGCAAGGAATCCGGCATCCCATTGCTTTTGTACCTCCTCTTTGATCTTCATAGCCATGTCTGGACGAGTACGGCGCAGCTTTTGTTTGACTGGAGGGCACTCTTCTCTCAAAGGCAACTTGTGCACAACAATATCGGTATCCAACCCTGGCATGTCTTGATACGACCAAGCAAACACATCCACATACTCTTGAAGTAGATCTATCAGTTGCTTCTTCACTGAGTCTTGCAGGCAGGCCCCGATCTTGACTTCTTTCACATTTTCCTCTGTACCAAGATTGATCACTTCAACCTCCTCCTGGTGAGGGGTAATGACCCTTTCCTCTTGTCTTAACAACCTGGCTAGTTCTTCAGGAAGCTCGTATTCTTCTTCAACCCCTTCTTCAGCTTGATTGATCGGATTGTCAAAGTCATACGATGTCATAGCCGTGCTGTTGTTGGTGCTGTCAGGAAGGCACTCTCTGCAAGGGTTTAATTGGTTCATTTTAGTGATCTGATTTTAGTCTTATTTAGAAAAGTGAAATGAAGTTGTCATTTTGAAAAACACTGCCATTTATTTTTGTACAAAAAGAAAAATGGAAAAACAGTGAACATAAAAGAAAAGACTTGTTTGCAAAAAGATCGTCTGATATTTCATTACTTTAATCTCGTTTGCACAAAAGTACAGATGGCCCTGATTACAAAATGAGTCTTGTCATCTTGGGCAAGATGCAAGACTTTGATGCATGCTTATAAAAAATACAGGAAATAATAATTACTCTGCTCGAGTAACACTTATAATTCCCTGGGAAGACCAGTTCGAGACACTGCTCCCCGGGATCTTCGGACGAATCCAATTCTCCAGGTTGCGCTCCTCTTCCAGCTCGTCTTCCAGACAGTTGATAGCATCGGGGGTAAGCATCCCCCCACTGACAAAACCAGGCTCTCCAGCAGCCTTCACTTGATGTTGAGTTGGTCTGTAACCCAACCCAAATTTGTCCTTCTTCTCCTCCACAGCTAAAACCTTGCCCCAGCCTAGGGCCGTTCCTTCCTCAACAACCTTCCGGGCTTGTTGGTATGACGACATGGAGATCCCCGAAACAGCAGATGCTTCATTTACATTCAAGGCTTCAAAACCTTGGCTCATGGTTTCAACGATTTCTCCATCCATTTCAATATACTTGTAAGTAGCCAGATGGCTAACAAATATATCCTCCTCCCCGCAGATTGTGACAACTTGGCCTTCCCACTCATATTTTAACTTTTGGTGAAGGGTAGACGTTATTGCGCCGGCGGCGTGAATCCAGGGTCTACCCAACAAACAGCTGTAGGCGGGCTGAATGTCCATCACATAAAAGATAGTTTTAAAGGTCTGCGGGCCAATTGTCACGGGCAGCTCAATCTCTCCCAGAACCGATCTCTTCGAGCCATCAAAAGCTCTAACCACCAGGTTGCTGGGTCTCAATGCCAGTCCATCATATTCGAGCTTCATCAGAGCCTTCTTTGGTAAGACATTCAGGGATGATCCTGTGTCCACCAGCACATGTGAAAGGACAGCTCCTTTGCATTCCATGGTTATGTGCAAGGCTTTGTTGTGATTGCGGCCATCCACTGTCAGGTCAGAATTGGTAAACCCTAGCCCATTGCTAGCAGTAACATTTCCAACAACGGTTTCCAATTGGTTGACAGTAATCTCCTCGGGCACGTAAGCTGCGTGCAGTACTTTCAGTAGTGCATTCCGATGGGCTTCGGAGCACATAAGCAGAGAGAGGATGGAGATTTTGGATGGCGTTTGATGAAGCTGATCCACAACCTTATAATCACTCTTTTTAATGATTCGCATAAACTCATCAACTTCCTGATCAAATGGAGTCTTCAGGGTTTCTTTGGCAGCTGGATCTTCCTGCACCGGGCCTTTTCCTTTTGCCTTGGCAGCAGCTTCTGCTTCGGCAGTAGGTCTTTGGACTTGTGAAGCAAAGAGACGTCCGCTTCGGGTGAAGCCTCCGCCTCCGCCCACATTATCAATTTGTGGTGCAGGTGCTGATGTTTCAAGAGTGATTCTTTTTCCCTCGCAATACAAGTCAGAGCCATAGTGCCAAGGGATGGCCCTATCGCTTTCATATGGTACAGGTCCAGGCACCGTGACGGTAACTGGACTGATTGCTGCTGCTGAAGGGACTGTTATTGTTTGTGGATCATAAAAGATTGTGACTGGTGCTCTAGTGGGAGCAGCACCTTCTGAATGGTAGGCGGAATTATTTTCAGGATCATAGAATATGGTAACAGTAGAGACATCTTCATGATTGTTCGCTGGAGTTGTAGGAGGTTCCGTTGGAAGGACTGTTGTTGTTGTTGATGGAGAGTCGAAATGGAATGAAGCTGAAGTTGTAGCAGGAGAAACTGTTGAAAACTGATCATTTGGAAGGACAGGTGAAGTACTTGCTGATGCTGCTGATGAATTATCGGGAACAATTGTTACTGCAGTTGTAGGAGGGTCTGAAACCGTTGCCGATGAAGTTGTCGGATTTGCCGGAAATGATGTAGTGATCTGTAGCAAGCCACCCTGAATAAGGTTGTCAATGCCATTCCTCAGGTCTTCACACCCATTCCAAGAAATATTGCAGTAGGGGCACCCTAGTTCACACCCCGGAAATATATTGTTTTCACGGAGTTGAGCTTTGATTTCCACCAATGGTGTCCTGATCTGATCCACACTGGTTATGAAATAAGACGGTGTGTCTTCTTCAATTGCGTTAATTCGAGGACCACCATGGTTTGGCATTGGGTTTTTGTTGACATTGGGCGGCGGTGCAAAATTCAGAGCCTTGGAGTCTACCAAGTCTTGTACCTTCATATGCAGAGCCCTGCATTTTTCTGTACTGTGACCAGGTGCGTTTGAATGGAAAGCACACCTAGCATTGGAGTCATAGTTTCTTGGTAAACTGTTGGGATCCGGAGGTGCCAGCGTTCTTAGCTCAACTAGGTTGAGTTTCAGAAGCTGTGGCAGCAAGGCAGCATACGGCATTGGGATCGGGTCGATCACTCGGTTAGCTTGGGATGGCCTTTGTTGGAATGGCCTCTGTTGATTGTTGTTGTTGGAGTTGTTGTTGTTGTAGTTTCTTGGAGGATATTGATTCTGCTGATGATACTGAGGTTGTTGTTGAAAATTTTGTTGAGGAGGTTGATAGACCGGCTGAGGATGAGCTGGAGCAGGGATTGTGACTGCTGCTATTGTTCTGGGAACATAATGGGGCCTGCCCCTGTTGGTGTGAATGGCATTGGTCTCGCCAGTTCTTCTCGGGCCTGTAAAAGGCTTTCTTGTACCACTGGACGAGCTTGCACCATTATCAGATATTTTGCCCATTTTCAACAGGCTTTCAATTCTCTCCCCAGCTATGACAACATCTGCGAAGCTGGTGGAAGAGAAAGCAGCCAACCTGTCAATATACGTTCCCTGGAGAGTGTTCATAAACATGTCTGCCATTTCTCTCTCAGACATAGGGGGTTGAACGGCAGCAGCCAATTGCCTCCACCTTTGGGCATATTCCCGGAAACTTTCCCTTGACGACTGCGACATTCCCATTAGGAGAGTCCTGTTAGGTGCCATGTCTAAATTGTATTGATACTGTCGGATGAAGGCTTCTGCCAGGTCCTTCCAGCATCTTACAGTTGCCCTTGTCAAGTGGGAATACCATTCCCTCGATGCTCCTGTCAAACTGTCTTCGAAGTAGAACATCCAAAGCTTCTCATCCATTGTATAGGCCTTCAGCCTTCCCAGAAATGATTGCAGATGAGTCCGGGGGCACGAAGTCCCATTATACTTTTCGAAACAAGGAGGCTTGAACTTATGAGGGATCCTGACCCCATCAACCAAACCCATGTCCATGACGTCGAAGCCCAAAGAATTTTGAGATTCTAAAGACCTTAACTTCTCAGCTATTTCGTCCAATCTCCTATCATAAGCATCCTCTCCAGCACCCATTACTGTATACTGGTCCTCCTGAGGATCTTCTTGAAGTACTCTGGCTGCTGTAGCTGTTCCTTGGATGTTGGCAGGAATATTAATCTCAGGATGTAGATGTGGACCAAACACAGGGGGATTCACATGTGGTTGCACCCTTTCATTGTTACTGGTGCCTGCAGTTCCTACATGAGGCTCCTCTGGATTTTGCCTCTCAACCATAGCCCTCAGTCTCTCCTGGCTCTGAGCCATGTTGTTCATAACCTCCATGAACTGCGTCATCTGTGTTCTCATCTCCAATCTTTCATTGGCTAGCTGATTTCTGACATCAGCAAGATCTTGTTGAACTTGATCCATTTGGATGCCCGGAAGGTTGTTTCTAGTTGGGTACCTGTGCGGCCTGTTGAGAGGAAATACCCGGCGGCGAGCAATAATTCCTGAACATCACAACAGAGGTTAGCAACAACAAAACAAAAACCTACAAAACAAACAAAAGGGTTAGCATGCAATGCAGTTATGCTTATTTGTTCTCAAGGTATCCGGTTTGGCCTTCAGTTTTGACCCTTCCAGACCCTTGAAGATGATGCTGTTGAAGTTTCTTTTGAAGTAACCCAGATGGAAACTAACACAAATATATTACAAAGGTGAAATAATACAAATTGTTCATTTTACAACACAAACCCTCAAAGGGGCCAAAATACATCACAAAAAAAAGCAAAAGTACATGGAAAAGGAACAACAATAAGCAAATGATCAAACTCCAAGGCCAAACTCATCCTCACGAACTTCCTTGAGAAGTGCTTCGGTCCCAGGATCAGCCGGATGCTCCGTGAGACTTCTGACGAGAAGGTTTCTTGTTGCAACAGCTGCAGTCAATTTCTTATTCTGACTTTGGTCCTTAGACCTCTTCACTCCTACTTTGATTTTCAGCTCTGATATTTCCTCTTGGGCTGCTGCCAGGGCTCTTTCCATCTGCTCCATCTTGTCCTGAACTCTCTTGTCTTCTAGAGTATGGGCCTCAGTGATCCGGACCCACCTGGCCTGACTCTCTTTCAAATACAAGTCTGTTCTTGCTCTCTGAAACTGGGCTTCTTTACAAGCATTCTTCAGAATCTGCTCACCAGCCTTAGACTTGTTGATATACTCCCCAGACTTCTCAATCTTAGTCAAGTGTTCTACCCTCAACTTCTCCAATCTCTCAATCTCCCTCACACCTTCACTCCTCTCCCTGAGGGTCTTCTGCAAGGCTTGGGTTAACTTCTCGTTTCTTTCCTTCAAGCTCTCAAACTCCTCCAGACTGATAGTGGCAGGGGGTGGTGCTGAAGATGACTCAGGCATGTCTTCTATGGTAAAGGGCATTCCAGAGAATTGGGCCCTAGCATGGGACCACTCATAATATTGGACTGATGCCACATTATTGCACTTCCCCAGAATGGTGATTCCCTTAGTCTGAACATGATCCCAGGCCCAGGCAGCCTGCCTAACAACAGTCAAACTAATCTTGTTCTCACAGTAGAGGGTCTCAACCAAGTCTTGTTCCCTGGGAGTATGAACCAGTGCATAGCCTAATTGCCTCTTGAACAGCAGAGGGTTGTAGTTGATACTTCCCTTAACTCCTATCAAAGGCACATTGGGAAAGTGCCCACAGCTGGTGATCATATCTCTGCCCTTGGTGCTCTGAGTGCACCATCTGATGTCTGCTGAAGTGAGAGTAGTGAGCCTCTTAGCCCAGTTGCTTTGCTGATGAGGATTTAGAAATGCATATGTCCTGGGTAGATGCCTGAGAAGCCAAGCATGGAATAATGGAGCACAAATCCTCACTAGTCTTCCCCTCTGCTTCTCATTTCTCTGATGCACTGAGTAATAGAGATCACCCAGTAAAGTTGGCACAGGGTTCTTTAGGATGAACAAGTGGATTGCATTCTTGCTGATGAATCGAGGCTCATCTGCAAACAGCACAATTCCATATACACTTAAGGCCAACAGAGCACAAACAGCTTTCCAATCCCCCAAGGAGGCCTTCAAACTAGCTTGAGAAATCAGGAAGTCCAGATGAAATCCAGGGATCCCAGCTTTGGAGGTCATATGCTGTTCAATCAAAACAGGCTCCAGATACAAAGCTTTTGCTATCTCTCCATTGCTGGGAAAGACCACTTCAGGGTTGAATGGGATTTCTCTCTTGATGGGCAAACCAATCAAAGATGAGTATTCTTCCAGAAGAGGCCCCAACTGAAAGTCTCGAAAGGTGAAACATCTCAATGGGGGATCATAGAACTGAATGCAGGTGTGGATGAGGCTCCTCTGAGAAGGGTCCAGATCCATAACCATGTCCAGTATATCTCCATAACTCTCCTTGAACAAGGGTATGTGATCTGGAGTGATCAGGGTTTGGATCCTCCTGATGTCTGATAAGTCTGGTTGGAAGAAATGATAGGTGATGTTGCTTTTCTTTGGAGCCATGATGCTGAGGGTTGAGTAGGATAAGTGCTGATGAAGATGCTGAGGAGAGGGCCACTGACTGGCAAGTGCAAGTAACTGAAGTATATGGCTGACAAACTGATGCAAGTGCTGGTGGAGATAGGTCAATACTGCAGATGGGGTCAAAACCAAAACCAGATGAAAAATGGATACCCTGAAACACAAATAAGCACATGTTAATATGATGCAATGAGTATGTATGCAAATGAAATGCAAGGGTTTGTGACTGAGCTGGATCTGATTAACTGCCTTGGTATAGATCCATGTGTGTTCAAGAATTCCAGGTGGAGGTCTAAAAATCCAGTAACCAGGGTGGGGGACTCAAATAAAGAGCCACAAGTCCAAGGTTTTAGAATCACAAGAACTGTCCAACATGGAGCATTCTTAACAAAGTCAAAGTAACAGGGTATTCTGAGGTCAAGGTACCTGCAAACCTGTAAACAGCCCAACCCCCTCACAGGTGGTGATCTAGAACAAGGATCCTCAGACTTGGATCAGTTATGAGAAGTGTAAACACTTCTAACCCGGAGGTACAGTGTTTACAATAACCATAACAATTCCTCCTCTAATTCACCTCAGTTTCTGAAGGTCAGTACTAAAAGGTCATCCAGACTTAGCAGGCTTCCCAGATAGCCCTAGCATTGCAGGAAATCTGCAACACAGAGTTCTCAAGAAGAAACCCATATCTGAACCGTGTTTCATATTCCCGCACCAGACCGAAATGGAATGGGAAAGAATATGATTCACTCTAGCCTAGGTGTCACTCAGGTCCCAGGTATAGGACCTTAACTCTCAATGAAATACCCACCCACCAAAGAAAAACCAGATCCAGCCAGCACAGTATGACAGTATGAAAAATATAAAGCTATAAAGAAAGCAATAAATCAACTGTACATAAAGCAATAAACAAAAATAAATACAAGCACAGATAGCACATAACACCCCAGTAAACACAAATCAATCAAGCGCTAGGAGGAACCCACAAAAAGAACCAGAAGCCCGGGTTGCAGTATAAGGGTCCCCAGCAGAGTCGCCAAGCTGTCGCTCCCAAAGATTTGCATCCAGGTACAAGCGCGAACGGTCGGCGAAAGGGACAATGAGAACACACAGCCGTGAACTCACTGGAGATGAATAGAGTCGCCAGCTGGGCATTTTTATCCCGGAGGAAAGGCAATGCTGCATAAGCCTAGAAAAAGAATGGATAAGACGGTTGCGAACCAGAGAGACTGAGAAAGGGGGTTGGTTACAACCTGGGAAGGTATTAGCACCCAGATTGTCCGTCGTACTCGACGGGATCCACGCTTAAGAGATTTGTGTTTTAAAGGGGTAGTGTCAGTGCAATCTGTGTATAAAGAGCTGGAAAGCAATATGTACAGGTGTCAGTGTAAAGTGTATAAGTGATATGAAGTATGAAAGTGTCAGTGTAAGAACAAGAATAAGATGCTCATGATAATGAGGCTCAAAGAATAATGCTGGAAAGAGGGGGAATGTACAGAGACTTTTGTTCGATAACTGTTAAGTTATGCCTACGTATCCTCTCGTGCAATGAGGAAGTCAGAACGCCGTAGTTCGACCCAAAGAGACTGAAAGATGAATTGACTTATGAACTGCTTGCTTGCCTATGCTCAAGTGTATGACCTGTCTGGCTCAGGTGCAAACTGTCTTGCATTAGACGGAAGAAGCAAGTTCTCGTTTGTGAGTGAAGATGATGAGAAAAGAATCCCGAAGGAGACGATTATTGTTTGTTTTTGTATTTTCAGTCTTTTATTGCTTTTGGAAGTTTGTCATAAGATAATGAGCTTAATCCTAAACCAATGGATTTAGTAAACTCATCACATCTTCCCTCTGATCAGGGGTAATGAGCATACCTTAAGTGTGAAGTCAGATTCTCACACTTAATCACCTTCGGTGTAGGATTAAGATCATTAACCTACTTGTGATTATTTAGATGTTTTTTTGTGATTTGTTTAGTGTTGAGTAATGAGGTTAAGCCATAATCATGGATTAAACAGACTCATTACACCATCCTAAAAGAAGGATAATAGATGAGAATGTTTAAGTTGAGAAAAACTCCTCAACTTAATCCATGATTAGGGATTAAGCCCATGACAAAACAAGCCTTTGATTAAGTGGATTTTGTTTAATGGTATGATGATGAAGTGTTTTTTATGGTTTGTAAGACAACTTGAGGGGGACTTGTCCATTAACACTAGGGTTAGTCCTTCTTAACCACTTAAGGAAGAATTAGAACCCTAATGCAAGGCCCAAGTTACAAGTGTGATGTCTTGATACTTATTAAATGAATTGATTAAGAAATTTAAGCACCTTAAGGGTTTAATACTTAGGATTAAAGTTATACACTCCATCCTAAAAGAAGGATACAGGCATAACCCTAATCACAAAGTTTTAAAACCTTTAGGGTTTAGTCTCTGATTATGAGATGAGAAGAGAAGACTCAAAGGGAGACACAAAGGTAAAAACTATGGGGGAGACTAATCAAAACCCTAATTCATTGACATGCTTGGTTGTTCCTATGGTTTGTGAGGTTTTCAAGAACAATCTTCACAGGAGCCACCAGGAAGCAGATGAACAGGATCAAGAGAAGCAAAGTGACTTGCTTCATTCAAGAAGTCAAGTCACTTGAAGGAAGAAAGTGGGAGGAAGAAGAATGAGCAAGCTCAATCTCAAACACAAATAGAAATGCAGCAATGGATGCAAGAGAGATGAAAAGAAAAGGTATGAGAAGTGAAGGCAAATCCACTTCTCAAGTTTACTTACCACCTGCAAGGTTAGAAAGAAAATGCAATGCAATGCAAGATGAGATGAAATGATATGATGCTAAGCAAAACCAGAAGCATGTTGATGATGATTATGATGTTATGAGGTGCTGCAAACATGAGGCAAGACAATGGGGATGTTCATACAAGATTATGAATGCAAATGATGCAAGTTAAGGAGCATGAACAAGCATGAAATGTTATGAAGCATACAAGGCAAATGGCATAGCAAAGATGTAATGCAATGATCAATGATGCTTCATACATGTCTTAAGATGTCAAATGAATCATAAGAATGCACAAAATGCAATGGCAAGCCAACTTATGCAAAAGAATGCAAGAAGGATGCAAGAGAAAGCCCAAATTAGGGTTTATGGATCAAACATCAAGCACAAACCAAAAACAGAAGCAAACCTCATGATAAAAAATGGAAAATGGCACCCAAAGAAACCCTAGGCCTATGATGAACCACTTCCCAAAGGGGAGCTCTCAACTCTCAACCAAACTCAAGATATGAATTTCCTAAGTTATTAGGGTTTTTTAGGGTTCTTATCAAAACAAATGCCAATCAATTAGAAAATGCAAGATCAAATCATGGCCTTTTTATCTTTGAAAATACATGTCAAATGGAAAACAATGCAAAAAGGATCAATGTCTCAACCTTCACCAATAGGCAGAAATGAATTTTCAAACAAATGATCAAAATAATGCACAAAATATGATTTAATTCCATGAAAAATTCTTAAAATGCATCAAGATCAAAAAAGAAATTTGGTTTGAAGGTTGGACAATGTTTCTAAATGTCTTAGAACATTTCATGAATTTTTTTGTAATTTTTAAATACCTAAAAGTATTTTTAATTAATTAATTCTCATTAATCAATTAAAAATGATCTTTTAAATATTTAAAAATACTTTTTTAATGATAAAAAATAAAATAAAAAATATTTTTGTGTCATAAAAATTAATAAAACCTTAAAGAAAAAGTTTCATAATTTTTATGATTTTTCTGCTATTTTAAAATAAATGTGCAAATTAATTGAAAAGAAAATGAATTAAAATAAAATAAAATGAAAGTCAAACAAAAGGACGGATGAGATTGATCCTGGGTTTAAATGGATTGACCACGCGCCAGATCCAAGGGTCTACACAGTTTCTGATTTAATTAAATAAATTATGATTAATTAACCCTAACACGTGGATTAGGGCTAATTAAAGTGATCCTGGCCTTCTATCTGCGCGCGAAGTCAAGGGAGTCAACGCATCCTATGGCCTAAATTCAAACTGACATTAATGACTGGATTAAGCCCTAATCACATTCAGGTGGCCGGAGAAGACTTCCGGTCGTCTTCTCCGGCCAGCTCTCACCTGAGAATCACCCAACTTCCTCAAAACGTTACAAAAATGAAATCTAAGACCAGGGAAATGATCCTTATCCTCTCACGAACCAAACCCCTCTCTCAAAACAAATTTAAAGTTCCTAAATCAACTGAATCGAAGCAAACAATTTCTAGGGTTCGTGAGCTTCAAACACAAATTAAATGCTCAAAACAAAACCATTTCAAAAACTAAAGGTACCAGAATGATCAGTGCATCATGAGGAACAAGTTTGTAACATAAAAAACCATTTCTGGAAAAATTAATTTCGAGCTACCTGAGATTTGGAGCTTTCAGTTTAGGAACTTTCTGGCCACTTCCTTTGATGCAAGCTGCTCTACTTGATCCCCCAAATGCGTTTGAATGCTCAAAATGAGTTTGTGTTGGCTGGAGAAGGAGATTCGAATGGAACTGCTTCAGTTCAGTCAACAATGGCCATGATGATTTTGGCACTTTTTGGCTGTGAAAAGGAGTTGTTTGTGATCTATGAAGTGTGTTGAGAAAGTTTGTGGTGTTAGTTGGTGTGTTTGTGGCTTGTGGAGAGAGATTCGATAGAA
This sequence comes from Lathyrus aphaca, assembly GCA_963966055.1. Taxonomy (NCBI): domain Eukaryota; kingdom Viridiplantae; phylum Streptophyta; class Magnoliopsida; order Fabales; family Fabaceae; genus Lathyrus; species Lathyrus aphaca. The sequence continues at coordinate 303,661,594 of OZ014522.1, forward strand.
TCTGCAGCTTGAGGTGAATAATGGCAATGGAGTTTTCAGGCTTGATTTAGGCTTGAGCTTTGGTGGTTTCTTGTCTATGAGATGTGGTGAGTTGAATGATGATGAGAGTTTTAGTGTTTTATGGTTGTGGACAGAATTTCGAAGGAACTTGCAATGAGGTGAGTTTTTGTGAATGTGCTTAGTGTGTGTGTTTCAGCCTTGGCTTGTGTTATGTTCAACTTGCAAATTGAAATCATAAACAATTCTGATTGGCTGGCTGATGTGACTTGTGCTTTATGGATTGGTAGATCACTTTTTGCTCAAAAACCACTTTTGTGTAAGATAGGGCATGGCTCCAAATCTAGGCAAGGACAAAGCATGGTTGGCGCAGCAAAAGGTGAGGGAGAGGCTAGCCAAAGTCAACTTCCAATGTCATAAGTTGTAGGAAGTGAAATGAGTAGTTTTTGCAAGTTGGCTAGCTTTTGGTTCACATGTGAAAAATTCAAGTTACATGAACTAAACCATGGGCAAACTTGATCAAAAATCTGATTTTATGACTTAGGGAAATGTTTGTGTAATGGTTTGTAGTGAACTAGAGGCTGCAATGTGTTTTGATCCAAGACTTTGCAAAATTTCCACTTGGTGCATAACTTGAAAATAAGTGATTTTTGGCAACTTTGCATGGTCATAACTTTTGATCCAAGAAGAATTTGATCATGTTCTTGTACTTTTTGAAAAGGGAAAGATGAGATCTACAACTTTCATGACCAAAGTTTTTCCATTTGAAGCCTTTTTGGATCATGAATCAAGGCTTGAAAATTGACCTAAAATGGTGTATTCTTGAAAAGTCAACTATGCCCAAAAAGTCAACATTTGCAAAAACTCCAAATTCTTGATTTTTATGAACTTCAACCTTCTTCCATGATCAAATAAAGATCATATACACTCAAAATGATGAAGATCACCCATTGGTTGGGTCATTGGGGGCCTCAGATGCCCTGATTTTGCACTGACTTGTCTGAAAAGTCAACTCTTGATCAGATGACTTCCCCATGGAATTTCTTCATGAAAATTGATATGCATACTCCCTATACCATATAGAGATCAATGGAAACAAAAATGACCAAAAAATTTGGAGTTATGGCCTCTGAAACCAAAACCCTAATTTTCAGTCAACTGTGCAGTTCATCCTGGCTCTGCATCCACTCAAACCCTAGTTCTTGTGATTCCTCTGCAATTTGGACTTTGTGAGGATGTAACATGATACAAGAACACACATGGACCTCTTTGAGTTGATTGGTGGCCTTTGGAATGGCTCAAGAAGCATTGGGATTGCTCAGATCACAAACCCTAGGTGCAGATGCCTTAGAGACTATCCAGTGAATCAAAAATGAAATGTGAGATGATATGATTGTGTTTATGCATATGAGATGATCACAAGCCATGGTGTGAATGGGTGAGGGCAAATTTGGGGTGTTTACACCTTGGATGTGATTAAGGGACATGTGTAGGGACATCTGGATATAGGCAACTGTAGGGTGTCTTTAGCAATTCGTAGGGACTTATCATCTTTTATTCGAAGGGACAAGATCATTTACCGTAGGCAACCTCGAAGGGACTTGATCTTTTAGAATCTAAAAAGGGACTAGATGATTTGTTTTATGGAGGGACTTGCTTAAGACACCCTACTTGACCTTTTGTATAAAGCAACTGAGAGGCAACCCTAGGAAGTGCAAGATGGCGATCAAAGATCGACTTACGTGTGTGAGTGTTTATATTCAAATATTTATCTTATTTAAGTTAATTTTAATTACAATCATGTTATACACACCCTAAATTACTAACCATACAATAAATATATTTACAATAAATAAAGCAAAAATATAAACCTATAAATATTACAAGGCTTTGGGATAATTACAATATAATCGAGAAATAATAATAATGATAAATAGAATAATAATAATAAATAAGCAATAATTAAATATTAGTAATAATAAAATAAGAATAAAGGTTAGAATGATAAAATAAAAGAAATAAGAATTTTAGCAAGAAAAATTAGTTATTAGAAAAGTTTTTAAGAATTAATTAGAAGAATAAGATTAATAATAATAAACAAATAATAAACTATTTACATATTAAAATAATGATTAATGATTTAACTATGGTTTAGAAAAAAAATTAATTAGGTTAAATAGTAGGGTTAAGAAAATTAGGGTTTTGAGAATTAGGGTTTTGAAAATTAGGGTTAATGGAATTAGGGTTAATGAAATTAATCTAAACCTAATTAGTTAATTTATTTACAAAAATATATACATGAGAATAATAAATATAAACATATTATAAAATAAATAAAAACAATTTAAATTTAAGAAAATAAATTATGATTTTGAAAATATAAAGTTTTTTATAAGAAAATATTATAATATTTATTTAGAAATTATTTTTATTAAGAAATTAAATGAATTGAATAATATAAACAAATAAAACACAAAAAGAAATTGAAGGAAAACAAAATACCTGGGGCTGGGATTCAAACCCACGCCCTAGGCTTTACAACCCTTGGTCCAGCATCACCACCACTAGGCCAGTTGCGCCTGGTGTGTATGTGTTGAGTACTAATCCTTTTATTTTAAACCTGCAAAAATCAAATAAAACACAAAACAAAATGGCTTGCGGCTGATTCGAACCCAGGACCTCATACTTGTACACACGCCCACCTTACCACTGGACCACTGCAGTGCTTGTGATAAATAAACAGCAACAATATATTATATAAACAAAACAAATTTCAATAATGAAATTCGCGCCAACTTCATCATCTTCTTCCTCAGGATTCGTAGGTTTTCCTGCGAATTTACCTAGGGAATTTCCTGCGAATTCTCTTGCATTTTTGAACCTGCGAAATTCAAACACCATTCAACCAGTACAATTTCATAAAATCAATTATACCAATGAGTTCCTTATGACTCATACAATTCATCTATGTCCTTAGAACATATTTATATTTGGTATTTCAAGAACCCCCAATTTGAAACACGAAACCCTAACAATGGCAGTTCATGTTCTAGGTTATGGTTCTTAAAGAAACTGTCCAGAAACCATATATAGATCATGACTAACACAAATCAAACAACAAAATTAGTTTATATTAGCTAAATATGTGGAATCGAAAAACAATATTTTGAAGAACAAGAATGATTCGGTTAGCATGTTTCAATGCATGAAGGGATGATTTTATGATCCAAAAACGTTCAGTGATCTTCCAGGAATGATTTGCAACCTTCAAAAGCTTTGGAGATGGCTTAGAAGTAAGAATCCGATTGTGGGATTTTTTATGAAAAATTGAAGTTTTGTTCTTATTCTTGGAGGCAAGATTTCGTGTCCTTGTGATTGTCTTGAGTTTGTGTATTTGTATGGAAGAGACTTAGGTCAAAATAAGCTGGATTTTTGGGCTTTGTAGTGATTGCTTGATCATGAAGTTTCACAATTTCAAATATTGAAAAATATATCATCAAACCTTTCTAACTTTGGTCAATCTGATTTTAACTCATTCCCAATCATTCTAAATATGATTTAGATAATTTCCAATCACATATCTTGTCCAATATTTGATTTTTCATATTTATTTTATATTTAAATTGTATTTTAATGAATAAAATCAAAATAAATAATAAATAAATAATAAAAATCATAATTTTGTTGCTTTGGGTCGTGCTTGAGGTCTTTGTATGGATTGGATCACAACATTGCAAGCCCATTTGAAGAAATTTGGTTTTAAGGCCCTATTTGCTTCATAAACCTCCCAAATATTTCCCAACCTTGCAAAGGCATATCTCACTTAATTTTAAGGCTATGAGGGTTTTCTTGGACATTTTGGAAATCTAAGAGAGTCCTCTAACTAACCTCATTAGTCTCATGTCCATATCATTTATCATTTTCAAGTTATGCCCTTTGGAAGATGTTGACCTTTTGTTGACTTTTAAAATGACCTATAATGTCTTAGCTCATACCTTCCAAATGAAGCATTTTTAGACTTGGCTTGTGAGACACAAAGTTGTAGAAAATTCAATTTCCTTCAAAATGAGATTTGGATGGGAAATATTTGATGAAGCATGTGAAAGTTATGGCTAGTCAAAGTTCAGTTGACTTTTCCTATGAAAACCCTAATTTAGAAACTCCTGATTCTTGATGATCTGAAATCTCCTTGATAAATCATGATCAACCCTTGATCAAATGATGAATTTTACTTCATAAACTTGATGTTGGAAAAAAATCATGAAGTTTGACTTTGGTTTGACCACAGTTGACCTCAGTTTGACTTTTTAACCACTTTGACTAATTTTTGCATATCTGATCATCTGACTGAGCAAACCTTTTGGGAAAGCCTTGAAACTTGACATAGGGATTCTTGAAGACATATAGGATTCTATGAAGCTCACTTGAAGCCTTGGAAATCCATTTATCCTGATGAAACTCAAAACCCTAGTTTAGGATGCATTGCTTAGGAGGATGCTTTGTCTGTGGGAATTGTCAAACTTTCTGACTAATTGTGAACCTTGTGAAACCTTTAGGACACCTTGGAACACATTGCCTTGACTAGGGGAGGGAAAATTTTGGGTTGCAACAGCTGCCCCTGTTCAATTTTCTGAAACCTGAGGAGTTAGATTGGCATGTGTGTCATTCGTGACTTGGAAGGTTGAAGGGGATTGAACACAAAAGCCCAAAAATTTGCACTCGCCGGTGCGTAAAGTAATATTACTGATTGGTTATATATGTTGGAGTGGGCTTAAAGATTCCACTCAGAGGAACTGGAGATGGGCTTATAGATGTCATCCATAATATCAGAAGGTGGTAGTATCTTTATGTTGTCACTGGATGTCAGTACTAGGTCTTCGTATAGGCCGTCTCTGAATCATTTATGTAACATGATTTAAGTTGAATGTCAGCACTAGATATTTGTATAGATCGTCTCTACATTATCTCTGGGGGAAAAATAATATCCTTCACTAAGTGCCAGTGCTTAGATCTTCATATAGATCGTCTATGAACCGTCTTTAGGAACATACTTTAACTTAAGCATCATAATCAAATCTTCGTGGCGATCATCTCTGAGTTGCTTTTGGTGATATCCTGGGCTAAGTACAAGATCTTCGTATCGATCATTTATGTACCATCCCAAAGATAAACTGTTACATAGACCATTAGAAATAAATCTTCGTAACGATTATCTCTTCTGGAAAATATCCCGCATTAGGTAATAGATCTTCGTATAGACCATTTATATACCATCCCAAGGATAGAAAGAATATCAAGATTAAATCTTCGTGACGACTACTCCTGAACTTCTTCTGAAAGAATCTCTTGGATTAAGTGCCAGATCTTCGTATAGATCATTTACACGCCATCCAAAGATAATTGACCATCAGAAATAAATCTTCATAACGATTATCTCCTCTGGAAATATCCTGGATTAAGCACTAGATCTTCGTATAGATCACTTACGTACCCTTCCAAGGACAACTTGAGTATTGATCATCAGAAATGAATCTTCATAACGATTATCTCTGAATTAAGTATCAGTACTAGATCCTCGTATAGATCGTATCTGAACTGTTTCAAATTATTGATAGTGTTTATCTGCCTGCAACTACCTGTCGCTCCCACCTGATGACACAGGGCCAAGAGGGGTACAGACGCGAACGGTCAGCGAAAAGGAAGTGAGAACACACAGAAGTGAACTCAGAAAGACAAGAGTTGCCAGGTAGGCATTTTTTATCTCGGAGGAAAGGTAATGCTGCATAAACCTGGAAAGATATGGATAAGACGGTAGCGAACCAGAGGGACTGAGAAAGGGGGTTGGTTACAACCTGGGAAGGTATTAGCACCCAGATTTTCCGCCGTACTCGACGGGATCCACGCTTAAAAGATTTTTGTTTTAAAGGGGTAGTGTCAGTGCTATATGTGTATCAAAGCTGGAAAGAATTCAAGTGTCAGTGTAGAAAAGGATGAAATGCTCATGACCATGAGGCTTAAAGAATAAGGCTAGAAAGAGGGGGGAATATACAGAGACTTTTGTTCAATAACTATTAAGTTATGCCTACGTATCCTCTCGTGCAATGAGGAAGTCAGAACACCGTAGTTCGACTCAAATAGACTAAAAGATAAATTGACTTGTGAACTGCTTACTTGTCTATGCTCAAGTGTATGACCTGTCTGGCTCAGGTGCAAACTGTCTTGCATTAGACGGAAGAAGCAAGTTCTCGTTTATGAGTGAATGAGATGAGAAAAGAATCCCGAAGGAGACGATTATTGTTTGTTTTTGAGGTTTTCAATCTTTTATTGCTTTTGAAAGTTTGTCATAAGTTAATGAGCTTAAGCCTAAACCAATAGGTTAGTAAACTCATCACATCCTCCCTCTGATTAGGGGTAATGAGAATACCTTAAGTATGAAGTAAACACCTCATACTTAATCACCATGATGTAGGATTAAGATCATTGACCTACTTGTGATTATTTAGTTGTTTTTGTTGTTTTTGTTTAGTGTTAAGTAATGAGTTTAAGCCATAATCAGGGATTTAATGGACTCATTACACCATCCTAATAGAAGGATAATATATGAGAACATTTAAGCTGAGAAAGACTCCTCAACTTAATCCATGATTAGGGATTAACCTCATGACAAAACAAAGCCTTTATCAAGTGGATTTTAGTTAATGATAAGATTAGGAAGTGGATTTTATGGTTTGCAAGACAACTTGACGAGGACTTGTCCATTAACACTAGGGTTAATCCTTCTTAACCAATTATGGAAGAATTAGAACCCTAATGCAAGGCCCAAGTTACAAGCTTGATGTCTTAGTGGTTATTAAGTGAATTGATTAAAGGAGTTAAACACATTAAGGGTTTAACACTTAGGATTAAAGTTATACACTCCATCCTAATAGAAGGATGCAGGCATAAGCTTAATCACAAAGCCTTAAAACCTTTAGGGTTTAGTCCTTAATTATGAGATGAGAAGAGAAGACTCAAAGATGACACAAAGGTAAAAGCTAAATGGGGGACTAATCAAAACCCTAATTGTTATCATGCTTGGAGATCCTGGGGTTTATGAGGCTCAAGGGAGAAAGATCTTCAAGGAACCACCAAGGAGGGAAGCAGATGAGAGGAGCAAGAAGCAGAGAGAAGCAAAACAACTTGCTTCACTCAAGAAGACAAGTTGCTTGAGGAAAGAAAGTAAGATGAACAAGAATGAGCAAGCTCAATCCAAAGCACAAGATAAAATGCAGCAATGATGCATAAGAGAGATGAAAAGAGATTATGAGAAGTGAAGGCAAATTCACTTCTCAAACAACTTACCACCTGAAATGTTAGCATAAGGAATGAAATGCAATGCAAATGAGATGAAGTGTGATGATGCAAACCAAAACCAGGAGCAAGATCATGATGTTAATGATTCTAAGAGATGATACAAACATGAGGCAAGGCATGTGAATGATGAAGCAAGCATTAGGATGCAAATGAGGCATGCTTTGATCCATGGATGTTCATGAAAAGTTATGAAATGTAATGGACATACAAAGTGGCAAATGAAAGATGCAATGATCAAACATAGTTCTAATATGTCCTAAGATGTATTATGAATCATGAGGATGCACAAAATGTCATGGCAAGTCATGGTATGCAAGCAAATGAGAAATGGATGCAAAGGTAAGCACAAATTAGGGTTTATGATCAACACGCAAAGAAAAATCCAAAACCAGAAGCAAGATTCATGATAAAAATTTGAAAATGCAATCAAAGATACCCTAAGCCTATACAAACTCACTGTCCAAAGGAGGGGATCCAACTCTTAACCTAGTTAAAGTTATGAATTTCCTAAGATTGCTAGGGTTTTGGGGTACTTCATCAAGAAAAATGCTAATCAAATTGAAAATTCAAGATCAAATCAAACTAATTTTATCCTATAAACTACATGTTATGCAAGATGCAATGCAAAAAAGAATCATTGTCCAACTCTCAATGGTTAATCAGAAACAAATTTTTGAAGTTTGAAATAAAATATTGCCTTGAAATGAAATTAAATCCAATGAAAATGATCAAAAGGCATCAAGAACAAAAAAGAAATTTGGTTTGAGAGTTGGACAATGTTTCTAAATGCTATGTGAATTTTTTGGTAATTTTTAAATACATAAATGGTATTTTAATTAATTAATTAATTCCCATTAATTAATTAAAATAAACACTTAAATATTTTAAAAATACAAATTTTATGCAAAAAATAAAAATAAAAATATTTTTGTGTTCTGAAAATTCATGAAACCTTTGACAAAAAGTTTCATAATTTTTTAATGATTTTAGCTATTTTAAAATAAATGCACAAAATAAATGATAAGAAAATAAAATAAATATGAACAAGAAAGAAAGTCAACGCATCATAAGGCTGATATTCAAACTGGGAGTGGAGGGAAAGACTGGCGTGCTATCCTACGGCTCTCATTCAAACTGACTAAACCTAATTAATTAATTTAATTAAATGGGATTAGGGTTTAATGAAATGATTCAGGCCATCAAAACGCGCAGGAGTCAACAAAAGTCAGCCAGATCAAGGGTCCACATTTAAACTTTGCCCTAAACGCATTTAAAGCCCTAATCACTTTCAGGTCACCGGAGACGAGCTCCGGTCGTCTTCTCCGGTGACCCCCCTTCCCTGAAAGTTTCAAAATCACTCCCTAGGTTATTTCTGGAGCTCTAAAGCTCCAGATCACTTCTTCTCACTTCCCTAAACTCATCCCTGCCCTCAAATGGAATTTATTTCTCACCATTAACAAGATTCGAAGCAAAGTTCAAAAATGGCAGAAATTTCAGTCAGATCATACACACTCATTTCTTCATCATTTTCAAAAATACAAAGTTCATTGAACTCAGGGAATCAAACTTAACCATTTAGCAACTTAAAATAAAGCTTCTGGAAAAATGAATTTCAGTGGCTACCTGAGTTGAAGCTTTCAATCCAAGAGCTTCTGGACCAGTTCCTTGCTTTCAATCAACTCTACTGACCTCCCTCAAGTGTTTGCAAAGCTTGTTTGAAGTTTATTTTGGCTAGTTTGTGAGATTGTTCAGGTTCTGTTCAGTGAAGGGAGGAAATCGTGTTTTGATTTCAGGGAGTTTCAAGGATGAATGAGGGTAGGGAAATGATCAGGGGAGTATGCTGAGTGATCCTATGGAGTTTGTTTTTATGTTTGATGCTTGTGTGATGTGTTTCGAATGAAAATGCATAAGAGGCATAAACTTGGAACTATGACTTGGAGAGAGTTTCAGGCTTGGGTGTGTGTGTGTTGTGATGCATTTGGTCCACTTATCAATCTTGGGTAGGTCAGAAGAGTGGTTGTGCCCTATTGTGATTGGTATGGGTCTTTATGCAAAAAGTCAAGCTTTGTGTAAGAGAGGTATGGGTCAATAGTAGGCCAAGGACAATAGGGGTGTCCTGTGCAGCAAGGAATGAGGAGGGCCATGGGATCAGTTTTGAAGCCAATTCACAAGTGGATTAGGGTTTGCATGATGTTTTGCAACTTTGTCCAACTTTGGCCCTTTTGGAAATTCTTCAAATTTAAGGCATGAAATGGAATGATTCAAAGCACCATTCTGATCTTTAGAGGTCCACTTGACATGTTGTGAAGAGTTTGTGCACATTTGAAGTCTTTAGAATGCTTGATCATACCATTTTGCAAAATGCCTCTTTGGTGGAAAACTTGAAATTATGTGATTTTTCCCAACTTTGACAAGCCATAACTTTTGATCCAAAATGAATTAGAATGAGTTCTTGTACTTTTTGAAAAGGGAATGATCCATTCTACAACTTTCATGACCAAAGTTTTCTCATTTGAAGCATTTTTGAATTAAAAAGTAAGGGTTGAAAAAGTTTCCCAAAATGGCAAGTTTTCATTACAAGTCATTTTCCCAAAAAGGCAACTTTGCAAATGGCTTGAAATTCTTCAATTTTGTGAACTTCTAACATCTTCTATGATCAAATAAAGATCATACACATTCAAAATGATGAAGAACACCCCTTGGTTGGGTCATTGGGGGCCTCAGATGCCCTGATTTCACACTGACTTGCTCAAGAAGTCAACCCTTGATCAGATGCCTTCCCCATGGAATTTCTTCATGAAAATTGATATGCATGATCCCTATACCATATAGAGACCAATAGAAACAAGAATGACCAAAAAATTGGAGTTATGGCCTTTGAAACCAAAACCCTAATTCTAGGTCATTTGTGCAGTTAAGTCTGGCTCTGCTTCCATGCCATTCTCAATTCTTGTGATTCTTTGATTTTTTTGACTTTGTGGGGATACAATATGATGCTTGAACATACATGGACCCCTTTTAAGTGATTGATGACCTTTGGAGTGGCTCAAGAGGCTCTTGGATTGCTCAGATCACAAACCCTAGATGCAGATGACTTAGGAGTAATGCAGTGACTCAAAAATGTGATATGAGATGCTATGATTGAACTTATGCACATGAAGGGATCACAAGCCATGGTGTGAATGGGTGAGGGCAAATTTGGGGTGTTTACAGCTGCCCCTATTCAAACATGAGTTAGCTGTGCAGGATGTAAGCAACGGCTTAACAGGCAAACAAGATAACTTGTGGTTGAATACCAAAGACAATCCAAAATTTGCACTCACAGAATGAAGAAGAAAAGGGATATAGATTGTAAAGCAAAATAAAGTATGATTATAAAGTGCGGGCGACGGAGGGCGGCCGTCGAGCAGAGGACGATTGTTGGGGATAAAGCGATGACGGGGACGTCCGACATGCTGGGGATATAAGAGATTGTGATGGGGACGGCCATCAAGTAAGATTATCTGGGGATTACAGGTGAATGAAATAAAATGATGAGGTACGGTCATCAAAGGTGAAGGACGATCACCTAGCAGGGGACGGCTGCTCTGATGGGGGATAAGATGAGGGACGGTCATCTAATGGTGAAGGACGATCACCGGGCAAGGTACGGTTGCCAAAAGTATCACAACATAGGACGAATGCCGGATAAAAAATTCGACGATGGGTACGGCCATCGGAAAAGCATGATGAAGGACGATCATCAAGAGGTGAAGGACGATCACCTAGCAGGGTACGGCTGCTCTCAGGGTTTATCATGACATAGGACGAATGCCAGATAACAAGATCAACGACGGGGACGGCCATCGGATAAAAATGATGAGGGACGATCATCAAAGGGTGAAGGACGATCACCTAGAAGGGGACGGCTGCTAAATATCACGACATAGGACGAATGCCGGATAGAAAAGGGTTCCAATAATGGAGACTCCGCTGGGGAAAGAATGAGGGACGGTCATCCAAAGGTGAAGGACGATCACCTGGCAGGGTACGACTGCCAAATATATCATGACATAGGACGGATGTCAGATAGAAACGAAATAGTTCACTGGGATCTGCTGGGACAAGTAAACACGGACGAGTGTCTACATCCAGGAAATGAGAGGTATAAGTGTTTGGGTATTGTGTATAGACTAAAGATGCGGACGAGCATCCTTAGGACTATGATACGGACGGGTATCAGGTAGAAACGAATGCTGACACCTGTTCAGAGATGATGATACAGACGAGTACCAACTGGTTAACAAAAAACACGGACGAGTATTGATTCTGCAGGGACTCTTCTGGGGAAAAGTAGACACAGACGAGTGTCTAAATCCAAGAAGGCATAAGTGTTTGACACATGTATGGATTAAAGATGCGAACAAGCATCCTTAAGACCATGATACGGACGGGTATCAGGTAGAAACAAACGCTTGACGCATGCTCAGAGATGATGGTACGGACGAGTACCAACCGGTTAATAAAGAACACGGACGAGTGTCGAATCTGAGGGATTATAAGCGGTGTATACCAGATACGGACGAGTATCTGTATGGGTGAAACAGGAGTAATAAGTATGAGTGGTGTACAAGAGTGTTTAGCTTGCTGGGGAGAGTGACATGGACGAGTGTCAAAAGAGGAAAGTATAATGTATGGTTTACAACATGTTTCAGGTATCTATGTTGGGGAAGGTGACACGGACAGGTGTCGGGGAATTGTATATATATGTATCTGTGAGTGCAAAGGGGACGCTTTGGCTTTCTACTGGGGATATGACACGGACGGGTGTCGGGAAGTATTTGTAATATATAAATGTCTGTTTGTAAAGAATGCTCGGGCGACTTTACTGGGGAATGATGACACAGACGAGTGCCAAAAGGAGTGTGTATCTGTATTTGTGAGTGCAAAAGGGGACGCCTTGGCTTTCTGCCGGGGAATCCGGGGAGTTCCTCTGTACATCTTTGATGGATTGCCAGTATTTATAAGTGTTTGATTCAAAACATGGCTTATGATCATGCAATATGTTTGATTTTTGTCGTAATGCTCCGTATTAGACGGAATGCTACGCTCTGTGGGGAGAATATGATGCGAATGCTATGATTATGCAAAGATACCGATCCGGGATTCGGATCCCATTGCTGCGAAGATCTCTGATTGATCTGCTTGAAATGGATATCCCAGCTGGGGATGAGATCATTGGTAGATCTGACATATGGGACTCTGCTTGGGGATATAAGTCACTGATAGACCTATTTTGGTAATGAGGGACCCAGCTGGGGTTTGTAGAAGCTTTCTTCACCCTGTTGTGAGATCTTCAGACGTTGCTCTTCTGGATAGAGGCTGAAACTCTGTGGGGAGATGGTTCCCTGGCTTTTGTACTTGGCTGAGGAGGAAATAAATGGCAACTCAGCTGGGGAGAAGGCACCTCCAGTGTTCATACTGAGTGGATAATGATTTGCCAGCTTGCTGGGATGAAGTTTTCATGCCCCATGTTGTGCTTTGAATACTTGCAATCCTGAAAAGTCAGTGAAATGCACAAGTAATCCCGAGGTATCCTTTACCAGATTCCATCATAAGAGTTTAGGCACTCCTGGAAGTGAGTATTCTTCCTGCAAGCACGTATTTTTTAGAAGAGAAGCATCTGTATTTATGCAATCACTATCTTGAAGACATCGGACGTTCTTGCAAATGAAAATAAAATGTACGAGACGAAACATGACTGAAAATCTGATTTTATTAATTCATGTGCCCTGAATCGGCAAGATACAGTCAAAGAAACAAATCCCCTAAAATGAGGAGATTGTTACAAATTGAGAAATAAAAGGTATTGGCAATGTTGATGACACTTCAAGAAGCTTCCCTATGACTCGTATGACATTTGACGTTCTTCTCGTCTTGCTTTCTGAAGAAGGCTGATTCTGACCGGCGCTTGAACCTTTCGAAGCTTACCAAGTTGTGGCGATACAGATGAATTCAGAATGAAATTGTTCGCTTATTCCCTTATTTTGCATGGATCGCCCTTTCGGGTTTTCAATCCATCGGGATACCCTTTTTTGGCCTGAGTTGTCCGATGTGGCTTTTCAACTCAGTGGGTGTACATTTTTTTTGTTTATTTTTCCTTATTTTTGCCCGAGTCTTTTATTCTGTTTTTGACTCGCCGGGATGCCCTATTTTTTCCTGGACTTACATTCTGTTTTTATGTCCAGCGGGTCATTTTTATGCGAAGTATTTTTTAACTACATCTGAATTCACAGGGGACGGGAAGTCTTCGCCATCCATAGTACTGAGCATCAGTGCTCCACCAGAGAAAACTTTCTTTACTACGAATGGCCCTTCATAGTTCGGAGTCCACTTGCCCCTGTGGTCTGTATGAGGAGGGAGGAGTCTTTCCAGCACAAGATCTCCTACTTGGTACTCTCGGAGCCTGACTTTCTGATCGAAGGCTTTCTTCATTCTTTTCTGATACAGCTGCCCATGACAGATTGCAGCTAATCTCTTCTCTTCAATCAGACTCAGTTGTTCGTACCGGGATCGGACCCACTCTGCTTCATTCAACTTAACATCCATTAGTACCCGCAGGGAGGGTAATTCAACTTCGACAGGTAGGACTGCCTCCATATCGTAAACAAGCTGATACGGTGTTGCCCCAGTGGATGTTCTGATTGACGTTCGGTACCCATGCAAGGCAAACGGTAGCATTTCATGCCAGTCTTTATAAGTGACTACCATCTTCTGCACAATCTTCTTGATATTCTTATTAGCCGCCTCAACAGCGCCATTCATCTTTGGCCTGTAAGGAGAAGAATTGTGGTGTTGGATCTTGAAGTCCCGACACATCTCTGCCATCATTTTGTTGTTTAAATTGGAACCATTATCAGTAATGATTCGCTCGGGAACTCCGTATCGACAGATGATATCTCTCCTCAGAAATCGGGCTACCACTTGCCTTGTAACATTTGCATAGGAAGCTGCTTCGACCCACTTGGTGAAATAATCAATAGCAACCAGGATGAATCTGTGGCCGTTTGAAGTAGTCGGTTCAATCTTGCCAATCATATCAATGCCCCACATGGCAAAGGGCCAGGGTGAAGACATCACATTCAGAGGATTGGGAGGCACATGCACCTTATCCGCATAAATCTGGCATTTATGGCATTTTCTGGCATAGGCACAACAGTCGGCATCCATTGTGATCCAGTAATAACCTGATCTTAACAACTTCTTGGCCATGGCATGCCCTCCCGCATGGGTACCAAAGGATCCTTCGTGCACCTCGTGCATCAACAAGTCTGCTTCTGCTCTATCAACGCATCTGAGGAGTACCATATCAAAGTTTCTCTTGTACAGGGAACCGTCAATATTCAGGAAGAAACTACCAGCTAGCCTTCTTAATGTCTTCTTATCATTGGAAGATGCCCCAGGTGGGTATGTTTGATCCTCCAAGAAGCATTTGATGTCATGGAACCAAGGCTTATCATCTTTATCAACATCTGCCGAGAATACGTATGCTGGTCTGTCAAGTCTGGACACTGAAATCCGAGGTACAAAGTTGGCAGTTTGAACTTTGATCATGGATGAGATGGTAGCAAGAGCATCTGCAAACTGATTTTCATCTCGAGGGATATACTCAAGCTTGACTGTTGTGAAGAAAGTCAATAACCTTCTTGTATAATCCCTGTAAGGTATCAGATGATCCTGATGGGTGTACCATTTGCCGTTGGTTTGATTGAGTACCAGAGTTGAATCTCCGAACACAGTCAAAGTCTTGATCCTGAGGTCAATGGCTTCCTCAAGACCCATAATACAAGCTTCGTATTCAGCTTCGTTGTTAGTGCAGTTAAAGGTGAGTTTTGCCGAGAAAGGTAGGTGAACTCCTTTAGGTGTAATAAGTACTGCACCAACACCACGACCATTCATATTAACAGCCCCGTCAAACATCATAGTCCATTCTTCTTCTGGATCAGGCCCTTCAGTGTGAACAGGCTCTTTATGATCTTTTGCTTTAATGAACATGATATCTTCATCAGGGAAGTCAAATCTCATAGGCTGGTAATCATCAATAGGTTGCTCAGCAAGATAATCAGACAATACACTACCCTTGATGGCTTTTTGAGATGTGTATTGAATATCATATTCCGTTAGGATCATCTGCCATCTTGCAACCCGTCTGGTAAGTGCTGGCTTCTCAAAAATGTACTTAACTGGGTCCATCTTTGATATCAATAAGGTAGTGTGGGTCAACATATACTGTCTTAGTCGGCGAGCAGCCCACGCTAAAGCACAGCAAGTTTTCTCGAGCAATGAATAACGTTGTTCACAATCGGTAAACTTTTTGCTTAGGTAGTATATTGCATACTCTTTTCGACCAGACTCGTCATGTTGGCCCAGCACACACCCCATTGACTCTTCTAATACTGTTAAGTACATGATCAGAGGTCTTCCTTTGACTGGAGGCATAAGGATTGGAGGCTCTTGTAAGTATTCCTTGATCTTGTAAAAAGCCCTCTGGCAATCTTCGTTCCACCTGACCGTTTGTTCTTTTCTTAACAGCTTGAACAATGGCTCACAGGTTGCTGTAAGGTGAGATATGAACCGTGAAATGTAGTTCAATCTACCTAGAAACCCCCGAACTTCTTTTTCAGACCTCGGTGCAGGCATTTCTTGAATGGCTTTAACTTTATCAGGGTCAACTTCAATCCCTTTCTTACTTACAATAAATCCCAGCAGTTTACCGGATCGCACCCCGAATGTGCATTTGTTGGGGTTTAACTTCAGTTGGTACTTCCTCAGACGCTTGAATAGCTTCAACAGATTCACCAGGTGGTCTTCTTCTGTGAGGGACTTGGCAATCATGTCATCCACATAACATTCAATTTCTTTATGGATCATGTCATGGAATAATGTTACCATAGCCCGTTGATAAGTAGCACCAGCATTCTTCAGTCCGAACGGCATCACCTTGTAACAGAACGTGCCCCAGGGTGTGATGAAATTTGTCTTCTCCATGTCTTCAAGTGACATTTTGATCTGATTGTATCCTGAAAATCCATCCATGAAGGAGAACACCGAGAACTGAGCCGTATTATCAACCAATACATCAATGTGAGGTAAAGGGAAGTCATCTTTCGGGCTGGCTCTGTTCAGGTCCCGGTAGTCCACACACATTCTCACCTTGCCATCTTTCTTAGGCACAGGTACAATATTAGCAACCCATGGCGGGTAACTAGTCACAGCAAGGAAACCAGCATCCCACTGCTTTTGTACCTCTTCCTTGATTTTCATTGCCATATCTGGGCGAGTACGACGCAGTTTCTGTTTTACTGGCGGGCAGTCTTCTTTTAAAGGCAGCTTGTGCATGACAATATCGGTATCCAACCCTGGCATATCCTGATAAGACCAATCAAACACATCCACATATTCACGAAGCATGTCAATCAGTTGCTCTTTTACCGAATCTTGTAAGCAGGCTCCGATCTTAACCTCTTTCACATCTTCTTCCGTACCAAGATTAACCGTTTCGACCTTCTCCTGATGAGGAGTAATAACATTCTCCTCTTGCCTTAACAACCTAGCTAGCTCTTCAGGAAGCTCCTAATCTTCTTCAACCCCTTTATCAGCTTGATTGATTGGATTGTCAAAGTCATACGAAGTCATAGCTGTGCTGTTGTCGGTGCAGTCTGAAAGGCACTCTCTGCAAGGGTTTAGATTGTTCATTTTAGTGATCGATTTTAATCTTGTTTAGAAAGAGTGAAATGAAGTTATCATTTTGGAAAACATTGCCATTTTATTTTTGTACAAAAAGAAAAATGAAAAATAGTGAGCGGAAAAGAAAAAGACTAATTTGCAAAAGATGTCTGATATTCATTGATTGATCTGTTTGCACAAAATTACAAGATGGCCCGATTACAAAATGAGTCCTGTCATCTTGGGCAAGATGCAAGACTTGATGCATGCTTAAAAATACAGGAAATAATAATTACTCTGCAGGAGTAACCCTTATAATTTCCTGGGAAGACCAGTTTGAGATACGGATCCCCGGGATCCTTGGACGTATCCAGCTCTCCAGGTTGCGCTCATCTTCCGACTCATCTTCCAAGTTGTTCACTGCATCCGGGGTGAGCATTCCCCCGCTGACAAAACTGGGCTTCTTGGCAGCCTCTGATTGATCTTGTTGAGTTGGTTTGTAACCCAACCCAAATCTGTCCTCCTTCTTCTCCACAGGTAGCAGATTGCCCCAGCCTTGGGCAGTACCCTCTTCAACAACCTTCCTGGCTTGCTGATAAGACGTCATGGAGGTTCCCAGTACAACAGATGCTTCATTAATGTTCAGGGCCTCAAACCCCTGGCTCATGGTTTCATGGATTTCTCCATCCATCTCAATGTACTTATACGTAGCCAGATGGCTAACAAAGATGTCCTCTTCACCACAGATGGTGATGATCTGGCCTTCCCACTCGAATTTCAGCTTCTGGTGAAGGGTAGACGTAACAGCGCCAGCGGCATGGATCCAAGGTCTACCCAACAAACAGCTGTAGGCCGACTGAATGTCCATCACATAGAAGGTAATCTTAAAAGTCTGTGGGCCAATCATCACAGGCAGATCAATCTCCCCTAGCACTAATCTTTTAGAGCCATCAAATGCTCTCACCACCAAATTACTCGGACGTAATGCCAAGCCATCGTATTCTAGCTTCACTAAGGCTTTCTTTGGTAGAACATTGAGTGAAGACCCAGTGTCCACCAGTACATGATATAGAACAGCACCCTTGCACTCTAGAGTGATGTGTAAAGCCTTGTTGTGGTTACGTCCCTCAGTTGTTAAATCAGCATTGGTAAAACCCAGTCCATGACTGGTGTTGACATTTGCCACCACAGTTTCTAGCTGATTAACAGTGATCTCCTCTGGCACGTATGCTGCGTGCAAGACTTTCAATAATGCATTCCTGTGAGCTTCAGAACACATCAGCAAGGATAATATGGAGATCTTTGAGGGAGTTTGGTGAAGCTGATCCACCACCTTGTAATCACTTCTCTTTATAATTCTCATGAACTCATCTACATCTTGCTCAAAAGATGTCTTCTGAGTTTCTTTGATAATTGGTTCTTCAGGTATCACACTCTTCCCCTTTGCTTTTGCAACAGCTTCTGCTTCAGCATTAGGTCTCTGAGTTTGTGAGGCAAAAAGGCGTCCGCTTCTGGTGAAGCCTCCGCCTCCCCCAACATTATCAATCTGTGGAGAAGAGGTTGAAGAATCCAAAGTGATTTTCTCCCCGTTGTAGTAGAGGTCAGTGCCATAATGCCAAGGTATGGCATTACTGCTTTCATATGGAACGGGTCCAGGCACCGTGATGGTAACTGGACTGACTGCTGCAGAGGAAGGTACTGAAATGGTGTGCGGATCGTAGTAAATGGTGACTGGTGACCTGGCAGGAGATGCCACTATTTGTTGTTGAAAGTTGTTGTTTGGAGGAACACTTGATGGATCATAGTAGATGGTGACTGCTGAGATATCTTCATTAATTTCTGCTGGTGTTGTAGAAGATTCTGCTGAATAAATGGGTGCTGATGTTGTAGAAGAGATGGTTGTTGACATCTGATTTGTTGAAGTGATGGACGGAGCCATTGTTGATGATATTGATGAATTGATCGGAATGATTGTTGTTGCAGTTGTAGAAGAGTCAGGAATTGTTGTCAAAGGGATTGCTGGATTTGTAGGCGCTGTTGTTGTGATCTGAAGTATACCACTTTTGATAAGACCATCTATGCCGCTTCTCAAATCATCACACCCGTTGACCGAAATGTTGCAATAACCACAACCGAGCTCACACCCGGGGAACATCTGGCATTCTAGGAGCTGAGCTTTAATTTCGACCAGAGGTGTCCGAATCTGTCAAACACTGGTGATTAAGAAAGATGGCTTGTCTTCTTCAATGGCATTAACTCTTGGCCCTCCATGATTGGGCATGGGATTTTTGTTGACATTTGGTGGGGGTGCAAAGTTGAGGGCTTTAGAATCCACCAGATCTTGTACCTTCATTTGTAAAGCCCTGCATTTCTCTGTATTGTGGCCAGGTGCATTGGATTGGAAAGCACATCTGGCGTTGACATCATAATTTCTTGGGAGATTAGAGGGATCTGGTGGTGCCAATGTCCTTAATTCAACCAAGTTGAGTTTCAGGAGTTATGGCAATAAGGCAGCATAAGGCATAGGGATAGGGTCAATCACCCTATTTGCATGTGATGGTCTTTGCTGAAAGGGTCTTTGCTGTTGATTGTTGTTGTTGTTGTAGGTCCTCTGTGGCGGATACTAAACTTGTTGTTGATAGTGTGGTTGTTGTGGTGGTTGATATGTTGGTTGCTGAGGAATCAGAGCTGGAATAGTGACAGCTGCTACTGATCTGTGGACATACTGAGGCCTGCCCCTGCCAGCATGAATGGCATTTGTCTCACCGGTTCTTCTAGGTCCCATAAAAGGCTTCCTGGGATTACTTGACGAACTTGTACCATTATCAGAAATCTTACCCATCTTCAGAAGGCTTTCAATTCTTTCTCCAGCTATAACTACGTCAGCGAAGCTGGTGGAAGAAAAGGCAGCTAGCTTATCAATATATGTTCCTTGCAGAGTATTCATAAACATTTCGACCATTTCTCTTTCCGACATGGGTGGCTGGACAGCAGCAGCAAGCTGTCTCCACCTCTGGGCATATTCCCTGGAGCTTTCTCTGGAGGATTGAGACATTCCCATCAGAAGGGTTCTGTTGGGAGCCATGTCCAGATTGTATTGGTACTGTCTGATGAAAGCTTCAGCTAGGTCCTTCCAGCACCTGATAGTAGCTCTGGTCAAGTGAGAGTACCACTCCCTTGAAGCCCCAGTCAAACTGTCTTCAAAGTAAAACATCCACAGCTTTTCATCCATGGTGTATGCCTTAAGTCTCCCCAGAAAGGACTGTAAGTGGGTTCGTGGACAGGAAGTTCCATTGTACTTCTCGAAGCACGGGGGTTTAAACTTGTGGGGAATTCTTACCCCATCCACCAACCCCATATCCATGACATCAAAACCTAGGGAATTTTGAGACTCCAGAGATCTCAACTTCTCGGCAATTTCATCAAACCTCCTATCATAAACTTCATCCCCATCTCCCATTACAGTGAACTGCTCTTCTTGGGGGTCTTCCTGTAAGATCCTTCCTCCAGTAGTATTTCCTTGCACATTACCCGGGATATTGACTTCCGGATGTAGATGAGGCCCATATACTGGTGGATTAACATGAGGCTGACCCCTTTCATTGTTACTTGTTCCTCTAGTTCCCAGAGGAGGTTCTTCCGGGCTTTGTCTTTCTACCAATGCCCTCAACCTTTCTTGACTTTGAGCCAAGCCATTCATTACTTCCATGAATTGGGTCATTTGGTTTCTCATCTCCAGCCTTTCATTAGCCATCTGATTTCTGACCTCTGTCAGATCTTGCTGTACTTGGTCCATTTGGATACCAGGAAGGTTGTTGCGGGTAGGATACCGGTGCGGACGGTTGAGAGGGAACACCCGGCGGCGAGCAATAATTCCTGAACCACAACAGAGTTAGTAACAAACAAAACAAAACCTACAAAACAAAACAAAGGTCAGTATGCAATGCAGTATGCTTATTTGTTTTCCTAAGGTATTTGGCTTGGCTCTTGGTTTTGACCTTTCCAGACCCTGAGGAAGATGCTTTGATGTTGCTTGAGGGGAAGAAAAACTCAGTGAAACAAACTAACAAATATATTACAAAATGGTGGATCATACATAGTTTGTTTTTACAACATATGCCCCTGAGGGGTCAAAATACAACATAAAAGAAAAGTACATCAAATGGAAATAGCAACAAGCAAAGTAATCAAACATCTAAGCCAAACTCATCCTCCTTAACCTCCTTCAAAAGTGCTTCAGTTACAGGACCAGCCGGATGCTCTGTGATGTTCCTGATAAGAAGGTTTCTGGTGGCAATTGCAGTGGTCAGCTTCTTGTGCCTGTCTTGGTCCTTTGACCTCTTCAAACCAACCCTAAGCTTCAATTCTGAAATTTCCTTCTGGGCTGCCAGCAAAGCCTCTTGTTGCTTCTTTTCATTAGCCTCCAACTGCTCAATCCTAGCTTGAGTTCTGTTATCTTCTTGAGTGCGAGCTTCAGTGATCCTGACCCACCTAGCTTGACTTTCCTCTAGATAGAGATCAGTCCTAGCCTTCTGAAATTGGGCCTCTTTACAGACATTCTTCAATATTTGCTCTCCAGCTCTTGATTTCTTGATGTAGTCTTCTGCTTTCTCAATCTTGGCCAGATGTTCTACCTTAAGCTTCTCCAACCTCTCAATGTCTAGACGACCATCACTCCTCTCCCAGAGGGTCTTCTTTAGAGCTTGAGACAGGTTCTCATTCCTCTCTTTCAGCTTCTCAAATTCTTCCAGGATGACAGTGGCTGGAGGTGGTACTGTGGATGGTCCAGGTGCATCCTCAATGATGAAGGGCATCCCAGAAATCTGAGCCCTAGCATGAGACCATTCATAATACTGAGCTGAAGCCACATTATTGCATCTCCCAAGAATGGCCATCCCTTTGGTCTGGATGTTGTCCCAAGCCCAGGATGCTTGTCTGACAACAGCTAGATTAGGTTTTATCTCACAATACAGGGTTTCATCCAAGTCTTGCACTCTAGGAGGGTGAACCAAAGCATAGCCCAATTGTCTCTTGAACAGCAAAGGATTGTAGTTGATGCAACCCTTTACTCCTACTAGAGGTACATTGGGGTACTGCCCACAGCTAGTGATTATGTCTCTGCCCTTGGTGCTCTGGGTGCACCATCTGATGTCATCTGAAGTCAGAGCAATGAGTCTCTTAGCCCAGTTCTTCTGTTGGTGAGGGTTTAAGAAGGCATCAGTCCTGGGTAAGTGTTTGAGCAGCCAAGTGTGAAATAGAGGAGCACAGCATCTCACCAACTTTCCTCTCTGCTTCTCATTTCTTTGGTGAACAGAATAATAGAAATCCCCCAGCAATGTGGGTACTGGGTTCCTCAAAAGGAAAAGATGAATGGCATTATTGCTGATGAACTTGGGCTCATCTGCAAAAAGTATAACCCCATATATACTGAGGGCTAACAATGCACAAACTGCCTTCCATTCCCCCAAGGAGGTCTTCAGGATAGCCTGAGAAGTCAGAAAGTCTAGATGCAAACCAGGGATTCCAGCCTTTGTGGTCATGTTCTACTCAATCACAATAGGTTCCAGGTGCAGTGCTTTTGCCACTTCTCCATTGCTGGGAGAAGTCATCTATGGGTTGAAGGGGACTCCACCCCTGACAGGTACTCCAATCAATGATGAGAACTCCTCCAGCAGAGGTCCCAAGTGAAAGTTCTGGAAAGTGAAGCATCTCAAAGGAGGGTCATAAAACTGTAGGCAAGTGTGGATCAAGCTCCTCTGAGAAGGGTCTAAGTCCATAACCATATCAAGGAGCCTCCATAATGCTCTCTGAATAATGGGATGTGGTCTGGAGTGATAAGTGCCTGGACCTGCCTGATGCCAGCCAGCACAGGCTCAAAGAAATGGTATGAAATGTTGCTCTTCTTGGGTGCCATGACTGCTGATGAAGAGCTGAAAACAGATGCTGATGATGAAGACTGATACTGGAGATGAGCCACTGATAGGCAACTAATGAAGATAGCTGAAGCAGATAGCTGATGAAACAGAGGTCTATGCAGATGAAGGGGTCAAAACCAAGCCAGATGCAATGTGGATACCCTGAAAAACAAATAAACAAATGTTAAAATGATGCAATGATGAGTATGCAAATGATATGCAAGGGTTTGTGATCAAGTCGGATCTGATTACTGTCTTGATATAAAAGGCCCATGTATGTTTAAGAAAACCAGATGGAGGTTCAGAAATCCAGTAACCAAGGTGGGGGACTCAAATAAAGAGCCACAAGTCCAGGGTTAAATCACAAGAACTGTCCAAAGTAGAGTACTCTTAAACAAAAAAAGTATCAGGGTATGATGTGGCCAAGGGTTCCTGCAAACCTGTAAACAGCCCAACCCCCTCACAGGTGGTGTTCTAAAACAAGGATCCTCAGACTTGGATCAGTTATGAGAAGTGTAAACACTTCTAACCTGGAGGTACAGTGTTTACAATAACCATAAAAGATCCTCCTCTAATTCTCCTCAGTTTCTGAAGGTCATAATAAAGGTCATCCAGACTTAGCAGGCTTCCCAGATAGCCCTAGCACTACAGGAAATCTGTAGCACAGAGTTCTCAAGAAGAAACCCACATCTGAACCGTGTTTCATATTCCCGCACCAGACCAAAATGGAATGGGAAAGAACATGAACCACTCTAGCCTAGGTGTCACTTAGGTCCCAGGTATAGGACCTCAAACTCTCAGTAGAACCCCACCCACCAAAACAAAAAACCAGATCCATCCAGATGATAGTATGACAGTATGATATATAAAGCTGTAAAGAAAGCAATAAATAACTGTACATAAAGCAATGAATAAAGCAACTATATAAACACAATTAGCATATAACACCCCAGTAAACACAAATCAAACAAGCGCTAGGAGGAACCCACAAAAAGAACCAGAAGCCCTGGTTACAGTATAAGGTTCCCCAGCAGAGTCGCCAAGCTGTCGCTCCCACCTGATGACACAGGGCCAAGAGGGGTACAGACGCGAACGGTCGGCGAAAAGGAAGTGAGAACACACAGAAGTGAACTCAGAAAGACAAGAGTCGCCAGCTAGGCATTTTTTATCCCGGAGGAAAGGTAATGCTGCATAAACCTGGAAAGATATGGATAAGACGGTAGCGAACCAGAGGGACTGAGAAAGGGGGTTGGTTACAACCTGGGAAGGTATTAGCACCCAGATTGTCCGCCGTACTCGACGGGATCCATGCTTAAAAGATTTGTGTTTTAAAGGGGTAGTGTCAGTGCTATCTGTGTATCAAAGCTGGAAAGAATGCAAGTGTCAGTGTAGAAAAGGATGAAATGCTCATGACCATGAGGCTTAAAGAATAAGGCTAGAAAGAGGGGGGAATATACAGAGACTTTTGTTCGATAACTGTTAAGTTATGCCTACGTATCCTCTCGTGCAATGAGGAAGTCAGAACACCGTAGTTCGAATCAAAGAGACTAAAAGATAAATTGACTTGTGAACTGCTTACTTGTCTATGCTCAAGTGTATGACCTGTCTGGCTCAGGTGCAAACTGTCTTGCATTAGACGGAAGAAGCAAGTTCTCGTTTATGAGTGAATGAGATGAGAAAAGAATCCCGAAGGAGACGATTATTGTTTGTTTTTGAGGTTTTCAATCTTTTATTGCTTTTGAAAGTTTGTCATAAGTTAATGAGCTTAAGCCTAAACCAATGGGTTAGTAAACTCATAACATCCTCCCTCTGATTAGGGGTAATGAGAATACTTTAAGTATGAAGTAAACACCTCATACTTAATCACCATGATGTAGGATTAAGATCATTGACCTACTTGTGATTATTTAGTTGTTTTTGTTGTTTTTGTTTAGTGTTAAGTAATGAGTTTAAGCCATAATCAGGGATTTAATGGACTCATTACACCATCCTAATAGAAGGATAATAAATGAGAACATTTAAGCTGAGAAAGACTCCTCAACTTAATCCATGATTAGGGATTAACCTCATGACAAAACAAAGCCTTTATCAAGTGGATTTTAGTTAATGATAAGATTAGGAAGTGGATTTTATGGTTTGCAAGACAACTTGAGGAGGACTTGTCCATTAACACTAGGGTTAGTCCTTCTTAACCAATTATGGAAGAATTAGAACCCTAATGCAAGGCCCAAGTTACAAGCTTGATGTCTTAGTGGTTATTAAGTGAATTGATTAAAGGAGTTAAACACATTAAGGGTTTAACACTTAGGATTAAAGTTATACATTCCATCCTAATAGAAGGATGCAGGCATAAGCTTAATCACAAAGCCTTAAAACCTTTAGGTTTTAGTCCTTAATTATGAGATGAGAAGAGAAGACTCAAAGATGACACAAAGGTAAAAGCTAAATAGGGGACTAATCAAAACCCTAATTGTTATCATGCTTGGAGATCCTGGGGTTTATGAGGCTCAAGGGAGAAAGATCTTCAAGGAACCACCAAGGAGGGAAGCAGATGAGAGGAGAAAGAAGCAGAGAGAAGCAAAACAACTTGCTTCACTCAAGAAGACAAGTTGCTTGAGGAAAGAAAGTAAGATGAACAAGAATGAGCAAGCTCAATCCAAAGCACAAGATAAAATGCAGAAATGATTCATAAGAGAGATGAAAAGAGATTATGAGAAGTGAAGGCAAATTCACTTCTCAAACAACTTACCACCTGAAATGTTAGCATAAGGAATGAAATGCAATGCAAATGAGATGAAGTGTGATGATGCAAACCAAAACCAAGAGCAATATCATGATGTTAATTATGCTAAGAGATGATACAAACATGAGGCAAGGCATGAGAATGATGAAGCAAGCATAAGGATGCAAATGAGGCATGCTTTGATCCATGGATGTTCATGAAAAGTTATGAAATGTAATGGACATACAAAGTGGCAAATGAAAGATGCAATGATCAAACATGGTTCTAATATGTTCTAAGATGTATTATGAATCATGAGGATGCACAAAATGTCATGGCAAGTCATGGTATGCAAGCAAATGAGAAATGGATGCAAAGGTAAGCACAAATTAGGGTTTATGATCAACACGCAAAGCAAAATCCAAAACCAGAAGCAAGATTCATGATAAAAATTTGAAAATACAATCAAAGATTCCCTAAGCCTATACAAACTCACTGCCCAAAGGAGGGGATCCAACTCTTAACCTAGTGAAAGTTATGAATTTCCTAAGATTGCTAGGGTTTTGGGGTACTTCATCAAGAAAAATGCTAATGAAATTGAAAATGCAAGATCAAATCAAACTAATTTTATCCTATAAACTACATGTTATGCAAGATGCAATGCAAAAAGAATCATTGTCCAACTCTCAATGGTTAATCAGAAACAAATTTTTGAAGTTTGAAATAAAATATTGCCTTGAAATGAAATTAAATCCAATGAAAATGATCAAAAGGCATCAAGAACAAAAAATAAATTTGGTTTGAGAGTTGGACAATGTTTCTAAATGTTTCTAAATGCTATGTGAATTTTTTTGTAATTTTTAAATACCTAAATGGTATTTTAATTAATTAATTCCCATTAATTAATTAAAATAAACACTTAAATATTTTAAAAATACAAATTTTATGCAAAAAATAAAAATAAAAATATTTTTGTGTTCTGAAAATTCATGAAACCTTTGACAAAAATTTTCATAATTTTTTAATGATTTTAGCTATTTTAAAATAAATGCACAAAATAAATGATAAGAAAATAAAATAAATATGAACAAGAAAGAAAGTCAATGCATCCTAAGGCTGATATTCAAACTGGGAGTGGAGGGAAAGACTGGCGCGCTATCCTACGACTCTCATTCAAACTGACTAAACCTAATTAATTAATTTAATTAAATGGGATTAGGGTTTAATGAAATGATCCAGGCCATCAAAACGCGCGGGAGTCAACAAAAGTCAGCCAGATCAAGGGTCCACATTTAAACTTTTCCCTAAACGCATTTAAAGCCCTAATCACTTTCAGGTCACCGGAGACGAGCTCCGGTCGTCTTCTCCAGTGACCCCCCTTCCCTGAAAGTTTCAAAATCACTCCCTAGGTTATTTCTGGAGCTCTAAAGCTCCAGATCACTTCTTCTCACTTCCCTAAACTCATCCCTGCCCTCAAATGGAATTTATTTCTCACCATTAACAAGATTCGAAGCAAAGTTCAAAAATGGCAGAAATTTCAGTCAGATCATACACACTCATTTCTTCATCATTTTCAAAAATACAAAGTTCATTGAACTCAGGGAATCAAACTTAACCATTTAGCAACTTAAAATAAAGCTTCTGGAAAAATGAATTTCAGTGGCTACCTGAGTTGAAGCTTTCAATCCAAGAGCTTCTGGACCAGTTCCTTGCTTCCAATCAACTCTACTGACCTCCCTCGAGTGTTTGCAAAGCTTGTTTGAAGTTTATTTTGGCTAGTTTGTGAGATTGTTCAGGTTCTGTTCAGTGAAGGGAGGAAATCGTGTTTTGATTTCAGGGAGTTTCAAGGATGAATGAGGGTAGGGAAATGATCAGGGGAGTATGCTGAGTGATCCTATGGAGTTTGTTTTTATGTTTGATGCTTGTGTGATGTGTTTCGAATGAAAATGCATAAGAGGCATAAACTTGGAACTATGACTTGAGAGAGTTTCAGGCTTGGGTGTGTGTGTGTTGTGATGCATTTGGTCCACTTATCAATCTTGGGTAGGTCAGAAGAGTGGTTGTGCCCTATTGTGATTGGTATGGGTCTTTATGCAAAAAGTCAAGCTTTGTGTAAGAGAGGTATGGGTCAATAGTAGGCCAAGGACAATAGGGGTGTCCTGCGCAGCAAGGAATGAGGAGGGCCATGGGATCAGTTTTGAAGCCAATTCACAAGTGGATTAGGGTTTGCATGATGTTTTGCAACTTTGTCCAACTTTGGCCCTTTTGGAAATTCTTCAAATTTAAGGCATGAAATGGAATGATTCAAAGCACCATTCTGATCTTTAGAGGTCCACTTGACATGTTGTGAAGAGTTTGTGCACATTTGAAGTCTTTAGAATGCCTGATCATACCATTTTGCAAAATGCCTCTTTGGTGGAAAACTTGAAATTATGTGATTTTTCCCAACTTTGACAAGCCATAACTTTTGATCCAAAATGAATTAGCATGAGTTCTTGTACTTTTTGAAAAGGGAATGATCCATTATACAACTTTCATGACCAAAGTTTTCTCATTTGAATCATTTTTGAATTAAAAAGTAAGGGTTGAAAAAGTTTCCCAAAATGGCAAGTTTTCATTACAAGTCATTTTCCCAAAAAGGCAACTTTGCAAATGGCTTGAAATTCTTAAATTTTGTGAACTTATAACATCTTATATGATCAAATAAAGATCATACACATTCAAAATGATGAAGAACACCCCTTGGTTGGGTCATTGGGGGCCTCAGATGCCCTGATTTCACACTGACTTGCTCAAGAAGTCAACCCTTGATCAGATGCCTTCCCCATGGAATTTCTTCATGAAAATTGATATGCATGATCCCTATACCATATAGAGACCAATAGAAACAAGAATGACCAAAAAAATTGGAGTTATGGCCTTTGAAACCAAAACCCTAATTCTAGGTCATCTGTGCAGTTAAGCCTGGCTCTGCTTCCATGCCATTCTCAGTTCTTGTGATTCTTTGATTTTTATGACTTTGTGGGGATACAATATGATGCTTGAACATACATGGACCCCTTTGAAGTGATTGATGACCTTTGGAGTGGCTCAAGAGGCTCTTGGATTGCTCAGATCACAAACCCTAGATGCAGATGACTTAGGAGTAATGCAGTGACTCAAAAATGTGATATGAGATGCTATGATTGAACTTATGCACATGAAGGGATCACAAGCCATGGTGTGAATGGGTGAGGGAAAATTTGGGGTGTTTACACTACCCTGAAAAGAAAAGGTTAGTTTATGCAATATGTATGCATGTATGGCATGATGTACCTAAGTAAATGTTTTTATGCATTATGGATGCGTATGCTGTGATATGATGTAAATGATGTATGTATGCATCATGTAGCCTGAAGCGTTCGGATATCTTTGTATAACAACTTCCAGCTAGGGAAAATAAATCACGGTTCGTTGCTGAGGAATATGAGGACTTCGTTCCCGTTTTATTTGATAGTATGGTACTCAGAACCTCCCGTCTTCGTTCGTCGTACTTCTTATTGAAGGAATAAGTTCCTGAGTATCCTGACTGAGGATAAAAGAGATGGACATAAATCCGAGAGGAGATGTTACTTGAAATATCTGTAAAGATTACTCTATGGGGATAAACCGGCGAAGCTTCGTTGAATTCCTATCTTCGTTCGTCCTTAGTAAATACTATTACTGCATTTTATACATTTCTGGTAAACATCAATCATATTAAAAAACATACATACATTCAAACACAACCAATGGACGTTTTCGTTTAGGTAAACAAGGTAAAAGTAAATCTGGATTCAAAGATGAGATTTTATTTATTTTAGAAAGTAGCCTATACACAGGAAATTTGTACAAGGAGACAGAAATCCAAGTAAGAGGAATTCGTCGTAAAAGTTTTACAAAAACAACGAAAAATAGCTATGTGAGAAATAATCCTATTGAGTTTTAATTCCACTATTGTCATTATCTTCAAGTATCTCATCCTTTGCTGTTGAGATGGAAACGATTGGATTGATCTTTATCTGTTCGAACTTGAGTCAGGTAGCACAACTAGTTGGGGTTACATGAGTGATCCAAACGAGACATAGTCATGCGCTTTAATCCTTAACTTTTGCATGGATTGCCCTTTCGGGTTTTCAATCCACCAGGATACCCTTTTTTGCCCAAGCCGCCTTTTCAAGTTTTCGACTTGCCGGGTGTACATTTTTTTTATATATCCCTAAATTTTGCCCGAACCCTTTTGATTCGCCAGGAAGCCCTTATTTTTTCCTAGGCCAGTCAACCTAGCGGGTCTCTTTTTATGCGTAGTATTTTTTAACTATGTCTGCATTCACGGGTTGTGGGAAATCTTCACCATCCATAGTAGTAAGCATCGTGGCACCTCCCGAGAATATCCTCTTGACTACAAATGGTCCTTCATATGTAGGAGTCCACTTGCCCCTAGGATCACCCTGTGGTAATATGATACGCTTGATTACCAAGTTACCAGCCTGATATACCTTTTGCTTAACCTTCTTATTAAAAGTTTTGATCATCCATTTCTGGTACATCTGACCGTGACAAACAGTTGCCAGCCTTTTCTCATCAATCAAATTTATCTGGTCAAGTCGAGTCTGAATCCACTCATCTTCATCCAAGCCTGCATCCTTCATGATTCTTAAGGAGGGGATCTAAACTTCAATAGGTAGAACTGCTTCCATACCATAGACTAAGGAGAATGGGGTTGCCCCTGTTGAAGTACATATTGTAGTACGATAACCATGAAGCGCAAATGGTAACATCTCATGCCAATCCTTATATGTAACAGTTATCTTCTGTAGAATCTTCTTGATATTCTTATTAGCAGCTTCTACTGCCCCATTCATCTTTGGACGATACGGAGCAGAATTGTGATGCTTAATCTTGAACTGCATGCAGAGATCAGTAATCATGGTGTTATTCAGATTAGAGCCATTGTCTGTGATAATGCTTTCAGGGATGCCATACTTACATATGAGATTATTCTTAATGAATCGAGCCACAACATTATTAGTAACAGATGCAAATGAGGCTGCCTCCACCCACTTTGTAAAGTAATCAATGGCAACCAGGATGAAACGATGCCCATTAGAAGCAGTAGGCTTGATCTCACCAATCATATCAATGTCCCACATGGAAAAAGGCCAAGGAATAGTCAACACATTCAATGGAGCTGGAGGTATATGCACCTTATCAGCATAAATCTGACACTTGTGACATGTTTTGGAATGTTGATAGCAGTCAGCTTCCATGGTAGACCAATATTAACCTGCTTTCAATATCTTCTTTGCCATGGTATGACCACTAGAATGAGTGCCAAAAATCCCATCATGCATGTCTTCCATAATCTTTGTTGCTTCCTTCTTATCCACACAACGAAGCAAAGTCGAATCATGATTGCGCTTGTACAAAATTCCATTACTCAAGAAGAACTTAGCAGAAAACCTCCTTAGAAACTTCTTATCATTGACAGATGCCCCTTCAGGGAACTCCTGAGCTTCAAGATATATTTTCACTTCATAGAACCAATGTTTTGCTTCTACTCCTTCAGTGTCAATCTCATTGCAGTATGTAGGCTTCTCAAATCTATCAATAGTGATTTTGGGAGCTTCATCATCCCAACTAATCTCAAACATAGATGCCATGGTGGCTAGTGCATCTGCCAATTGATTCTCTTCTCGTGGAATATGTCCAAAGGTAATCTCTTCAAAATATGGGATTAAGGATAACACATGCTCTCTGTAAGGAATGAGATTTTCATGCTTGGTATCCCAATCTCCTTTAATCTGACTAACTACCAGGGTTGAATCTCCATATACGTCCAGGAACTGAATCTTCATCTCAATGGCAGCTTTGATACCCATGATACATGCCTCATATTCAGCCATGTTATTGGTACAATAGAAACAAAGTCTTGCAGTAATTGGGGTATGACAACCTTCAGGGGAAATAATCACAACACCAACACCATTACCTAGTGCATTAGAAGCTCCATCAAAAACCATAGTCCATCGGGATCCTTGTTCAGGTCCGTCATATTGTCCAGGTTCTTTGGTAATAATCATAATGTCTTCATCAGGGAACTCAAAACTCATTGACTAATAATCATCTACTGCTTGGTGATCCAAATGATCAGGTACCACATTGCCCTTAATGGCCTTTTAAGTGGTGTACTGTATATCATATTCTGTTAAAATCGTTTGCCATCTCGCTATTCGTCCGGAGAGAGCAGGTTTCTCGAATATGTACTTGATTGGATCCATCTTTGAAATCAACAACGTAGTATGAGTCAACATATACTGTCTTAGTCGGCGAGCAGCCCATGCCAAAGCGCAGCAAGTTTTCTTGAGTAGTGATTATCTTGTTTCACAGTCGGTAAACTTTTTGCTAAGGTAGTATATTGCCTGCACTTTTCGACCAGACTCGTCATGCTGCCCCAACACACACCCCATTGAATTGTCTAACACTGTTAAGTACATAATCAAGGGTCTTCCATCAACTGGCAGCATCAAGATTGGAGGTTCTAGGAGATATCTTTTGATTTCATCAAAGGTTGTCTGGCACTCGTCATTCCATTCCATTACCTGATCTTTCTTCAACAACTTGAAGATTGGCTCACGGGTAGCATTTAATTGGGAAATAAACCTTGCAATGTAATTCAGTCGTCCCAAGAAACCTCTAACTTCCTTTTCAGTACGGGGAGCAGGCACCTCTTGTATATCTTTTACTTTTGCATGATCCACTTCAATACCTTTTCCACTGACAATGAAACCCGGGAGTTTACCAAACCTAACTCCAAAAGTACACTTGTTTGGATTCAATCTTAACTTGTATTTTTTCAACCTCTCAAACAACTTATGCAGGTGATCAAGGTGTTGTTCCTCATTCTGGGACCTGGCTATCATATCATCCACATATACCTCTATCTCATGATGAATCATATCATGAAACAAGGCCACCATAGCACGCTGATATGTTGCCCCAGCATTCTTCAAACCAAATGGCATCACCTTATAACAAAAAGTGCCCCACTGTGTAACAAATGTAGTCTTTTCCATATCTTCAGGTGCCATCTTGATTTGATTATAACCAGAGAAACCATCCATGAAAGAGAATACATTATGTTGAGCAGTGTTATCTACCAAAACATCAATATGTTGTAGTGGAAAGTCATATTTAGGACTGGCCTTGTTCAAATCCCTGTAATCCACACACATGCGTACCTTACCATCCTTTTTAGGTACTAGTACCACGTTTGCAACCCATTGAGGATTATAAGTCATAACTAAGAACCCTGCATCAAATTATTTCATTACCTTTGCTTTAATCTTTTCTGACATTTCAGGACGCATGCGACGAACCTTTTGCTTCTTTGGACGACAGTCTTCTTTTACCGGCAGACGATGAACCACAATGTCAATATCCAACCCTGGCATATCCTCATAAGACCAAGCAAAGATCTCCATATAGTCACGTAACATCTGGATTAGTCTGTTCTTAACACCATCCTCTAATTCAGCCCCTATCTTGACCTCTTTCCTGTTTTCCTCCGTTCCCAGATTCACAACTTCAATTGGCTCTTCATGTGGCTGTATAGCTTTCTCTTCTTGTTGTAACAACCTAGCAAGCTCTACAGGTACTTCACAATCTTCCTCCTTTCCATCTTCAGCTTGATAGATCGAATTCTCGAAATTATAATTGGCAATAGTAGAACTGTTATCAACAGGATCCAGAGTAGATGAGGATCTGCATTTTAGTGATGTGGGTGTGTGTAAGAACACATAGGTGATAAAACAGAAATAAAAAATAAAAGAAATAAAAGGAGCACAATTTTTACGAAAACGAAACGTCCATTGATTTTTATTGAATGAAGTATGCAAATGACATGACATCCAGAAACAAGCATACCATTGTGCCCCGGGCAAGACACAAGGCTTAAAAGTCTAATCGTTCGAAATTACAAACTTAAAATAAAAACACAGTAATAATATTTACTCCTGACTAAAGGAGATAGGAATAACGTCTTCAGTCTTCCAATTGTTGAGCCCATCACCCATGGTAGAAAAGATCCAATCATCCAGGTTGTAGTCTTCATTACAGTCACCCACAACATTGATTTGATCTCTTATGACCCCTTGATTGGTGATACGAACAACACGAGCACGAAGAACAGTCCTCTGAGATTCTGCAGTGAAACCCAAACCCAACTTGTCAGACTTGTAAGGGATGTTGGGAAGTTGACCCCAAATAGCAGAACCACCTTTTACAACCACAGCCTTAGCATCTTTGAGAGAGGCCATTGCAGGAGGTATGTTAGTAACCATAGGAACTCCTTCAGAAGCGGGGATAGACTGAGGAGCAGGAGCAGAGAAAGGAACAACTTCAAATGTTTGGCACGGAGTTTCAACCATCTCACCCTCCATTTCTACATATTTGAAAGTATTCACATGGCTCACCATGTACTCTTCTTCACCATAGACAGTGACAACTTTGTTCTTCACCGGATATTTCAACTTCTGATGCAAGGTGGAAGTCACAACACCTGCCCCATGAATCCAGGGGCGTCCAAGCAAACAAGAATACGCATGACGAATATCAATCACATAGAAAGTAGATTTGAAGACTTGAGAGCCTACTTTGATTGGAAGGTCTACTTCTCCATGTACCACTCTTCTTGAACCATCAAAGGCCCTTACCACCACATCACTTGGTCTTAACACAACATCTTCAGGACTGAGCTTGTCCAGAACCTCTTTAGGGAGCACATTTAATGAAGACCCATTGTCCACCAGTACATGCGACAAAGTAGTGCCCCTACATTCAATGGAGATATGCATAGCTCTATTATGATTCCTCTTGGCAGGAGTCAGATCAGCATCAGAAAAGCCCAAACCATTATCACTAGATAGATGTGCAACACAATTCTAAAATTGATCCACAAAAATCTCATTTGGCACATGAGCAGTCTTTAAGAATTTGATTAAGGCTTTAGCATGAGCCTCAGAGCACAGCAGCAAAGATAACATGGAGATTTTGGAGGGAGTATGCCTTAGCTGGTCAACAATATCATAATCACTCTTGCGAATGATCTTCAATACTTCTTCCTTCTGTTTAGAAAGATTTTCAGCAGTCAGTGCCTCAGTTTGCACAGGTTCAATCATAGGACCCTTGCCTCGGGCATCAGTACTTGGCCCAGCAGTGGAGGTAGTAGTTGGAGTAACTGCACTTTTGTAGGTAGCTTGAGGGGAGAAAACTCTTCCACTTCTAGTAATCTTACTAGATCCAGCAATATTGTCAATATCAAGACCAACATCAGTAACAGGTGCATCAGCCAGAGGTTCTTGCTTGACACCATGGATATAAACATCAGAACCATAATTCCAGGGTATAGCTTTATCAGAAGTATAAGGAACAGGGCCAGGAGTGGTAATGATCATGGGAGCCATTCTAACTTCAGCAACAGTCTTCACAAGGCCTTCAGCAGTAATCCTGATAGGACCTTTAGAAGTGATCCTGACAAGGCCTTTGGAGGTAATATTCACTGGCACTTTATCAACCATACCTATATCTTCAAGCTTCGTACTTCGAGTCAGATGTTCACACATACTTTCAACAGAAGGTGTCCTCTCAAACAATATAGTGTAATTGTCCATGAGGCGTTGAATACCATCTTTCAATTTCCAGCAGCTATCAGGTTTGTAGGCACAATAGAAACAGTCTTTATTGCAACCTGGAAAGAATCCAGCCTGCACCAGCTTCTTCTTGATAATGGATAGAGGAGTAGTCACATCTGCTACTGAGGAAACATAGGAAACCTCATCAACAGTATTAACAGTCTTCTCATGATTGGGCATAAGAGCAGTGATCACATTTGGGGTCCCAGGAGGGTCAAATTCAATTTCCCCAGCTTCAATCATGTCTTGAATCTTGTTTTTCAACACCCAGCAGTTGTTGGTGTCATGTCCCAGACTATTAGAATGATATGCACATCTTCCATTAGGATTGTACCGAGGAGAGGATGTATTAGGATTCTGAGGAGGATCCCTCAAAGTAATTAGTTCCCCT
Organism: Lathyrus aphaca; assembly: GCA_963966055.1. Classification (NCBI taxonomy): domain Eukaryota; kingdom Viridiplantae; phylum Streptophyta; class Magnoliopsida; order Fabales; family Fabaceae; genus Lathyrus; species Lathyrus aphaca. Next base: position 303,697,387 of record OZ014522.1, read on the forward strand.
TTCAACATGTGTTGCAAGGCTTGGGCCAGTGACATGTTGATCTTGGTGAACTATCTTCTAGGCTTCTATTGATTGTTTTGTTGTTGCTCTGGTGCTGCATAGGCAGGGTTGGAGATGTGAACTGCTCACACAGATTGGTGACTCCTATTACGACTATGTTGACCATACACAACATTAGACTCCTTTTTTCCACTAGGGGGCTTCTTAGCAGTGATTGGTGAAGAGACATCCACCTGTATCTTACCACTTATTATACCACTCTCCACACGTTCTCCAGTCATTATCAGCTCAGTGAAACCAGATGATGAGCTTTTAATGAGGTGACTATAGAAAGGACCATTCAGCGTACTCATAAACATATCCACCAGCTCCCTGTCAGTCAGAGGAGGTTGAACTCTGCCAGCCAGGTCATTCCATTTCTGGGCATACTCTTTGAAACTCTCCTTAGCACCCATAGACATGCTTTGGAGCTGCATGCGAGTTGGTGCTAAATCAGCATTATATTGGTATTGCCTATAGAAGGCCTCAGCAAGATCATTATAATCACGAATATTAACACTTTCAAGTTGATAATACCATTCCAATTGAGCTCCAGATAAGCTCTCTTGGAAGAAATGAATCAACAATTTCTTATCAGCAGTATGTGGTTGAATCATCCGGACATAGGACCTTAGGTGCAGCTTAGGACATGAGACACCATCATACACCACAAAAACAGGAACCTTGAAGCCAATAGGTATAACCACTCCAGAAACTAAACTCAGATCTTCAAAATCAAGCCCAGAAGATTTTTGTAGCTCCATAGCGTTCATTCTGTCTACCAACATCTTGTACTTCTCCTCACTAGCAGGATCATGATAATAATTTGCCTCAGAATCAGAATCTCCCACAGTATCATGGAGACTACCTCCCTCTTTCTCAGAATTCTCAGACTTAGAATCCTCAACCTCTTCCTTTGTCTTGATAGGACCTCTGAATCTTCTTCCTAGGTTGATAAGGCCTCCTGATTTTCTAGTCTTCTTCTTCTTCTTAGCCAGCAGTGTCTTCAACTCATCTTGTCCCTTGGACAAGTTCAAGATCAGCTCTTGGAATTGTGCATTCTGAGCCTGGAGATCTTTGACAGTCTGTTCAAGATCCATTTCTGCTGAAATAAACAGCGAGAAGATAAGATACCTATTCATAAGAAACCTGTGATGCAATGATATGGTATGTAAATGCATATGCAATGTTTTCAAGGACCGCGGGATTTAAATTTGTTTAAACAACCAGAAAGTAGACTTTTATTAGTAACCAGTAAACTTGTTTGCCTCTTGGGCTTACAACAAAAATGAAATGTATACAAAGATGGGGTTTTAAGTCTCCTATGGACGTTTCCTCTTTGTGTTGAGGTATGAGTTGAGATTCCGCTCATCGTGAAGTTATCTTGTCAGCTCCAGGATTCTTTCTTGACTAGCTTTGAAATGAGTCTCAAACGTATCCCTTTTCTCTTTCAACTGGATCCAGGACCTCTGTAACTCTTCCATGTCAGTGGGCATGTATGGATGAAGAATGATATAAGGAGTATCTCCTTCAGCAACAGGCTTCATGGTAACTGGCAGGATAGCAGGATATGGCATCATAAGAGATTGAGCATGTGCCCGTACCCATCTGAGATAAGGTTCCATAGGAATAGTGTACTTTGGTTCCAGAGTCTTGTTGTCAACCTTGTTCACTTTACCCCAAGCTCGTATAAATCTTTGATAGTAACCTTGCAGATTGTTGTCGTAGTCGAACATAATACCCTGAATAAGCATGTCATGAGGACCATCACTCCGAGCATAACCAAACTGACGTAGAGCTAAAGAAGGATTGTAGGTAATGCCCCCTATTATGCCAAGGAGTGGAACATTGGGGAATTCCCCACAACGGTCAATGATAGTAACATTCTCCATAGATCGAGAGCACCAATGATTATCTGAATGAGAAAGTGACATAATCCTCTTGGACCACCTGAACCCTTGTTCATTCTTCAACACTAATCGAGGAAGGTGAGAAATAAAACACCTAGACAATAGAGGTATACAACACATCAGAGTTCCTCGTACCTTTGTAGTAAGGGTATGGATAGAATGTAAAATGTCTCCAAGTAATGTAGGCACTGGATTATGAGTCAGAAATATGTTGATGGCGTGTACGTCTATGAACTGGTCTGGATTAGGGAACAACACTAAACCATAGATCAATAGGGCTAAGATCTCCTCAAAAGCATCATAACTCATAGCCTTCAGGAACACTTGAGCTTTCTCTACCAATACCTTAACAAGGATACCCTTAACTCCACTTCTCGTTTCTAGGACAATGTCTGATTTCTTCAAATGTAAGGCTGCAGCAATAATCTCAGGTTTAGGCTCTTTCTCTAAGCCTGTGAAAGGTCTCTGATTGAGGATAGGTATACCCAACAGTTTGGAGAACTCTTCCATTGTAGGAACCAGCTGATAGTCGAGGAATGTGAAGCAATGATGTTTAGGATCAAAGAACTGAAATAGGACACCCATCATGTCTTCATCTAACCCTGAAGTGACTAGATCCAGTAGGTGACCATGCATCTTGATGAACTGGGAGTTTTCAGAAACTTGAGAGACCAATTCCTTAAGCTTAGGAGGTATTGCTACAAAGTTGATCCGGATAGTATTCCTACGAGCAGAAGCCATGACCTGTAACAAAGAACAAAGATAAATCCTTTGGTCCTTGAAATGGTTAGTGAAAATGCTATCCTTATGATGCATGGTGATGTTATGATGTTATGCTCAATCACAAACATGTGGCACACACAAACAAGTCACACAATAGCCTTAGGTTTGAAGGCTTGCATGAGGTTTAAAGGTAAGTACCCTCCCCTAAAGTTTAGATGGTTCATCTTGTCCTATAAAAGTAACCAGGTTCTAAGGGATCTCAATATCATTGATCCTTCACAAGGGTGGTTGTTCAGTAGGCAACTTACTTGCCAACCAAAACCCTCCAAGTTTAGGATCACAATGAGCGTAGTATCGAGTATCAACCAACTTCAGTCTTCACCAAAGTCGGCTATCTCACTACTTTCTAAAGGCCAAGATGGGATTATTAGGGTTCTAAAAGTCAGATAGTGTATTGACAACATATGGCAGCCTCGTATTATCCTCAACTTGCTTAAGGAACATAAGCACCAACCAAGAATTAAGTCACACTAACTATGGCCACCAGATCAACCATATCGGTATACGCCGTACAGTTTCCTTGGTCTATTGCCATTTACCTAAGGTACACTAGATCCGGGTTAGGATCTTTCACACATAAAGCCCAACAAGTAATATAAAGCAAACAAGGCAAACAATTTAAATGATCTAATTCCTAAGGGTACCCCTCTTTTATTAAATCCCCAGCAGAGTCGCAAGTTCTGTAACACGGTGGAAGAACTGACTTTTAGTCATGTTGCGGATAGCAAGAGTCGCCACCGACTTTTATTTTATCCAAAAGGAAAGGACATAAAAGAACAGGAAAGAACTATTTTTTAAAGACTTGAGTTCGGGGGGTAGGTTATACAAAGGGAAGGTGTTAACACCCTTTATATCCATGGTTATCCATGGGCTCTTAGTTACTTAGCTCACTTTGTTTGTTTGCAAGAGAGTAGTGTGTGATTAGAAAAATTCTAAGTACTTTGTAATGATCCTCGTATGGATGTATACAAAGCCTTGTTTTTTTAAAATTGTTTGAAAAGTGGGGTGTAAAGAGTATTTTGTAATGTGAGCAAGAAACTTAAGAGAAACCTACCCTAGATTAAGTCTTTCATATTCTCGTATAAGGCAACTGAGAGGCAACCCTAGGAAGTGCAAGATGGCGATGAAAGATCGACTTACGTGTGTGAGTGTTTATATTCAAATATTTATCTTATTTAAGTTAATTTTCTTTGTTAATTTTAATTACAATCATGTTATACACACCCTAAATTACTAACCATACAATAAATATATTTACAATAAATAAAGCAAAAATATAAACCTATATATATTAAAAGGCTTTGGGACAATTACAATATAATCTAGAAATAATAATAATGATAAATAGAATAATAATAATAATAAATAAGCAATAATTAAATATTAGTAATAATAAAATAAGAATAAAGGTTAGAATAATAAAATAAAAGAAATAAGAATTTTAGCAAGAAAAAATTAGTTATTAGAAAAGTTTTTAAGAATTAATTAGAAGAATAAGATTAATAATAATAAACAAATAATAAACTATTTATATATTAAAATAATGATTAATGATTTAACTATGGTTTAGAAAAAAAAATTAATTAGGTTAAATAGTAGGGTTAAGAAAATTAGGGTTAATGAAATTAATCTAAAACTAATTAGTTAATTTATTTACAAAAATATATACATGAGAATAATAAATATAAACATATTATAAAATAAATAAAAACAATTTAAATTTAAGAAAATAAATTATGATTTTGAAAATATAAAGTTTTTTATAAGAAAATATTATAATATTTATTTAGAAATTATTTTTATTAAGAAATAAATGAATTGAATAATATAAACAAATAAAACACAAAAAGAAATTGAAGGAAAACAAAATACTTGGGGCTGGGATTAAGAGGTATTCTAACACCTATTAGGATCTAAATTAAGCTACGAATCTAGCTTCTAACAAACAAAATGTGCAAATCGCAATCAAAACGAAATTGAACGGTAAAACGCAAACACATAATCAATGAACATGCGAAGAATGTCGTTACAGCGAGATGAAGGGAATAAGTTAAAGTGAAAAGTGGTTTTAGATCACCAACCTACGAAGCGGAGGATTGCTCTGGTGAGTGTTGCAGTGTAGATCGAAGTGCAAACAAAGAAGAAAACCGAAGATCCGCGAATGCAAAATAAATGTGATTCGATCTTGATGTTTCTTGATTAATCACTTCCAACGCTAAAATATCACTCCAAAAACAGAAACACTTCTTCAATTAAGCTCTAATGTTGATGATTGATGAAGGTTTAGCTTCAAGTTCTTCAAATTCCAATGAAGAATTTGAAGAACTTCTATGAAGAAGCTCTTGGTGAATTTGGTGATAAAGTGGGAGAATTGAGAGAGAAATGAGAGATTGAAGATGAAAATGGTGAAAATTAAATTCCAACCCCTTGCTTTGGAATGATTAGGGTTTATTTAGTGTTTCAGTTTGGACTTAGGTTAGGTTGGGAGCTTGCTTGGGCATTAGGTTAGGTATAGAGTTAGTTAGGGTTAGTTGGAGTTCTGGAATATTCCTTGGAATATTCCTTGGAATATCCTAGAAGAGTCTAGAGTGTGGTAGACACTTCTAGTGAATGGAGAGAAAAATGTGAAGTGTGAAGCCAAAGTGAAAATATGAAGGAAAAAATGGAGGGAATGGTGAAAAGCAACCAATTTTTGAAATATTTTTCCCATAATCCGCACCCGTTAACCGGTTAACCAAATGCGTTAACCGGTTAACGGAAGTAAATTTTGAATTCTTCATTTCTTTAGATGCACTTCATGGAATTAGCTTGGATTATTTTTGTAATATCATTTTCTCCGTCTTGAGCTCCAAACTTGCTAAGCCTTTCCCAATCACATGCCTCGTGCACATGCAAATGCTCATGATTTATTACTATTTTTTATTATTTTTTGAATGCGATGTGATGCTTGGACGATCATGTAAAATGGAGAATCATAAACCACTTGAGGTTGGAAATAAATTAAGAGGTCAAATTTTAGGGTATTACAATATGGAGGTGTGTTATCTGCGTATGTTCTAGCTGACATTAAAGACAGGTCGAAAAAGGACATTATACTGATTGACAAACCTATCAGAATCTGAAGATTTAAAAGTAGAAAGTTTCTAGATGACTTTCCTATGATAACCAAAGAAGAATCTCCAGAGGTCATCAGAATTCTCATTCAAAAAGCTGAGAATGAGTGTGGTGTGACCATTTCTCAGGATCATCTTGATCATTTTCCTATAAGGTCTCAGAATGAGTATGACTCTAGTAGAAAAGGAAAGAGGGTTGTAATCACTTATGATAATGTGAAGAGTCTGAGGAAGAAACTGAATCTCACACACTTGTAAGAAAGAAACTAAAGGGAGATGCTCAGAAAGAAGTGCATAAAGAGGAATACATATTTGTTCAGAAAAATGAAAAGAAGAAAGATTTGCATAGCTCCAAGGAGGCTTTGGAACAAGAGGTTAAATAAATAAAGGGAACCACTAAGATCCTTCCTACTAAGACAATAGGAGGAATATCTGGCAGTAATGAATACAAGGGTTCTATTGCATCCAAGAAAATGAAATTGTAAAGTTTGAGCCAAATAGAAGAAGAAAGAGAAGCAAAAAGAGCTCAAGTTTTGAAGGGAGTCAAGTAGCTTTTCACTGCCTTTATATTGACTGGTATTGATATGGTTTTTGAAGAAATGGTTAAGCAAAATCTCATTGATGAATCAACCAAAATCTTAAAGGAAGGAAGGGAGATCTTAAGAGAGTGATTGCGACTTTACGTGTCTGTCGGATGAGGGTTCGGTTCGGCGTCTCAAACTTAAGAAATGTTCTACTTCGTCGATCAGGGGTTCTAAGTCTCTACCTCGGGAGTGAGTATTGGGCATACAATCGACAAAGAAAAAGAGTAAATTTATTTCCCTAGTCTAGATGACGCAACAACTTAATACACTATTGACTAATTCTAAGTCCCTGACAATGGTGCCAAAAACTTGATCGCGACTCACCAAGTCTAACGGTTACTAACTGCAAGTGCGCAATCTATAGCTTAGTAATAAAAGATATTAATCCCACAGAGACTTGATAATCAACCTAGTGTAGTCAGGTGTTGCTATGTTTAGCTAAGACGAGCGATGTTTTGGGTTTTAAAGGATTAAGAATTAACTAAACTAATGATATAAATTATTGATACGTAATTGATTTCGCCTTCGTGAATTCAATAGAGGGTCGGCTTGTTAAGGTTTATTAAGTTATCTCTCCGTAGAAACTCTCGGTTTAAAAGTCCTCGACTCACACTCTCGTGGTCTTGCCTAATACTATACTCCTAAGTTCAATTGAGCGCTCTCGCTGTGTCAATTCAAGTTAGAAATACTTTTTGGAAACCTAAAGGTTCTAATTAGTTTTAAAGTGCTCTCGCTGTGTTTAAAACTAATGCTCAATTTCAGCTAACTGACTAGAATCTCACACTCTCGTGGTCTTAATCCTAATCTTTTAGACTCTCTTACTTTCGCAATGAAAGTGAATTAAAATAAGAAATCGAAACCAGATTATAACTTAATTTAAGGTTTTAGCCTAAGTCTATCGAATTCATTCCGGTTTATACAATTACATACCGATTAACGGTTTAAGCTAACATAATAAATAAATAAAGGTGGAAGAAGAAGAATTTCATAATGTAAATAAATGTGATAATAAATAAATAAAATAACATTAAAATCAGAACCCTGGTTGCAATATCCTTGATCAACCAAACTTCGAAACTTGAACGAAAACAAAAATGTAGTGGCTAGAAACAATAAAAATGGTGATAGTTTCCTAATGGAGGAAACTATCCCTAGGGTTCGGTAAAATAAATAAAAATAAATGCAATGCAGAAAATTAAAGGCGAACTTCGCAGAACAAAAACGACAGAAATTGGACGTCAAACGAAGCTCTCCCGGTGCAGTGGAGGAGAACTCTATTTATAGATGTTGTGATGGAGTTTGTTGAGAGAATTACGGTTTGGACTTCGATTGGGCTTTTGACTGGGTTTGTGAGACTGTGTGGATTAGGGTTGAGGAAATTTCTTTGCATTGACGGAAGAATCTCACTTCTATTGACTTTGTGTTGCTTCTGTTATGGGATTTACGTTACTAAATCATTAAATTTGAAGCGAGCGTCATAGATTTGAAACGGGCAACTTAAGGTATGAAACGACCAACTCAGTGCCCAGTTGGGCGTCTAAGTGAGTGAGACAACCGTCTCAACAATGAGACAACCGTTTGGATGGTGAAATGCAGAAATGCATTTTCTGTCATTTTTCCTTCTATTTTCTTTGTTTCTTGCCTTAAAATCTTCCTTTTCACATTCTTGCCTCCAAACGACGTGTCCGATCGAATATCTGCAAAAAACACAATATACGCGTAAAATAGTCCAAAACAAATAAATAAATATGTTAATTAATCAGAAATCCTATTAAATAATCGATATGAATTCGAGTTATCAATCACCTTACTACAAATTGACCTAAAGAAAAACACAATTTAGTTATGGCGCTTCTTACTTTTTTTGGCAAAATAGAACGTATACCTATTGGTAGAAAATGTTCCATTATAACATGAAAATCATGTGTTTTTAAACTCTTCAACTTGAGTTCTTTCATAGACACAAGTCTTCTAATATCTGAAGAGTATCCTTCTGGAACTTTAACTTCACTCAAAAACTTACACAATATTTTTTTCTCCTTTTTAGATAGAGTAAAAGCAGAAGGTTGTAGATATGTTCGTCTTCCTTTCTTCACGAGTGCTAATTCAGTTCGTATTCCCATTTTTAACATGTCCTCCCTTGCTGTAAGGCCATCCTTAGACTTTCCTTTTATATTGAGTAACATACCAATAACACTTTCAAATATATTTTTTTCAATATGCATAACATCGAGAAAATGTATCACGTATAAAGACTTCCAATATGGCAATTCAAAAAATATCGACCTCTTCTTCCACCTACCTTTGACAACCTTATATGCAAAAGGCTTGCCAAACTCAGTACGCACATCTTTAACCTTTTCAAAAACTTGGTCACCTGACAATGTAGGTGGAGCTTTACGTTGTTCGGTGTCTCCATTGAATGCTTTTCTCTACCCACGGTAGTGATGTTTAGAATTTAAGAATCTATGATGACCGAGAAACATATTCTTCTGACAAAGTTCCAATCATGTCGTATCGGTTCCATCTTCACAAATAGGACACACACATTGACCTTTAATGTTATACCCATATAGATTCATGTATGCTGGAAAATCATTAATTGTGCCAAACAACATTGCCCTCAAATTGAAAATTTCTTTACTATATCCATCATAAACCTCCACACCATTCTCCCACAAAATCTTTAAATCTTCGATCAAAGGTGTCAAGTATACATCTATGTCATTCCCTGGTTGTTTAGGCCCAAAAATTAACATAGATAACATCATGTACTTACGCTTCATACATAGCCATGGATGTAGGTTATAAATCATAAGAATTATAGGCCATGTAGTATGTGAGATACTTTGAAGACCATGTGGGTTCATTCCATCAGTAGATAAATCTCAAGCAAAGGTTTCTTGCTTCTTCTCCAAAGTCAGGATAATCATTATCAATTTTCGACCATTGTGGTTAATCAGTCGGATGTCGACACTTTCCATCAATAATTCTTTCATCTTCATGCCAATTCAGGTGTCTTGCATTGGTTTCACTATGAAACATGCACCTAAATCTCAAAATTATAGGAAAATACCATAAGATTTTTGTTGGAGACAATTTTTTCTTATATCGAGATAAACCGCATTTAGGGCACTAAGTTAATGATGCATATTCGTTTTGAAACAAAACACAATCATTTGGACAAGCATGTATCTTATCATAGCTCATGCCAATAAAGCACAACAATTTTTTTTGGCCTCATAGGTTCGATTAGGAAGAACATTATCCTTCGGTAGCATTTCTCTCATAAGGGACAACAACTCTGTGAAACTTTTATCCAACCATTCATTGCATGCCTTTATGTTGTACAACTTTAATACCGCAGACAGTCTTGTGAATTTACTGCAACCTTTATATAATGGTTTCTCTGCATCGCTTACTGTCGCTCCCGAAGATTTGCATCCCGGTACAAGCGCGAACGGTCGGTGAAAGGAGGAATGAAGGTGAAGTGAAAAGAGTCGCCAGCTAGGCATTTTTATCCCGAAGGAAAGGTAATGCTGCATAAACCTAGAAAAAAGATGGATAAGACGGTTGCGAACCAGAGAAACTGAGAAAGGGGGTTGGTTACAACCTGGGAAGGTATTAGCACCCAGATTGTCTGTCGTACTCGACGGGATCCACGCTTGAAATTTTGTGTTTAAAGGGGTAGTGTATGTGCTATCTGTGTGCAAAAAGCTGGAAAAGAATGTACAAGTGTCAGTGCAAAAGGTGTGAATTTCTCAGGAATGAGGCTTAAAAGAGTAATGCTGGAAGAGGGGGAAAGAGACAGAGACTTTTGTTCGATAACAGTTAAGTTATGCCTACGTATCCTCTCGTGCAATGAGGAAGTCAGAACACCGTAGTTCGACTCAAAGAGACTGAAAGATGAATTGACTGATGAACTGCTTGCTTGTCTATGCTCAAGTGTATGACCTGTCTGGCTCAGGTGCTAACTGTCTTGCATTAGACGGAAGAAGCAAGTTCTCGTTTGTGAGTGAAGATGATGAGAAAAGAATCCCGAAGGAGACGATTATTGTTTGTTTTTGTATTTTCAATCTTTTATTGCTTTTTATTTTTCATAAGTTAATGAGCTTAAGCCTAAACCAAGGGTTAGTAAACTCATCATATCCTCCATTTGATTAGGGATAATGAGAATACCTTAAGTATGAAGTAAGCACCTCAAACTTAATTACCATGATGTAGGATTAATATCATTAGCCTACTTGTGATTATTTAGATGTTTTTGGTATTTTGTTTAGTGTTAAGTAATGAGTTTAAGCCATAATGAAGGATTTAATGGACTCATTACACCATCCTAATAGAAGGATAATAGATGAGAACATTTAAGTTGAGGAAGATACCTCAACTTAATCCATGATTAGGGATTAACCTCATGACAAAACAAAGCCTTTATTAAAGTGTATTTTAGTTAATGGTAAGATTAAGAAGTGGATTTTATGGTTTGTAAGACAACATGAGGGGGACTTGTCCATTAACACTAGGGTTAGTCCTTCTTAACCAATTAAGGAAGAATTAGAACCCTAATGCAAGGCCCAAGTTACAAGCTATTGTCTTAGTGATTATTAACATGGATTGATTAAGAGGTTTAAAAAAATCAAGGGTTTAACACTTAGGATTAAAGTTATACACTCCATCCTAAGAGAAGGATGCAGGCATAACCTTAATCACAAAGCCTTAAAACCTTAAAGGTTTAGTCTCTGATTATGAGATGAGAAGAGAGACACAAAAGAAGACACAAAGGTAAAACTAAAAGGGAGACTAATCAAAACCCTAATTATTGTCGTGCTTGGATGTTCCTATGGTTTGTAAGGCTTGCAAGAGATCTTCAGAGAAGCCACCAATGGAAGAAGCAGATGAAAGGAGGAGAAGCAGAAGAAACAAGTTAACTTACTTCATTGAAGAAGATAAGTTACTTGAAGAAAGAAAATGAATGGGGAACATGAGTGAGCAAGCTCACTCTAAAGCAAAAGAAAATGCAGAAAGGATACATAAAAAGAAAGAGAAGAGAAATGATAAGTGAAGGCCAATTCACTTCTCAAAGTACTTACCACCTGTAATGGTTAGCATAAAAGAAAGGAATGAAGTGAAAATGAAATGTATGCAAAGATGCAAACCAAAACCAGAAGCATATTCATGATGCAAATTTTGTTATGAAATGGTATGAAAGCATGTCAAGTGCTATGAGTGTTCATGCAAGAGATGAGAATGCAAATGAAGCATGTAGGATGCATGAAAGCACATGAAAGTCCATGGAATGAAATGAATGCATAACATGGTAAATGGATGAAGGAATGATCAAACATGAGCCTAATGTTTCCTATGATGTCTTAAGAGTCATGTGAATGCAAGAAATGTCATGGCAAGTTCTTGAATGAATGCATATGCAAGATGTATGCAAGTGAACATGAGAAACTAGGGTTTTAATGCAACATGAGATGCAAAAATCAAAAACAGAAGCAAAACATAAGATAAAAAAAAATTAAAAATGCATTCAAATGAACCCTAACCCCATATGATATCACACCCCAAAGGAGGAGACCTAACTCTTAACCTAAAGGAAGTTGTGATTTTTCTAAATTTGCTAGGGTTTTAAGGCACCAAAAGGGAAAAATGCAAATCAAATAAAAAATGCAAGATAAATTTGTGACAAAATTATGCTGGATACTACATGCTATATTTAGATCAATTCAAAAAGAATCAATATCATACCATTCATGGTTAGGCAGAAAAGAATTCTTGAAGTTAGGGTTCAAAAATAGGAATTTTATGAACCCTAAATTCAAGAAAACTGTCAAAGAGTGTTCAAAACCAAAAATAAATTTGTGTGAATGGTTTGACAATGTTTCTAAATGTCCTAAGATGCAATGTGAATTTATTTGGAATTTTTAGAAACCTAAATGATATTTTAATTAATTAATTTCCAATAATTAATTAAAATAAACATTTAAATATTTTAAAAATGATTTTTTAATGCAAAAAAAAAAAAAAAAATGTTTTTTGGTTGAGAAAAATATTTGAATTAAAAATGCAAAAGGAAAATATTTTTGGGAATTTCTAACTATTTTTAATAAATGATGCAAATTAAATGAGAAAAAATGAAATAAAAATAAAATAAAACAGAAGTAGGATGATCTGATGGCTCAAATTCAAAGTTGGGGGATTTGTGTTGACTGGCGCGGAATGAGTGGACAGGATTCACTCTGGGTTAATTTAATTAATTAATTCTAATTATCTTAATTAAATAGGAATTAGGGTTTTAATGATGAATCTGAGCCATTCAAACACGCGGGGAACAAAAATCCTACGGCCATTATTCAAACTAGCCTAATTAATGAGGTTTTGCCCTAATCACTTTCAGGCCACAGGAGAAGAGCTTCGGTCGTCTTCTCCGGCAGCCTCCTCACCCTAACTCACTCAAATCGTAAAATAAACTCACTAAACTCTCCAGAAATGATCCCTAACTCATTCTAAACAAGATTCAGCCAACAAAAATCATTTATTTCACATGAACATCAAGAATCAAAGCCAAACGGAAAATACGCAGAAAGTTTCAGAGGTTCAATACATGCTCAATACTTGATTATTTTCAAAACTAAACACATCAAGATCATCAGTGAATCATGGAGAATCAATTAGGAACTTAAAAACGCATTTTTGGAAAATTTGTTCTTGATGTTACCTGAAGTGAAGCTTTCTCAGTTTGAAGCTTTTGGCCACTTCTCTTGTGCAAAACGTCTCCAATGATCCTCCTAGTGATGTTGCAATACCTAGAACAAGCTAAAATGACCTGGTTTTTGAGAGTGAAGCCTTGTTGCACCAGAATCGTGTTTTGGTTGTGGGTTTTTTTTGGCTATTTTAATGGTTTCTTTGTGTTCTATAAATGATTTTGAGATGAATGGTGAAATTTGTTTGGAGTTTGAGTGGCTGTGCTGAGAGTTTCGAAGGTTTTTGCAAGTTGGAGTGATTTTTGGGAACTTGAGGATTCTGAGGTTTCAGGATGGCTTCTTGTGTGTTATGGCTTGGGTTTGATCCACATAACAAGTTGTGATAGGTCAGAGAAGTGGTTGTGGCCTATGGTGATTGGTATGGGCTTCTTGCAAAAACGTCAAAAGTTTTGTACTTGAGGTATGGGCACTTGTGCAGCTGGATTTTTAGCTTGTCTTGGTTCAGCTGAGATCAAGGAGGTCCATGGAATTGGTTTTGAGGCAATTCAGCAAGTGTATGAAAGGTTATGTGCCCTTTTGCAATTTCATGAAGTTTTGGCCCCTTTGTGATTTCTTCATGGGCAAGGCATGAAAAGTTGAGATTCTTTGGGCAATTCTGAGTTTTGGGCAATGCACTATGTTTGTATGATGCTTAGAAGTGTATTAGAAGTCACAAAATGGCTTGTCAAGTGGTTTTGCAAAAATCCCTCTTTGGTGCATTCTTGAAAATTATGTGATTTTTGCCATCTTTGAAAGGCCATAACTTGAGTTCCATAATGAATTAGAACTTGTTATTGTACTTTTTGAAAAGGGAATGATCCAATCTTCAACTTTCATGACCAGCAATTTTTCATTTGAAGCATTTTTGGTTGAGAAAGAGGAGCATGAAAAACATTCCCAAAATGGAAAGTTTACATTACAAGTCATTTCCATTTTTGGCAACTTTTGGTTTAGCTCACTTTTCTTCAATTTTGTGAACTTTCAAGCACTCCAATGATCAAATAAAGATCATATAACTTCAATTTGATGAAAAATCCACTTTGGTCCCCATGTTGGGGGCCTCGGATGCCCTGATTTTGCTCTGACTTGCTCAAGAAGTTACTCAGTGAACAGATGACTTCCACAATGAATTTCTTCATAAAACTTGGTACACATGATCCTTATAACATATTGAGACTATTAGAAACAATAATGACCAAAAAATTTGGAGTTATGGCCTCTGAAACCAAAACCCTAATTTTAAGTCATTTGTGTAGTGAAACCCTAGCTCTGCTTCCATGCTTTCCCAGTTCTTGTGATTCTTTGACTTCCTTGATCTTTGAGAGATATAATATGATGATAGAACCTACATGGACCCTCTTGGAATGATTGAAGGCCTTTTGAGTGGCTTAGATGGATCCTTGGATTGCTCAGATCACAAACCTTAGATGCAGATGAACTTGAACTAATGCAGTGAAACAAAAATGCAATATGGGATGATATGCTTAGACTAATGTAAATATGAAAGATCACAAGCCATGGTGTGAACTTAGTGAGGGAAATTTTTGGGTGTTTACAGCTGCCTCTATTCAAACATGAGTTAGCTGTGCAGGATGTAAGCGCCTAGCTTAACAGACAAACAAGATAACTTGTGGTTGAATACCAAAGACAGTCCAGAATTTGCACTCACTGGGAAGAAGAAAAGGGATATAAATTGTAAAAGGAAGTATAGCATGATTATAAAGTGCGGGCGATGGAGGACGGCCATTGAGCAGAGGACGACTGCTGGGGATAGAGCAATGACGGGGACGGCCGACATGCTGGGGAAATAAAGATACTATGATGGGGACAGCCATCAAGCAAAGTAACAAGGTTTTCTGGGGATAAAAACAAAGACAATGATGGGGACGGCCACCAGGTTTGGAAAGCAAAAGTAAACAACGATGGGGACGGCCATCGGTTTAAAGAATAAATGAAATAACGATGAGGGACGGTCATCAAAGGTGAAGGACGATCACCTAGCAGGGGACGGCTGCTCTTTATCACGACATAGGACGAATGTCGGATAGAAAAGGTCGACGATGGGGACGGCCATCGGATAAGCATGATGAAGGACGATCATCAAGAGGTGAAGGACGATCACCTAGAAGGGTACGGCTACTCTCGGGGTTTATCATGATATAGGACGAATGTTAGATAACAAGATCAACGATGGGGATGGCCATCGGATAAAATGATGAAGAACGAACATCAGGAGGTGAAGGACGATCACCTAGCAGGGGACGGCAGCTAAATATCATGACATAGGACGAATGCCGGATAGAAAGGGGTTCCAATTATGGAGACTCCGTTGGGGAAAGGATGAGGGACGGTCATCCAAAGGTGAAGGACGATCACCTGGCAGGGTACGGCTGCCGAAAGTATCATGACATAGGACGAATGTCAGAAAGAAAAGGTTACTTTTACTGGGGAATGGTAAACACGGACGAGTGCTTACGCTTAAGAAATAAAGGTATAAGTGTTTCATGTTGTGTAAAGATTAAGGATGCGGACGAGCACCCTTAAGACTACGATACAGACGAGTATCGGTAGAAACAAACACTGACGCATGTTCAGAGATGATTGTACGGACGAGTACCAACTGTTTAAAAAAGAACACGGACGAGTGTCGAATATGTGGGGAATAAGTGTATTGACAAGATACGGACGAGTATCTGTATAAGTAAAATAAGTATTGTGAAGTATGAGCAAGACACGGACGGGTGTTCAACTTGCTGGGGATGAGTATGACACGGACGGGTGTCATAAAAGGAAGTGTATAAGTTATGAACTTATGAGTGTGAAAAGGTGTTCTGGCAACCTGTGGGGATAGGATGACACGGACGGGTGTTGAAAGGAGCGTATATTATAAACAAGTATTTGGTTTGTAGTAAGTGTTTGGGCAACCATGCTGGGGATTGGTGACACGGACAGGTGTCAAGAGAGAATGTATAAGTATCTGTAATCACAGAGGATGTTTGTAGCTTATCTGCGGGGAATGATATGAGATGACACGGACGAGTGTCAAGAAGAACATGTTATGGACAAGCATTTGCTGGTAGAAAGTGTTATGGAGACTTTACTGGGGATTAATGACACAGACGAGTGTCAAAAAGAGCATGTATCTATATTTGAGAGTGCAAAGGGGACGCTTTGGCTTTCTGTTGGGGAAATATTTTGTATATTGCTGATGAGGTGTTGTTGGTATTTACAGGTGACTGGCTCGAACCTGACTTGTGATCATGCAAAATGTTTGATTTTTGCCGTAATGCTCCGTATTAGACGGAATGCTACGCTCTGAGGGGAAATATGATGTAAATGTTATGATTATGCAAAAGGAACCGATCCGGGATTCGGATCCCGCTATTGTGGAGATCTCTGGCTGATCTGCTTGGAAGGATATCCCAGCTGGGGATGAGATCATTGGTAGATCTAATAAGATATATGACTCTGCTTGGGGAACTAGATCACTGATAGATCTATCCGGTAAGGAGATATCCCATTTGGGGATGAGGAAGCTTCCTTCACTTTGTTGCGTGAGAATTTCAGACATTGCTCTTCGGGGTAGAGGCTGGGACTCTGTGGGGAGATGGTTCCCTTGACTTTGCTGAGGATGAGAGATCTGGTACTCTGTTTGGGGGAGGAGAGATCACTGAACGATCTTCCTAAAGTCTTCTGTGGGGATCCCGGCTGGGGATGAGGATGCTTTGATAACTCTGTTGGGAAAAATCATTACAGATGCTGCTTGGAGAAGATGTGTTGGAGAAGGGGTGCTTGGCGTGCCCCATGCTAAGTATTTGAACATCTGCAACCTGTTAATACAAAGAAACGCACGAGTGTCCCGAGGTATCCCTTACCGGATTCCGTCATAGGAATTAGATATTCCTGAGAGTAAATAAATTTCCTGCAAGCATTTTATTAGAAAGGCATATTTGTTTTATGCAAATATTATATCATGGATATTGGACATTTTGCAAACGAAACAAAAATGTACAAGACGAAGTGTGATTGAAAATCTAATTTTATTAATCTGGGTGCCCTGAATTGGCAAATACAGTCAAAGAAACAGATCCCCTGAAATGAGGAGATTGTTACAAATTGAAAAATAAAAGGTGCTGGCAATGTTGACGACGCTCCGGTGAGTTTCCTTTGCTATGTGTTGCACCCCAAAATTTGCCCTCCACAAGACAAGTCATTGTGTACTAAGAGGCTCACAAGGTTCACAAGGTTCACAAGACATCTCATGAGGTTCACAAGGGTCACAAAGTTCACAATTAGTCAGAAAGTTTGACAATTCCCTCAGACAATGCATCCTCCTAAGCAATGCATCCTAAACTAGGGTTTTGACTTTTATCAGGCTAAAGGGACTTCCAAGACTTCAAGTAAGCTTCATAGCATCTTATATGTGTTCAATAATCCCCATGTCAAGTTTCAAGACTTTCCCAAAATATTTGCTCAGTCAGATGATCAGATAGGTTAAAATCAATCAAAGTAGTTAAAAAGTCAAACTGAGGTCAACTGTGGTCAAACCAAAGTCAAACTTCATGATTTTTTGCCAACCACAAGTATATGAAGTAAAATTCATCATTTGATCAAGGGTTGATCATGATTCATCAAGGAGATTTCAGATCATCAAGAATCAGGAGTTTCTAAATTAGGGTTTTCACAGGAAAAGTCAACTGAACTTTGACCAGCCATAACTTTCACATACTTCATCAAAAAATTTCCATCCAAACCTCATTTTAAAGGAAATTTAATTCTATACAACTTTGGGTCTCACAAGCCAAGCCCAAAAATGCTTCATTTGGAAGGTATGAGCTAAGACATTATAGGTCCTTTTAAAAGTCAACAAAAAGTCAACAACTTCCAAAGAGCATAACTTGATAATGGTAAAAGATATGGACATGATACCAAATAGGTTGGTTAGAGGACTCTTTAAGCTTTCCAAAATGTCCAAGAACACCTTCATAGCATTAAAATTGAAGAATTTGTGCCCTTGCAAAGTTGGGAAATTTTTGAGAGGTTTATGAAGTAAATGGGGTCTTAAAACCATAATTCTTCAAATGGGCTGACTTTTTTGTGATCCAATAGGTTCCATGACATCATGCACGAAATTAATTTAATATTTTCATTATTTTATTCATTTTATTTTTATTTATTATGATTTTTCATATTAAAAATCATTTTAAATTCAAATAAAATATAAAATGGTGAAGATTTAAAATGATTTGTCTTCTAGAATGTCATAAAGTTTATTTGGATCTAATTGATACAAAAATTATGAGGATTATCCTAAAATAGCAAGCTTATATCAAGAATATTCAAACTTTAAAAGCTAATCTTTTTCAATCTCAAACTACCAAAAAATCCAAAGTCTTGAGCAATGTTTTTGACCTAATTCATTCATCCATATATAAAGAACATTTAGCAACCTAAAGAGCACGAATTCACAGCCTCTCACATCAGTTTCAAACTTCACAAATTTCATCCAAATTCAATTTTCGGTTTCTTCATTACAAAGAGTTTTAAGGTATTTTAAACACACAAGAAGGATCCTTGGACTTCAATGAGTCAAAACCAACCCTCAAATACATCCAATTCATGCTCATATGATCAACCCGAATGCATCTTGTTTATGTTTTAATTTTTTTCGATTTGAATGATTTATGCATTAATAATGAAAACTAACTATGGATTTGTGTTTGTTATGATATTTAGAAGCTTTCTGGATGGTTTAATTTGATTATTATGGACTGTATCAAAATCCACAATTATTAGGGTTTGAAGTTCAAATTCGGGAACCTAGCATTTAGGGCATCTAAATGAATTCTAAGAACATGGCTGTGACCTATAAGCTTCATATAATTGATCTGGACTATTAATTTCTATTAATGTTGCGATTTGTTTGATGATTGAAAAACATAGGTTTCGGGTTTAAGAACTTGCAGGAAAATTCGCAGGAATATTCGAAGAAGAATTCGCAGGAAATTTGAGTGAGGAAGATGAAGTTTCGCGCGCAGCTGGGAATTCAAATTTGTTTTTATATTATATAGTTTTATTTGTATTATAATTACTGAATGATGCTGATGGTGTAGTGGTAAGTGTGTGCGCGTGCGAAAGCAATGGCCTGGGTTCGATACCAGCCAAAACGCATTTTTTTTGTTCAATTCGTTTTATTTTTCAGGATGAGAACAAAACCAAATGGAGGTGGGATTTTATCAACCAGCGCGCACAGCCCAGTGGTCATGCTCTTGCTTGTCCAGGTAAAGGACCTGGGTTCAAATCCCAAGTCCTGTTTTTTTTTTTTTGTTGTTGTTTTCATTTAATTTTTGATTTTCTTTTATTTTCATTAAAACAAATTTCTAAAAAATATCTAAAAAACATATTCTAATTAGACTTTATTTTCTTTTAAATTTAAAAACCTAAATTAATATATATCTTTGTTTATATGTTTTAGTAATATTTATATGTATATGTTTATTTAATAATTAAATTGATATTGTATATTAAAAAACCTAATATTTTTATATATAAAACCTAATTTTTTTAAAAACCCTAATTTATTTTCTAATAATTCAAAACCCTAATTTTCTTTTACAATTTTAATTTCTTATTTTTATTATTCTTGTTTAATTATACTTAATAAATATTTCTAAATCATGTTTATTTTTTGTAAATAAATTAGTATATAATTATTATTATTATTTTTATTCTCATCTCAAATTATTTAAAAAAATTGTTTATTTAAATTTAAAATTTTAATTTCTACATTGTATATTATTGTGCTAACTTCTTTTTCTCTTATATTTATTTTTATTGCTATTTTTTTATTTATTTGTTTATATGCTTATTATTTAAATTATTTTCTTATAATGTAACTGTACAAACTATGTAATAGTTGTAGTATTTTTATTGTTTATTTATTTAAATTGCTATGGTTAGTAAATTAGGAGTGAAAACATGTTTGTATCTTAAAATTAAATTTAGATCACTAATTATAAGATAAATATTTGAACTTGTACATGCACATACGTAAGTCGATCTTGGATCGCCATCTCACTTTCTTAAGGATATCCCTCAGGTTGCCTAAATAAAAAGGCCAAGTAAGGTGTATAAAGCAAAGTCCCTTCTCTTATTAATATCATTTTGTCCCTTTACGATTATAAGATCAAGTCCCTTCGAATGTTGCCTTCGTGAATGATCTTGTCCCTTTCGAATAAAAGATGATAAGTCCCTTCGAATTGCTAAGACACCTTACAGTTGCCTAATCAAAGATGTCCCTTCACATGTCCCTTAATACATCCAAGGTAATAACTACCTATTCCTTAATAATAGGGATAGTCTTACCATTGAAAGAATATTTAAGAATAGTAAAGATTTAATCAGAGGGTAGGTTCCTCTTAAGTACTTGCTCACTCATTCAAAAAAACATTTCATAAACACTTCACATTTTTAAACAATTTTCAAAACAAATGCTTTATATATATCCGTACATGGATCATTATAAAGTACTTAAGAAAATTTCTAATCACACACTACACTTCTCAAAACATTTTAAAGTGAGCTAAGTAACTAAGAGCCCATGGATAACCATGGATGTAAAGGGTGCTAACACCTTCCCTTTACATAACCTACCCCCCGAACCCAAAAATATTTTAAGGTCTTTCCTGTTCTTTTATGCCCTTTCCTTTGGATAAAATAAAAGTCGGTGGCGACTCTTGCTATCCGCAACATTTAACTAAAGTCAGTTCTCCCACCGTGTTACACTATGACCCGTATGACCTTGACGTTCTTCTTATCTTGTTTTCTAAAGAAGGTTGATTCTGACCGATGCTTTGACCTTTCGAAGCTTGCCATGTTGTAAGTGATACAGACGAATTCAGAATGCAGTTGTTCGCTTATTCCCTAATTTTGCTTGGATCGCCCTTTCGGGTTTTCAATCCACCGGGATACCCATTTTTGCCTGAGCTGTCCAATGCGGCTTTTCAACTCAGCGAGGTTAAAGCCCAGCTTTTAAAGTGCCAAGTGTTTCTAGGTTGTGAGGCCTGTTGCGAATCATGCAAACTTTCCAAGAATGGGTGCGCCAGTTTGAGAAGTGGAATCAATGACCTGATTAAGGCGGGCATTCTACAGATTACAACCACAGTTTCTACAACACCAGCAACCCTTTTGTCAACAACAAGTGAATCTTCTATGACATCAACAACCATCTGTCCAAGTGTTTCTTCTACAAATGCAACAACCATTGTTCCAACGGATTCGGCTACAACTTCAACAATCATCCCATCTGTCACTTCAAAATACGACAATTCATTTGCACCGGCTGCTACAACTTCAACAACCCACAATGATGTTTCCACTGTCACGATCTATTATGACCCAGCAGTGGTCCCGAGTTCCAACAACTTTCAACCTCAACAATAGTCTCAACAAAGCTTCAATTCACCTTCACCAACATCCATCAGAGGTCCTGTAACAATCTTTTATGATCCACAGACCATTATAGTCCCAACAACTGCAGCAGTAAGCCCAGTCACTATCACAGTGCCAGGGCCGATCCCATATGATAAAGACAGTGTTATACCATGGCATTATGGTGCTGATCTATACTGCAATGGAGAGAAAGTCCTTCTCGATTCTCCAGTTCTCACTCCCCAAGTGGACAATGTTGGGGGAGGCAGAGGCTTCACCCGAAGCGGATGTCTCTTTGCTTCACAAGTCCCTAGAACCAATTCAGAGGTAGAAGCTGCTACCAAGGCAAAGGGGAAGAGTGTGATACCGGAAGAATCGACACCCAAAGAAACTCAGAAGTCATCCTTCGATCAAGACGTGGATGAATTCATGAGAATCATCAAAAGAAGTGACTATAAAGTTGTGGACCAGCTCCACCATACTCCTTCAAAGATCTCAATCCTATCACTGCTGTTGTGTTCCGAAGCCCATCGGGATGCACTTCTCAAAGTTCTGCACATTGCCTACGTGCCAGAAGAGATCACTGTAAATCAGTTGGAAACAGTGGCATCAAATGTCAATAATAGCCATGGGCTAGGCTTTACTGATGCTGATTTAACATCTGAAGGACGTCTCCACAATAAAGCCTTGCATATAACCCTGGAGTGAAAAGGAGCTGTCTTATCTCATGTGCCTGTAGACACTGGGTCCTCACTCAATGTCCTACCCAAGAAGGCCCTTGTCAAGCTTGATTATGATGGGATAGCTCTTAGGCCAAGTAATCTTATAGTCAGGGCTTTTGATGGCTCTAAAAGATCTGTTATGGGAGAGGTAGAGTTGCCAGTGATAATTGGTCCCCAAGTCTTCAAAACCATTTTTTATGTGATGGACATACAACCTGCTTATAGCTGTCTGCTAGGTCGACCCTGGATTCACGCCAGAGGCGCAGTAACGTCGACCCTTCACCAGAAACTAAAGTATGAATGGGAGGGCCAGATTATCACCATCTGTGGTGAGGAAGACATATTTATTAGCCAGTTGGCTACTTACAAATATATTGAGATGGATGGAGAAATCCATGAGACAATGAGCCAAGGGTTTGAGGCCCTAAATGTTAATGAGGCTACTGGAGTTTTGGCTGCATCTCAGGGAGAAGGAATGGGTGCTTCAATCATCTCTTATCAGCAAGCCCGAAAGGTTGTTGAAGAAGGTACTGCTCAAGGCTGGGGCAAGCTGCTGCCGGTGGAAAAGAAGGAAGATAGATTCGGGTTGGGTTACAGACCAATCCAACAAGATCAATCAGAGGCTGCCAAGGAGCCCAAATTTGTCAGTGGTGGGATGCTCACCCCAGATGTTGTGAACAATCTGGAAGACGAGGAAGAAAGTGACTGCAACCTGGAGAACTGGATACTTCCAAGGATCCCGGGGAACTAAGTCTCTAACTGGTCTTCCCAGGAAATTATAAGGGTTACTCCTACAGAGTAATTATTATTTCCTGTCTTTTTAGCATGCATCAAGTCCTGCATCTTGCCCAATGTGTCAGGACTCATTTTGTAATAGGGCCATATTGTATTTTGTGCAAATGATTAATCAATGAATATTAGGACATCTTTTGCAAACGAGTCTCTTTTTTTTCGCTCACTGTCTTTTCATTTTTCACTTTTGTACAAAACAATAAAATGGCAATGTTTTCAAAATAAATAACTTCATTTTCTCTTTTCTAAACATGATTAAAACTGATCACTAAAACGAACCAATTTCAACCCTTGTAGAAATCATCCTCCAGATTGCACCGACAACAACATTTCTATGACCTTGTATGACTTCGATAATCCGATTAATCAAGCTGATGAAGGGGTTGAAGAAGACTATGAGTTACCTGAAGAGTTAGCAAGGTTGTTAAGGCAAGAAGAGAAAGTGATCACCCCTCACCAGGAGGAGGTTGAAACAGTCAATCTTGGTACCGAAGAAGATTTGAAAGAAGTGAAGATTGGGGCCAGTCTGCAGGACTTAGTGAAGGAACAACTTATTAACATGCTTCGAAAGTACGTTGATGTTTTTGCTTGGTCCTATCAAGACATGCCAGGTCTAGATACGGACATTGTTATGCACAAGCTGCCCTTGAAAGAAGATTATCCTCCAGTGAAGTAGAAGCTACGCCGTACTCGTCCAGATATGGCCATGAAGATTAAGGAAGAAGTACAAAATCAGTGGGATGCCGGTTTCCTTGCTGTGACAAGTTACCCACCGTGGGTCGCTAATATTGTACCAGTGCCTAAGATGGATGGCAAAGTAAGGATGTGTGTGGATTACCGGGATCTGAATAGAGCTAGCCCAAAGGATGATTTCCCTTTACCTCACATTGATGTATTGGTCGACAACACAACTCAGTTCTCGGTATTCTCTTTGATGGATGGATTCTCCGGGTATAATCAGATCAGGATGTCACCCGAAGACATGGAAAACACTACCTTCATCACACCTTGGGGCACATTTTGTTATAAGGTGATGCCATTTGGATTGAAGAATGCCGGTGCTACTTATCAACGGGCTATGGTAACATTATTCCACGACATGATCCACAAAGAAATTGAATGTTACGTAGATGACATGATTGCCAAGTCCCTTACTGAAGAAGATCATCTGGTAAATCTGCTGAAGTTGTTCAAGCGTCTGAGGAAGTATCAGCTGAAGCTAAACCCCAACAAATGCACATTCGGGGTACGTTCCGGTAAGCTGCTGGGATTCATTGTAAGTGAAAAAGGAATTGAGGTTGATCCTGACAAAGTCAAAGCCATCCAGGAGATGCCTGCACCTAGGACTGAAAAGGAAGTTCGGGGGTTCTTGGGTAGATTGAACTACATCTCAAGGTTCATATCTCACCTTACTGCAACCTGTGAAACCCTGTTCAAATTGTTAAGAAAGGAACAAACAGTCAGGTGGAATGAAGATTGTCTGAAGGCTTTTGACAAAATCAAGGAGTACTTACAAGAACCTCCAATCCTTATGCCTCCAGTTGAAGGAAGACCTCTAATAATGTACCTGACAGTATTAGAAGGATCAATGGGGTGTGTGTTGGGCCAACATGACGAGTCTGGTCGAAAAGAGTATGTAATATACTACCTAAGCAAAAAGTTTACCGACTGTGAACAACGTTATTCAATGCTCGAGAAAACTTATTGTGCTTTAGCGTGGGCTGCTCGCCGACTAAGACAGTATATGCTGACTCACACTACTTTGTTGATCTCAAAAATGGATCCGGTCAAGTACATATTTGAGAAGCCAACACTTACCGGAAGGGTTACAAGATAGAAAATGATCCTGACAGAATATGACATTCAATACACATTTCAAAAGGCCATCAAAGGCAGTGTACTGTCTGACTATCTAGCTGAGCAACCCATTGATGATTACCAACCAATAAGATTTGACTTCCCTGATGAAGACATCATGTTCCTGAAAGCAAAAGATCATGAAGAGCCTGTTCACACTGAAGGGCCTGACCCAGAAGAAGAATGGACAATGATGTTTGATGGGGCTGTCAATATGAATGGTCGGGAGTTGGTGCAGTGCTCATTACACCTAAAGGAGTTCATATGCCTTTCTCTTCAAAACTCACCTTTGCATGCACTAACAACAAAGCTGAATACGAAGCCTGTATCATGTTTCTTGAGGAAGCCATTGACCTTAGGATCAAGACTTTAACTGTATTCGGGGATTCAACTTTGGTAATCAATCAGACCAACGGAAAATGGTACACTCACCAAGAGCATCTGATTCCATACCGTGACTATACGAGGAGATTATTGACTTTCTTCACAACAGTCAAACTTGAGTACATGCCTCGAGACGAAAATCAATTCGCAGATGCTTTGGCTACCATTTCCTCCATGATCAAGGTTCAGACTTCCCATTTTGTGCCTCGGATTTCGGTATCCAGACTGGACCGACCAGCATACGTATTCTCTGTGGACATTGCTAAAGATGACAAGCCTTGGTTCCATGATATCAAAAGCTTCTTGGAGGATGAAACATACCCACCCGGGGCATCATCCAATGATAAGAAGACATTAAGAAGGATGGCTGGTAGTTTCTTCCTGAATGCTGATGGTTCATTATACAAGAGAAACTTTGACATGGTTCTTCTCAGATGTGTTGACAAGAAAGAAGCAGAATTGCTGATGCACGAGGTGCATGAAGGATCCTTTAGTACCCATGCTGGAGGGCATGCAATGGCTAAAAAATTATTACGATCAGGTTACTACTGGATCACAATGGATGCAGACTGTTGTGCCTATGTCAGAAAGTGCCACAAATGCTAGATCTACGCAGACAAAGTGCATGTACCTCCGAATCCTTTGAACGTAATGTTTTCACCTTGGCCCTTTGCCATGTGGGGCATTGACATGATTGGAAAGATCGAACTGACTGCTTCAAATGGCCACAGATTCATCCTGGTAGCCATTGATTATTTCACCAAGTGGGTTGAAGTAGCTTCGTATGCCAACGTCACCAGACAAGTGGTAGCCCGATTCCTGAAAAGAGACATCATCTGTCGGTATGGAGTACCCGAGTGAATCATTACCGATAATGGTTCCAACTTGAACAACAAAATGATGGCAGAGCTGTGCCTGGACTTCAAAATCCAACATCACAACTCTTCTCCTTACAGGCCAAAGATGAACGGCGTTGTTGAGGCAGCTAACAAGAATATCAAGAAGATTGTGCAGAAGATGGTAGTTACTTACAAAGACTGGCATGAAATGCTACCATTTGCCTTGCATGGGTACCGAACATCAATCAGAACATCCACTGGGGCAACACTGTATCAGCTTGTGTATGGTATGGAAGCAATCCTACCTGTTGAAGTTGAATTATCCTCCTTACGGGTACTGATAGATGTAAATTTGAATGAAGCAGAATGGGTCCGTTCTCGATATAATCAACTGAGTCTGATCGAAGAAAAGAGATTAGCTGTAATATGTCATGGGCAGCTATATCAGAAACGGATGAAGAAAGCCTTCGATCAGAAAGTCAGGCTTCGGGAATACCAAGTGGAAGATCTTGTGCTGAAAAGACTTCTTCCTCCTCATACAGACCACAGGGGCAAGTGGACTCCAAACTATGATGGTCCATTCATAGTAAAGAAAGTTTTCTCTGGTGGAGCACTGATGCTCACTACTATGGATGGCGAAGATTTCTTATCCCCTGTGAATTCAGATGCAGTTAAAAAATACTTCGCATAAAATGACCCGCTAGACATATAAACAAAATGTAAGTCCAGGCAAAAATAGGGCATCACGGTGAGTCAAAAAAAAAAGACTCGGGCAAAATTGAAAACTCTCAATTCTCTCAGCAGCTATAACTACATCAGCAATACTGGGGGAAGAGAAAGCAGCAAGTCTGTCAATATATGTTCCTTGGAGGGTGTTCATGGACATGTCAGCCATTTCCCTCTCAGACATGGGTGGTTGAACTGCAGCAGCAAGTTGCCTCCACCTTTGGGCATATTCCCTGAAGATTTCACGAGAAGATTGAGACATTCCCATTAGGAGGGTCCTGTTTGGAGCCATGTCCAAGTTGTACTGATACTGCCGGATAAAAGCTTCAACCAAGTCTTTCCAGCTTCTTACTGTGGCTCTAGTCAGGTGGGAATACCATTCTTGGGATGCCCCTGTTAGACTATCCTCGAAGTAGAACATCCATATCTTTTCGTCCATGGTGTATGCTTTTAACCTTCCCAAGAATGATTGAAGGTGGGTGCGTGGGCAGGATGTGCCATTATACTTTTCAAAGCACGGGGGTTTGAACTTATGAGGAATTCTCACCCCTTCCACCAGTCCCATGTGTAACACCCCAAATTTTCCCTCTTCATTTTAAGCATCATATCATAGCATACTCATCATACTCACATTATTTCCTCAGCATCATATCATAGAAAGATGAAGCATAACATCCCTCATGTCCTAGCATGAGCATATGGTCATCTGTGGAGTTCCCAGAAGCCTTTCAAACCATGACAAGGGTCCCAATGAGTTTGTACAAGTTCTATGGTGAGTCTACACTCCATTTACAAGATCAAGTCCATTGACAAAAGCTCAGAAGATTTCATGATCATCAGAGATCTCAGGACAAGGCAAAGCTCCTATGCAGTGCACCCAAATTAGGGTGTGAGATTCAAATACCAAGACCTCACAACTTTGGCCATTTCTTGTGGGCCAAGTATTCTACATGTTAAGAGGATCCCATGTGTCAAATTTCATGAGAAAATTCCATGTGGAAGTCAGACAGTGCCTTAGTTGCTTGCAGATGAAGCAGAAAGTCAACAGAGCCTTGAAAAAGTCAATTGTGCAATTTCAAGGGGTCCAACCCAATTTTTTTGGCCAAGAGGGGTCCTTAAAATGTTATAAGAGGTTTGGAATGCCTAAAGTTCAAGAATCATGGAGATTTGAGGGGTTTTGCAAAAATGGTACAAAGTTAGTTTTTGAAATTTTGCAAATTTGGCAACTTTGGCACTAATCTTCAAGTGGCCTTAACATGATCAAAAATTCTCCGAATGGACCAAAGTCAAACATGAAAGTTGGAGATTAAGGGATGCCATTTTTAAAAAGTACAAGTGCGTTTTCACCGGATTTACCAATCTCCTTGTAGGCCAAAACTCACTTTTCCAAAACTCACTTTTTGCTACCGATTTGGTCTCCGGTCGCCGGAATTTGTTTTGTAAGTTCCATTGGAGAAGATGAGCAGTAGCCATCGGATCTTCAATCTGGCCGTCCACAGCGCGCCACGTGTCCCATAATGCTTCTCTCTTTATGTTCTTTTATTTCATTTATTTCTTTTTCTTCAACTTAACTTCTTTCAATTCAGTTCCATTTAAATTCGTGTAAAATACTAAAAATCATCTAAAATTTCCGAAACAAATATTGAACATTTTTTTATGTCTCTATTATTTTTTCATATTTTTACTTTATTTTTTTCATTGATCCACGTGCCAGAAATAATTCACCATTGCACCTAGCTTCTCTTACTTCATTTCTTGACCAGTCTGCCTTGTTTATTTTCCATAGCCTTCAATATTTTGAGTTTTGATCCCATTCTTTTTGAATTGTGTTCCTGAGATCTTGAAATTTTCATGTGTTTTTTCTATGAATTTTTAGAAATTTATTTCTTGAGTCTTGGTCTGGAAACTTGTGATGTAGGTTTTCTGTCTTAGCTTGTGTTCTTGCCTCCATTTGACTTAGTTCCTTTCTGAATCTTTGCAAATCCTTTTGGCTAGTTGATATAACATGTTTGAGGACCATTTGGTTCCAGTTGTGGAATTTTTAGGTGGCTGGTTGATTTATTGTGGATTTTATCTTGAACCTTGTCCCGTTTTGCTTCCTTTGAACCTTTAAGCCTCTCATAAGCCTAAAAAAGCACTTGTGCCCATTTCTTCTTCTCATTTGGGGTTCCTTTGGGGTATGGGTACCTTCCTGGTCCTAGTATAGGTCGTGTGTCTTCTGAATTTTTGAGTTTGCTTCTTCTTTAAGTCTTTTGTTTCTTTAAGTGTTTTAACTCCATCTTTTGATTCTGTTGCTTCCATTTTGATATTGTTTGGTCTTGTATCTCCTCTCTATTCATCTTGATGGCTTCCTAAGCCATTCTTCATCTAATTTTGATTCTGGTTGTGAGTCTTGGGTTTTTTTTGTGCATTTTGCATTGCATATTTCATAAGTGTGCATTGGTTTTCATATGTATTCATGTTGCATCCTTTTGAGTCATAAGTCTCTTCTCCTCATTTCTTTGAGTTTCATTTGCATTGTGCATTTGTTCATATCATGTCACTTCTGATTGTTTGATGTTAGCATGTTATCTTGCTCATTTTGTTTCATGTATATGCATACTAACCTTGCAGGGGCTATGGTAAGTATGAGATGTGGGATTTGAGTTCCACATCTCCAATTCTCATCTCTTCATCTTATATTTATGTGAACTAACCCTCTTTTGTTGGGCCTAGGCCTTTCTCATCCCTTCTTCTATCTTCTTCTTTTCTTCTTCATTAGGATAGAAACCTCATTAACCCTTAGGACATCCATGCATGTTAACACTTAGGATTATTTTAGTCCCCCTTTATAATTTTTCCTTTGAGATCCTTTGGTGCTCTCTCTTCTCATCTTCAAACTTAATTCTAATTCACTTAATAAAGGTTGAGTACTTTCATGTGACATGAGACTTTGCTATGAGATGCTTGCACGCGTTCCGTTTCGGGGCGAGGCGTGAGTCATCACTCGTGGTGGATAGGTCTTAGCATGAGTACTTCACAAAGAAAAGATAAAAAAACACTTCTTAACCAAAAAACCACAAAAATACTTAATAATGGTAATAGGCCAGTGTGCTTAAGCCTTCACTTGTGGGACTAGCTTTGGGGATTTCCCCCATAGATAGGTGTGCCTCTTGCGCATTCCATTTCGGGATGATGTGAGATGTACACATCCCATTGAGTAAGACTTAGGTACACTTACCTATGCAAACTTTCACTCATAAAAGCTTCTAAAAAACACCAAACAAACAATAAGTGGCTTTCCTTCGGGAATTCTTTTCTCACCTCATTCGCTCCGTCCGCGAACTCGCTCCTACTTGTCATCTTGCAAGACGGTTATGCACTCGTCGTCCGAGTCTGCAACACCTGAGCAATGGCATAGGCAGTTCAAGCCTTTAATTCACAAGCAATTTTCCTTTGATATCCCTAGTTAGGGGAACTACGGCGTCTCTGATCCTCATTATCCTGATGAGGTACGTAGGCAGCGGGGTAGGGCCCGTTCGAGCATAATCTTTATTTTCCCTACATTTCTCCTTTGTTTCTTATTCAGTTCTCTTCCAGTTCCAGTTTCTTTTCATTTTCATTTCTTTTGCTGCAGTTTCCATACCCTCACCCTTTGAAACAGTTTCTTTTGCAAGCGTGGATCCCGTCGGGTACGGCGGACGATCTGGGTGCTAATACCTTCACAGGTCGTAACCGACTCCCGAGCTCAGTCTCTTTGGTTCGCAGGATCTGTGTCCTTCCTCTTTCTTTCTTCTGGTTTGTGCAGCATTACCATTCCCTTTCTTTGGGATAAAAATGCATGGCTGGCGACTCTATTCTTTTTTTCCGCGCCACTTTCGCTTTTGTACCAGGATGGAAATCCGGGGAGCGACAGCTGGCGACTCTGCTGGGGAAAGATCACCAGAATCTCTGGTTCCCCTGTGAGTCTCTCCTAGCGCTTGTGTGTTGTTGTTTCATTGGGTGATGTTTGTTTGATGTGGCTTGTTGTATTGTATTGTTGTTTGTTTACCGCTTTATTTACAGTTTTCAGTAT
The DNA here is from genome assembly GCA_963966055.1 of Lathyrus aphaca. Taxonomy (NCBI): domain Eukaryota; kingdom Viridiplantae; phylum Streptophyta; class Magnoliopsida; order Fabales; family Fabaceae; genus Lathyrus; species Lathyrus aphaca. The sequence goes on from OZ014522.1 coordinate 303,728,366, forward strand.
TTATTTTCCACATCATATATCATACTGGACTGTCTGGACTGGTTTTCTGTTTGGTGGGCTTGGGGGATACTGTTTCTTAGAGATAAGCCAAGTACCCGACTTGAGTGCACCCTAGGATTAGAGTGGACATATTGTACTCGCATGGGACATGATGAGTGGCGATGTGTTTCACGCCCAGATTGCGACCGTCTTGGAAATATCTTTTGTGGGGATTTCCTCCACTTCGGGATTGGACCTTGATAGTTATGTGCATCTGGGGACCGATCATTGAGAACCTTTGTGGAAACAACCCTCTCCAGTGGTGGCAGTGGCAGACCACATTTTGTGGCAAACCCATTCGCACCCGAGGGTCCACTGGGGACTCGCATAGGATGGCCTGGTTCTCTTATAGGAACTTAGTCAAAGCATCTGGTCGTATGACATTAGTACTGTATCCTACGGGCTAAATGTACTATTGTTTCTCGATTTCAGTGCTTGAAGCTGGGGACTTATAAGGGATGCTTGTTTTTCCCGGACTCAGCTGAGGCCTCCCTGCGTAGTACATAATGCCTAACCGATTCCCTGATTTGGTCATGAGCCATTTCTCGGAAATGGTGAAAGTATTATTGCTATTTGGCTTTGAGAGTCCGTGATGTTTGACCCGGAGCACACCTGTGAGATTGGGAATGGGTTTACATGTTTGCAGGAACCCTTGACCTCATCATACCCTTGTTACCAGTACAGTTCATGTTATGATACAGTTACTTTGGTTCCGGAGTTCTGGTTTTCTTGTTCTGGTATTCTTGATACTATGGTCCTGAGATCTTCTTCAGAGAGTTGTAATTATCAGAGAGTGTGACTCAGTGGACTTTTGGTTTGCCAGTTATTCAAAGGGGCCCTTTTCAGTGTCCAGATTCCAGACAGTCCCAGATGACTATGTCTTTGCATTTGCATCTGCATTGCATCATTGCATCATTAATCATTGTTTTGTTTTTCATTCACAGGTTCATATCTTTGCTTCCGGTTCCGGTATCCTCATCAAAGATGGAAGATCCTCGCAAGCAGAATGTTCACTTCAAGTTCTTTGACACCAAGGTTGGCCTGTTGAAGAAGATGGTAAAACTGATTACACCCAACCAGGTGGAGAGGTTCAGGAAAGCTTACGGGAGTATTTTTGATGTGGTGATAGAGCTAGATCCTTCCGAGAGGAGTGTCATTCATACATTGCTTCAGTATTATGATCCTCAGCTCTGTTGCTTCACGTTTCCTGATTTTCAGTTGGGCCCTATGATGGAGGAGTATGCTCTGATCCTGGGTGTGCCGGTTCGAGACCAGGTTCCTTTCAATGCCGAGATGAGTAGACCTGCACCTGAGGCTATTGCTAAGGCTCTTTATTTGAGCCCTTCTGCTGTGAAGTCTTTGACCATCATTAAAGGAGGTGTGCCTGGGTTTTCTTTGGAGGCTTTGGTGAAGAAGGCGGAAGAATTGGCTGTTGAAGAAGAATGGGATGTTGTCTGCGCTATCTTGGCTCTTTCTATCTATGGCATTGTTTTGTTTGCTGATATGGAGAAGTTCATAGATATGAATGTCATACATCTCTTTCTGCTGAAGAACTCTGTGCCTACCTTGCTCGGGGATTTGTATTACTCAGTTCACTACAAAACTGAGAAGAAGAGGGGAGGTTTGGTCCGTTGTTGTGCTCCTCTATTTCACATGTGGTTCATGAGGAATCTGCCTAGTACAGGAGTGTTTAGTGATCACACCTTGGTATGGGCTCAGAAGCTGGAAAAGTTGCTTGCCAAGGATGTCAGGTGGATTACTCAAAGGCTGCAAGGTGCACGTTTCATCACTAGTTGCGGAAGTTGTCTTAGTGTGTCGTTATTGGGAGTAATTGGAGGGATTAATTACAATCCAATCCTGTTAAGAAGACAATTGGGATACGCTTTGAGAGAGGTGCCTGAAGATTTGAAGCTGACCCCTATTTTCTAATTCTCAGTGAAAGATAATATGCCCTTAGTGAGGAAGGTGGCGGGAGCTTGGAAGTGCATTAAGGGAGAAGGGATAGCTAGCTTTGGAAAGTGCAACAATCAGACATTCCCAGAGTATGAAGCTTGGTTGAAAGACAGAGCCAAAAGAGTTTTGTTGCCATTCTCACAGCCAGTTCCTCCAGTTGCTGAGTCCATTGATACTGTGTCTTTGGAGGAGTTCAAGAAGTTGGAAGCCCAGCTACATGCAGTTAGAGTTGAAAATACTTAGATGGTAAGCCTATACTATCATGCCAACAGGGCTAAGATTGAAGCCGAGGAGAAGCTGCAGAAGCTCCAAGCATCCTTGGAGGCTAAGGAGAAGGACTTTGCTGGTAGAGAAGCCCATTTCCACAAGTTAGGGATGATGGAAGCCCAAAGAGAAGCTGAGCGCAAGAAGAATTCAAAGATCCTCAAAGATGCCCGCCAGTCTATTGTCTGGTTGTGGGAACAGAGAGAACAAGAGCTGAAGCAATATAAGGAAAAAGAAGAGTTCTTTGAAGTCCAGATGGCTTACAAAAAAGAAGAGGTGGAGCAGGTCCACAAGATTCGCCGAGAGAAGACCCAGCAGCTCGTAGACAGTCAGCAAGCCCTCGAAGTAGCACTTAAAGAGATTGAAGACCTCAAGTTGATGGCTGGAGTCAAGAAGGTCAGGTCTAATATGGGGTTTAGTGAAGGAGCTTCAGGGTCCTCGGGCGGTGGTTTTGCCTCTTAGTTTGTTTCCTTGTATCTGGATTACCTACAGGCATGTTGTAGGAGTCCTGGCTGTCTGTTTTTTCTTTGTAAGAACTTGTACCCTGCGGGGAATTCTGTTTTATTTGCCTAATTGGCTGGTTTATGTTATGTTTTTTTACGATTTCTTGGTTTACCTGCTGTTATGGTTTGAATGTGGTTTCTTGCAAAGTTCTCTGAAAGTCGAGGATCGGTTCCCATCTGGTTTTCTTTGCTAAATACCGGAACCGAGGCAGGAATGACCTGGGATTGGAAACATAAACAACTGCATTGCATGCATATAACCTGTTTGTTGTTTTGCAGGTGTTGTCTCAGTTACTAACGTGTTTTGTGTAACAGGCACTATAGCTCCCCGTAAAGTTCGGGAACAACCAGTAGCGCATCGGTATCCGACAAAGATTAACAGAGAACGAGCCATGGACCAGATGCAAGCGAACTTGGCAGACCTGAGACTGAGAATGGATAACTTTATGACATTGATGGCCGGCATGGGGCAGAACCAAGAGCGTCTGCGGGAGATGATTGAGAATCAGAACAGGAACACGGCTGCCGCTGCTACTGCTGATAATCGTACCGGTGCGGGCGCACGTCAGGTTGAAATTCCTATTGCTCAACCAGGAGTGACTATCACCGATGATGGGTTGAACAACATTCAGATGGATAATCATGATGACCAGTTCACTCTACTTGATGAAGCTGAAGGTCAAAGAGCAGAGATGAACAAGAGGTTCGAAGAGATGGCTGAGCAAATCAAAGCTATTCAGTCCCGGAGTTCTTTGGGATTTGACATAACAGATTTGGGTTTGGTTCCTGGGGTCAGGATCCCGTACAAGTTCAAAGTTCCAACCTTTGAGAAGTATAATGGCACTGCTTGCCCGAAGACCCATCTGCAATCATTTGTTGGGAGAATTGCCGCTCACACAGATGATGAGAAACTCTGGATGTATTATTTTCAAGACAGCTTGGTGGGAGCTTCTCTTGAATGGTACATGAAGCTCAGTAGGGTCAATATCAAGAGTTGGAAGGATCTAGCTGAAGCCTTTGTGAGGCAATATCAATATAACTTGGACATGGCTCCGAACCGCACGCAGTTGAAGCACATGGCTCAGACGGCTAAAGAAGGTTTTAAAGAGTATGCCCAGAGGTGGCGCCAGCTGGCTGCCCGGGTTCAACCACCGCTGCTAGAGAACGAAATGGCTGATATGTTTATGGGTACTCTGCAGGGTGTTTTTCTTGAGAGACTGGCGTCCAGCTCTGCTACTAAATTCATCAATATTGTTATTGCTGGAGAAAGAGTTGAAACATTGCTGAAGATGGGGAAGATACAAGATCCTAGTGCTAGCAGCTCAAATGGAGCGAGGAAAGCTTTCAGTGGACCTCCTAGAAGAAGAGAAGGCGAAACAAACGCTGTATTTGGCCGAGGCCGGGGCCGTGGCTACATAAGACCTTATGAACATGTGGCTGCTGTCACAATTCCTGCAGCTCCAGTACAACAGATGCTACCTCCTCCACAACAACATCAACAACAACAACAACCTCGTACCAACTATCAGCAGAGACCAAATCAGCCGAGGCAGACTCGCCCGGCTAATAGGGTGATTGAGGCTATCCCTATGACGTATGCTGCCTTACTTCCAAGACTGTTGGACTTGAACCTAATTCAACTGAGGACTTTGGCACCACCATCTCCTGGAGAGCTTCCAGTTGGTTATGATGACAATCCACGATGCGCTTTCCACTCTGGAGCACCCGGGCACTCGATTGAGAAGTGCAGGGCTTTGCATCACAAGGTTCAGGATCTTGTGGACTCAAAAGCAATCAACTTTGCGCCGCCGCCGAATGTCAACTCGAACCCTATGCCTAATCATGGAGGGGCAAGAGTTAATGCTGTTGAGGATGGCGACAAGTTGAGCCTGGTGTTAAGTATTGATGAAGTGAAGACACCTTTGAGGGTAGTGAAAGAGAGACTGTTGAATGGTCAAGTGTTTCTTGGTTGCTGTTTTGATTGTGAAGACTGTGTGAATGCTGAGAATGGCTGTGGAAAGTTGAAGATGGGTTTGCAGGGTTTGATTGATGCTGGATCCTTGCAGTTCAGTAAAGTTGGTAATGAAGAGGCTGATGATGTGTCAACCATTACTATTTTCTACGATGAAGCTGACATGCCTGTCAGAAGAGAGCCGGTTACAATCTATGCTCCTCAAGTTAGTCCCGTAACTATCACCGTACCTGGGCATGTGCCGTACACAGACGATAGAGCCATTCCTTGGCATTATGGCTCAGAGGTATATGTAGCTGGACAGAAGTTTAAGAGCAGATCTGCTATTGTTGACCCGACTGTAGAGAATGTCGGAGGTGTTGGGGGTTTCACCCGAAGTGGTCGTTTGTTCGCTCCCCCTGCGCTGAGAGGGGATCCTGAGGTCGAAGCTCCGTCCAAGGCCAAAGGAAAGCTAGTTATGAATGATGAGTCAACTACTCCTGTGGCTGGGCAGGGTACGTTTGAAAAAGAAGTCGAGGAATTCATGAGGATTATTAAAAATAGTGACTACAAGGTGGTTGATCAACTGAATCAGACGTCTTCAAAGATTTCCATCTTGTCACTGCTGATGTGCTCTCCCGCACACAGAGAAGCCTTACTGAAAGTCCTGCAAATGGCTTACCTTCCTCAGGAGATCACGGTCAACCAACTCGAAGCTGTTGTTGGAAGTGTCAACGCAAGCCATGGCTTAGGCTTTACTGACAGAGACCTCACTTCGGAGGGCAGAAACCACAACAAAGCACTACATATCACGATGGAGTGCAAGGGCGTTGTGCTGTCTCATGTTCTTGTAGACACAGGCTCTTCCTTGAATGTGCTTCCGAAGAAGGCACTGATGAAGCTTAATACTGATGGGATTGTCCTGACGCCGAGTGATCTGGTTGTTAAAGCTTTCGATGGATCGAGAAGATCAGTTTTTGGAGAGGTTGAGCTGCCCGTCAAGATAGGCTCTCAAGTCTTCAAAAGCGTTTTCTATGTTATGGACATCCAGCCTGCATATAGCTGTTTGTTGGGAAGGCCGTGGATACATGCCGCTGGAGCTGTTACTTCAACCCTGCATCAGAAGCTTAAGTACGTGGTGGACGGCCAGGCCATCACAGTCTGTGGGGAAGAGGATATATTCGTCAGCCATTTGTCGATATTTAAGTGCGTAGAAATGGATGGGGAAATCCATGAGACTTTATGCCAAGCTTTTGAAGCAGACGTCAGTATCCTGACTCCTGCGGAGAAGAGCAATGAGAAAGAGGGCACATCCATCCATTCCTACAGAGAAGCGAAAGAGGTTGTGCAAGGGCAAGCTGTTGGAGCTGGAAAAGAAAGATGATAAGTTTGGCTTAGGGTATCAGCCTGGTGGTTCTACTCAGAGTGGTAAGGCTATCACATTCACAAGTGCTGGGTTGCTCGACCACAGCCAGATCTGTACAGCAAGTCAAGATGGGGATAGTGACGGAGACTGGGACAATTGGATCCACCCGTGTGCGCCCGGCGAGGAGCTAGGAAATTGGTCTGCGGAAGACATTGTTCAAGTCACCTGACTCTCAGATGTTGATCATCCGGATTCCACGGATAACGTTCCTGCTATGACTATGCATGACTTTGATAATCCAGTCTACCAAGATGATGAAGGGGTTGAGGAAGACTGTGACCTCCCTGAAGAATTGGTTAGATTGTTGAAACAAGAGGAACGGGTTATTCAGCTTCATCAAGAGGAGATTGAGATCATCAACATTGGCAGTGAAGATGCAAAGAAGGAAATCAAAATCGGGGCCAGTCTGCAGGCCGACGTCAAGAAAGAGCTGATCAGTATGCTGAGAGAGTATGTGGATATCTTTGCTTGGTCATATCAAGATATGCCAGGTTTAGATACCGATATCGTGATGCATAAGCTACCTCTGAGAGTGGACTGTCCTCCTGTAAAGCAGAAATTGAGAAGAACTTGTCCTGACATGGCGATGAAGATCAAAGAGGAGGTTCAGAAGCAATGGGATGCCGGTTTCCTTGCTGTGACTAGTTACCCACCTTGGGTAGCTAACATTGTACCTGTACCTAAGAAGGACGGCAAGGTCCGGATGTGCGTTGACTACCGGGATTTGAACAGAGCAAGCCCAAAAGATGATTTTCCGTTGCCACACATTGATGTGTTGGTGGACAATACTGCTCAATTCTCGGTGTTCTCCTTCATGGATGGCTTCTCCGGTTATAATCAGATAAAGATGGCGCCGGAAGACATGGAGAAGACAACGTTCATTACCCCGTGGGGTACATTCTGCTATAAGGTCATGCCCTTTGGTTTGAAGAACGCCGGGGCAACTTATCAACGGGCGATGGTCACATTGTTCCATGACATGATTCACAAGGAGATTGAATGTTATGTGGATGATATGATTGCAAAGTCCAGAGACGAAGAGGAGCATCTGGTCAACCTGAAGAAGCTTTTTGATAGACTGATCAAGTACAAGCTGAGGTTGAATCCTAACAAGTTCACTTTCGGAGTGCGTTCCGGGAAACTGCTGGGTTTCATTGTTAGTCAAAGAGGAATTGAGGTAGATCCTGCTAAAGTAAAAGCTATTCAAGATATGCCTGCACCGAAGACAGAAAAAGAAGTGCGCGGGTTTTTAGGGAGGTTGAACTACATTTCTCGGTTCATATCTCATCTAACTGCCACGTGCGAACCAATATTCAAATTGCTAAGAAAAAAGCAAACGGTCAGGTGGAACGATGACTGCCAAAGAGCTTTCGACAAAATAAAAGAATATTTGCAGGAGCCTCCAATTCTAATGCCTCCAGTGGAAGGAAGACCATTAATCATGTACTTGACCGTGTTAGAAGGGTCAATGGGGTGAGTGCTCGGTCAACATGACGAGTCTGGTCGAAAAGAGTGCGCCATTTATTACCTTAGCAAAAATTTTACCGACTGTGAATCCCGATATTCACTGCTCGAGAAAACTTGTTGTGCTTTGGTATGGGCTGCTCGCCGACTGAGGCAGTACATGTTGACTCATACCACATTGCTCATTTCCAAAATGGATCCTGTCAAGTACATCTTTGAGAAACCAGCGTTGACCGGAAGGGTTGCTAGGTGGCAGATGATTTTAACTGAATATGACATCCGGTATACTTCTCATAAAGCCATCAAGGGAAGTGTATTGTTGGATTACCTTGCACAGCAACCTTTTGAGGATGACTATCAGCCAATGAAGTTTGATTTCCCTGATGAGGACATCATGTACCTCAAAACAAACGATTATGAGGAACCACTTCCGGAGGAGGGGCCAGACCCTGAATCCAAATGGAAGTTGATGTTTGATGGGGCCGTCAATATCAATGGTCGTGGAGTTGGTGTCATACTCATTACTCCTGAAGGTGTTCACTTACCCTTCGCTGCCAGAATTACTTTTGGCTGCACCAACAATGAAGCGGAATACGAGGCATGTATAATGGGAATAGAGGAGGCAATTGATCTTCGGATTAAGAACCTCGATATATTCGGAGATTCAGCCCTCGTCATTAACCAAGTTACCGGAAAGTGGTATATGCATCAAGAGCATCTAATTCCATACAGAGATTATGCTAGAAAACTGTTGACGTTTTTCACGACAGTTAAACTTCAATACATACCACGTGATGAAAATCAGTTTGCCGACGCATTGGCCACTCTCTCTTCGTCAATTAAAGTTTTGTGTTGGAACTATGTGCCCAGAATTGATATATCCAGGCTTGACGCTCCGGCTTATGTCTTCTCTGTAGACGCCGTGTCTGACGAGAAACCTTGGTATTTTGATATCAAGTTATTCCTGGAAAAGCAAGAATACCCAACTGGGGCATCTCCCAATGACAAGAAGACCTTGAGGCGACTTGCTGCTAGCTTCTTCTTGAACACATACGGGGTTTTGTACAAGAGAAACTTCGACATGGTCTTGCTCAGATGTGTGGATAGACACGAAGCAAGCCTGTTGATGCAGGAAGTCCACGAAGGATCTTTCGGTACCCATGCAGGAGGGCATGATATGGCAAAGAAATTGCTGAGATCAGGGTATTACTGGATGACAATGGATGCAGACTATTGTTCATTCGCTCGTAAATGCCACAGGTACCAGATATATGCAGACAAAGTGCATGTTCCTCCTAGCCCGCTCAACGTCATGTCATCTCCTTGGCCCTTTTCTATGTGGGGCATTGACATGATCGGGAAGATTGAGCCAACTGCTTCGAATGGTCATCTCTTCATCTTGGTCGCGATTGATTACTTTACCAAATGGGTGGAAGCAGCATCTTATGCCAACGTCACTCGTCAAGTGGTGGCAAGATTTCTGAAAAGAGATATCATATGCAGATACGGAGTGCCCGAAAGGATCATTACTGACAATGGTTCTAATCTCAACAACAAGATGATGGCAGAATTGTGTCGGGACTTCAAGATACAACATCACAATTCTTCTCCTTACCGACCAAAGATGAATGGTGCGGTAGAGGCAGCTAACAAGAATATCAAAAAAATTGTGCAGAAAATGGTTGTCACCTACAAAGATTGGCATGAGATGTTACCGTTTGCTTTGCATGGGTACCGAACGTCAGTCAGGACGTCAACAGGGGCAACTCCCTTCTTTCTAGTGTATGGCATGGAAGCAGTCCTGCCTGTTTAAGTAGAGATTCCTTCACTGCGCGTGATGATGGATGTCAAGTTGGATGAGGCTGAATGGGTGCGTGCTCGTTACAATCAGGTATGCCTAATTGAGGAAAAGAGATTAGCGGCTATCTGTCATGGTCAGCTTTATCAGAGGAGAATGAAGCGTGCATTCGACCAACGAGTACGTACTCGAGAATACCAAGTGGGAGAGCTTGTGTTGAAGAGGGTCGTTCCTCCAGGTTCAGATCACAGGGGCAAGTGGACCCCAAACTACGAAGGACCATTCATAGTGAAGAAAGTCTTCTCAGGAGGAGCACTGATGCTCACCACTATGGATGGAGATGACTTCCAGTCCCCTGTTAACTCGGACGCAGTTAAAAAATACTTCACATAAAGAGACCCGCTGGACACAAAAACAGAATTATAGTCCAGGCAAAAAAGGGGCATCCCGACGAGCTAAAAACAGAATAAAAAGCTCGGGCAAAAGTTAGGGAAATAAATAAATAAAAATGTACACCCGCTGAGTTGAAAAGCCGCATTGGACAACTCAGGCAAAAAAGGGTATCCCGGTGGATTGAAAACCCGAAAGGGCGATCCACGCAAAACAAGGAAATAAGCGAAAAACTGCGATCCGAGTTATCTGAACCACATCATCGTTTCGTACAACTTGACAATATCAAAAGGATAGGAAACAGTCCCCTCGTCCTCTCAGAAAGCCGAAGCAGAATGGAGAGTCTCGAAGACATGTAGGTCATAGCAGAAATGGAACTCCTTGGAATGTCGTGTACATTGCCATTAGGATAGTTTCTTTTTCTCAATTTTTATAGTGGCTACCTCTTTCCAGGTGGTTGCTTCCTGTTGTAAAATCTTTGCCTATTCAGAGGCCATTCAATAAAAAGAATATTCAGTCAAAAAACTGTGTGTGTTTATTTTTGTTTGCAAAATATCCTGAATTTTCGGCAAAAATAGCATTGCATCTAAACATGGTGATAATTTTGAAAAGAAAAACTAACATGAAGGGAAACTGTAACCCTCTTTGAGTGTCAGGTGACGATGGATGAACAGATCATTCCATGCAAATCCTCGGGGCGCACGTGTGTTTTCTGTTGTTGCAGTTGCAGGATGGCGTCACATTCTCTCAAGCAATTTACTCTTCCCCAGTAGAGTATCTCCCCAAGCAGAGATTTCTCCCAGCAGGTATCTGAAAGCCTGACCTTTCCAGCAGATATTTCCTCCAACCAAGCCTTGGTAGTAGCCCAAGCAGGTTCTTCTTCCCCAGTGAAGTAGCAGTGCATGTCTCCCCAGCGGAGTATGCCCAGTAGGTATCTGAAAGCCTGAAGTTATCAGAATTCTATCCTCAGCAAGAGTCCTTGCCTAGCAGGTACCTGAAAGCCTGATATCCCCTCAGAGTCTTGAATCATCAGATGCTCTCCCCAGCCAGAGTATTGTCCAAGCAGCTTCCCCAGCCAAGTCTGAAGATGATCCTGTCCCCACGGAGTTCATATTTGATTTTCACCTCCGTCCGTGAAATATTTCCCAGCAAAGTTGCCATACTTTTGGGTATTTGATGATACAGCCAGGTATTCATCACCTCAGTCAGAGTTGAGTGTCCAGACCTCTTGACTTGTCTTCCCCTGCAGAGTTGTATCTCTTGCTGCCAATCAGGCATTTGTCTACCGCTCGTCTACGTTTGTCAACACTCGTCTGTGTTATCCCTAAACGGAGTTCTCCCCAGCATTGGTATTACTGCTTTATTGTTGCTTGTCTGCATCTTTCAACACCCGTCTGTGTTGGCTCGGTGGTATTGCTCGTCTGCTTTCCCCCAGCATTGGCTTATGATTACCTTGATATTGCTCATCTGCAATTTTCCAACACTCGTCTGTGTTCTGATATGATAGTTGTTGTTGCTCATCCGCAACTCCTCAACACTCGTTGTGTTCTGATATGATATTTGTTGTTGCTCGTCTGCAACCTCTCAACACTCGTCTGTGTTTGGTATTGGATCCTTTGTTGCACTCGTTTGTGCCTTGATATGTATTCTCTGTTGTTGCTCATCTGCAACTGTCCAACACTCGTCTGTGTTTGTTTGAAGCTCGTCTGCTTTTACTCCCCAGAAGTCGTCTGTGTTCTAAAGCTCGGATACTCGTCTGTATCATCCCCGGCACTCGTCTGTGCTAGCTTATATCTGTATTGTGAGGATTTGCTGTTTTTAATGATATTCTTCTATTGCTTCTTCAAATGCTCGTCTGTGTTTGAATTTCTGGTATTTGTATATACCAGTGGCTGGTACTCATCTGTATCATTGCCTGAAGCACTTGTCTGTGTTTCTCGGATCATCGTCTGATACTCGTCTGTATCATTGACTTATGGAACTCGTCTGTGTTATCTTGATGATCATCCAATACTCGTCTGTATTGAAGAGGTTTCGAATCCTGACAGTTGGAATTAAACATCAAAATGGTTACCGGTCCTGGCGTAACAGGTAAATCCGAGGGAGGCTCGTCTGTCTCAAGCACCAGTTATGGTTGCTGCACCTGGCGTCACAAGTTTTCTAAGAAGACTCGTCTGTCTTATACCATATATCCACGGATAATATATGAAGAAGGTTCGTCTACCTTGATTGCATGTCTATCCCACAGACTTAAGTGCATTACCGGTCCTGGCGTAACAGGTAAATCCGAAGGAGGCTCGTCTGTCTCGTGCTATATGCAGTGTTTTGAGGACTCGTATGTCCATCTCCTGGCGTCACAGGATTGTTTGAAGACTCGTCTGTCTCATTCATATGTTCTTGAAGTATTTGAGGACTCGTATGTCCAGCTCCTGGCGCCACAGGATTGTTTGAAGACTCGTCTGTCAACGTTTTCCTTATACCAGATATCAGTTTCAGCTTGGAAGAAGCTCGTCTGTTTCTTTCACCCCGCAGTCCCCAGAGCGTCATCTGGTTGGGTTTATTTCCCAGCGTTGCATTCTTCGTCAGAGTGCAAATTTCTGGTCTTTTTGGTATTCAACCACAGTTTATCTTGAATGGTCGATAGCCCGTACTATCGTCCTTTTCAGATTAACTGATGATTGAATAGGGGCAGCTGTAACACCCCAAATTTGCCCTCTTCATTTTAAGCATCATATCATATCATACTCATCATACTCACATTATTTCCTCAGCATCATATCATGGAAAGATGAAGCATAACATCCCTCATGTCCTAGCATGAGCATATGGTCATCTGTGGAGTTCCCATAAGCCTTTCAAACCATGACAAGGGTCCCAATGAGTTTGTACAAGTTCTATGGTGAGTCTACACTCCATTTACAAGATCAAGTCCATTGACAAAAGCTCAGAAGATTTCATGATCATCAGAGATCTCAGGACAAGGCAAAGCTCCTATGCAGTGCACCCAAATTAGGGTGTGAGATTCAAGTACCAAGACCTCACAACTTTGGCCATTTCTTGTAGGCCAAGTCTTCTACATGTTAAGAGGATCCCATGTGTCAAATTTCATGAGAAAATTCCATGTGGAAGTCAGACAGTGCCTTAGTTACTTGCAGATGAAGCAGAAAGTCAACAGAGCCTTGAAAAAGTCAACTGTGCAATTTCAAGGGGTCCAACCCAATTTTTTTGGCCAAGAGGGGTCCTTACAATGTTATAAGAGGTTTGGAATGCCTAAAGTTCAAGAATCATGGAGATTTGAGGGGTTTTGCAAAAATGGTACAAAGTTAGTTTTTGAAATTTTGCAAATTTGGCAACTTTGGCACTAATCTTCAAGTGGCCTTAACATGATCAAAAATTCTCCGAATGGACCAAAGTCAAACATGAAAGTTGGAGAGTAAGTGCTTCCATTTTAAAAAGTACAAGTGCGTTTTCACCGGATTTACCAATCTCCTTGTAGGCCATTCAAAAATTCCTCTCATCTAGGCCAAAACTCACTTTTCCAAAAGTGCATCATGTGCAAGAAGGCTCCAATCTTGATTTTTGTGAATTGGTTCAGGCCCAAACTTGTTTCTAACTTGAAATAAATTGCATAAGGACCATTTTGCTCCAAAAAAATAGTCATTTTCATACACTTTTGAAAACTCCCTCCAAAACACTCCAATTTGCAAAATTCATGAAACAAGTGTGAGAGTTTGATCTAAGGGCCATGAGTTAATGGATCTGGATCAAGGGTGGAGAATGCAACTCACACATGCTGAGAAGCCCAAGGAAGCATGAGGGAAGCATGCATATCTCACTTTGTGCATAATTTGCATATTCACACTTTTCTCATTGAATTTTCGTGCACTTTTCATCACACTTTCAGCATTCACTCAAAACATCATTCTAAGGAAATTGAGCAAAGAACCAGATCTGAATCTCTTTCATTCTCTCATTCCCAACCTTCTTGCATTCTTGCATTTTGCTCCATACCTCTTGATTCCTTTACATTCTCCACAAATCTCTTCCATATTCTTGATCATTGAATCATTTAGATCAAGAATCATCCACTCATTCAAGCTTAGATCACTGAATTTGAGGTTCACCATTTCAAAGCCTCTTGTGTTGAAATCTCAGATCTACACCATTCCAAGATCTTAGATGCATTTATTTTGTATCTAAGGAGTAAGAAGAGTCATTTGCACGGATTATTTGGCTTTCTATTTCAATATTTCGAGATCTCCATCTCAGGTATGGCTTGAAACTTTTTATTCTGGAAATGGAATTTTATGGTTGATATGTGTTCCTTGTGCTTCCCTGATCAAGCTGCACTTTGTAGATTTGATTTTGGTGCATTATATCATGAGTTATGTGCATTTAAAGTTTGATGATCAATGTTGTTTTGCGTTGATCCAGCCGATCCTTTGAGTTTTAGCTATTTTTGATGTCATATTTGGATTCAGTGATGTCGAGTTAGTCAATTTGGACTATTGGTTTGCATTATTTGATGAATTTTTGCTACCGATTTGGTCTCCGGTCGCCGGAATTTGTTTTGTAAGTTCCATTGGAGAAGATGAGCAGTAGCCATCGGATCTTCAATCTGGCCGTCCACAGCGCGCCACGTGTCCCATAATGCTTCTCTCTTTATGTTCTTTTATTTCTTTTTCTTCAACTTAACTTCTTTCAATTCAGTTCCATTTAAATTCGTGTAAAATACTAAAAATCATCTAAAAATTCCGAAACAAATATTGAACATTGTTTTATGTCTCTATTATTTTTTCATATTTTTACTTTATTTTTTTCATTGATCCACGTGCCAGAAATAATTCACCATTGCACCTAGCTTCTCTTACTTCATTTCTTGACCAGTCTGCCTTGTTTATTTTCCATAGCCTTCAATATTTTGAGTTTTGATCCCATTCTTTTTGAATTGTGTTCCTGAGATCTTGAAATTTTCATGTGATTTTTCTATGAATTTTTAGAAATTTATTTCTTGAGTCTTGGTCTGGAAACTTGTGATGTAGGTTTTCTGTCTTAGCTTGTGTTCTTGCCTCCATTTGACTTAGTTCCTTTCTGAATCTTTGCAAATCCTTTTGGCTAGTTGATATAACATGTTTGAGGACCATTTGGTTCCAGTTGTGGAATTTTTAGGTGGCTGGTTGATTTATTGTGGATTTTATCTTGAACCTTGTCCCGTTTTGCTTCCTTTGAACCTTTAAGCCTCTCATAAGCCTAAAAAAGCACTTGTGCCCATTTCTTCTTCTCATTTGGGGTTCCTTTGGGGTATGGGTACCTTCCTGGTCCTAGTATAGGTCGTGTGTCTTCTGAATTTTTGAGTTTGCTTCTTCTTTAAGTCTTTTGTTTCTTTAAGTGTTTTAACTCCATCTTTTGATTCCGTTGCTTCCATTTTGGTATTGTTTGGTCTTGTATCTCCTCTCTCTTCATCTTGCTGGCTTCCTAAGCCATTCTTCATCTCATTTTGATTCTGGTTGTGAGTCTTGGGTTTTTTTTGTGCATTTTGCATTGCATATTTCATAAGTGTGCATTGGTTTTCATATGTATTCATGTTGCATCCTTTTGAGTCATAAGTCTCTTCTCCTTATTTCTTTGAGTTGCATTTGCATTGTGCATTTGTTCATATCATGTCACTTCTGATTGTTTGATGTTATCATGTTATCTTGCTCATTTTTTTTCATGTATATGCATACTAACCTTGCAGGGGCTATGGTAAGTGTGAGATGTGGGATTTGAGTTCCACATCTCCAATTCTCATCACTTTCTCTTATATTTATGTGAACTAACCCTCTTTTGTTGGGCCTAGGCCTTTCTCATCCCTTCTTCTATCTTCTTCTTTTCTTCTTCATTAGGATAGAAACCTCACTAACCCTTAGGACATCCATGCATGTTAACACTTAGGATTATTTTAGTCCCCCTTTATAATTTTTCCTTTGAGATCCTTTGGTGCTCTCTCTTCTCATCTTCAAACTTAATTCTAATTCACTTAATAAAGGTTGAGTACTTTCATGTGACATGAGACTTTTCTATGAGATGCTTGCACGTGTTCCGTTTCGGGGCGAGGTGTGAGTCATCACTCGTGGTGGATAGGTCTTAGCATGAGTACTTCACAAAGAAAAGCTAAAAAAACACTTCTTAACCAAAAAACCACAAAAATACTTAATAATGGTAATAGGCCAGTGTGCTTAAGCCTTCACTTGTGGAACTAGCTTTGGGGATTTCCTCCATAGATAGGTGTGCCTCTTGCGCATTCCATTTCGGGATGATGTGAGATGTACACATCCCATTGAGTAAGACTTAGGTACACTTACCTATGCAAACTTTCACTCATAAAAGCTTCTAAAAAACACCAAACAAACAATAAGCGTCTTTCCTTCGAGAATTCTTTTCTCACCTCATTCGCTCCGTCCGCGAACTTGCTCCTACTTGTCATCTTGCAAGACGGTTACGCACTCGTCGTCCGAGTTTGCAACACCTGAGCAATGGCATAGGCAGTTCAAGCCTTTAATTCACAAGCAATTTTCCTTTGATAACCCTAGTTAGGGGAACTACGGCGTCTCTGATCCTCATTATCCTGATGAGGTACGTAGGCAGCGGGGTAGGGCCCGTTCGAGCACAATCTTTATTTTCCCTACATTTCTCCTTTGTTTCTTATTCAGTTCTCTTCCAGTTCCAGTTTCTTTTCATTTTCATTTCTTTTGCTGCAGTTTTCATACCCTCACCCTTTGAAACAGTTTCTTTTGCAAGCGTGGATCCCGTCGGGTACGGCGGACGATCTGGGTGCTAATACCTTCCCAGGTCGCAACCGACTCCCGAGCTCAGTCTCTTTGGTTCGCAGGATCTGTGTCCTTCCTCTTTCTTTCTTCTGGTTTGTGCAGCATTACCATTCCCTTTCTTTGGGATAAAAATGCATGGCTGGTGACTCTATTCTTTTTTTCCGTGCCACTTTCGCGTTTGTACCAGGATGGAAATCCGGGGAGCGACATCATGTCCATCACATCAAAGCCTAGGGAATTCTGGGATTTAAGAGACCTCAGCTTCTCAGCAATCTCATCCAGCATACAGTCGTAAACTTCATCCCCAACCCCAATAATTGTGAACTGCTCTTCCTGAGGATCCTCTTGCAAGATCCTTCCTCCAGCAGTGTTACCCTGAGTATTCCTTATGACATTCACTTTTGGGTTTAGATGAGGCCCAAATTTGGGTGGATCAATGCGAGTCTGCCCGTGATCATTATTACTGGTACCTCCTGTACTTGGATGGTGTTCATCAGGAGTTTGTCTTTCCACCAACTCCCTTAGCCTTTCCTGGCTCTGAGCTAAGCCAGTCATTACAGCCATGAATTGGGTCATATGACTCCTCATCTCAACCTTTTCATTTTCCATTTGGGTCCTTACTTCATTCAAGTCTTGTTGTACTTGATCCATCTGAATGCCCGGAAGGTTGTTTCTCATCGGGTACCTGTATTTTGTTGACAAGGAACACTCTTCTGCGAGCAATGTTTCCTGAAACCACAACAAAGTGAGAAACAACAATAAAAACAAAAACCTACAAAACAAAGAAGATGTTAGTATGCAATGCAATATGCCTATTTTTCTTCCAAGGGTATCCGGTTTGGTTCTTTGGTTTTGACCTTTCCAGACCTCGAGGAAATGCTGATGATGTTGATTGATAAAACCCACCATAAATAATACAAACTGATATATTACAAAGGATGAAAATACATAGTTTGATTACAAATAACATGCCCATGATGGGTCAAAATACAACAACAAAAGAAAAGTACAACAAAAGAAAGAAGAAATACAAGCAAAAGGATCAGACATCCAATCCAAAGTCATCCTCCCTGACTTCCTTCAGGAGGGCCTCAGTCACTGGCCCTACTGGGTGCTCTGTAATAGTCCTGATGAGGAGGTTCCTGGTAGCAATGTGTAAACACCCCAAATTTGCCCTCACCCACTTCACATCATGGCTTGTGATCATTTCATATGCATAAACTCAATCATACCATCTCATATCCCATTTTTGATTCACTACATAGATTCAAAGTCATCTGCATCTAGGGTTTGTGATCTGAGCAATCCAAGGGCTTCTTAAGCCACTCCAAAGGTCATCAACCACTTAAAAGGGGTCCATGTATGTTCAAACATCATATTATATCCTCTCAAAGTCAATAAAGTCAAAGAATCACAAGAACTGAGAATGGTATGGAAGCAGAGCCAGGCTTGACTGCACAGATGACCTGAAATTAGGGTTTTGGTTTCAAAGGCCATAACTCCAAATTTTTTGGTCATTCTTGTTTCTATTGGTCTCTATATGGTATAGGGAGTATGCATATCAATTTTCATGAAGAAATTCCATGGGGAAGTCATCTGATCAAGAGTTGACTTTTCAAGCAAGTCAGTGCAAAATCAGGGCATCTGAGGGCCCCAATGACCCAACCAAAGGGTGTTCTTCATCATTTTGATTGTATATGATCTTTATTTGATCATGAAAGATGTTAGAAGTTCACAAATTTGAAGAATTTCAAGTCTTTTGCAAAGTTGACTTTTTGGGCAAGTTTGACTTTTAATGAAATTGTCATTTTAGGCAACTTTTTCAACCTTTACTTTTTGATTCAAAAGAGCTTCAAATGAAAAAACTTTGGTCATGAAAGTTGTAGAACGGATCATTCCCTTTTCAAAAAGTACAATAGCATGACCTAATTCATTTTGGATCAAAAGTTATGGCTTGTCAAAGTTGGCAAAAATCACTAAATTTCAAGTCATGCACCAAAGAGGCAAAGTTGCAAATTCACTTCTCAAGGCCAATTTAGTCATCAAATGCACTTCAAAACTTCACCACATGATCATACAAGTCCTAAAAGTTAGGTTGCACCCAAAGAATCACATGTTTTATGACTTATGGATCAAGATATTTCATAAAGAACCAAAGGCAAGGCAAGTTGCAAAACTCATCATAGCTTCACATCCACTTGCTGGCTAGCTTGCTGATCAATCCTAGGCCTTTCCTCACATCATGCTGCGCAGGACATGCCTTTTGTACTTAGATAGCAAGTAGCCCATGCCCTTCTTACACAACTTTGACATTTTGGCAAAAGGACCCATACCAATCAATAAAGCACACATCATGTCATCTGACCAATGGCAATTGTTTATACTAATCAAATGCAAGCCAAACATAACAAGAAGCAGGCTTGAAACACACAACAACACAGCATTCTCATTTTCCACCTCTTGTGCAAGAGCTTTCGAAACTCATCACACAAGTCACAAACACACAAACTAACTTCACAGATCAACTCAACACACCTTCCTGGTCACAAAGCACCCATCACCATTGCCTTAAACTCCCAGAATCACAAATACGATTCTCACCTCACCTTGAGCAGAACCTCTGCCATCTTCCAAACCAGCCATTGCAAACTTCAAACAAACATTGCAAGCTTCTTAGGGGATCATTGGAGTGCATTTGAGCCAAAGAAGCAGCCAGAAAGCTCTTGAATCGAAAGCCTCAGTTCAGGTAGTCAACTCAAAACTTTTTTCCAGAAGCATGTTTTTAAGTTCTTAATAGCTTCTATGCACTCCCCTGATCATGAATATGTGATTATTTTTGAAAATGGTTGAGAAACCAGGATGTATGCAATGTCTGAAACTTTTGCCCTAAAAATTGTTTGGCTTCGATTCGTTTGATTGAAGAAGAATAAATGAGATTTGAGTGGGGGTTTTGATTCAGGGGGATGTGGGGATGATTTCTGGGCTTTTAGTTTTCGTTTTAGTGGAGTTTTGAGGATTTTGGAGATTTTCAGGTGGGGTTCCCACCGGAGAAGACGACCGGAGGTCTTCTCCGGCCACCTGAAAACAATTAGGGTTAATCCCTGTCATTAATTGTAGTTTGAATGCTGAGCGTAGGATTAGCTGACCAGGGTTGACTGGCGCGTGTTTTGGATGGCCAGGATGTGTTCTTAGAAGCCCTAATCCTCATTAACTTAATTAATCTTGATTAATTAATTCATAAATAGGATTTAACTCAGTTTGAATGTGGACCTTAGGATTGCGCGCGCAGTCAACAGATCTTTCCCCAGAATCAATCCTGGCTCTCCATTGCGTTTACTTTTCATTTTCTTTAATTTTAATTCATTTATTTTGTATTTCTTTTCTCCATTTATTTAAAAATAGCAAAACCATTTTAAAAATTCTGAAAAATTTGTACAAACTTTTATTTAATTTCAAAAACCAAAAACATTTTTATTTTTATTTTTACATTAAAAAATATTTTAAAATCATTTAAAAGTTTATTTTTAATTAATTAATGAGAATTAATTAATTAAAAATACTTTTAAGTATTTAAAAATCACCAAAAAATTCATGAAACCTTCATAATCATTTAGAAACATTGTCCAACCCTCAAACCAAATTTCTTTTTTGATCTTGATGTCTTTTGAGAATTTTTCATGGAATTAAAATCATTTCAAGGCATTATTTTGATCCAAACTTCAAAAAATCATTTCTGCCTAACCATTGAGAGTTGGACTTTGATTCTTTTTGCATTGCATTTTGTTTAGCATGTAGATTGTGAGATTAAATTGGCATGATTTGATCTTTCATTTTCATTTTGTTTGGCATTTTTCTTGTTAAAGTACCCTAAAACCCTAGAAAACTTAGGAAATTCATAACTTCCATTAGGTTAAGAGTTAGAACCCCTCCTTTGGGCAGTGAGTTTGTATAGGATTAGGGTTCCTTTGAATGCATTTTCAATTTTTTATCTTGATGTTTGCTTCTGATTTTGGTTTTTGTTTGATGCATTGATCATAAACCCTAATTTGGGCTTCCTTTTGCATTCATCTTGCATTTGTATTCATACCTTGACTTGCCATGACATTTTATGCATCCATTTGATTCATTGAACATATTAAGACATATTAGAAGCATGCTTGACCATTGCATCTTGCATTTGCCATGTTGTATGTCATTTGCATTTCATAACTTTTCATGTATGATCATGGTTCTAAGCTTGCTCCATTTGCATCCATTTGTTTGTATGATCATTCTCATGTCTTAATTCATGTTTGCATCATCTCATAGCATCATTATCATCTCATGTATGCTTCTGGTTTTGGTTTGCATCATGCCATTTCATTCCATTTTACATTGCATTGCATTCCTTTCACTAACTTTTCAGGTGGTAAGCAACTTTGGGAAGTGAATTTGCCTTCACTTCTCACAATTTCTTTTCATCTCTTTATGCATCATTGTTGCATTTTGTCTTGTGTTTGAGATTGAGCTTGCTCTTTCTTCTTCTCCTTACTTTCTTTCTTCAAGTGACTTGTCTTCTTAAATGAAGCAAGTTACTTTGCTTCTCTTTGATCCTTTCATCTGCTTCCTGGTAGTTCCTCTGAAGATCCTTCTTGTAAACCTCACAAACCTTAGGAACAACCAAGCATGACAATGATTAGGGTTTTGATTAGTCCCCCACTTAGTTTTTTACCTTTGTGTCTCATTGAGTCTTCTCTTCTCATCTCATAATCAGGGACTAAACCCTAAAGGCTTTAAGGCTTTGTGATTAAGCTTATGCCTGCATCCTTCTATTAGGATGGAGTGTATAACTTTAATCCTAAGTGTTAAACCCTTAATGTGTTTAAATCTCTTAATCAATTCACTTAATAATCATCAAGACATCACACTTGTAACTTGGGCTTTGCATTAGGGTTCTAATTCTTCCTTAATTGGTTAAGAAGGACTAACCCTAGTGTTAATGGACAAGTCCCCCTCAAGTTGTCTTACAAACCCTAAAAATCACTTCATCATCTTATCATTAACTAAAATCCATCTAATAAAGGCTTTGTCTTGTCATGAGGTTAATCCCTAATCATGGATTAAGTTGAGGAGCTTTCCTCAGCTTAAACATTCTCATCTATTATCCTTCTATTAGGATGGTGTAATGGGTCTGTTTAATCCCTGATTATGGCTTAATATCATTACTCAACACTAAACAAAAACCACAAAAACATCTAAATAATCACAAGTAGGTTAATGATCTTAATCCTACATCAAAGGTGATTAAGTGTGAGAAGCTGACTTCACACTTAAGGTATTCTCATTACCCCTAATCAGAGGGAAGATGTGATGAGTTTACTAAATCCATTGGTTTAGGCTTAAGCTCATTAACTTATGACAAACTTTCAAAAGCAATAAAAGACTGAAAACACAAAAACAAACAATAATCGTCTCCTTCGGGATTCTTTTCTCATCTCATTCACTCATAAACGAGAACTTGCTTCTTCCGTCTAATGCAAGACAGTTTGCATCTGTGCCAGACAGATCATACACTTGAGCATAGACAAGTAAGCAGTTCACAAGTCAATTCATCTTTCAGTCTCTTTGGGTCGAACTACGGTGTTCTGACTTCCTCATTGCACGAGAGGATACGTAGGCATAACTTAACAGTTATCGAACAAAAGTCTCTGTATATCCCCCCTCCTTTCAGTTTCATTCTTTTAAGCCTCATGATCTTGAGCATACTCCCATCCTTACACTGACACTGTATATATCACACTTTGCATTCCTTACACTGACACATGTACATTCTTTTCCAGCTCTCTTTAAACACAAATTGCACTGACACTACCCCTTTATAACACAAATCTTTTAAGCGTGGATCCCGTCGAGTACGACGGGCAATCTGGGTGCTAATACCTTCCCAGGTTGTAACCAACCCCCTTTCTCAGTCTCTCTGGTTCGCAACCGTCTTATCCATGTCTTTCTAGGTCTATGCAGCATTGCCTTTCCTCCGGGATAAAAATGCCTAGCTGGCGACTATTTTCATTCCCTGTGAGTTCACTCCTGTGTGTTCTCACAGCCTCCTTTCGTCGACCGTTCGCGTCTGTACCCCATTTGACCCGGCTTCATCTTTTGGGAGCGACAGCTTGGCGACTCTGCTGGGGACCCTTATACTGTGACCAGGGCTTCTGGTTCTTTTTTGCGGGTTCCTCCTAGCACTTGTTTGATTTGTGTTTACTGGGGTGTTATGTGCTATCTGTGTTTGTATATTTATTTTTGTTTATTGCTTTATGTACAGTTTCTTTATTGCTTTCTTTATAGCTTTTCATATATCATATTGTCATACTGTGCTGGCTGGATCTGTTTTGTTGCTTTGGTGGGTGGGTGTTCTATTGAGAGTTGAGGTCCTATACCTGGGACCTGAGTGACACCTAGGCTAGAGTGGTTCATGTTCTTTCCCATTCCATTTCGGTCTGGTGCGGGAATATGAAACACGGTTCAGATATGGGTTTCTTCTTGAGAACTCTGTGCTGCAGATTTCCTGTAGTGCTAGGGCTATCTGGGAAGCCTGCTAAGTCTGGATGACCTTTAGTATTGACCTTCAGAAACTGGGGTGAATTAGAGGAGGATCTTTTATGGTTATTGTAAACAATGTACCTCCGGGTTAGAAGTGTTTACACTTCTCATAACTGATCCAAGTCTGAGGATCCTTGTTTTAGAACACCACCTGTGAGGGGGTTGGGCTGTTTATAGGTTTGCAGGTATCTTTGGACTCAGCGTACCCTGTTACTTTGTTTTGATTAAGAGTATTCCATGTTGGAACAGTTCTTGTGATTTTTAACCCTGGACATATGACTCTTTATTTGAGTCCCCTACCTTGGTTACTGGACTTATGGACCTCCATCTGGATTTCTTGAACATACCTGGACTTATATCAGAGCACTTGATCAGATCCAGCTCAGTCACAAACCCTTGCATATCATTTGCATACATCATCATTGCATCATTTTAACATTTGCTTATTTGTTTTTCAGGGTATCCATACTTTATTTTGGCTTGGTTTTGACCCCATCATCAGCATAGGCCTATCTTCATCAGTATTTACTTCAGTTATCTGCTACCTGCTTCAGTCACCTGCATCACCAGTCTCAGCCTGTCAGTGGCCCATCATCAGTTTTACTCTCCATCATCAGCATCTGTCCCAGCTCTCCTTCAGCAACATGGCACCTAAGAAGAGTAATATCTCCTACCATTTCTTTCAGCCTGAGCTAGCTGACATCAGGAAGATCCAGACCCTGATTACTCCAGACCATATACCACCATTCAGAGAACACTATGGAGGCATACTTGATGTGGTTATGGATTTGGACCCTTCCCAGAGGAGCCTGATTCATACTTGCCTGCATTTCTATGATCCCCCTCTGAGGTGTTTCACTTTTCAAGACTTTCAGTTAGGGCCTTTATTAGAGGAGTATTCATCATTGGTTGGTGTACCTATCAGGGGTGGAGTCCCCTTCAACCCTGAGATGGCTTTTCCAAGTAATGAAGAAGTGGCAAAGGCATTGCATCTGGAACCGGTTCTGATTGGGCAGAATATGACCACCAAGGCTGGAGTCTCTGGTCTACATCTGGATTTCTTGATCTCTCAGGCTACCCTAAAGGCCTCCTTGGGAGAATGGAAGGCAGTCTGTGCTTTTTTGGCCCTTAGCATATATGGGGTCATATTATTTGCAGATGAGCCTAAGTTCATTAGCAAGAATGCAATCCACCTTTTCATCCTGAGAAACCCAGTGCCCACCTTACTGGGAGATTTTTACTACTCTGTCCACCAGAGGAATGAAAAGCAAAGGGGAAGATTAGTAAGGTGTTGTGCTCCCTTGTTCCATACCTGGTTACTCAGACGCTTGCCCAAAACTGATGCATTCTTGAACCCTCACCAGCCAAGGAACTGGGCTAGAAGACTCACTGCTTTAACTTCAGCTGATATCAGGTGGTGCACTCAAAGCACAAAGGGAAGGGATATCATTACCAGTTGTGGGCAGTTTCCCAATGTACCCTTGATAGGAGTAAAGGGTTGCATCAACTACAACCCTCTGCTGTTCAAAAGACAACTGGGCTATGCATTGGTCCACGCTCCTAAAGCACAAGACTTGGCTGAGACCCTTTACTGTGAGATTAAGCCCAATCTGGCTATTGTCAGGCAAGCAGCTCAGTACTATGAGTGGTCCCATGCCAGGGATCAATTTTCTGGGATGCCCTTCACCATGGAAGATATACCTGGGCCATCCTCAGCACCACCTCCTGTCACTGTCAGTTTAGAGGAGTTTGAGAAACTAAAAGAGAGAAATGAGAAGCTGACTCAGGCTCTACAGAAGACCCTCTGGGAGAGGAGTGATGGTCGGCTGGACATTGAGAGGTTGGAAAAGCTAAAGGTGGAGCATCTAGCTAGGATTGAAAAGTCAGAGGACTACATTAAGAAGTCTAGGGCTGGAGAGCAGATCTTGAAGAATGCCTGCAAGGAGGCTCAATTCCAGAAGGCCAGGACTGATTTGTATCTGAAGGAGAGTCAAGCTAGGTGGGTCAGGATCACCGAAGCTCGTACTCTGGAAGATAAGAGGACTCAGGACAAGATTGAGCAACTGGAGGCTAGTGCAAAGGAGCAACAAGAAGCCCTGCTAGCAGCCCAAAGAGAGATCTCAGAGTTGAAGATCAGAGCTGGTGTGAAGAGGTCAAAGGACCAGAGTCAACACAAGAAGCTAGTTGTAGCTGTTACTACCAGGAATCTCCTTATCAGGAATCTTACAGAGCGTCCAGCTGATCCTGTGACTGAAGCACTTCTCAAAGAAGTTCAGGAGGATGAGTTTGGTCTTGGCGTCTGACTTTCCTTGTTGTCGCTTTCATTCCATGTACTTTTATTTTTCTTATGTTGTATTTTGACCCCTCAGAGGGCTTGTATTGTAAAAAGAAACAAACTATGTATCAGTTACCTTTTTTGTAATATATGTGTTGGTTTGTTGTATCTGAATTCTTCGAGCAACATCAACAGCATCCTCAAGGGTCTGGAAAGGTCAAAACCAAGTGCCAAGCCGGATACCTTGGAAACAAATAAGCATACTGCATTGCATGCTAACCTTTGTTTGTTTTGTAGGTTTGTTTTGTTTTTGTTACTAACTCTGTTGTGATCTCAGGAACTATTGCTCGACGTCGGGTGTTCCCACTCAATCGTCCACACAGATATCCCACCCGCAACAACCTTCCGGGTATACAGATGGACCAGGTACAACAGGACCTTACAGAGGTCAGGAACCAAATGGCCAACGAGAGGTTGGAAATGAGGAATCAGATGACAGAATTTATGGAGGTGATGAATGGACTAGCACAGAGCCAGGAGAGATTAAGAGCCTTAGTAGAGAGGCAGACTCAGGAAGATCCCCATCTAGGGACTGGTGGGACAAGCAACAATGAGAGGGTGCAGCCTCATATCAACCCACCTGTATTTGGACCCCACCTTCATCCAGAGATCAATATCCCTGCTAATGTACAAGGGAATGCTACTACGGGCAGAGTGCTGCAGGAAGACCCCCAGGAAGATCAGTTCACAGTGATGGGAGTTGGGGATGAGGCCTATGACAGAAGACTAGATGAAATTGCTGAAAAATTAAGATCCTTGGAGTCTCAAAACTCCTTGGGTTTTGATGTTATGGACATGGGCTTAGTGGACGGGGTCAGGATTCCCCACAAATTTAAACCACCATGCTTTGAGAAGTACAACGGGACTTCCTGCCCACGGACCCACTTGCAATCCTTTCTGGGAAGGCTGAAGGCATATACCATGGACGAGAAGCTATGGATGTTTTATTTCGAGGATAGCTTGACAGGAGCTTCAAGGGAATGGTACTCTCATCTGACCAGAGCAACCATCAGATGTTGGAAAGACTTGGCAGAGGCTTTTGTTAGACAATACCAGTACAATTTGGATATGGCACCCAACAGGACCCTCCTGATGGGAATGTCACAATCATCCAGAGAAAGCTTCCGGGAGTACGCCCAGAGGTGGAGACAGCTTGTTGCTGTTGTCCAGCCACCCATGTCAGAGAGGGAGATGGTTGATATGTTTATGAACACCCTCCAAGGGACATACATTGATAGGCTAGCTGCCTTTTCTTCTACCAGCTTTGCAGATGTCGTTATAGCTGGAGAAAGAATTGAGAGCCTGTTAAAGATGGGCAAAATCTCTGACAACGGTGCCAGCTCATCCAGCAACACAAGGAAGCCTTTTGTGGGCCCAAGAAGAACTGGTGAGACCAATGCTATCCATGCCAACAGGGGCAGACCCCAATATGTTCATAGGTCTGTGGCAGCAGTCACCATTCCCGCTCCAATTCATCCACAACCAGCTTATCAACCACAGCAATAAAATTATCAGCAACAAACTCAGTATCCTCCTCAGAGAAACTACAACAACACCAGCAACAACAATCAGCAAAGACCGTTCCAACAGAGACCTTCTCAGGCCAATAGGGTGATTGATCCGGTCCCTATGCCCTATGCCACACTACTGCCACAACTCCTGAAACTCAACTTGGTTGAGCTAAGGACATTAGCACCTCCAGATCCTACCAGTCTACCCAGAAATTATGACGCCAGCGCCAGATGTGCTTTTCACTCGAATGCACCTGGCCATAGTACAGAGAAGTGCAGAGCTTTGCACATGAAGGTACAAGACTTGGTAGATTCTAAGGCTCTAAACTTTGCACCACCACCAAATGTTAGCAAGAACCCTATGCCACACCACGGAGGCCCCAAAATCAATGCTATTGAGGAAGACAAGCCGTCCTACTTGATAACCAGTGTGGGTCAGATTCGGACACCCTTGGTAGAGATTAAAGCTCAACTCCTTGAATGTCAAATGTTCCCGGGATGTGAGCTAGGGTGTGCTTATTGCAACATTTCAGTGAATGGTTGTGATAACTTGAGAGATGGCATAGATGGTCTCATCCAGAGTGGCCTGCTTCAAATCACAACATCAATACCTACCAATCCAGCAATCTCCTTAACAACAGTTCCCGAGTCTTCTACAACTGCAACAACCATTGTTCCAAACGACTCTTCAGTTTCATCAACAAATGCTTCATCTATTACTTCAACGGACCAAATATCAGCAAACATCCCTCCTACAACTTCAGCACCCCTTCATTCAGAATCTCCTACAACAACAACACCCATCCATCCAACAATGTCTCCTACAACTTCAACAGCAAATGTCTCAACGGTTACAATTTATTATGATCCTGAAAATGATTCTGCCTACAATTCACAAAGTGCCACTCCTATCAGAGCACCAGTCACAATATACTATGATCCACAGACTATCACGGTCCCTTCTGCAGTTGCCATCAGTCCAGTCACTATCACAGTGCCTGGGCCAGTACCTTATGAAAGCAGTAATGCCATCCCCTGGCATTACGGCTCTGATCTATACTGCGAAGGAAGGAAAATCACTTTGGAATCATCAACTTCTTCACCACAAATAGACAATGTGGGAGGAGGCGGAGGCTTCACTCGAAGCGGACGTCTCTTTGCCCCACAGATTCAAAGACCCACTGCCGAAGCAGAAGCTGCTGTCAAGGCAAAAGGGAAGAGCATGGTGCAAGAAGAGCAAATTGTTAAAGAAGCTTTGAAAACACCTTTTGATCAAGAAGTTGATAAATTCATGAGAATCATCAAGAAAAGTGATTACAAGATAGTGGACCAGCTTCACCAGACGCCTTCCAAGATCTCTATTCTATCATTGCTTATGTGCTCCGAGGCTCATCGGAACGCACTACTAAAATTCTTGCACGCAGCTTATGTGCCAGAAGAGATCACAGTCAATCAGTTGGAAGTTGTGGTTGGAAATGTTAATGCTAGTAATGGACTAGGGTTCGCCAACACTGATTTGACTACGGAAGGCCGCAATCATAACAAGGCTTTGCACATTACCATGGAGTGTAAGGGTGCAGTTCTTTCCCATGTGCTGGTAGACACAGGATCATCCCTCAATGTCTTACCTAAAAAAGCCCTTGTGAAGCTGGAGTATGAAGGATTGGCGTTACGGCCCAGTAACTTGGTAGTAAGAGCCTTTGACGGTTCTAAGAGATCAGTCCTGGGGGAAATTGAGTTGCCTATAACGATTGGCCCACAAACTTTCAAAACAACCTTCTACGTGATGGACATTCAGCCTGCCTACAGCTGTTTGTTGGGTAGACCATGGATTCATGCCGCTGGCGCAGTTACGTCTACCCTTCACCAGAAGTTAAAATTCGAGTAGGAGGGCCAAGTCGTTACTATTTGTGGAGAGGAAGATATTTTTGTTAGCCATCTGGCTACCTACAAATACATTGAGATGGATGGGGAGATCCACGAAACAATGAGTCAAGGGTTCGAGGCCTTGAACATAAGTGAAACATCTGTTGTACCTGGAACCTCAATGACATCTTATCAACAAGCCCGGAAGGTTGTTGAAGAAGGGGCTGCCCAAGCCTGGGGCAAGTTGCTGCCCGTAGAGAAAAAGGAGGATAGATTTGGGTTGGGTTACAAACCAACTCAACAAGATCAAGCAGAGGCTGCTAAGGAGCCCAACTTTGTTGGTGGGGGAATGCTCACCCCTGATGCTGTCAACAGTTTGGAGGAGGAGGATGAAAGCGACCGCAACCTGGAGAGTTGGATACGTCCAAAGATCCCGGGGAGCAGTATCTCAAACTGGTCTTCCCAGGAAATTATAAGAGTTACTCCTGCAGAGTAATTATTATTTCCTGTATATTTTAAGCATGCATCAAGTCTTGCATCTTGCCCAAGATGACAAGACTCATTTTGTAATCGGGCCATCTGTAATTTTTGTGCAACAAGATTAATCAATGAAATATCAGACATCTTTTTGCAAATGAGTCTCTTTTTTGCTTTCCCGCTCACTGTTTTTCCATTTTTCTTTTTGTACAAAAAATAAATGGCAGTGTTTTTCAAAATGATAACTTTATTTCACTTTTCTAAACAAGATTAAAATCAATCACTAAAATGAACAAACTGAACCCTTGCAGAGAGTGCCTCCCAGACTGCATCGACAACAGCACGGCTATGACTTCGTATGACTTTGACAATCTAATCAATCAAGCTGATGAAGGGGTTGAAGAAGGTTGCGAGATTCCTGAAGAGCTAGCCAGGTTGTTGAGACAAGAGGAAAGGGTTATCACTCCTCATCAGGAGGAGGTCGAAACGATTAATCTTGGTACAGAAGAAGACGTGAAAGAGGTTAAGATCGGGGCCTGCTTACAAGACTCAGTGAAGAGACAACTGATTGACCTGCTTCAAGAGTATGTGGACGTGTTTGCTTGGTCTTGTCAAGATATGCTAGGGTTGGACACTGACATTGTTGTGCACAAGCTTCCATTAAGAGAAGAATGCCCGCCAGTTAAACAGAAACTGCGCCGTACTCGCCCAGACATGGCAATGAAGATCAAAGAAGAGGTACAAAAGCAGTGGGACGCCGGGTTCCTTGCTGTAACTAGCTACCCACCTTGGGTTGCTAATATTGTGCCTGTGCCTAAGAAAGACGGCAAAGTAAGAATGTGTGTTGACTACCGGGACCTGAACAGAGCCAGCCCGAAAGATGATTTCCCATTACCTCACATTGACGTATTGGTGGATAATACGGCTCAGTTCTCGGTATTCTCCTTCATGGACGGATTTTCAGGATACAATCAGATCAAGATGTCGCCTGAAGACATGGAGAAGACAACCTTCATTACACCCTGGGGCACGTTCTGTTACAAGGTAATGCCATTTGGACTGAAGAATGCTGGTGCAACATATCAACGGGCTATGGTAACATTATTCCACGATATGATCCATAAAGAAATCGAATGTTACGTGGATGACATGATTGCCAAGTCCCTTACTGAAGAAGACCACCTGGTAAACCTGCTAAAGCTGTTCAAGCGTCTGAGGAAGTACCAACTGAAGTTAAACCCCAACAAGTGCACATTTGGGGTGCGATCTGGTAAGCTGCTGGGTTTTATTGTGAGCGAGAAAGGGATTGAAGTCGACCCTGATAAAGTCAAAGCCATTCAAGAAATTCCTGCACCAAAATCTGAAAAAGAAGTTCGAGGGTTTCTAGGTAGATTGAACTACATCTCAAGGTTCATATCTCACCTTACGGCGACCTGTGAGCCCTTGTTCAAATTGTTGAGAAAAGAACAGACGGTCAGGTGGAACGAAGACTGCCAGAAGGCTTTTGACAAGATCAAAGAATACTTGCAAGAACCTCCAATCCTCATGCCTCCAGTTGAAGGAAGACCTCTGATAATGTACTTGACAGTATTAGAAGAGTCGATGGGGTGTGTGTTGGGCCAGCATGACGAGTCTGGTCGAAAAGAGTATGCAATATACTACCTAAGCAAAAAGTTTACCGACTGTGAACAACGTTATTCACTGCTCGAGAAAACTTGTTGTGCTTTAGCGTGGGCTGCTCGCCGACTGAGACAGTATATGTTGACCCACACTACTTTATTGATCTCAAAGATGGACCCAGTCAAGTATATTTTTGAGAAGCCAGCACTTACCGGACGGGTTGCAAGATGGCAAATGATCCTCACAGAATATGACATCCAGTACACTTCTCAGAAAGCCATCAAGGGCAGTGTATTGTCTGAATATCTTGCTGAGCAACCTATTGATGATTACCAGCCTATGAGATTTGACTTCCCTGATGAAGACATCATGTTCATAAAAGCAAAAGATCATGAAGAGCCTGTTCACACTGAAGGGCCTGACCCAGAAGAAGAATGGACTATGATGTTTGATGGGGCTGTTAACATGAATGGTCGTGGTGTTGGTGCAGTACTCATTACGCCTAAGGGAGTTCACATGCCTTTCTCGGCAAAACTCACTTTCAACTGCACTAACAACGAAGCTGAATACGAAGCTTGCATTATGGGTCTTGAGGAAGCCATTGACCTCAGGATCAAGACATTGACCGTGTTCGGAGATTCAGCTCTGGTAGTTAATCAAACCAACAGCAAATGGTACACCCACCAGGATCATCTGATACCTTATAGGGATTATACAAGGAGGTTATTGACTTTCTTTACAACAGTCAAGCTTGAGTATATCCCTCGGGACGAGAATCAGTTCGCAGATGCTCTGGCTACCATTTCATCTATGATCAAAGTTCAAGCTGCCAACTTTGTACCTCAGATTTCAGTATCCAGACTTGACAGACCAGCATATGTATTTGCGGCAGATATTGTCAAAGATGATAAGCCTTGGTTCCATGACATTAAGTGCTTCTTGGAGGATCAAACATACCCACCTGGGGCATCTTCCAATGATAAGAAGACGTTGAGAAGGCTTGCTGGAAGTTTCTTTCTGAACACTGATGGTTCCCTGTACAAAAGAAACTTTGATATGATACTCCTCAGATGCGTTGATAAGACGGAAGCGGACTTGTTAATGCATGAAGTGCACGAAGGATCCTTTGGTACCCATGCAGGAGGGCATGCCATGGCTAAGAAATTATTAAGATCAGGTTATTACTGGATCACAATGGATGCCGACTGTTGTGCTTACGCCAGAAAATGCCATAAATGCCAGATCTATGCAGATAAAGTACATGTGCCTCCTAATCCTTTGAATATAATGTCTTCACCCTGGCCCTTTGCTATGTGGGGCATTGATATGATTGGTAAGATTGAACCGACTACTT
Source organism: Lathyrus aphaca (assembly GCA_963966055.1). Taxonomy (NCBI): domain Eukaryota; kingdom Viridiplantae; phylum Streptophyta; class Magnoliopsida; order Fabales; family Fabaceae; genus Lathyrus; species Lathyrus aphaca. The sequence goes on from OZ014522.1 coordinate 303,760,705, forward strand.
CAAACGGCCACAGATTCATCCTGGTCGCCATTGACTACTTCACCAAGTGGGTCGAAGCAGCTTCCTATGCCAATGTTACAAGACAAGTGGTAGCCAGATTTCTGAAGAGATATATCATCTGTCGGTATGGAGTGCCCGAGCGAATCATTACTGATAATGGTTCCAACTTAAACAACAAAATGATGGCAGAGCTGTGCCGGGACTTCAAGATCCAACACCACAATTCTTCTCCTTACAGGCCAAAGATGAATGGCGTTGTTGAGGAAGCTAACAAGAATATCAAGAAGATTGTGCAGAAGATGGTAGTCACCTACAAAGACTGGCATGAAATGCTACCATTTGCCTTGCATGGGTACCGCACGTCAATCAGGACATCCACTGGGGCAACACCGTATCAACTTGTGTATGGTATGGAAGCAGTCCTACCTGTTGAAGTTGAATTACCCTCCCTACGGGTGTTGATGGATGTTAAGCTGAACGAAGCAGAGTGGGTCCGATCCCGATACGAGCAACTGAGTCTGATTGAAGAGAAGAGGCTGGCTGCAATTTGTCATGGGCAGCTGTATCAGAAAATTATGAAGAGAGCCTTCGATCAGAAAGTCAGGCACCGAGAGTACCAAGTAGGAAATCTTGTGCTGAAAATAATCCTCCCTCCTCATACAGACCACAGGGGCAAGTGGACTCCAAACTATGAAGGACCATTCGTAGTAAAGAAAGTTTTTTCTGGTGGAGCACTGATGCTCAGCACCATGGATGGTGAAGATTTCCCGTCCCCTGTGAATTCAGATGCAGTTAAAAAATACTTCGCATGAAATGACCCGCTGGACACAAAAACAGAATGTAAGTCCAGGCAAAAATAGGGCATCCCGGCGAGTCAAAAACAGAATAAAAGACTCGGGAAAAAATAAGGGAAAATAAACAAAAAATGTACACCCGCTGAGTTGAAAAGCCGCATTGGACAACTCAGGCAAAAATGGGTATCCCGATGGATTGAAAACCCGAAAGGGCGATCCATGCAAAACAGGGGAATAAGCGAACAACTGCATTCTGAATTCGTCTGTATCACTTACAACTTGGTAAGCTTCAAAAGGATCAAGCTTCTTGCAGAATCAACTGACTTCAGAAAGCAAGACGAGAAGAACGTCAAAAGTCATACGAGTCGTAGCAAAAGAGGAAGCCCCTTAAAGCGTCGTCAACATTGCCAGCATTTTGTTTCTCAATTTGTAACAATCTCCTCATTTCAGGGGATATGTTTCTTTGATGTATCTTGTCAATTCAGGGCATTTGAATTAATAAAAACAGATTTTTTAGTTACACGATGTCTCGTGCATTTTTATTTGCAAAGAATGTCTGATATCTTTAAAATACTGATTGCATAAATACAGATGCTTCTCTTCTAAAAACTACGTGCTTGCAGGAAATATACTTACTCTCAGAAGTGTCTAAACTCCTATGACGGAATCCAGTAAAGGATACCTCGGGATTACTTGTGCGTTTCCCTATCTTTGCAGGATTGCAGGCATCCAAAACGCAACTTGGGGCATGAAAGCTTCATCCCAGCAAGTTGGCAAATCAACACTCAGTCTCAGCACTCAAAATGTTTTCTCCCCAGCTGAGTTGCCAGGCATCACTTCTCCAACAGGGCAGTACCAGAAGGTGCCCATATCTCCAGCTGAGTTGCCAAGTATCCTCCTCGGCAGAAACTTCTAGGAAGATCTTTCAGTGATCTTTCTTCTTCCCCAGCCGAGTTGCCATCTATTATTCCTTCCCAGCCAAGTATTAAAGGTCAGGGTACCATCTCCCCACAGAGCTTCAGCCTTTATCCAGAAGAGCAGCGCATGAAGGGATCACAACAGAGTGGCGAAAGCTTCTCCAAACCCCAGCTGGGTCCCCTCATTACCGAGGACAGGTCTATCAGTGACCTGTATCCCCAAGCAGATATCATCTCATCAGATCTACCAATGATCTCACCCCCAGCTGGGATGTCCATTTCAAGCAGATCGGCCGTAGATCTTCGCAGCATCGGGATCCGAATCCCGGATCGGTATCTTTGCATAATCATGGCATTCGCATCATATTCACCCATAAAGCGTAGCATTCCGTCTAATCCGGAGCATTACGGCAAAAATCCAACATATTACATAATCATAAGCCATGTTTTGAATCGAACACTTGCGAATATTGACAATCCGTCAACAATATACAGAATACCCCTCAGATTCCCCAGCAAACACAGTTGCCTCACCGTCCCAAACACCAGTGTATACTACCCGTGACACCCGTCCATGTCATATCTCCAGCAAAAAGCCAAAGACATCCTCTTTGCACTCACATATACTTATATAATTTCCTTGACATTCGTCCGTGTCATTTTCCCCAGTGCAGTAACATAAACACTTTGTACATCAGATACTTGTTTATACTATACTTTTCTCCTTTTGACACTCGTCCGTGTCACTCTCCCCAGCAGATTAAACACTCATCTATACACCACTCTTATTACTCTTATACAGGTACTCGTCCGTATCTTGTATATACCATTATCCCCACAGATTCGACACTAGTCCTTGTTCTTTGTTAACCAGATGGTACTCGTCCATACCATCATCTCAGAACATGCGTCAAGCGTTTGTTTCTACCTGATACTCGTCCGTATCATAGTCAAAGATGCTCGTCCGCATCTTTAAACCATACACTGTGTCAAACACTCTTGTTTTCTTGAATATAGACACTCGTCTGTGTCTACTATTCCCCAGAAGAATCCCTTCAGATTCAACACTCGTCCGTGTTCTCTGTTAACCAGTTGGTACTCGTCCGTATTACCATCTCTGAACACGTGTCAGTATTTGTTTCTACCCGATACTCGTCCGTATCGTAGTCTTAGGGATGCTCGTCCGCATCTTTAATCTGTACACAGATATCTAAACATTTGTACCTTTTGTTTCTTGGATATAAACACTCGTCCGTGTTTACTATTCCCCAGTAGATCGCCAACAAAGCAAATTTCTTTATCTGACATTCGTCCTATGTCATGATAAACCTTGAGAGCAGCCGTCCCATGCTAGGTGGTCGTCCTCCACCTCTTGATGGTCGTCCTCCATCATGCTCATCCGATGGCCATCCCCATCGTGGATCTTTTCTATCCGACATTTGTCCTATGTCGTGATATTTAGCAGCCGTCCCCTGCTAGGTGGTCGCCCTCCACCTCTTGATGATCGTCCTTCATCATGCTCGTCCGATGGTCGTCCCCATCGTTGACCTTTTATCCGGCATTCGTCCTATGTCGCGATATTTCCGGCAGCCGTACCCTGCCAGGTGATCGTCCTTCACCTTAGATGACTGTCCCTCATCTTACCCCCAACAGAGCAGCCGTCCCCTGCTAGGTGATCGTCCTTCACCATTGATGACCGTACCTCATCATCTGTATATTTCATTTATTCTTTAACCCGATGGTCGTCCCCGTTGTGGTCCCTTTTCCTTTTCCTGATGATCGTCCTTCATCAGTTTAGCCCGATGGCCGTCCCCATCGTTGGTTACTTTACTTTATGAACTTGATGGCCGTCCCCGTCATGTTTCATTAATCCCCAGAGAATTTTACAGCTTCACTTGATGGCCGTCCCCATCATGATTCTTTTTACCCCTAGCATGTCGGCCGTCCCCGTCATTGCTTTATTTTCCGCACTTTTTCCTGCATGTCGGCCGTCCCCGTCATTGCTCTTTACCCAGCAGTCGTCCTCTGCTCGACGGTCGTCCTCCGTCGCTCACACTTTACAGTATACTTTATTTTCTTTTACAATCTATATCCCTTTTCTTCTTCATTCTGTGAGTGCAAATTTTGGATTGTCTTTGGTATTCAACCATAAGTTATCTTGTTTGCCTGTTAAGCCGTAGCTTACATCCTGCACAGCTAACTCATGTTTGAATAGGGGCAGCTGTAAACACCCCAAATTTGCCCTCACCCACTTCACATCATGGCTTGTGATCATTTCATATGCATAAACTCAATCATACCATCTCATATCCCATTGTTGATTCACTACATAGATTCAAAGTCATCTGCATCTAGGGTTTGTGATCTGAGCAATCCAAGGGCTTCTTAATCCACTCCAAAGGTCATCAACCACTTCAAAGGGGTCCATGTATGCTCAAACATCATATTATATCCTCTCAAAGTCAATAAAGTCAAAGAATCACAAGAACTGAGAATGGTATGGAAGCAGAGTCAGGCTTGACTGCACAGATGACCTAAAATTAGGGTTTTGGTTTCAAAGGCCATAACTCCAAATTTTTTGGTCATTCTTGTTTCTATTGGTCTCTATATGGTATAGGGAGTATGCATATCAATTTTCATGAAGAAAATCCATGGGGAAGTCATCTGATCAAGAGTTGACTTTTCAAGCAAGTCAGTGCAAAATCAGGGCATCTGAGGCCCCCAATGACCCAACCAAAGGGTGTTCTTCATCATTTTGATTGTATATGATCTTTATTTGATCATGAAAGATGTTAGAAGTTCACAAATTTGAAGAATTTCAAGTCTTTTGCAAAGTTGACTTTTTGGGCAAGTTTGACTTTTAATGAAATTGTCATTTTAGGCAACTTTTTCAACCTTTACTTTTTGATTCAAAAAAGCTTCAAATGAAAAAACTTTGGTCATGAAAGTTGTAGAATGGATCATTCCCTTTTCAAAAAGTACAAGAACATGACCTAATTCATTTTGGATCAAAAGTTATGGCTTGTCAAAGTTGGCAAAAATCACTAAATTTCAAGTCATGCACCAAAGAGGCAAAGTTGCAAATTCACTTCTCAAGGCCAATTTAGTCATCAAATGCACTTCAAAACTTCACCACATGATCATACAAGTCCTAAAAGTCAGGTTGCACCCAAAGAATCACATGTTTTATGACTTATGGATCAAGATATTTCATAAAGAACCAAAGGCAAGGCAAGTTGCAAAACTCATCATAGCTTCACATCCACTTGCTGGCTAGCTTGCTGATCAATCCTAGGCCTTTCCTCACATCATGCTGCGCAGGACATGCCTTTTGTACTTAGCTAGCAAGTAGCCCATGCCCTTCTTACACAACTTTGACATTTTGGCAAAAGGACCCATACCAATCAATAAAGCACACATCATGTCATCTGACCAATGGCAATTGTTTATACTAATCAAATGCAAGCCAAACATAACAAGAAGCAGGCCTGAAACACACAACAACACAGCATTCTCATTTTCCACCTCTTGTGCAAGAGCTTTCGAAACTCATCACACAAGTCACAAACACACAAACTAACTTCACAGATCAACTCAACACACCTTCCTGGTCACAAAGCACCCATCACCATTGCCTTAAACTCCCAGAATCACAAATACGATTCTCACCTCACCTTGAGCAGAACCTCTGCCATCTTCCAAACCAGCCATTGCAAACTTCAAACAAACATTGCAAGCTTCTTAGGGGGATCATTGGAGTGCATTTGAGCCAAAGAAGCAGCCAGAAAGCTCTTGAATCGAAAGCCTCAGTTCAGGTAGTCAACTCAAAACTTTTTTCCAGAAGCATGTTTTTAAGTTCTTAATAGCTTCTATGCACTCCCCTGATCATGAATATGTGATTATTTTTGAAAATGGTTGAGAAACCAGGATGTATGCAATGTCTGAAACTTTTGCCCTAAAAACTGTTTGGCTTCGATTCGTTTGATAGAAGAAGAATAAATGAGATTTGAGTGGGGGTTTTGATTCAGGGGGATGTGGGGATGATTTTTGGGCTTTTAGTTTTCGTTTTAGTGGAGTTTTGAGGATTTTGGAGATTTTCAGGTGGGGTTCCCACCGGAGAAGACGACCGGAGGTCTTCTCCGGCCACCTGAAAACAATTAGGGTTAATCCCTGTCATTAATTGTAGTTTGAATGCTGAGCGTAGGATTAGCTGACCAGGGTTGACTGGCGCGTGTTTTGGATGGCCAGGATGTGTTCTTAGAAGCCCTAATCCTCATTAACTTAATTAATCTTGATTAATTAATTCATAAATAGGATTTAACTCAGTTTGAATGTGGACCTTAGGATTGCGCGCGCAGTCAACAGATCTTTCCCCAGAATCAATCCTGGCTCTCCATTGCGTTTACTTTTCATTTTCTTTAATTTTAATTCATTTATTTTGTATTTCTTTTCTCCATTTATTTAAAAATAGCAAAACCATTTTAAAAATTCTGAAAAACTTGTACAAACTTTTATTTAATTTCAGAAACCAAAAACATTTTTATTTTTATTTTTTGCATTAAAAAATATTTTTAAATCATTTAAAAGTTTATTTTTAATTAATTAATGAGAATTAATTAATTAAAAATACTTTTAAGTATTTAAAAATCACCAAAAAATTCATGAAACCTTCATAATCATTTAGAAACATTGTCCAACCCTCAAACCAAATTTCTTTTTTGATCTTGATGTCTTTTGAGAATTTTTCATGGAATTAAAATCATTTCAAGGCATTATTTTGATCCAAACTTCAAAAAATCATTTCTGCCTAACCATTGAGAGTTGGACTTTGATTCTTTTTGCATTGCATTTTGTTTAGCATGTAGTTTGTGAGATTAAATTGGCATGATTTGATCTTTCATTTTCAATTTGTTTGGCATTTTTCTTGTTAAAGTACCCTAAAACCCTAGAAAACTTAGGAAATTCATAACTTCCATTAGGTTAAGAGTTAGAACCCCTCCTTTGGGAAGTGAGTTTGTATAGGATTAGGGTTCCTTTGAATGCATTTTCAATTTTTTATCTTGATGTTTGCTTCTGATTTTGGTTTTTGTTTGATGCATTGATCATAAACCCTAATTTGGGCTTCCTTTTGCATTCATCTTGCATTTGTATTCATACCTTGACTTGCCATGACATTTTATGCATCCATTTGATTCATTGAACATCTTAAGACATATTAGAAGCATGCTTGACCATTGCATCTTGCATTTGCCATGTTGTATGTCATTTGCATTTCATAACTTTTCATGTATGATCATGGTTCTAAGCTTGCTCCATTTGCATCCATTTGTTTGTATGATCATTCTCATGTCTTAATTCATGTTTGCATCATCTAATAGCATCATTATCATCTCATGTATGCTTCTGGTTTTGGTTTGCATCATGCCATTTCATTCCATTTTACATTGCATTGCATTCCTTTCACTAACTTTTCAGGTGGTAAGCAACTTTGGGAAGTGAATTTGCCTTCACTTCTCACAATTTCTTTTCATCTCTTTATGCATCATTGTTGCATTTTGTCTTGTGTTTGAGATTGAGCTTGCTCTTTCTTCTTCTCCTTACTTTCTTTCTTCAAGTGACTTGTCTTCTTAAATGAAGCAAGTTACTTTGCTTCTCTTTGATCCTTTCATCTGCTTCCTGGTGGTTCCTCTGAAGATCCTTCTTGTAAACCTCACAAACCTTAGGAACAACCAAGCATGACAATGATTAGGGTTTTTATTACTCCCCCACTTAGTTTTTTACCTTTGTGTCTCATTGAGTCTTCTCTTCTCATCTCATAATCAGGGACTAAACCCTAAAGGCTTTAAGGCTTTGTGATTAAGCTTATGCCTGCATCCTTCTATTAGGATGGAGTGTATAACTTTAATCCTAAGTGTTAAACCCTTAATTAATCAATTCACTTAATAATCATCAAGACATCACACTTGTAACTTGGGCTTTGCATTAGGGTTCTAATTCTTCCTTAATTGGTTAAGAAGGACTAACCCTAGTGTTAATGGACAAGTCCCCCTCAAGTTGTCTTACAAACCCTAAAAATCACTTCATCATCTTATCATTAACTAAAATCCATCTAATAAAGGCTTTGTCTTGTCATGAGGTTAATCCCTAATCATGGATTAAGTTGAGGAGCTTTCCTCAGCTTAAACATTCTCATCTATTATCCTTCTATTAGGATGGTGTAATGGGTCTGTTTAATCCCTGATTATGGCTTAATCTCATTACTCAACACTAAACAAAAACCACAAAAACATCTAAATAATCACAAGTAGGTTAATGATCTTAATCCTACATCAAAGGTGATTAAGTGTGAGAAGCTGACTTCACACTTAAGGTATTCTCATTACCCCTAATCAGAGGGAAGATGTGATGAGTTTACTAAATCCATTGGTTTAGGCTTAAGCTCATTAACTTATGACAAACTTTCAAAAGCAATAAAAGACTGAAAACACAAAAACAAACAATAATCGTCTCCTTCGGGATTCTTTTCTCATCTCATTCACTCATAAACGAGAACTTGCTTCTTCCGTCTAATGCAAGACAGTTTGCATCTGTGCCAGACAGATCATACACTTGAGCATAGACAAGTAAGCAGTTCACAAGTCAATTCATCTTTCAGTCTCTTTGGGTCGAACTACGGTGTTCTGACTTCCTCATTGCACGAGAGGATACGTAGGCATAACTTAACAGTTATCGAACAAAAGTCTCTGTATATCCCCCCTCCTTTCAATTTCATTCTTTTAAGCCTCATGATCTTGAGCATACTCCCATCCTTACACTGACACTGTATATATCACACTTTGCATTCCTTACACTGACACATGTACATCCTTTTCCAGCTCACTTTAAACACAAATTGCACTGACACTACCCCTTTATAACACAAATCTTTTAAGCGTGGATCCCGTCGAGTACGACGGGAAATCTGGGTGCTAATACCTTCCCAGGTTGTAACCAACCCCCTTTCTCAGTCTCTCTAGTTCGCAACCGTCTTATCCATGTCTTTCTAGGTCTATGCAGCATTGCCTTTCCTCCGGGATAAAAATGCCTAGCTGGCGACTCTTTTCATTCCTTGTGAGTTCACTCATGTGTGTTCTCACAGCCTCCTTTCGCCGACCGTTCGCGTCTGTACCCCATTTGACCCGGCTTCATCTTTTGGGAGCGACACAATGGCACTAGTTAGCTTCTTATGCTTTTCCTGATCCTTTGACCTCTTCAACCCCGCCCAGAGTTTCAATTCAAATATCTCCTTCTGAGCTGCCAACAAAGCCTCCTGATGCTTCTTCTCACTAGCCTCCAACTGCTTTATCTTAGCCTGAGTCCTTTGGTCTTCTTGTGCACGGGCTTCAGTGATCCTGATCCACCTAGCCTGGCTTTCCTCTAGATAATGCTCTGCCCTAGCCTTCTGAGTCTTTGCCTCCTTACAAGCATTCTTCAGAACCAACTCCCCTGCTCTTGCCTTCCTGATGTAGTCATCTGTCTTCTCAATCTTGGTTAGATGCTCAATCCTGAGTCTTTCCAAACTCTCATTATCCAAACGGCTGTCATTTATCTCCTAGAGAGTCTTCTTCAAGGCTTCAGCTTAGCTGAGTGTTCCTCACTTTCATCTTTTCAAACTCTTCCATGCTGACAGTTGCTGCAGGTTGCACTGTAGAAGGTCCAGGTGTATCGTCCAAGGTGAAAGGCATCTGGGTGATCTGAGCTCTGGTACGGGACCAATCAGAATACTGGGCTGAAGCAATGTTGTTGCACTTTCCAAGGATGTTTGTCCCTTTGGTCTGAATGTTATCCCAGGCCCAGGCAGCCTATCTGACAACAGCAGAGTTGGGTTGAATTTCACAGTAGAGAGTCTCAGCCAAATCTTGTCCTCTGGGAGGATGAACCAAAGCATATCCCAATTGCCTCTTAAACAATAAAGGGTTGTAGTTGATGCAATCTTTCACTCCTATCAGAGGCACGTTAGGTTATTGCCCACAACTGGTAATAATATCATTGCCTTTGGTGCTCTGGGTGCACCATCTGATGTCATATGATGTCAAGGCAATGAATCTCTTAGCCCAATTCTTCTGATGATGGGGGTTCAAGAAGGTATCTGATTTTGGCAAGTGTCTGAGCAGCCAAGAGTAGTACAGAGGAGCACAACATCTGACCAATTTCCCTCTTTTCTTTTCATTCCTCTGATGTACTGAGTAGTAGAAGTCTCCCAGCAAGGTAGGAACAAGGTTATTCAACAAGAACAGGTGGATGGCATTCTTACTCACAAACTTGGGCTCATCTGCAAACAAAATAACCCCATATATTATAAGGGCTAGAAGTGCACACACAGCCTTCCATTCTCCTACTGCAGCCTTCAGGGTGGCCTGGGAGATCAAGAAGTCTAGGTGGAGGCCTGGAACCCCAACCTTAGTTGTCATGTTCTGATCAATGAGGGCAGGCTCCAAATGCAATGCCCTGGCTATGTCTTCATTTCTGGGAGCAGTCATCTCTGGGTTGAAAGGGATCCCTCTCCTGATAGGAACTCCAATCAACAAGGAAAACTCTTCTAGCAAAGGTCCCATCTGGAAATCAGGGAATGTGAAGCATCTGAGTGGAGGATCATAGAACTGCAAGCAAGTATGGATCATGCTCCTCTGAGATGCATCTAAATCCATGACCATGTCTAATTCCCCCATAGTGCTCTCTGAATAGTGGGATATGGTCAGGTGTAATGAGGGACTGGATCTGCCTAATGCCAGTCAGGGTGGGCTCAAAGAAGTGGTAAGAGATGTTGCTCTTTCTTGAAGTATCCATGAGTGTTGATGAAGAAACTAAGAGCAACTGCTGATGAAGGTCACTGACTGAGAAGCTGGAGGTGAGTCTCTGATGAAGACAAGCTGGAGGAGAACCACTGATAAACTGATGAAGGCAGAAGTAAATAGCTGAAGCAGTCTGAACAGCAGAAGAGGTCAAAACCAAACAAAAGATGATATGATGGATACCCTGTAAAACAAATAAGCAAATGTTAAATGATGCAGAAATGATGTATGCAAATGATATGTAAAGGGTTTGTGATCAAGTGCTGGATCAGTTTATCTGCCTTGGTAAAAATCCATGTATGTTCAAAGGTCCAGATGGAGGCTTAGAAATCCAGTAACCGGGTGGGGGACTCAAATAAAGAGACACAAGTCCGGGGTAATCACAAGAACTGTCCAAAGTGGTGCATTCTTAAAACAATACAAGTAACCAAGTATGATGTGGCTAAGGGTTCCTGCAAACCTGTAAACATCCCAACCCCCTCACATGTAATGTTCTAGAACAAGGATCCTCAGACTTGGATCAGTTATGAGAAGTGTAAACACTTCTAACCCGGAGGTACAATGTTTACAATAACCATAAAAGATCCTCCTCTAATTCACCTCAGTTGCTGAAGGTCATAAAAAGGTCATCCAGACTTAGCAGGCTTCCCAGATAGCCCTAGCACTACAGGAAATATGTAGCACAGAGTTCTCAAGAAGAAACCCATGTCTGAACCGTGTTTCATATTCCCGCACCAAACCAAAATGGAATGGGAAAGAATATGAAGCCACTCTAGCCTATGTGTCACTCAGGTCCTCGGTATAGGACCTTAATCACTCAATGAAACCCCACCCACCAAGGAAGAATACAGAGCCAGCACATGATAATGACAGTATGAAAATGCATAAGACTGTAAAGGAAATCCATAAATAAAGTTGTACATAAAGTATTAAATAAAGCAAATAAACAAGCACAAGTAGCACATAACACCCCCGTAAACACAAAACAAACAAGCGCTAGGAGGAACCCACAAAAAGAACCAGAAACCCTGGTTGCAATATAAGGTTCCCCAGCAGAGTCGCCAAGCTGTCGCTCCCGAAGATTTGCATCCCGGTACAAGCGCGAACGGTCGGCGAAAGGAGGAATGAAGGTGAAGTGAAAAGAGTCTCCAGCTAGGCATTTTTATCCCGAAGGAAAGGTAATGTTGCATAAACCTAGAAAAAAGATGGATAAGACGGTTGCGAACCAGAGAAACTGAGAAAGGGGGTTGGTTACAACCTGGGAAGGTATTAGCACCCATATTGTCCGTCGTACTCGACGGGATCCACGCTTGAAAGTTTGTGTTTAAAGGGGTAGTGTATGTGTTATCTATGTGCAAAAAGCTGGAAAAGAATGTACAAGTGTCAGTGCAAAAGGTGTGAATTGCTCAGGAATGAGGCTTAAAAGAATAATGTTGGAAGAGGGGGAAAGAGACAGAGACTTTTGTTCGATGACAGTTAAGTTATGCCTACGTATCCTCTCGTGCAATGAGGAAGTCAGAACACCGTAGTTTGACTCAAAGAGACTGAAAGATGAATTGATTGATGAACTGCTTGCTTGTCTATGCTCAAGTGTATGACCTGTCTGGCTCAGGTGCTAACTGTCTTGCATTAGACGGAAGAAGCAAGTTCTCGTTTGTGAGTGAGAATGATGAGAAAAGAATCCCGAAGGAGACGATTATTGTTTGTTTTTGTATTTTCAATCATTTATTGCTTTTTATTTGTCATAAGTTGATGAGCTTAAGCCTAAACCAAGGGTTAGTAAACTCATCATATCCTCCCTTTGATTAGGGATAATGAGGATACCTTAAGTATGAAGTAAGCACCTCAAACTTAATTACCATGATGTAGGATTAAGATCATTAACCTACTTGTGATTATTTAGATGTTTTTGGTATTTTGTTTAGTGTTAAGTAATGAGTTTAAGCCATAATCAAGGATTTAATGGACTCATTACACCATCCTAATAGAATGATAATAGATGAGAACATTTAAGCTGAGGAAGATACCTCAACTTAATCCATGATTAGGGATTAACCTCATGACAAAACAAAGCCTTTATTAAAGTGGATTTTAGTTAATGGTAATATTAAGAAGTGGATTTTATGGTTTGTAAGACAGCTTGAGGGAGACTTGTCCATTAACACTAGGGTTAGTCCTTCTCAACCAATTAAGGAAGAATTAGAACCCTAATGCAAGGCCCAAGTTACAAGCTATTGTCTTAGTGATTATTAAGATGGATTGATTAAGAGGTTTAAACAAATCAAGGGTTTAACACTTAGGATTAAATTTATACACTCCATCCTAAGATAAGGATGCAGGCATAACCTTAATCACAAAGCCTTAAAACCTTAAAGGTTAAGTCTCTGATTATGAGATGAGAAGAGAGACACAAAAGAAGACACAAAGGTAAAACTAAAAGGGGGACTAATCAAAACCCTAATTATTGTCATGCTTGGATGTTCCTATGGTTTGTAAGGCTTGCAAGAGATCTTCAGAGAAGCCACCAATGGAAGAAGCAGATGAAAGGAGGAGAAGCAGAAGAAACAAGTTAACTTACTTCATTGAAGAAGATAAGTTACTTGAAGAAAGAAAGTGAATGGGGAACATGAGTGAGAAAGCTCACTCTAAAGCAAAAGAAAATTCAGCAAGGATACATAAAAATAAAGAGAAGAGAAATGAGAAGTGAAGGCCAATTCACTTCTCAAAGTACTTACCACCTGAAATGGTTAGCATAAAAGAAAGGAATGAAGTGAAAATGAAATGTATGCAAGGATGAAAACCAAAACCAGAAGCATATTCATGATGCAAATGATGTTATGAGATGGAATGAAAGCATGTCAAGTGCTATGAGTGTTCATGCAAGAGATGAGAATGCAAATGAAGCATGTAGGATGCATGAAAGCACATGAAAGTCCATGGAATGAAATGACTGCATAACATGGTAAATGGATGAAGGAATGATCAAACATGAGTCAAATGTTTCCTATGATGTCTTAAGATTCATGTGAATGCAAGAAATGTCATGGCAAGTTCTTGAATGAATGCATATGCAAGATATATGCAAGTGAACATGAGAAACTAGGGTTTTAATGCAACATGAGATGCAAAAGTCAAAAACAGAAGCAAAACATAAGATAAAAAAATTGAAAATGCATTCAAATGAACCCTAACCCCATATGATATCACACCCCAAAGGAGGAGACCTAACTCTTAACCTAAAGGAAGTTGTGATTTTTCTAAGTTTGTTAGGGTTGTAAGGCACCTAAATGGAAAAAATGCAATCAAATAAAAAATGCAAGATAAATTTGTGACAAAATTATGTTGGATACTACATGCTATATGAAGATCAATGCAAAAAGAATCAATGTCATATCATTCATGGTTAGGCAGAAAAGAATTCTTGAAGTTAGGGTTCAAAAATAGGAATTTTATGAACCCTAAATTCAAGCCAATTGTCAAAGAGTGTTCAAAACCAAAATGAAATTTGTGTGAATGGTTTGACAATGTTTCTAAATGTCCTAAGATGCAATGTGAATTTATTTGGAATTTTTAGAAACCTAAATGATATTTTAATTAATTAATTTCCAATAATTAATTAAAATAAACATTTAAATATTTTAAAAATGATTTTGTAATGCAAAAAATAAAAATAAAAATGTTTTCTGGTTGAGAAAAATATTAGAATTAAAAATGCAAAAGAAAAATATTTTTGGGAATTTCTAACTATTTTTAATAAATGATGCAAATTAAATGAGAAAAAATGAAATAAAAATAAAATAAAACAGAAGTAGGATGATCTGATGGCTCACATTCAAAGCTGGGGGATTTGTGTTGACTGGCGCGTGAATGAGTGGACAGGATTCACTCTGGGTTAATTTAATTAATTAATTCTAATTAACTTAATTAAATAGGAATTAGGGTTTTAATGATGAATCTGAGCCATTCAAACACGCGGGGAACAAAAATCCTACGACCATTATTCAAACTAGCCTAATTAATGAGGTTTTTCCCTAATCACTTTCAGGCCACCGGAGAAGAGCTCCAGTCGTCTTCTCCGGCAGCCTCCTCACCCTAACTCACTCAAATCGTAAAATAAACTCACTAAACTCTCCAGAAATGATCCCTAACTAATTCTAAACAAGATTCAGCCAACAAAAATCATTTATTTCACATGAACATCAAGAATCAAAGCCAAATGGAAAATACGCAGAAAATTTCAGAGGTTCAATACATGTTCAATACTTGATTATTTTCAAAACTAAACACATCAGGATCATCAGTGAATCATGGAGAATCAATTAGAAACTTAAAAAAGCATTTCTGGAAAATTTGTTCTTGATGTTACCTGAAGTGAAGCTTTCTCAGTTTGAAGCTTCTGGCCACTTCTCTTGTGCAAAACGTCTCCAATGATCCTCCTAGTGATGTTGCAATGCCTAGAACAAGCTGAAATGAGCTGGTTTTTGAGAGTGAAGCCTTGCTGCACCAGAATTGTGTTTTGGTTGTGGGGGGTTTTTGGCTGTTTTAATGGCTGCTTTGTGTTCTATAGATGATTTTGAGATGAATGGTGAAATTTGTTTGGAGTTTGAGTGGATGTGCTGAGAGTTTCGAAGGCTTTTGCAAGTTGGAGTGATTCTTGGGAACTTGAGGATTCTGAGGTTTCAGGCTGGCTTCTTGTGTGTTATGGCTTGGGTTTGATCCACATAACAAGTTGTGATAGGTCAGAGAAGTGGTTGTGGCCTATGGTGATTGGTATGAGTTTCTTGCAAAAAAGTCAAAAGTTTTGTACTTGAGGTATGGGCATTTGTGCAGCTGGCTTTTTGGATTGTCTTGTTTCAGCTGAGATCAAGGAGGTCCATGGAATTGGTTTTGAGGCAATTCAGCAAGTGTATGAAAGGTTATGTTCCCTTTTGCAATTTCATGAAGGTTTGGCCCCTTTGTGATTTCTTCATGGGCAAGGCATGAAAACTTGAGATTCTTTGGGCAATTCTGAGTTTTGGGCAATGCACTATGTTTGTATGATGCTTTGAAGTGTATTAGAAGTCACAAAATGGATTGGCAAGTGGTTTTGCAAAAATCCCTCTTTGGTGCATTCTTGAAAATTATGTGATTTTTGCCAACTTTGAAAGGCCATAACTTGAGTTCCATAATGAATTAGAACTTGTTCTTGTACTTTTTGAAAAGGGAATGATCCAATCTACAACTTTCATGACCAACAATTTTTCATTTGAAGCATTTTTGGTTGAGAAAGAGGAGGTTGAAAAACTTTCCCAAAATGGAAAGTTTACATTACAAATCATTTCCATTTTTGGCAACTTTTGGTTTTGCTCACTTTTCTTCAATTTTGTGAATTTCCAAGCACTCCAATGATCAAATAAAGATCATATAACTTCAATTTGATGAAAAATCCACTTTGGTCCCCATGCTGGGGACCTCAGATGCCCTGATTTTGCTCTGACTTGCTCAAGAAGTTACCGAGTGAGCAGATGACTTCCACAATGAATTTCTTCATCAAACTTGGTACACATGATCCTTATAACATATTGAGACTATTAGAAACAAGAATGACCAAAATTTTTGGAGTTATGGCCTCTGAAACCAAAACCCTAATTTCAAGTCATTTGTGCAATGAAACCCTAGCTCTGCTTCCATGCTTTCCCAGTTCTTGTGATTCTTTGACTTCCTTGATCTTTGAGAGATATAATATGATGATAGAACCTACATGGACCCTCTTGGAATTATTGAAGGCCTTTGGAGTGGCTCAGATGGATCCTTGGATTGCTCAGATCACAAACCCTAGATGCAGATGAACTTGAACTAATGCAGTGAAACAAAAATGCAATATGGGATGATATGCTTAGACTAATGCAAATATGAAAGATCACAAGCCATGGTGTGAACTTAGTGAGGGCAAATTTGGGGTGTTTACACTTACCAACCTCTCAAATATTTTGGGACAATCATGAAGATCCTCTTTTAGTGCTTCTGCATCTGTTCGACTTGATCACAATCATATGTTTCCGTATCTTTGTCGTCTGAAGCATAGGTTGTATTACTTTTCCCCCTCGGTTCAACATTCTCGTTAATTTTCTCACCATGAAATATCCAACACTTATAACTTTGATTAATTCCATGCATCAGTAAATGCGATTTCAATCCATCTGTGTCAACCATACCCACAAAACAACAACCTAAGCAAGGACATTTCATTCGACTGGGGTCTTCAACGTGTTGAACAACAAACTTAACGAATTCCACTATCCCATTCTCGTAATCTTTGGACAATTGATCGACAAATAGCCATTTTTTATCCATGGTTTTCCTACTTATTAAGGTAAACAAAAACACTACTCATATTAGCATTTTAATTCATATTTCAAAACATAACTGACACCAACCTCATTCACATTCCTAACACTAACATATTAACATGACATATGGTTCATATGTCAAATAACAGTTCAATCACTATCATGATAGCTCAAGAAGCAATGCAAAAGATAACCAATCTACTAATTTCAGTTTCATGACAGTGCTTATTTGATTCAACATAACACTTCAATTCAACTATTTGTTATCACTACATAATTAATTTCCATATCAAGCAATTTTGATAACAATACTAACTAATCTCAAATTCAAACTAATTGCCCTAAATGTCCACTTTAACAATTTCTAAGTGAAATAATATGTTAGTGTTAGGAATGTCCCAAAATCTCTGACAAACTAGTTGCCCTAAATTTAAAATAGCATTTGTGGAAAACTCAGTTAACAATATGAGTTTAGGGTTAGGAATGTCCCAAAACCTTAGTTAACAATACTAACTAATTAACATTCCTCACAGCCACATTAACAATTTAATAACTAATTCAAATCATCTATCTGACACATTCACTAACATTCAAATTCATAACACAAAAAGAGGAACAAAATCAAGAAATCTTACCGAAATGGTGGAGAACGGTAGAGTACGGTGGAGGACGATGGAGGACAATGAAGGAAGGACGACGGCGAGACTATAACCGAGACGGTGGACGACGGTGGTGAGAGTTGTTCGTTCGTTCATTCGCAGCAGAGAGGGAAAGATATGAAACACAGAATACTGATACTATTTGATATTTTTTTAAATTTTAATTAATAAGACCTTAGACAACACTTTTGAGAAAAGTGCAGGCTAATATAGGCCTTTAGCAGCACTTTTCAAAAGTGTTGGCTAATATGGGCCTTTAGCAAAGCTTTTGAGATTATTTTTTATTAAATTTATATGACTTTAGACAGGGCTTTTCTTAGAAAGCGCTTTCTAAGGTTATACTATTGATATTTAAAACATTTATAATAATTTTGTTTAATAAATTACCTTAGAAAGCACTTTCATTAGAAAACGCTTTCTAAGTATAAACTGAAAATTTCAAAAAATATAAAAATGAGTATGGAGTGAGGGGGATTCTAACCTCAGACCCAAAGCAAACACGCAAATCTCCTTAACCAACGATGCTACACCCTCATCCAATTATTAATCTCACTCCATAAATATATAATTTGAATATATTAAATATAATTTGAATATATTAAATATATTAGTTTAAATATATTATTTGATATATTATTTAAATATATTAAATATAATTTGAATATATTAAATATATTAGTTTAAATATAATAGTTATTAATCTCACTCCATAAATATGTTATTTGAATATATTAAATATGTTAGTATAAATATATTATTTGAATAATTTTAAATATAGTTTAAAATAAATTAAAATATAATTTAATATAATTTAAATATATTAAATATAATTGGATATATGAATACAATTTAGAGTAAATTTTAAATTAATATATTTTAAATTATATATTAATATAATTTATACATATTAAATATAATTTAAATAAGTTAAAATGTTTGTATTTAAAACATATATATTTAAATATATTATTTGAATAATATTAAATATAATTTAAAATAACTAAAAATATAATTTAATATAATTTAAATATATTAAATATAATTTGATATATATTAATATAATTTAAAGTATATTTTAAATTAATATATTTTAAATTATATATTAATATAATTTTTATATATTAAATATAATTTAAATAAATTAAAATGTTTGTATTTAAAACATATATATTTCAATATATTATTTGAATAATTTAAAATATAATTTAAAATATAATTTAAAATGAATGAAAATATAATTTAATATAATTTAAGTATATTAAATATAATTTGATATATTAATACAATTTAAAGTATTTTTTAAATTAATATATTTTAAATTATATATTAATATAATATATAGATATTAAATATAATTAAAATAAATTAAAATGTTTGTATTTAAAATATATATATTTAAATATATTATTTGAATAATTTTAAATATAATTTAAATATAATTTAATATAATTTAAATATGTTAAATATAATTTGATATATTAATATAATTTAAAATATATTTTAAATTATATATCAATATAATTTATATATTAAATATAATTAAAATAAATTAAAATGTTTGTATTTAAACCATATATATTTAAATATATTATTTGAATAATTTTAAATATAATTTAAAATGAATTAAAATATAATTTAATATAATTTAAATATATTAAATATGATTTGATATATTAATATAATTTAAAATTTCTTTCCTTATCTAAAAGGCGTGGATTCGACCCCCTCCCCTTTTGTCATTTTTTTTTTATTCTTGATGTTTTTCAGTATAATTGTGTCAAACAACAAAGACAGCGCTTTTATTAAAAAGCACTGCCATAGGTCTTTATAAAAAAACGTCCAAAAAAATGCTCTCTAAAGCATCACCTTAGAAAGTGCTCTATGTAAAAGCGTTTTCTAAAAGCGTTGTCTAAGGTGACACTTTAAAAAACATTTTTTTGAGCGAATTTTTGCAAAGACCTATAACATCGTTTTTTTAAAAGCATTGTCTTTGTTGTGCTGCGAAAAACTATTTTTGGCGTAGTGAAACTGCAATCCACCTGACGAAGAACTCAACCTAACATGAGCGAACCAAACACATCGATGTGAGATTTCATTATTGTATTAACCAAATTTTTACAGTATATTAACCAACTTTGATGATTGTTAAAAATTACTTTTAATACTTGAACGTCTATTAACCAATTTTATTATTGCATTAATCAAATTTTTATTCTGCATTAACCAATTTTGGTGACTGATAAAAGTTATTTTTAATACATGAACGTTTTTTAACCAATTTCATTACTTTATTAACCAAATTTTCACACTGCATTAATCAACTTTATTTCACTATTTTAAAATTACTGTTCATGTATACTATTTACGAACATTATTCACGTACGCTATTTATGTACAATTTAAATAATATATTTTTAAAATAATATATTTAACTAAAATATTTTTTAAAATAATATATTTAAATAATATATTTTTATTTTTTTAAAAAAAAATACTACCGTATTTATTCGGTGAATATTACATATATAAGTATTGATTAACAAAATTGGTGTAAACATAGTTTAAAGTATTGGTGTAACAAAACTGGTGTTAAGGTAGTATTACTTTACCTATAATTTTAGTTTGAATAAAGAGAGAGTAGTACAAGTTGAATGACTTTTGTATTATTATTACGTTAACTCTTCTTGCTAACCAAATTATCCTTTTGACACCTTTTCCACAACAGATAAGATGTGACTTGGTTGAATTGTCAACAACATATCCAACTGTCCAATAACAATAAGCATATAATGTTTCATTATCTTTCAAACTAACGAGTTTCTTTATATAAAGAGTTATGGAATGGAAAAATGATTTGAATAATTTAGAAATTTGTGAGGCTGAAATGAGCGCCGCTAATGTCGGCCAACCAAACATAGAAAATTATAATGAGAAGAGTGTTAGAATGGCACATGTCCTTTAGATCCTACACGTTACTTTTACAACTCACATCACTTTATATTATTGCGCCACTTGTTTTAACCATTTTAATTAAACTTGGATTCATCCATAATTGCTCCTATAGTACATTGCCATCTCTTCTTTTGTCACTCATTGCCATCCTTGTGAACTCATTAACCCACAATAAAAAATTCACGGATTCATTTCATTTTTTCTGTCTTTGTTTCTTCAATTTATTTTACTTGTGATCTTTTTCTCACCCAAATTTCTTTTTTCTCTGTTATCATTCCCCAAAACAATAGACTCAATAAAAAAAACAGAAAAATGGTAGGTTGTGGTAAATGCTTCCATTTCTGAAGCAGAGAGTCAAATCCAATTGTTGAAAATACATCGACCAAATTGAAGAAGAATTTTAAAGTTTTACAAGAAGCTCGAAACATCAAAAGGGTATGTGTTGTAAATAGTAACATTGACATTGAAAATATCAAAGAAGAAACATAGTATTTTTGAGATAACAAGGTTTTTTGTTGTTGTTGTTGTTGTTGCTGTTGTACAGTAAGCAGGGGAAAGAAAACTACGGATCAGGGCAAATAGGTAATTCAGAGAGATAATTGAGTGCACGTTCATGAAATCGTTGTTGAGATCCGTTGTAATATTGGTTTTGCCGGTTGTGTTAATCGTCGGCGTGTTGATGTACACGCGGTTTATCGAAACACCGGTAAGTATTGTTGCTTGATTGGTTCCTGGAGTTTGCTATTTTTAATGATATTTTTTTTTCCGTGAGTTACGGTTGTCTCAAACTGAAAAAAGACATGAGAATCGCTCGCTGTCTCAAATTCTTTTTCACCTGTGCATATTTGTCAATCTCGAGAGTTAAACTATTACTATGACTAGTTTCTATTTACATAAATTAGTTTCTACGGATACAGAATATTTTAATAAGTATATTATTGACAAAAGTTCATAAAAAATGAGGTGGGGGCATATTCATCAGAGAATGTGGATATAAACCTTTGGTCTGATCCAATGTGAACACAACGGACAAGCCGAATGAAACAGATCGTTTTATCATCCTAGTAAAATTAATATAATTTAAAATAAATATTATTATTATTATTGTTATTATTATTATTTAATATTTTTAAAAAGGTATGAAACACAAACATGACCTTTTTATAATATAGGAAGAGTACTGTCTTAGATCTTTATACTATGCTAGTGTTTAAAGATTTATTATATTCTTAATAAAAATGTTATAAGTTTAAAAAATATTTATTGTTTACATATTTTAATAGGAAGTAAACATTGTGTTAATATATCTTTTAATCCATTTAAAATTATTTAAAAAATATGGGTTAAATATACAAAATTTTTGTAATGTGGGCGATTTTCACTTTATACTCTGAAAATATATTTTTTATTTTCCTTTTAATCTCTGGCTAACGTCAAAGTTATTCCTATAAACTTTTGATTTATTTAGTTCTAGATTCAGTGTTCAAATTGCACGCTTAGGAGGATAAAAGAAATACAAAAACTAAATAAAAAAATATTATAGGAGCTAAAATAAAAAATCGGATAACATTACAGGAGAATTTTATATATTTAATCTTAAATATTAACTAACATACTTACTATTTCACAATTTTAGTCAAACTATATTAAGCATATTATTAAAAAATTATTAAGCATATTATTAAAAAATTATAAAAATGAATGAGTTTAATTTTTATACATCCTTTTGACAATTATAAAAATTTAATTAAAATGTATTGATAGTGTATAACAATTAATCTCTTATTGAAATGGAGCAATATAGTGCTATTAGTATCTAAGTATTACAATAGTGTACTCATTAATAGTTAGGTTAGAAGTGTATCTATATGCACCGACTGTTATCTTTGTTTTATAATATATATATATATATATATATATATATATATATATATATATATATATATATATATATATATATATATATATATATATATATATATATATATATATATATATATATATATATATATATATATATATATATATATATATATATATATATATATATATATATATTGATTATATTATTATGATATCATAAAAAATGAATTATCGTTGACAAAATAATGTAGAGTAACGGCAACGCAACGCCACTTTAATTTAATTGTCCACGGATTTCAATTCTAAATACCAACCCTAACATAGGTCAAATTAAACTTATATTTAGAAACATATGAGAAACTTTTCAAACAAGAGATACTTTTACTCTATGGGAATCCTACCATTGTTAAGGAGGTAAAACGAAAGGTAAAATTGTTTTTGTTAAGGAGGCAAATTTCAAATATCCTAAATACCAACCCTACAATTTGTATTTTCAATCTTTGTATGTTTTTAATACAATAACAAATTATTAGGTATCCATGATAAGTAATTGAGTATAAGTATTTTTAGATTAAATTATAGTAAAACTTTATTTTATTTTAAAATAAAATAAAATAATAAAATGACATGACATTGAATAATAGGTTTTGATTGGTTGAAGGTACCGATATCCAATTAAATTTAAGGATACCAAAGTATTCAATTATATATTATCATCTTTATCTTTAATAAATATTGTCTACATAATTTTTAAGATATTATAAAATTATTACATTTAATTATTAAATTATTATTTTTCTTAATCTAGGTATATCAATCTTAAAAGATTTTAATTTAAAGACGAAGTAGGGAGTATATATCTTGAATAACCATAATGTAATGTTTGTGTGTAGGACATTTTCTCCAATGTTTCATCAACCGAACCAATCCTAGTCACCAAAGCATACGAAACACCAATAAAGTCCCTCAATAAAATTGAGATTCCACTCAATTGCAATGGGTACAACCTCACTAAAACATGTCCATCTAACAATTCTGATATTTCATTCTCCAATCAAGACCGTTCATCTAAATCCACGTGTCCTGATTACTTCCGTTGGATCCACGAAGATTTAAGGCCATGGGCCCACACAGGAATAACAAGGGAAATGGTTGAGAAAGCAAAGCCAACGGCTAATTTCAAATTAGTGATATTGAAAGGAAAAGTATATTTAGAAACATATGAGAAAGCTTTTCAAACAAGAGATACTTTTACTCTATGGGGTATCCTTCAATTGTTAAGGAGGTATCCAGGAATGTTACCTGATTTTGAGCTTATGTTTGATTGTGTTGATTGGCCACTTGTTTCAATTGGTCAAAATAACGTTATTGACCCACCTCCACTCTTTCGATATTGCGGTAACGATGTTACATTGGATATCGTCTTTCCTGATTGGTCATTCTGGGGATGGTAAATATATATTGATCAGATACTTTAATTATTCGATTGATTTTAAAAAAAAAAAGTATTTTTTTGGTTTTTGTTTTATTTTTGTTTATAATAGTTATGAGAGACTTGTAAATTGATTATATAGGGCTGAGGTTAATGTAAAACCATGGGACATTTTATTAAGAGAGTTGAAAAAAGGCAACAAGAGGATTTCATGGGATAAGAGAGAACCTTATGCTTATTGGAAAGGTAATCCAAGTGTTGCTGAAACAAGACAAGATCTCATGAAATGTAATGTTTCTGACCAACATGATTGGAATGCTCGTTTATATGCTCAGGTATTCATCTTCTTTAACCTCTATTAACATATATGTAATGGAACTATCTCAAATATGATCATTGAATGAGTGTTCACTTTTTTCCGACTCATGGTTTATATGAAAATCTAGTAGTTTATATTTGAGTGTAGAATAGAAATGACATTGTTGAAATTAACAAATGAGAGTTGTTTTAGGATTGGGGACGAGAGTCACAAGAAGGGTACAAGAAATCAGACTTGGCAAGTCAATGCACTCATAGGTATAACATTTATTTTGTTATGATTTTTTATAAATATTTTTCTGAAGTAATTGATACGTATAGCTATGAAAATATGAATTTTTAAACTGAATCATGAATATTGTGTGTAGATATAAGGTGTACATTGAAGGGTCAGCTTGGTCAGTGAGTGAAAAATACATTCTAGCATGTGATTCTCCCACTTTACTTGTGAAACCTCATTATTATGATTTCTTCACAAGAGGGTTAATTCCGGTGCATCACTATTGGCCCATTAAGGAAGATGATAAATGCAAGTCCATTAAATATGCTGTGGATTGGGGTAACACTCACACTGAAAAGGTAACAAATCCACTTTTGTTTATTTACGTTAATCTTGTTTCAATGTTACATGTTTTTGTTCTTGATCAGGCACAAAATATTGGAAAAGCGGGAAGTGATTTCATTCAACAAGAATTGAAGATGGATTATGTGTATGACTATATGTTTCATCTCTTAAATTCCTATGCTAAACTCTTTAGATACCAACCCTCCATAAGTGATAAAGCTGTTGAACTATGTGTGGAATCGATGGTGTGTAATGCACAAGGAGTAGAAAAGAAATTTATGATGGAATCATTGGTCAAGGTCCCTTCAAACACCGATCCATGCACCATGCCTCCACCTTATGATCCTCCATCTATGCAAGCACAAATAACAAGAAAACAAAGTTTAATTCAGCGAATTGAATCCAAGGAGAAGGATTATTGGGAAAAACAAAATGTGAAAACATAATGTATATTTTTTACTACGGAATTCTAGTGCAAGTGGTTGATGCGTATAACGTATGGATATGTTGTAAATCATAGAATTATGAGTTTGGTTATTAACCATCGGAAACAAAAATTTAATGTAATTTTTTTAGAGATTAATGATGAAATTATGGTATAGTAGATCTAGATGTCCTACAGGATGTCGAGATATCTGGTCTGACAAAAACAGTAAGGTAAAGCATATACAATAACAGTACTGAAAAATATAAATAACACAAGAATTGTTAATCCAGCTCGGTGCAAATTCACCCACATCTGGAAGCTATCAAGCTAAAAGGAAATTCATTATCAGCAGTATTAATTTAAAGCCTAAACAGTCGCAGTTTATAACTACCTATAAATCATCATCTAGATATGAGAAATCACAATCTCACTCCCTAAATCACCTCAGTGATATCCAACAGAACCTTACAAAGAAAGAAGAACACTCTTCCAAGACAAAAACTTGATTTTGCTTAAAAGCTTCAATTAAGAACAATAACACTTTTGCTTAAAAGCTTAAAGTGGACAATAAACTACAACTCAATAAACTCAGTTCAACCCTAATATCAGAATGATAAAATTGTGGCTTACAAATACCAACTCTCCTAGAGAGTGTTTCACAAACAAAGCCCTTGATGTTTACATCATTTCTATTCACGTCTAGTTAACCAAACTAGGTTACAATACTTCTATTTATAACCTAATACCCAACTGGATTTGCGCCTTCAAAACACAACAAATTTGTTGTTACAAATCAGAAGATTCTAATGCAAAATAAGTTTTCAATCAAATCTTCCTCATTTGAAAAGTATATATATATATATATATATATATATATATATATATATATATATATATATATATATATATATATATCTTTTTGCATTCTGATTGAATCTTTCAGACCTCTAAATCAACACCCCTTTATATCAGCGCCACATAAGATTGTATAATATCTCCAAAATATTCTACAACTATTAAAATATAACTGTACCAATCATAACAGCTCAGCACAGACGCGATGTCGTATGTGATGTTGTAGGACATCTTCTTCGACATGTTCCAGAACAACAAAAGAACCTTCCAAGATATTCCCCTCTAGGTTAGGACTTCTGTCATAAGCTCTAGAATATCTTCACAAATAGAACCTAAGATTTCTCCTTGAAAAACATTATATATCTTGAATCTCTTAGTCCTTTAAAACAACTCCAACAACTTCACCTGTGATAGCATAATATTCTAGAGAATATTCTGCATAACTCAAATCATAAACACGTCACTCTAGCTCCACAGACCAAGACGTCATGACACCTGTCTTTGACATCTGTCTGTAACACATGACAATAATGTTGTCATGATAGTTGCAGATGTTTCAACATTTTCTTTGACATCTGTCTGTAACACATGACAGTAATTATGTCATAACAGTTGCAGATGTTTCAACATCTTCTTCAGTATCTGCCAATTATTATAAACACATCTATCTGTGCCACTATGTCAGGACATCTTGTTTGACAGGTTCTACCAGAATCTAGACCATGTTAAATTAACATATGCAACTTCTTATTCAACATGTTCCAACCATATTAGTTTTACCAAACATAATTCTAATCATAAAATCATAGAATTAACAATCTCCCCATTTGACTTATTTTGGCTAAAACTAATTTACAGACAGGTGTAGCAGTACCTCATGTAGCAAAACTTCAATATCACATCTTCATATCAGGCCTCAATAGTACACACTATTACTTATCTCCCTTTTTAGCCATAAAAAGACAAAGGCATAGTAATAACCACAGAGGTATAAAATTTCCATAAGCTTGAAACACGCACAAGCTTCATAATAATGCCAATAAAACAGGACCATAATTGCCCCTGTTTTATACAATCATTTCTCCCCCTCAAGAAAAATCACACCAAAGAGAATAACTCCTCCTCCTCAAATCAGAATCATCAGACACATAAACCCTCTCCATATCAACAGTAGAAAAAAATCACATATCAGAACTTTCTGCGGAAATTATGCATAAATCAAATCAAATCTTTCTGCTACAAGATGTCCTAGATCAGAAAAACAAATGTTATGACATCTAATATGACATCAAAAGTAAACTTGCACAAAAGTTCTTCAAACATGTCAAAGACATCCAACATGACATCAGGAGACAACATAATGTTTTATTATGCAACCAAACTCAGAACCTTCAATCTCCCTCTTTGGAACAGTGTGGCTAAAACATTATCAGAACCATACAACCAGAAAAACCAGAAAACACAGAACACATGGATCAATGCAGCAGAAGAAAAATTCTGGTTAGCACATGTTAGAACATCTGGTTAGACATCACCCAAACAGAACATCAGCTCTCCCTTTGTCATGGATAACCAATGCTCATGACAACTACTTCACATATCTGCTGAACATTTTGCTAAACAGATTCAAAAACTGTAAAATCAATCCTGACTTTTACAGATCCAGATATACCAGCTCCTTGAGAATAACTCCAAGCTCTTTGAGCTCCTCACATAACAAGGACATGACTGAAAAATGACTCTCAGATCCACACAATATCATGACCTTTTGGTTAGACAAGGTGTTATGCATACTTGGTTTGACATCTCTCCAATGACAAAATAAATAGTTTCCTTGCTCCACAGGAACCCACTTCTCCATACATACTCAGTTTCTCCAGACTAACCCATCTCAAGTAGGGTTACTTGCAGCAGAAGAAAATAACATTTTACCAAATTCTTCCTGATCATATTCTCATTGTCTGACACATTCTTCAGCTGTAAATCTACTAGTAATTGCTTGCACTAGTGAAGTCTTCAACATATTAGCCATGCATTCACCAAGCATACTACTGTAGTCTGCATGTTCGATCCACAAAGTCAAAATAACATTGATTCTTAATTCTTCATATCATAATCTCATACCTCCTTCAGGGATAACACAAACTGGTGTTACAACATCATTTAGGACATTTGTTTTCTTCATATAACCCAATCAAATGGTTCTTGATATATCATTCAAAGAGCTCATTAAACTTGATAGTCCTTTAATACAAGAAGATATTCAAAAGATCACACATTCAATAGCTAATTTAGGTCATCACACTTCAAAATACCATGAAGAAAAATAAACAGCCACACAGAGAAAAGTAAATTCTCTACACTTCTTGAATTATAATGTTCAGACTGCAGTCCTGCACTTTTACATCAGACAAATACATAGTTTCTCGTCAATGTATTTTGTCATCAGTTGAAAGCACAATATCTTTCATAGACATATAAACACTCAGTTCCCGTCAGAGTATTCACTATCGGTTAGATGCACATCCTTATCAAAAGCAGACAAATACTCAACTCCTGTCAAGGTATTTATCATATTTGATAAGGTAATCTTCTCACATAAGGTATAACATTTGGTCTGACATTCTTTTCCTACACACTTGTGGCACTAGCTGATCCTTCTTTGATTAAACCACACTACTAATCACTTCAAATTAGGTAAGTGACTTGACCTGATACTCCACAATGAGAATAATTAACTTCCTTTGTAAGGTTTTGGAGAAACATCCATAGCAATCCATGTACAACTCTTTACAGGGGATACATGAGTTCACCAGTAACTGATCATCCTTTCTGATCATACCATAAATACATGCATTGATTTGCATGATGTAATACCTCAAAATTTGCCCTCTCATTTTTCATGTCATTTAGCATATCCTTACATACATTACATTGCATTTAGATCATAATTGCATTATAAACATACATGAACATACATCTCCATTGAGCTTTCACAGGTTACGACGAACCTTTATTTCTTCATGTGGCACGTGCACAAGAATCTCCAAAGAAGCCAAAGTTTTCAATTGATATAGAGTAGTTTAAGCAGAATATTAGTTTTATGGTGTAGTTTGCAAAAGTTGTAACTCATGACCAGAAACTCATTTTTGTTTGAAACTCAATAGTTTAGAACGTTTCGGTATTCTCTACAACTTTTGTGTTCGGCTCGGAGGCCAATTCATCAAGGAAAATGGTGGGAATTATTTGTTTTTGAAATTCCGGTTTCGTCGATTAATTGTGCTAGCGGTATTCAAGAGTTCGTAACTTCTGATTGGGTCAACATGTCTGAGAGACTCATATGCCAAAAGTTCCTTCTTGACTTCCTTTCACACTTTTTGGGTTTTTGCCGAGAACTAATTCTTTGAAGAAGATCTCCGAATGTGTGAGTTTTTAGAGTCGACATAGTGAAAAACAGTGTTGAACCGGTGAATTTTGAACACTAAAAAATTCATAACTCTTGACTCGTTCATCGGATTGATGTCGTTCCAGTGCCTAAAATTCCGTTTAGATGTTATCTTCATTATATGAATTCAGTTTGGGTTAGGTCCGAGTAGAAGGATCTCGAAAATGCGAATTACCAGTAAGGTTCTTTGATGCAGTGCACTGTCTGTCAAATTTTGTAAAATTCATAACTCGGTCAATTTTCATCGGATTTCACTCGTTCTTAAAGCATTGGTTCAAAAATTTAATCCTCTTCAAGTTCAAAGACAAACGCGAGTTCGAACAGTGCTCCAAAGATTGTCGTTTTGGTTTATTTCACAAAACTGAAGTGTTGAACCGAAGAAAAAGGCTGAAAGTGGTTTCACGAGAAAATTCATATCTCCCTTATAGTTTGTCCGGTTAATCTTACATTTTAAAACCAGGTTATTGACCCATAGATCTACAACTTTGCTGACAAAGTCGAGTCGAGATTATGCTCCGAAGAGGTTGACCTTGTCACATTTTCGAGTAGCGGACACCAAATAAGCCGAAAAAACAACTTATTTAGTGACGTTTTGCAGCTTAAACGTATTGATCGCATTCGATTTTGATCGTATGACGTTCGTTCTTTTTGCGTTGCAACCGTGATTCAGAGGCGGACGATGCTGTGGAAGACTCGGAGTCGAAATTTTTTACCGAAGATATTGTTATTTTCACTTAAGTCGAAATTCTACCTTTTGCCTTTCATTTTACACTCCACTATATATTCTTTTGACCCACAATTTGTCTGATAACTTCAATCATAATTCACAAACACCAAACACTCTCACAAACTCTCTCTAAAGGATCAAAGTTCATTCTTTCAACTCTTTCTCAAGAACATAACAACAACTTCATTAAGAACTCAAGAACACAATAATTTTGATCAAGCTTCTGGTAGCCGAGCTGCCACGAACCACCACATCCGGTCAACTTCACCACCGTAAGACCATCATCTTCCACCGCCGGCAGCCGGCGGCCTCTTCTCCTCTCTTCCGTTCATGATTGCGTCTCACTTCCTCCGGATTCACAATTTCTTCATCGATTCTTCATTCGGTAAGCTTCTTAAACTTTAATTCATAATAATTGTTGAATTGTTTCTTGAATTGAATTTTGAAGTTGAATTAATCTTGTGGAGATTATGTGTATTGATTCATGATTTGATTATTGATTGATTCTTGATTAATTTATCCTAATAATTGTTGTGGTGCATAATTGAAAATGCTTGGTAAAGTTGGCATAGAATAGTCGGTGCATGTTAGGTGTTTGACAAAATTCCTAAGAGAGCTAATTATTATGACTTGATATTGATTGAAGTGTTTGACTTTTAAATTCATGCTTGTTTCAATGTGCAAATTCGAAATAAGATAGGTTGAGGCTTAATTGTTGATGTTGTTCATGTGTCACGTGTCGAAAAGTGCGTTTTGGTCATAACTTCATAATCGTAGCGCGTTTTTGCGAATGTGAATAGTGTAATTTGACTTTGTTGATTATTTCGGAGCCATTGGTGAACTTTTTAGTCGATTTCGGATAACTTTTTCCGGCTATTTTGCTACTGTCAGCCGAAGAAATTGGCCAAAAAGCCACACTTCCGAGCGGAATTTTCAAAAACTGATTGCATATTTGAATCCGTTGGCACGTTTACAAG
Source organism: Lathyrus aphaca (assembly GCA_963966055.1). NCBI lineage: Eukaryota > Viridiplantae > Streptophyta > Magnoliopsida > Fabales > Fabaceae > Lathyrus > Lathyrus aphaca. The sequence continues at coordinate 303,791,796 of OZ014522.1, forward strand.
TTACCATGTGATTTTCGTTCAATTCCGAGTCGGTGATTTTTTATGCGTTTTTTCGTTTTAAGGATTTTTAAGTTCGGTTTGGTGCGATTTTGATGCATTGATCTTGTTTTGACTTGTACTTATATTTTTTGATCATTTGTCATTCATTGCATGTAAATTTGTTCGATTCCGGTTTGAGTTTGCATGTTGTTTATGTTAGAGCATAAGTGCTGCCCCATTTTGAAACATAAATTTCAATGCATGTCCATGACTCGTATATTCATCTTTCTACTTGATTTTGAGTTATGAGGCATAGGTGCAACTTCTGGTTGCACCTCTTTTTGGTTTCTAATGCGTTTGTTGAGTTCATGCAAGGTTCTCGCAAAGATCTTAATGACGGTTGTTTGGTTGGTATTCCACTTTATTTGTGGGATACCTTTGGATTCAAATGATATTTTGTGTCGTTGTTTTTGTTTTGATTATGGTGGATCTTTACAAAGCAATTATGGAAGGTAAGCATTTATTTTACTTATGGGAGATTACAAGACCTTGCATGAAGTTTTTTAGATTTCTTTTATATGAAGAATCGTCACTTCGATCAAGTAAGTAATTTTGACTTTTTTCGACTTTAACGCATCATTCTAGTTTGTATGAGGCTTAGGATCATATAGCATAAGGTGTATATTGAGCCCTCACACCTGAGGCACTGGATTTACTTGTGATATATATTGATATGTGTCGATATCGGAGCTTAGGGATTAAGTTACGGATTATAGGTTTCGCTTCCTTTCACTTTCCCTTAAATCATCATTTTTTGCCCGTTTCGTCGCAATTATTAAAAATAGTTTTGGGTGTGATAAAATTCTGGAATAATTAAATAGTGATCTTTATCCTCTTAATTAATTTTTTATAATTTTTGTTTCCAGATTTGAATGGTTTTAGTAATTAATTTGGATTTTCATTCCAAGCTGTCCCAAAAGGAAGTGTTTTGACATAAGGGACCAAAAACCATTTTTTCCAATAGGTGTGAGACCTATTTTTTGTTTGTGATTAACCACTGGAATTTGTGACATTTTGATGCAACTTAGGCATTTTTTCATAATTTTTGGTGCCATTTTTTATCCACTTTGTGGAGTTGTTTTTCGGCGATCATGTCTTGTTATCTCAATCGTTAAGTAATTGTTTTGGCACTTTGGTGCATAATTTTGTGAAATCCTTTTAGACCATGTTAGATACTGACTTCAACATTCCAGGGATTTAATTTCATAATTTTTAAATCCTTTTTGCTATTTTTCTATATCACCTAGATCATAGGTTGATTTATGTGTTTATGTGTCGCATACCCTAGATATTAGGAAGGCATTCATGTCATTTGCTTGAGAGAAATTTTGGTAACTTTTAGGAGTTAATTATAGGTCACTTATAGGTCCTTAATTCCATTTATATGTCACTTTTTGAACTATACTCATTTGGTTTGTTTTTGTGTTCCTAAGTGCATACTTATGTGAACTAATTTTAACCTAAACTCATTTCTCTTCTCCTATAATTGTTAACATGAATTATGTGGTGTCACACCCTAAATTTTGACTGGTTTTTTTTTATAATTTTCATTCACTTGTCGCATTTTTATCGTAGTATCGTTAGTCAGTCGTCGTTGCATTTTTAGTTAAATATTTCATTAATCATTAATCATTGCATTTTCTATACATTTTATCATTCTCATGTCATATTTACTTTATCCTTGAGTTTTAGAATTTATTTCGATTTAAAAATAGGATTCTTATCTCATTTTATAATTTAATTATTTCTAGTTTAATATTTATTTTAGATTATCTTAGAATTAGTTTTAGTCTATATTTTAATTTAGTTTTAATTTTAATTTTAATTTAGTTTAGAATTAATTTAGTTTAGTTTAGTTCTCTTTTAGTTTAGTTTTAAATTTTTATTTATTTATTTATTTTTAATTAGTATTGATTAGTTTCATTAATTATTTTCTCTTTCTTTCAAAAACAAAAATATTTAGTTTTTAAGAGTATTTAATTTCAGATTAGTGTAATATTTATGTTTATTTTAATTTAGATATAATTAGTTAGATTTTTATTTTAGTTAATTTAGATTTAGTTTAATTTTTAATTTAAGAGTAATTTGATTTAATTTAACCTTTAGAATTAGTCTTAGTTTATATATTTGTTTATAGTTTAATTTAATTTAGTCAATTTAATATTTTATTTAGTCTAAGTTTATATTTTTAATTTGTCTAATCTCTAAATTAGTTAATTTTTATTTTTATTTTTATTTATTTAATTAATTATTTAGTTTACTTTTAGTTTAATTTTTATTTTAATTAGGTCTATTTTATTTTATTTTTCATTTTTAACTAATTTATGGATTTAGTATTAAGTAATTAGTTTGATATTTGGTCTCATCTCTTCCTGTAATATCACTGCGCTAATGCCTTGCACAGACACGCACCAACAAACCAAACACCTACTACATCTACTACTTTCATGCTACAAAGGACAATACACCCTGCATCAACCTGCTAACTTTCACCAAATTAATAAAACAATACCTGCACAAATTGAAAGCAATAATACAATATTGAAACAGAATTTTGTACCATAAAATTTGTTGAAGAAAGTTGAGATTTATATTAAGGAAGAAAAATTGAAACACAAATGGAGAACCATCATAGAAAATTCACAAAAACAAAAACACAAAAAAAAACACCACCACCACGCAAGAATAGAGAAAAGAGAGAACACAAGATTGAACCAAAAAACCTCCATAAACTGCATAACAACTTCACCTAAAGCCTCTGTAACCCGTTCATTTTTTGTCGTCCATCAATTAACAAACCACAACCATTTATCTTTCAACAACATCAACCTTAACACAAACCTTTTTCTTTCCAACATTCTCACTACCATTATTAACCGGAGCCGCCACGAAACCACCCTTTATCGGTTTGCGCATCACAAACTGTTTCTCCATCAACCACCGTAAATCACCCACTCTTGCATATTTAACCACACTTATCATCTCAGATTCGTGCAAACCTCAAGCCGTCGGGAAAGAAGCAGAAGTGTTCTGAAAGAGAGAGACGAAGTTTTGTGAGAGAAAAGTGAGACTGCGGAACAGACGAACAGCGAGAGAGTGAGAAGGAGTTTCCGCGATCGTGAGAGAAGAGAAACAGGGGTATCGTGTTTTCCCCTTTTACATTTCTAATTGTATTTATTATTCCTTTTATTTTATTTTATTTTGTTGTCTTGTTTTTCTTTTTACTAGTTTTAGGGTTAATACTTTTTTTATTGGAACATAAATAAAGCCCATTTAAATCACTTATCAGCACCATGATCAACCCATAAATATCCATGATCCTTTAATATTTCTTTTTTGATTTTAGTTAGACAATATATTTATTAGGCTTTTATTTAGTAATATTTTTTAGTTTAGATATTTAGGATTTTAGTCTCAACTTCTAAGAAAATCTCAAAAAAATTATGTTTTATTTATTATTATTATTATTATTATTATTATTATTATTATTATTATTATTATTATTATTATAATTATTATTATGGTAGTTTAGTTATTTAGTTTTAGAATTTTAATTAGTTTAATTTAGTTATATTTAGATTAATTAGTCGTTAATTTATTTCTAAGATCTTTTAATATATATATATATATATATATATATATATATATATATATATATATATATATATATATATATATATATATATATAAAACTCCAAAAACATGTTTTAATTTATTTACTTATTTTCATTAGACTTTTATTTATTTATTATTTATTTATTTATTTTATTATTTTGTTAAAACATTAAAATCTAAAATTTTCTTGTTTAGTTTAAGTCTCTATTATTACTAAAATAAAATTGGTCAAAATTAATTAATAAAATTTGAGAGTAACATGAAGCCATTTTTTTTTCTTCCTTCTAAATTGCTATTTATTATTTGAATTTTTGATTTGGTCATAAAGGTTATTTACTCCAATTTATTCTTTTTCTTTAATTTCATTAAAACTGTTATTTATTTATTTATTTATCTAGCATTTTTTTAGGAGATTTAAATCAAACTTTCAGACCCCCTTGTTTAATACTAATATTTTTAGGATCCATCTTTTGATTTATTTATTTATTAGTTTAGAAAATTTTTTCTTATATTTAGGAATTTAGTTTTTTTTTATTGTAAAGATATTATAACTAATATATTTTAGTGTTTTTAGGATATTATAAGTTCATAGCATATTATAACTAGTATATTAGATTTAAGTTAATTAGTTTTTTTAGAGTACCGTAGGTTACGTTTTATTTAATATTATAAAGATTTTATTGAAAAATAGTTTATAGAATTTTAATTTTAGTTTACAAAAATATACCAAAAATATTAATTTTTTTTTTATTATTTAGTTATTATTATTATTATATAAATTAGGTTTAGGATCGTAAGTTAGTTTAAATTTATTTAGATTTAATTAAATCCTAATTTTCTTCAATTTTAAAATGATATAGTTATAATATATTTTATTTTTACTTAGTTTTTCTTTAGACTTTTGTTTTTAGCTTAGTTATTTATTATTTTAAATATCAAAAGTTCGCAAAATTATTAGTTAGATGTTAGTTTTTCGATCCATTTCTAGTTCCTATTCGATGTTATTCTTTTTGTCTCCCTGACATTTTGTTGTTGTTCCCTTGACTTCTTGTGATTTCATTTATCACGATGTTTTGACGTGTGTACGCTTGTTCGACTTCGTACGTTCCTGACGTTTTTTGACCCGGTCCAAGGGAAAGTGGACGCTTTGTTGACTTATTGTCACATCGCTTACCGCTCGTGTATCTTGTCTTAGTCTTCTTATTTTTAGACCCTTCATTCTTTCCTTCACCAGAGATGGCAATTAATCTCTTCGCCTTTTAATCTTATTTCACAAGCTTTGCATTCAAGCTTTTCCTTCTTTTACCCGTAGTTTTCCGAACTACGACGCTCTGACTTTCCCATTGCACGAGGGAATACGTAGGCACGAGGTTTATCCTTGGCGAGCACAGTTTTCTTTTTCACATTCTTTTCTCTTTCACATTTTTATTTTCTTCATCTTTCATTTGTCTTTTTTTCATCATTCCCGTTTTAGTTCCCATTTAGTTAGCAGACAATTGAGCACAAACATAGATATTACAAGAGGTTCCCGTAGAGTACTACAGATACTTAGGATGTTAGCACCTTCCCTAGGTATAAACAACCCCCGTACCTTTGATCTCTAATTGCTTAGCTTTTAGCCTCGTCTTTTAGCTTAGCATATTTTTAGGGTTTCTCGATCTTTTTCCCTTCCCTTGGATAAATTAAAGTTCGGTGGTGAATTTTATGATTTGCGATACAAGTTAATTGATAGCTTGATATCCGATTCTCACCGCGACATGTGGGAATCATTAATTCCAAGCCATGAATTCTAATTGCATCTCGTGTCTTGTATGCTACTGACCTATAATCATCCCATGCATATTCACATGTCATTCATCTTTAACTTGCATCATTTGTGATCTTATGCGATGTTTCCTCCACTTCTTCCCACATCTTTTTCTCCTTGCTCCATATGCTTAAGTCAATGAATCCATGATTGTATATTCATTCATCCACATTCATAAGAATTCACTATTGACTTTGATACTCATTTCATGTATTAATTCATGCTTGTAAGCCTTATGCATTCATACTTCATCCATGAGCCTTAACTTGCATTTAGGTGAACTTTTTGTACATAGTTTGACATAGTTTGAATTTGTGAGGTATCCTAGCATCCTTAGGGACCTATAGCATGTAGCTACTGACTTTAGAAGTCATGCAACCTTTAGGTACCTTCACCTTTAGACTTAGGTCTTACTTTGAACCCTAGTTCCATTCTAGGACGTTTATGATACTTAATCGCTTTTATGCTTTGATTTTACTTTCAATATGCATTGTCATACTAAATTTTGTTTTATAGGGGGGAAGATTGAGGTAAGCCTCCCTTCATTCCTATCTCTTATGCATTATAATTGTGTTTGCTTTAGCACCTTGTGCTTTGCTCTTAGGCTTTCCCTTTCTTTAAAGACAACTTAACTTCCTTAGGAAGTAAGTTAGTTTCTAACTCTCTTTTCTTTTTTTCATTTTTCTCATTAGGATTAGAAAACCTCACAAACCATTAGGATCTCCCTTTTGCATATAATAAATAACTTAGGGTTGTGTCTTAGTCCCCCCTTAGTTTTTTCCCTTTTTCCACTTGAGTCTTTCTTTCTCATCTCATAAAGAAAATAATAAAATACCTAATAAAGGTTGAATGTTCTTATACGCCACGAGACTTTGTTGCGGAGTACTTATGCACGTCCCGTTTCGGGGCGAGGTGTAGGTTATCTACCACGATGGATAGGTCTTAGAATGAGAATGTTCACAAACAAATTCAAAATAATTCTCATAAAAGACAAAAACAAATACAATAAGCGACTATCTTGCGGGAACTTCTATTTCTCATCTCATTCATTCTCAACGCGAACTTGCGACGACTTGTCTCGCATGCAAGACGGTAAATGCACGCGTACCAGACGAGCCTGCAACACTTGAGCATAGACATACACAGTTCCAGCCATAAAAAACAAACAAAGTTCCCGCCTGGTTAGGCGAACTACGTCGACTTTGATCCTCATTTTCCCAATGAGGTACGTAGGCAGCGGGATAGAGCCCGTTTGAGCACATTCTTTATTTTCCCTACATTTTCCCCATTCTTTCTTTTTATGCTCTTTTGTTCCATTTTCTTTCCCACTCTTATTCCAGTTCCAGTAGCAGTTTTGTTCACCAGCATCCTATTTCTTATCCTTTGAAAAAAAACAAACAAGCGTGGATCCCGTCGGGTACGGCGGACGATTTGGAGTGTTAATACCTTCCTAGGTCGTAACCGACTCTCGAACCCAGATCTTTGGTTCGCATGACCTCGTCCTTTCCTCCTTTCTCAGGTTTGTGCATCATTACCTTTCCCGTTCCTTCGGGATAAAAATGTCTGGTTGGCGACTCTACCTTTTCCGCGCCACTTTTGTGTTTGTACTAGGATGAAAATCCCGGGAGCGACACATGATACATACCTTTAACGTGTCTGCATCTTCTACTCTTCATGTGGAGACATCACATAATTGGGCCTAAGCTTAATGAAGACTTCCTTTGATCATACACCAATAACTATGGTTATTAACAACACAATCCTACTTTCTTCAACTTGAGACCTTCTTCAGCACATAACATAGATGCCTCCTCTTCCAGGTTAGAAGTAGGTTCCAAACATATGTGATCATCACATATATGTCTAACACCCAAAGAATACATCATATTAGCAAGATAACACATCAGTTTCCTTCTTCTAGAACATAAAACTGAGCATGGTTCTGAAGTCGTTACTACTTTCAAGATTACTACCTTTTCTTCAACCATCTCCAACTAAAATGCTATGACATTATGAATGATACTTTGCACAAATAAAAACTATCAGTAGCATCTCAAATAGTGTTTAACTTCACAACTTCAGAGATCCTTCAAAACAGCTACAATTTGATAGGTCTTTGACTCAACATTTACCATAAACTACTAATGTGTAGCGCGATGTCGAGACATTAGGATTGACATATCAAACTCACATTCTTTCTTGATGAAACTTCCTCCAGTTCATGATTTAGAAAATCAGAACATGTATCTTCACAAGAGAAATCATCTTCAAATATACCAGAACTATACTGGACACCATAACCAGGAAGATTCTCGTAATTAGGTCACCACAAATAAACTTAAGAGATAACTTATCAAGATCTTCACTCTCGCATGAAAGTTTTGACAGTGATACTCTTTTGCTTTGGCTCCAACCTCTTCTTTCACCAGGAATCTCTCATTAGGAAACACAACATTCTGAACTGACTGTTCTCCAGTTCTGTAATCACATGTTAGAAAATCAGACTTGACATTACGAACTTAAGCTTTACAATAGCCTTTATATGAAGTACTGGGGAACCACTATCAAACACAACAACAATCAAACAAAACACAGCGAAAATAACTTTGATTTCAATACTGGGAAATCTGTAAGTTGAATTCAAGTTTTGAAATCCAAACATATTTTAACTTTGATTTGACCCTTTTTTTAGGTTGAATTTATAGTGGTGTGTGAGAACTTTTCTACTTGTATTTAACGTGCATTTTAGTGCGTCCAAATTCCAAAATTAAAATTTTGGAATATTTTAGAAATTTCTTAATTTTGGAATATTTTAGAAATTTTGCCATAGTAGAGAATCTCATTCTAACTAAAACTCATTTGGGTTAGTTAAGTCCTTAAAGGGATTTAGGCTTAGCTAAAAGCCTTTTATGGAATGAAGATTTATTTCCAGGATGAGTCAGAATCATTAGACACACACATACTAAGGACTACCTGTCTCAACTAAGATCCATTCATGCGAACACCTCCAAATAGTATAACACCGCATCATTTCTTTATAGATGAATCCATTAATTACTTCAACGGTTGATAGCTTGTGTACTATATCTGCCACTTATTCAACACATTTTTTGTTACAAGAATCTAAATACAACATAAATGGTAAAAATAATAAATATGTTACAACTCAATTCCAATCCTTCATTTGAAGGCTTTCTAGTTTCAGACTGCAGCCTTCTCTATAATGATGCTTCAGTGCAGCAAACTCACTTGAATTGTAGTTTACCACACTAGGCACAATCATCCAAATATGCAATAGCCTTATATTGAGTAAGGCAATGAAATACATAAGATTTTCCAAACGAATATATATATTATATACTAGTAAGATTTGAAATAAATATATTATGATGCTTCCTCCCAAATTGTATAGTCTCTTCCTTCCCAGGCTGATTTCCATTTTTGGGAATCACTAGGTGGTTCAAAATGACCCGGACCGATCTTCATAGCAACCTTTTCGTCTATGACAGCAGCATAAACATCTCTTTCTGCCTTGTGAATTTTAACCTTCAACATCAAGAAACAAAGGTAAGTGAATATTCCAATATTCGATATCAATGTCTATACTACATCAGTTGGAGAAATGATGGCCATCCAAAGAAAGAACATTATCAGAGTTGGGTATCAGAAACCTTTTTCTGTTTTCATTTTTGTGTTTACTTTGTTTCAATAAGTTTATTGTTTTCAAATATTTATACAAGAAGAAATTTCAGATACTCACAGTGCTCCTGCAGTTGATCCCGTTCCGTTTCCTTATAGAGAGAAGTGCCTCGATTTCGGTTTTATAGTGAGAGAAAATGTGGTCAAAGAATACTGAAGGAGTTCCTGGGTGAGTAAGAGTGTAAGCGTATCCTTGCATTTCTTTTTCGTGGGGAAATCTCCAGTGACCCTTCAAGAGAAAATACAAAAGAAAATCTATGGTGTTAGCACATTAAAACAGTTGTTAAACGGTCTAATTCTATGGCCATTTAAAGCCAAACCAAAGCTCTGTATGAACTGGTCTAATACAGGGATTGATAGCACCTAGCGGGATTTTAACTTGAAACCTTGAGAGACGCACACTCTTAGATCTCAAACCCTTGCCAACAGGCCAGCCCCCGGTGTTATTACAGTAAAATTTTACAGAGCTATTTTTGAAATGGAAGTCCAAACCTGTGTAGAACCAGTGTCATGGTTTTCAATAAAAGTTACAGCGCGAGACGGCCACCATCCAAGAACGCCAGGGGGTTTTCCTTGCTGATCTGACAAGCGCCAATATTCACATCTATCCAATGCCTACAAAGGAGCCGGATTCAATTGATATGTCATCTAGTAAGTGGAATACAATATTCGCCCATAACATTTCTATGTACGAGTAAATTTGAAGAAAAATTATTAAAACCATCGAAGTTGTGTGCTTACAGAGTGAAGAATCCCTTTGGTTGTAACATCAAATGCACCAGCACTACCACCGGCGGCACTAATCCAGTCAACGATCCTCTGCCTGTGTGCATCTTGATTATGATCCATTTCACCATATGTATAACTGAGGGAATCCCAGTACTCTCCCACAGAAAAGTAAGGTTTCGTTGCATCCATGTAGTCCTTTACATAACCACCCCAAAATCCTCTTACAAAGTCAAGCCTCCACCCATCGTATCCGATTTCTTCCCTGAAAATGACAAAATTAGAAAAAGATACAACGCAGAAGTAGTGGAGTGAAAAACACACTGAGGACAGGAAACGCGTGTGAAAAAAAGAAAGAGCGAGGGTGCTCGTAAAGTGTCCCTACAGATACCAGATACCATATCAATTCTTCAACATTACAAAGAAACCATGACGGAAATTTTAGGGTAATGAAAATGAGGATTTGGAATATAAACCTTAACCAGCATAACCATTCTTTAATATCGTTTCTCACAAAATCCTGAGAATGATCAATGTTCGGAGCTGCATGGAAATTATCGCCACTACTCTTGTTGCCCCTCCCCTGTATGAAAATATATATATATTCAATTACCTAATAACATGTTACAAGTTTTGACAAATTATTGAAGGTTCTCAATCACTAGTGGGGGGAAAATATAACTGAAATCCATTGATCATTAACCACAAAATGGAACTAGACATGTTGCTGAGAATATAGGAAAGGCAGAAGAAAGAGCAAAGTACACATAAAAACCCTCACAGACAAACCTGAAAATGTGGATCATCGGCTACAACTGCACGATCATCCCAGTTGAGACGACCTCCAAATATGTTCCAAATACCATTTTGATTCTGTTTCTCAGCACACCGGTGATTCAAAACAGCATCTCCTAGAACTTTGATTCCAACTTTATGAAATGTTTTCACCACATCCTTCAGTTCATCAATGGTACCATATCTAATATATACAAAAAAAAAATCAAAAATAACAGTTAATATCAAAAGTTCCTATTTGTAGCTGAAAAAGATTTACTCTCTTCATTTCATGCATAATATAAATCACCACACGAGAGAATATCACACATTACGAAAGCGAATCAATGATAACAACATTGGAAAGTAAAATAGGGTTTTCGATCTTTAAGGGACTTAAATAAAGTACCTAGAATCTAAGTTATATAAATCCCTTGGCATGTATCCTTCGGGTGAAACGGAGTCTGTAGGTGGCGGTAACCAAATCACAGTGAAGCCAAGAGACGATAGTTCTGCAGCTTTCTCTTTAAGCTCCAAGTACCATCTTCCAGATTTATGAGATTCCCAATTAAACCCTTGGCATACTATTTCATACCCTGTGCCTGTTCCTGACGTTACTTTTGGAGGCAAGTCCGGTGATTCGGCTTCCAGAGCAACCTCAGATTCCACAATAGTTTCCGGCGAGAAAGTTGGAACGGAGGTTCTGAAGATACTGTAAGCTTCAGCGGCCAGTCTTTCAATTTCTTGAAGAATGGTTTCCTGTGCTTCTTTGGATTTCGTTTTTCGTCTCTTCACAGATGAAATGCCTGTAACCAAACTCCTTATTTCATTGATTATTTCATTAGTAAATTCGGCGTTAGATTCCTCTTCGGTTGTCTCTTCACTCTTCGCGACTATCGATTGATCCTCTACGTTGCCAATTAAGCTGCCAGAAGTTGAGAGAGGGACATAAAAATCATTCCCCTGGTTATTTATCCAAGTATTTCCATTTATCTTCAGAACAAAAAGAAATCCCGAAAACTCTTCTTCCAGAGAGATTTGTACCGAACTTCCCTCGCCACTGCCTCTTGACTACACGAGAGAATGGACAAGAAAATATGTCATAGAACACAAAGAAAACAAAAAAGACGCAACTCATCACAAGCCTACCTTTAATTTAGTTCTTAAAGCTGTCTCTTTAAATGCTACAGTTTCCGGAGGATGAGGAGTAGGTGGAGCTTCCCACTTTCTTAAATCATCTCTACAAGCTCCCCAATGAAGGAAAATATCTCCCGGTATATCCGTTTCTAAATCTAAAATATTTTTAGCTGTTTCGACGGATTTTCTAATTGAGACACTGAGAGAGTTATTAACAGTAACTTCCTTGGTTAAAGGTAGTTCTATAGAGAAACCTTCTACTTGACTGCTTTCCAATTTTGGACTTTCAGATACACCGTTGTTATCTTGAACTTTATCATCGGTTGCTTCCGACTTGAGGAGAGCATTAGATATCTGCTGCCCTATGTCCCCTATGAGCGAGGAAAAAACGTGAAATGTAAGTCAGTTCAAGCTCATAAAGAAAATGTTGCAAGGACACAACCAAAAGGGTATAAAAAAAACGATGAAAAGAAAAAGGAGTGTTCCTAACATATAAGCTCCATGAATGATCGTTTCAAAATTGAGAAGACAAATGGTTCACTATTCCAAGCTTTTATCAACATAAAGATTAAAATTCAACTTAATGTCAGGATCCATGCAACTTTCATTCTTCGGACAAATAAGATCAACCATATTGTTATTTTTCAAATTTAAGCGAGACAAAATAGAATTTACCGAAGAAGCAAAAGTAATGCATAGTGATTTCAAAATTACCTTGCCCAGAACTAGAGCCCGTTTTAGGTCCAATTATATTAGTATCGTCCTTAATATCATTGACCAGAGGAACCTTGAAGTCTCTTCCTTTGTGTTGATACCAAGCACCAGTTTCCTCGTCCTGCATTGACAGAGAGCACCCCATGTTGGAATGGAGGGAAAAAGTAATGATTTTTTTTTGTTAAGACTAACATATCCAATTTTTAACTGTAAATACATAAACCTTGAGAACAAAATTAATCGCTGAAATGTCATTGCTAGCTTTAAGACCGATTCTGACTTCATGAAAAGTATCACCTTCAGATGATTTCTTCAACGGTGTCTCTATTGCGTAGTCCTGAAATTTTCACTTCATACTCAAACATTATACATGAAAAAAATAATCGACATGTGTAATATGCGAGATCAAGACAAGTCATGAAACCATTGTCTACCTTTATAGAAATAGATCCAGGAGGTATCATATCTTGGGGAGGTTGATCCCATTCACTGCACATTAAAGCTTATATCGTAAGCATCTTCATCGTATCATTATGATTTAGCTCTCGATATGATGCCAAATAAAGTGCAGCCATAAGAAATCACAAAATTAAATGAAATCAAATCCAAACATGATTATCAGTATCTTACAATACATACGAGTGTATCTTGATTTGATACAAACCCCTCAAGCGTATCTTTCTGCACATGAATCTCATCTTCAATCTAAATTGCTTAGGATGAATCCTACATGATTCACTATAATGAATCCTAATCAATCATTACCTAAACTTAGTGTGTCCAATTATTAGCTTAATGGCTGGAATTTCACCCCTTAAATGTGAATAAGTAGGATATTTCAGGTTCAAACCCGCGCTCGTGCAGTCTGACGTCCAACAGGACTATTAGTAATATAACTTACAATTCATAATAAAATTCGATTCACAACTTAGAAAATAGTTCAACCGAGTGAATGATAATTTGATAACCATGAATTCAAACACCTTATTGAACATGATGTACCTTCCAACATCATCCACATGAGAAACTCCCCAATGAAGAATCCACTTTCCTGGTAGATTGCAACCAACAATAAGCTCCAAATTCTTTGAATCCTCCCCCAGATCTAATCTTACAAAGACCTTTCCCTCCACCTGTAGATTCCATTTCAAGTAAGAAAAATAAAAATAAAAAAAGTAATCAAAAAAGCTCTATGTCTTTTTTATGTACATGTGACTTTCTTTTATAGAACTTGAAAGTACAAGCATTAAATAATTTGAAACTTTAACATTCTCAGAAAACGTGATGACCCAAAAAGTAAATAACAACATATAACAAAACACAACAATACTGAAAGACAAAGGGTGATGAAATAATACCAGTTCAATTCTGTTGATGGGATGAGTCTGATTGAAAATGACATCAGAAGACTGAATTGATTCAAGGGTATCGGTATTTGTTGCAAAAGTTTGAAACTTTGGAGAAAGAAACTTGAGGGGTGGCTTGAATGTTGATGAACAGGAATTGTGTTTCTTATTGAAGGAGAATAATGAAGAGGAAGAAAGAGAGTGTGGATTTGGTTTTAAAGGGTGAAAGGAAGATACTCTGTGGCAGTGAGAGAGTTTGAAGTTGAAGAGTGGTTCAGAGAAAACGGTGGTGGAGATGCTCATGATATGGCGGTGGAGGCGGTGGAGGTGGTGGTGGTTTCTTTTGCAAGACACCTTTTTGTTGGTGTTAGCTTGCAGCAAACTGTGGACAAGAAAGAATAATTTATTTAAATTTTATTGGTTATTAGGATGGATGAGATTTATTTTATTTTCTTTTTAAAGTAAAGAATTGTTGATGGTTTTTTAAGCAAAAATAAATATGAAAAAAAAATGGATGGATAGATTTGTTTTGATGAAAAAGAATGGATATTTATAGAAGGGTACGTTGTTCAAGGTGAGTGTACACATGCCGACATGGGAGCAATCAACAAATAGTTATGATGGGAGTTTTTTGAAAGAATAAAACAACGATTATCATGTGAAAAAATAATTGAGATTCTCTTTCTGTTCTCTTCATTGTGATGTGTATATATTAAAAAAGAAATTAAAAATAAAAATAAAGATTTAAAATAAATTTATTATATAAATAAGAGAAAAAATTGATTCAAAATTTAAACTATTCAATGCAAGTAAGTATACTCAGCTACTCGTCGTCGATGACACGTATTTATTTATATTTAATATTTATAAAAAAATATTAATAAAAATGAATAAATTAATAAATATAATTTATATTTATAATAATATAATCAATACCCTCAGACACGTGTTAATATATTTTTTAAAATATTAAATGATAACATAGTATTTATAAATATTATTTTAATTATATATAAGTACCATAATATATGAATATAACATATGAGTAATTGAGTGTTTGTCCGAATATTGATGTGGTATGCACACTTTTGTTTTTAAAATGTAATAAAAATATTTAAAAAAACAAAATTATATTATCAAAATAATTTATTATTCTTTTAAAAAATATATATTTTTAAAATAAAATAAAATTGTTTTACTAAAATTGTTTTATATCAATAATATATTTGTTAATTTTTCATATATTATGTTTAAAATATTGTATCTTAAATTAAAATTAATTTTAAATATATGCAATCATTTAATTTTTTAAATATCAACAAATAACATAGTATTTAAAAATATTATTTTTAATTGTATAAATAAATATTAATAACAAAAATAAATAAATTTTGTTTGTAGTAAAGTTTTTCTTTTTGAATAAAGGTCAATCAATTAAAAAGAAGAAAGATACAAAAGGGGAACCAGTTAGCCCCAAGATTACGAGAACCTAAAGAAAGGTAGACCTAACATATTCTTTACAAAATTCTTCCTAATTCCCGAGCACAAAGTTCACCAAAAACTCGGCATAAGAGTTACCTTCTCGATAAATGTAACTGATGAATAAAGAAGTAAAGTTAGTGATATCTAAATAAAAATTCCAACGTTTTCTGTAGATCCAAGGAACCAATTTTCGGTTGGAAAAAGCTTTGACCATAATAGAAGAATTTGTTTCGATCCAGAGCTTATTCCAACCTCTTGAAATAGCTACCTCCAAGGCTTTAATAACAACACTGAATTTCGCACGAAGTGCGGAGTCACAATAAAGATGCTCAGCGAAAGCTAAAATGAAATTCACGTTGTGATTTCTAAAAGTGCCACCATCCCGACAATATTCAAAATAGTGGGGTATGCGCCGTCACAATTGCACTTATGCCAACCCAACGACGTAAGGCATCAAATGACTTCTTTGATAACAAGAGCCTTGGAAGGTCTAATAGTAACATCGAAAGCTTTAATGAGGGGAATTCCTTCATTTTGATGAAAGAGGATTTAATGGTAAGATTGCCCAAGAATTGAACTTGTTTCGAAATCCACTTCATGGTGGAGGCAGGATTGGGTCTGAAAATGTCGTGCTTGGTATTGTTTCTCGTCTAGCATATCTGGAAGAACGTATTAATAACAACTGCAATCGAAATTGTAGCAGCCTGAGGAGAAGTTGGACTGGAACAGAACCGCAACCAAGCATCAAGAGAGGATGGCCTATTAGTAATGGATAATTTAGAGCACAACCAACCCCAAATCGCATTCGCAAAGCCATAGTAGAAAAACAGGTATCGAGTATTCTCAATAGCAGCACCACAAATATGACAACGAGAGGCAAGGTTTATCCCTTTGTTCATGATGAAGTCATTAGTGGGAAGTTTGTTATGCAGCAACCGTCAAATAATCAAGGAACGACTCGGGGGAATGTGAGCATTCCAGATGATTTTCCACCAAGAAACCAAAGGTAATTGAAGAAATTTAAAAGCATAAGGATCTTTAAGATCAAGCTGCCCATTACCACTCGACCTCCAAAATAGAAAATCATCATCATTCGAGTTCTGCAGCCCATAATTCTAGATAATAAGTTGAAGATTCAGAAACCAAATAAACCAGTTGTTATCTCCAAATTTCGACGCTAGCATTAATGAGGTCGTTTGGCTTAGGAAAGAGTTTTGTTATAAAGCTAAAAGTGAAGTTTTCGACCTTAATCATTAAAAGGATGAGAGTCGAAGGAATCCATGAATCCACCTACAGGTTTTGTACTTAGAGAAATTCTGAGTTGAAATATTTTCTAAGTGTTGGTAGGGTTCGACCATGCATGCATTCGACAAAGATGGCTGTTACATAAGTTTTGCACGTTCAAGTTTGGAGGGAAAATGTGTAATTTTCAAGTCAAATACAGGGACAAGTGGTGCAAGAGGAAGCTTCTTCAACATGTAGTGGGAAAAGTGTCATCATCTTAGAGTAGTCTTAGGAAGAAACCGTCAAAAAATTGTTACTTTGTAATATCAATAAATAGCTTAGTCTAGTGTTAGAATAAGTGTGTGGAAATCATATTATACTAGTAACTCCGTAACACTCAAAGTATTCGCGTGTAGAGAAAAGAGTGCAGTGAGAATGTGCGTGATGTAAACACCACCAATTTATCTTCAATGTCAATTTATCTTCAAGTTATTTATCTTTGAAGCCATTTAATTTACAAGTATTTTATGATAAAGCATTTATCTTTCAAAGTCATTTACTTTTCAAGCAATTTACTGCATTTTATTTACAATTCCTGCCTTTTAACATTCTTGCATTGCACTTACCTTTCCTTTACATTTTCAGTCATTTAAACTTCCTTGTTTTTCCTTTTACTTTCATTTACCTTTCATCATTTACTTTGAAAAATTTTTCCTTTTTTCTCCTTTTTTACTTCATTTCTTTGTTTCAACACCTTCTGACTCCTGTCGAAGGATCCAAGACTTTTTCCCAAAAACATTACAAATTACAAATTGTTAGCACATGTCCTAGGATCAATCTAGTCAATCCTGCGAGTAACTGAGGGTATTTTGGTATCTTCAGAGGACCAACGGTTGTTTACCAATTTTGGGGGTAAACAAATTGGCACGCCTAGTGGGACAGTGCTAAAACGGTTTTTGGAAGTTTTATAACTTCTCTCTTTTATAACTCTTTTTTATAACTTCTTTGTTTTTATAACTTCTTTGTTTTTATAACTTCTTTTTATGTGGGTATACTGGTCGAAAAAACCATTACTTTTTTTGCATGCATTTAAGAAGTGGGGAAGTAGCCACTACAGCTCAGTATATACTAAGAAGAAGAAATACAAGGAAGATGGCGTCTAGCCAAGGAAACCCAACTGATTCAATCCTCGTAACAAAGTGGGTCTAATCCCCAAGTGAGCAATTCAAATATTCATAGTGTGAATACACAAGATGTGCCTAGGAGTGAGACCATTCCAGTTTCCAACCCTTCGACAGGAGCGTTAACAACACCAAATGTGATGTCAGAACCTACTCTTTTGACAAGTTCGGGAGCAACAGTTAATAGATACTATAATCAGCCAGTGTTGGAGTATATTGGGCCAAACCCTCAAACTCCACCACCAAATTCGTCTGCATTCAGAACCATCATACCTCCAGGATTTTCTCAGCCTTTGACTAGAAATCCACCATATGGTATGCCAACAACCATGATGATGGGCCTAAGGAATACACCTCAAGTTTTTTCAGACAATGTGGTTCCTTCACCTTTGCAGGAATCTGGATCTGGAATAAACATGGGAAGGAATAGTCAAACTATTGGTTTAGTACATTCGACTCAGATTCATGCTCTAACAAATGAGTCTGCATCATATTTAAGACAGTAAATGGATGAGAGCAATATGCAAATGGTTCACACTTAATCCCAAACCATGGGAGAGATTTTTCAGCCTTTGATTCAGAATACAACTCAGACGAATCAAGAAACGGTGTCTCAAATGGCGCGTATAGAAGAATGCATGGGAGTCCCATCACCATTTCGACAGCCCAATCACATGGCGAATGTAGGAGATGTTATGCAACCACATAATCAAGGCAATCGGGAAATAGTCGAATCATTAGAAGTCGAAGCCATCAGGAATCAAAGGCAAATGCCAACAGAGAAGGAACCAAGAGTGATGGTGGTACATAGACATCAAGATGCAGACCATGTGGTTCAACGAGTTCAACATAATGGTTTGGCAGCAGAAAATAACTTGGCAGCCCTTATTGAACGAATAATGGCTCGAAGTGGGATAAATACAGGTTTCGCTAGGCCAAATTTCACTTCACCAATAGTGGAATATACACTCCAGTCAGAATTTCCTCCTAGGACAAAGGTTCCAAAGTTCACTAAGTTCTAAGGAGATATGACTGAACCTACGGTCGAACATGTGGCACGGTACATGATAGAATCTGGGGAAATTGCTAATGATGAAAGTCTAAGGATCAAATATTTCCCTAGCTCTCACACCAAGAATGCTTTTACTTTGTTTACTACGTTGCCACCTGGTTCAATTTGTAATTGGACTCAATTAGAGCGTTTGTTTCATGAGTAATTCTACATGGGTCAGACCAATATCAGTTTGAAAGAATTGGATAGCGTTAAAAGAAAGTTCAAAGAGTCCATTGATGATTACTTGAACAGATTTCGACTGCTCAAAGCCAGATATTTTACTTAAGTACCTGAGTGTGAACTAGTCAAAATGGTTTCTGGTGGCCCTGACTATTCTATCAAGAAGAAGATGGATACCCGGTACTTGAGAGACATGGCCCAATTAGCATATAGAGTTTGATAGCTTGAATGTCTGAAGGACTAAAAATCTAGGGCGAACAAGCATAAGAAAATAGCTTACGTCAAATATCAGGATGAGATCGAAAACGTCTACGACGAAACTCTACCTCTAGATGATAATGAGATAGACCTAGCTGAACTTAAGTAGGGTCCTCCTTATTCTTTTAAACTTCTAGTTCCCTCAAATGGAAAGAATCATGTCGAAACTGAAAAGAGTGACAAATTTCGAAAGAAAATATACACTTTCGACATCACCAAATGTGACGAATTTTTGATTTATTAGTTAAGGATGGCCAAATACTTGTGCCCTCTGGCGCTAAAATGTCACCCTTAGATCAAATAAAGAAAAGAGGTTTTTGTAAATACCATAATTATTTGGGTTATAAAACTTCTTAGTGTTTTCTTTTCAGGGATTTAGTGCAAAATGCAAATCAATAGGGAAGACTCAAATTTGGAGACAAGCCCAAGGCACATATGAAGATTGACACTGATCCTCTTCAGGTGGCTGAGGCAAATTATATTGAACCTTCTGGAGTGAACTGGATTGAAGTTGTTGAGCAATTTGCTGATTACAACAGCAACCTTGATTTAATCGAAACCATGGTGAATCCTGTGGTGGTTGAGGTTACTGAAAACTTCGACAATGATGTTATGTTGATCAAGGCTGGTGAAGAGCTAACCAGCGAGCAATGGGAACATTTAGTATGCATGGCACCTGAAGGTTTCTATAAGACATCACCTGATGTCGAAAGGTTCAATGCAGGAGTTACCATCGTCCCACATGAGGAGGTCGAAGGATCGAATCTCCCACTAGTCACAAAAGAAAATGCTGAGAGTTTCGTTAAGATGTATGAGGCTGTTGATGGCCTTAAATTAAACGTCTCCAAGATGAAGCTGAGGGATGAAGTTAACGTCAATATGGTCTAAGTGACAATGACCATGTGATGGAGGTGGATGACTCTACACCTCAGGAGGATATTACAAGAAGGATTATCCTAAAGAGGATGAAACAATTGTTGACTTCTTGCATAGATGCCAGAGTAAGAAGTCAAAAGTAATGCTTTTTCCAAGATGCAGTTCTATCTTCGAAAAAGAAGCTGGAAAAGGCCTTCAACAGGTGAAGTCCCTAGTGACAAGTGGGTTAAGCCTGATGATTCAAGCAAAAGGGGAAGCAAGAAATGGAACAATGTAATACCTCGTATTTTAATTAAATACTCTGAATAATATTAATTATGATTAATAAGGTTTCGGTGTGCTCTAAGAGTTTTCAATTAAAATAATTAGAGAAACCGACGAACTTAAATTAATTAATTGGTATTATCTGACTCAGAGGTTTTATTAAATATTCAACTCAGAGACATTTTTGGATACTCTCAATTCGGACCGGTTGTAACTAACTAAAGTTATATCAGTATAACAATTTTTTAGTTATAAAAGAAAAAAAAGTTATTTGTTATAAAGGAAGAGAAGAGAAAGAGAGAAAGAAGAAGGAAACCCTAGGAGAAGAGGAAGAAGTTCATGGAAAGCTTGGATCGTCTTCATCAATCATCATCTTCATCAAACTCCTCGTCGATTGCAAGGTGGGTTCTAGTTAGAAGCTTTTTCATTTAAGAGTTTTTGAAGTTTAGAGTTTAGGTTAGAAATGATAAAATTGTTAAATCAATGGAACCTAACGGATAAAATGCTGAAATAATTGGGTAGAATAGTTGGGTTACATGTATATTAAACCTACTAAGATTGCTTGGATGATCCATTGTGTTTGGATTGAGTTTTGAGGGGTTTTAGGTGTGTAAAACGCTCATTTTCAGCTTTTGGTGCAGTGGTAATCGATTACCCAATGGGTAGTAACCAGTTACCCATTGAAAAACTGATTTTCTAGGCATATTTTACACTGGTAATCGGTTACCCTCTGGGTAGTAACCGGTTACCACCGTTGTGTCTTGAAAAAATGACATTTCTTATAAAATCCTTAACTTTTTACTCGGGTATCCGATTGAGGAAAACTTTATATTGTTGGAAAGCTATGACAAGTACTATACAATGGTAGAGGAAAATATTACTTTTGAAGTGGAAAATATTTATTTATTTTATGCCGGTTAAAAATACTATTTTGATCCTTCTTTAAAAATTCATAACTTCTTCATCATTTATCTGATT
Source organism: Lathyrus aphaca (assembly GCA_963966055.1). NCBI lineage: Eukaryota > Viridiplantae > Streptophyta > Magnoliopsida > Fabales > Fabaceae > Lathyrus > Lathyrus aphaca. The sequence continues at coordinate 303,813,150 of OZ014522.1, forward strand.
TAACTGTTCTTTATATCGATTTAAAGCTAATAATATGTTCCATATAATAAGACCAAGAAATATTATTTTGAGTCGACTTTTACCCGACTATTCTGATTAACCATAATCATGTTAGTTAGTAAATTGTGAGTTATTAGAAATAAAAAGGTATAACTTATGAGATGTTTAGGGTTACCCTAGGTTGATGTGAAAACCGTTGGTGAGGCAGGTAATGACTTGAGGTGGGTATTACACTGAGTCCCACGAGAAGTCTTGCCAGAGTTAAGGCTTGAGGTGAGTATTACATTGAGTCCCACGGGAAGCATGGTAGTGACTTGCGGTGGGTATTACACTGAGTCCGACGGGAAGTTTTACCCGAGTTAAGGCTTGAGGTGGGTATTACAAGTCCCACGGGAAGAATGGTAGTGACTTGAGGTGGGTATTACACTGAGTCCCACGAAAATTCTTGCCCGAGTTAAGGCTTGAGGTGGGTATTACACTGAGTCCCACGGGAATCATGGTGGTGGCTTCAGATGGATATTACACTGAGTCCCATGGGAAGCCTTGCCCGTTGAAGTCTTAAGTAAGTCTTGAGGTGGGTTACTTTGAGTCCCACAGGAAGCATCCGTAAAGACTTAGGTTGTGGCTTGAGGTGGGTATTACACTAAGTCCCACGGGAAGCCTTGCCGATAACACTTATGACGGGTATTCCACTGAGTTCCACGTAAGGTGTTGAGAGCATTGTATGGACTTTTCCATCTTGCTTTGGTTCCTTATAGAGAAGTGACTAAAGACTCGAGTAGTGTTTAGATTGAACCTTCAGAGCCGAGGGAACTCTAAGATAGTGAACTCACTGAGATGTTGATATCTCACCCCACTATTGTTGTTGCTTTTCAGGTTTGATTTGCAGGTTTGATTTCCAAGTGGAGCTATGTTCGGGATGTTTCAAGAGAAGCATAGTCTTAGTTTTTCCGATGTGTATTTATCTTGTACAATAATGGATATTGTATTGATCTTAGTGTCTTTATTTTATTATAATTTCCATGTCTTGCACCATAGATTGTATTGTTTTTAGAATTGGTCAAGAATGTGAATTATGTTATTAGGCACTTATGATGGTGTAAGTACCAAATAAACTCTTGTATAATGATATTCTAGGAATTGATTATATGAGGCGTTACAGTTGGTATCAGAGCAGGTCGTATCATCGACCTAGCCTTGAAACATCATAAGTAAATCTTTTCGGCCTCCTAAGTGTGTCTTGTCGGCATGATCCTTAATATTATATTATGTAGTATTGGGTCTGATCAACCTAGTGTTATGTATGTGATAGTGTAAACACCCCAAATTTTCCCTCACTTTTTCTCACACCATGGCTTGTGATCTTTCATTTTGGCATTAGCCTAAGCATACCATCTCATATTGCATATTTGTTTCACTGCATAGTTCCATTTCAATTGCATCTAGGGTTTGTGATCTGAGCAATCCAAGAAGTGATATGATTCATCCCAAAGGTCTTGAAGCTTGACAATGGGGTCCATGTGTGTTCCATAATCATAATATGCTCCCCAAAGTTCATGAAAGTCAAGAGATCACAAAGCATGGCAAAGGCATAGAGGCAGAGCTAGGGTTTTCCTGCATAGATGACCCAAATTAGGGTTTTGGTTTCAGAGGCCTTAACTCCAAATTTTTTGGTCATTCTTGTTTCTAATGGTATTAATATGTTATGAGGATCATGTGTACCAAGTTTGATGAAGAAATTCATTGTGGAAGTCATCTGATCATTGGGTAACTTCTTGAGCAAGTAAAGTCAAAATCAGGGCATCTGAGGCCCCCAACAAGGGTACCAAAGGGTCATCATCATCATTTTGAGTCTCTATGATCTTGATTTGATCTTAGAAGTGGTTGGAAGTTCACAAAGTTGAAGAATTTTGAGCCAAATGCAAACTTGCTATTTTTGGAAATGACTTGTAATGGAAACTTTCCATTTTGGGAAAGATTTTCAACCTATTCTTTCATGACCAAAAATGCTTCAAATGAAAAATTCTTGGGCATGAAAGTTGTATATTATGTCTCATCATTTTCAAAAAGTACTAGAACATTGTCTTGATTCATCCTAGAACTCAAGATATGGCCTTTCAAAGTTGGCAAAAATCCTATAATTTTCAAGTTCATGCCAAAGAGGATTTTTTGCAAATTCAAGTTCAAGCCATTTCATGACCTCTAATTGATTGCTAAACATCATACATACATAGTACAATGCATTTGAACCAAAATTATGCCTTGGATTGCAAGATTCATCAAGAAATTTTCACAAAATTCTCAAAGAGGGAAAGTTGCAAAACCTCTTGAAACCTTCCGTCCACTTGTGCCAACTGCATAAAATCAATCCTATGGCCCTCCATGAATCAGGTTGAGGCCAGACACCCCTTGAATCAGCTTCTGCCATGGCCCATGCTTGAAGTACAAAGTTGTTGACTTTTTTGCAACTTGCCCATACCAATCACAATAGGCCACGCCAACTCTCTGAACCAATCACATTTGTTTATATAAACCTCAAGCACTCCAAAGCATAGGACACACAAGCTCAGAACCTCCCACAAGTCAGTTTGCCCAAAAATCACAAAAATCTTCATCTCTTTGATTCCCTCAGCACAAGCATCAAACCTCAAATCTTTTTCCACCAATCATCTCCACACATCACAGGGAACACAAACCACCTTTCACTTTGGCCTGAAAGCTCCCCATTCACAAATACAATTTCTGGAAAACCAGAACCACACACCTCAAAATAGTCCATATAAACTTGTTCTAAGCATCACACTATCTTCAAAGGGGCCATTAGAGTTGGTTTGCACCAAAGAAAGGGTCAGAAAGCTCAAGAATACAAAGCTCTAGCTCAGGTAACCTCAAGAACACATTCTCTCAGATCTTCAATTTCTTGTTATAAAATGAAAGTACATGTTATGGGGATCACTCTGATGTTTTTAGAATTGAAAATAGTCAAGAAATGAGTATGTTGTAAGCTTCTGAAATTTTGCCCAAAAATTTGTTTTGATTCGATTCTCTCTGTTCGTGTGATATAAATGTTATTTATTGTTTGATTTGAGTTGCATTTGATGAGGGGATCATTTCTGGGTGGTTTTGATGTTTGGATTTTTCCTAGGGAAGAAGTTGGTGGTTTGAGTCACCGGAGAAGATGACCGGAGGTCTTCTTCGGCCACCTGAATGTCATTAGGGTTAATTAGGGTTTTGTTTTCCAGATTGATTGCCAGCCCTAGGATCTTGTTTTAATTAGCGTGTGGACGACCCAGATGAGGTCATTAACCCTAACTTTTAATTATTTAGTTTAATTAGGTTTATTTGAATTAATTTAATCAGAAACAATCCTGGCCATCAGTTAACGCGCGTAGTCAACTCCCCTCTCCCAAGTTTGAATCCTGGCCCTCAGATATGCATACTTTCATTTAAATCAATTTTTGTTTCATTTCCTTTGCATTTTCTTTCTCATTTTATTTAAAATACCAAAACTTATCAAAAAAATATGATCTTTTGCATTTCTGATCCAAATAATTTTCTTAACCCAAAAATGATTTTTATTTTATTTTTTGCATTTAAAAAGTATTTTTAAAATATTTAAATGTTATTTTTAATTAATTAATGGATTTTAATTAATTAAAAATGCATTTAGGTTTCTAAAAATCACCAAAAAATTCATGAACCATTCCAATACATTTAGAAACATTTTCAAACTCATCATACAAATTTCTTTTTAGGTTTGATCATAATTTCACATTTTCTAACCCTAACTTGAAAAATTCATTTCTGCCTAACCATGATGAGTTTGAACTTGATTCTTCTTGCATTATATCACATATTGCATATAGTTTCTATGCTATTTTTCTCACGAATTTATCTTGAATTTTCAATTCGATTTGCATTTTCCCTTAAGAATCACCCAAAAACCCTAGCAAACTTAGAAAATTCATAACTCTCACTAGGATAAGCTTCTGACTTTCTCCTTTGGGTTTGATCTTGTATAGGTTTAGGGTTTGTTTGAGTCCAATTTCAATTTTTTATCATGATGTATGCTTCTGTTTTGGTCATTTGCATCTCATACATTCATAAAACCCTAATTTCTAATGTTCATTTGCATTCATATTTGCATATCATCATCATGTGAACTTGCCATGACATTTCAAGCATTTGTATGACATCTTAGACATCTTAAGACATATTTGAACATTGCTTGATCATTTCTTCATTCATTTGCTATGCTTTGCATCCATTACATTTCATGAACATCCATGTGTTTCCAAGCTTCTAAACATGATTCCTTTGCATCTCATACTTGTATTATCATTCATATACATCTTGTATGACTTTGAATCATCTCATATGCCTTCTACATTGCATTTTTCACTTCTGACTTTGGTCTTCACATCTCATTTCATTTCATTTCCTTTTACTTTATGTCTTATGCATTCATCCTAACATTTTCAGGAACTTTTGGTAAGTTATTTGGGAGGTGGATTTGCCTTAACTTCCCATCTCTTCTCATCATTCATATGCATATTTACTTGTCTTTGAACTGAACTTGTTTCACTTGTGTTCCTTTCTTCTTACTTTCTTTCTTTTAAGTTACTTATCTTCTTCAGGAAGTAAGTAACTTATTCTTTTTCCTCCTTCTCTTTTCATCTGCTTATTCCATTGGTGGCCTTGAAGATCCCTTCTCTTAAGCCTAACAAACCATAGGATACCCAAGCATGATATATTTTAGGGTTGTATATAGTCCCCCTTAGTCTTTTACCTTTGAGTCTCCTTGAGTCTCTCTTCTCATCTCAATAATCAGATACTAAACTCTTAAAGCTTTATGACTTTGAATTAGGGTTATGCATGCATCCTTCTCTTAGGATGGAGTGTATAATTTTAATCCTAAGTGTTAAACCTTTAATTTGTTTACACCTCTTAATCAAATCACACTAATAATCACTAAGACTTTATCTTGTAACTTGGGCCTTACATTAGGGTTCTATCTCTTCCTTATGGTTAAGAGGGACTAACCCTAGTGTTTAATGGACAAGTCCCCCTCAAGTTGTCTTACAAACCATCAAATCCATTTCTTAATCTCACCCTTTAATTAAAATCCATTTAATAAAGGTTTTTTATATAATGAATTTAATCATTAACCATAGATTAAGTTGAGGTACCTTCCTCAGCTTAAGTGTTCTCATCTATTATCCTTCTATTAGGATGGTGTAATGAGTTCACTAATCTGTGATTAAATATTAAACTCATTACTTAACACTAAACAAAAACCTAAAAACATCTAAATAATCACAAGTAGGTTAATGATATTAATCCTACATCATCATGGTAATTAAGTTGAGATGCCTATCTCATACTTAAGTAGGCTCATTATCCCTAATCAGGGAGGATATAATGAGTTTACAAGCCCTTGATTTAGGCTTAAGCTCATAATCCTATGCAAAACACCAAAAACAATACAAAACTGAAAACACAAAAACAAACAATAATCGTCTCCTTCGGGATTCTTTTCTCATCACACTCATTCACAAACGAGAACTTGCTTCTTCCGTCTAATGCAAGACAGTTAGCACTCGAGCCAGACGAGTCATACACTTGAGCATAGGCAAGCAAGCAGTTCACAGTCAATCTTTTTCAGTCCCTTTGATTCGAAATACGGTGTTCTGAATTCCGCATTGCACGAGAGGATACGTAGGCATAACTTAACATTTATCGAACAAAAGTCTCTTTGTTTTCCCCCTCTTTCAGCATTCTTTTTTAAGCCTCAGTTCCTGAGCAATTCACCCTTTTGAATTGACACATGTACTTTCTTTCCTAGCTTTTGCACACAGATAACACATACACTTACCCCTTTTTAAAAACAATCTTATAAGCGTGGATCACGTCGAGTACGACGGACAATCTGGGTGGTAATACCTTCCCAGGTTGTAACCAACCCCCTTTCTCAGTTTCTCTGGTTCGCAACCGTCTTATCCATCTCATCCCAGGTTTATGCATCATTACCTTTCCTTCGGGATAAAAATGCCTAGCTGGTGACTCTATTCAATTCAACCTCATTTTCTCTTTCGCCGACAGTTCGCGTCTGCGCCTTGGGACCTGGTGTCTTTTTAGGGGAGCGACAGATAGGTAGAATCATGGTTGAGCGACCATGAGGACTCTGAAGTGTTGTTGTAACTTGTGTTGTGAGAGTAGGCTCAAGCCATGGGTTAGTAGAGAGAGCTTTGGTCAGCTCAACTGGAGTCTTCTTAAGAGTTGTAATTCATGTAACACGGGGTTGCAGAGTAGTTTATTGTTCGAGAAATCCTTTGGAATAGATAGAGTCTGAAAGGTGGAGATATCTACAAGATAGTGGTCAGTGTATCAAGGAATATGTAAAGTCATTGGTGGATCAATATTGGTCACTGGTATGGACAAAAGTTTTGAGAAATCTCATACCATGAAAAGAGGAGATTCTTTGTGGAACGTGTGACGTAAGGTTCAGGAGTGAGTTAATTGTTAGTGTTTCAGTTCTAAGATCGCGGTGGCATCGTAGATGAACGAGAGTACTTCAAGGAATGTATTCGGATAATACCTTACAAATGGATAGAAGTTACAAGTTAATAATATTCATTTTCTTTTGAGAACCTAAAGTCATGGTGCAGCATGAAGAGAAACATAAGGATGTGAGTACACATTTCAAGTAAGACGAGTATACCCCGGACGAGGAGTAGAAGGTAGATGTTGCATATTCAGTTATGACCGAGGAGAAAACGTTTAGAGTAATACATTAGGGTGTTATATTTAGTAAGGGATCAATTCGGAAGTGTTGAATTACCCAAGGAATGGTATAAGGTATAGTGTCGGGGAAAGAATAAGCTTTATTTAGTAACATGAGGTGTATTTGGTATGGACCAGATGAAGTTATGATAAGTGATAAAGTAAGCACCTTGGATTCAGGAGAATTCTAGTAAGATGAATTATGTTGGGTATGAGAGGACTTCCGCAGAGCGTGAAGTGAACACAGTATTAATAGTGTGATATGAGAAGGTGATAACGAAATGTAATTTTGGACGAATGTACAATGGATTTGTTAAGATGTTGTTGAAACTAAATTTAAGAAAGTGTAATCAATGATGATTCACCCATTAGGACTCTGGTAGTATGATTACTATATGTGTGGAATCATTTGTTGATAATTGTTATAACTTTTGGTTGCGATTGGAATGAGTTTTGGAGGTTTAGGTAGCAATGAAAACCAGAATTTTGCTTATGTGTTTGAAGTAATCGGTTACCCTCTGGGTAGTAACCGGTTACCGAGCGGTGCTTCTAAATCTCTTTTAGCTATTGGAAGTTCATATTTGCACCAAGTAACCGGTTACCCTCCTGGTAGTAACCTGTTACCACTGTTAAGCTTTGAAAACTTTATTTTCTAAGATTCTTACTTTTGACTCAAGTGCCCGATCGAAGCGTTCTTGATACCGATAAAAAGTTGAGGAGACATTCTATGTAATGATTAGTAGAGGGTAAGGTAACCCCTGTTAATACGTAAGTAGAGACAGAAAGGTTCTTCAGAGGAGTGCATTACCTCTGTTTTCAAGTGTAGGGAAAACTCATGTATTTGTGAATGATCAGAATATTTGGAATTTATCTATAATGGGATTAAAAATATTGTTGTTTTAATTCTCGCCAAGAAATTAAAGAGAGATGACAAAGTTATATACTAGACATGAGATGTCCATCGTTTTGTTTTCTTCCCGATAAGGATTGTGTGTTGGATTTTGCTTACGGACGAACCAAGTGTTAGCTTGTGACTAAAAACCCTTTTTGGTGTCATCATCATCGTTTTCCTACTAACATCGTTGTACGAGTGGAATCGAACTATTTCGTTGAATATTCATGTTGCGACCATAACAAAATGATAGTTCTACTTCGTTGCTTGTCTAGAGTATGTCATCGGTTTCTTGTATCTTGTTTTGTGTTACCTTGAGTTGTGAGAGGTGGGTGAATGTTATACATGGTTAGAAACCGCATATTAGAATCATCATGCAATTTAGTATGTACTGGATTGATATTTTGAGTTGGATTGTTTGTTAACAAGAAGAACAAGTTCAGTTGTGTTCGACCGATTAGCCTCAGATAGGTAGTCGATTGACACATGACTTTTGTAGAGGACTTTAGAGAATCATACTTTCTGAACTGTAAGTCCGTTTTGGTTTCCATTCAAAGTGTCATAGGATAAAGTGTTGAACTTTCTTTTCAGCAGGATTGGTAGACAGTAAATGATCTAAATTTTTTATGTGTCGTCGTTGCGACTACTGAGGACCTAAATTGCAAAGTTATAAGAGACTCATGAACTGTTGATATTCCAAGAAACGTTTTGATATCTGAACTATTGTGTGGATAAGAGAAGAACAATTGGTAAGTTCTAGTATCGTTAATTCTTAACATATGTTATAGACTCTGTAAGAGTAATACCAAATGTGTGCAGTTGAGCCGTACTTAGAAATATGGATTTTCAAGTTACCTTCTAGGTAAGAGTGAGAGATGAATGTTCCAAAGTTAAAATTGTAAATTGAATCGCCTGAAGAACGAGGACCTTGAGAGAAGTGAATTTGAACGAGAAGTTTTGTGTGGTCTTCAAAGGTGAGTGTGTGAAATATTGTATGCAATAGTCAAGTGTTAGGGAAATCCGCAAGTATACTAAGGATGATTTAAGTTTGGTACTGGTGACTCACTAATGATTGTAAGTTCTGTGAAAGTACTATGTTGTTATTAATGGAGACCTTGTGTCAACAGAAACCTTGAGTGAATAGAATCCTATAAAGAGAATTAATATGGAGTATATTAACCATGGCAGATTTGTTAAGCTGAATTGGACAAATTGTTTCAAGTTTAGAATGGATTTGGAAATTGTACCAGTTATGATTGCAACAATAAAACCCCTATATCTCTGTCGTTGGAGAGTTTTGGACCGATGTTAATATTGTGTGACTGACAAGTAAGTTGTTCTATCTCTGAAGGATTTTAATAAGAGCTTTTGCTGGAAGTTGTACGTAGATAAGATTTCACTAAGATATCTTGTGGAGTTTTGTCGGGTGTAGTGGTTTTAAAATCAAGTTGGAGTGTTATGCCTTGTGTTATGACTCAATAGAAGGAATTAGTATAGTATGTTTCTCCGAAGGAGAGATGTGACTAAGTGATTCAATATGAAATAACAGACGAATTAAGGAAATAGTAAGTTAGAAGTTAACCTAATCTTGGAACAAGCGTATGAGTAAGGACATGAAGTTTGATTTATTATGAACGAGGACTTTAAGCCGCAAAGTCAAATTGGAATTTGAATATGTCAGAGTATGTAACAGTAGTAAGAACAAGTATGGATCTAGAATGGTGTTACAAACTTTCGTTGTTGATGAGTAAAGGAAATTCGAGGACGGATTTCAATTTAAAGAGGGGAGGATGTAATACCCCATATTTTAATTAAATATTCTGGATAATATTAATTACGATTAATAGGGTTCCGATGTGCTTTGAGAGTTTTCAATTAAAATAATTAAAGCAACCGACGAACTTAAATTAATTAATTAGTATTATCTGACTCAGAGGTTTTATTAACTATTCGACTCAAAGACATTTTTGGATACTCTCATTTTGGACCGGTTGTAACTAAGTAAAATGATATCAGTATAACAATTGTTTAGTTATAAAAGAAAAACAAGTTATTTGTTATAAAAGAAGAGAATAGAAAGAGAGAAAGAAGAAGGAAACCCTAGGAGAAGAGGAAAAAGTTCGTGGAAAGCTTGGACCATCTTCATCTTCATCAATCATCATCTTCATCAAACTCCTCGTCAATTGCAAAGTGGGTTCTATTTAGAAGCTTTTTCTTTTAAGAGTTTTTGATGTTTAGATTTTAGGTTAGAAATGATAAAATTGTTAAATCAATGGAACCTAACGGATGGAATGTTGAAATAATCGGGTAGAATAGTCGGGTTACATGTATATTAAACCTACTAAGATTGCTTGGATGATCCATTGTGTTTGGATTGAGTTTGGAGGGGTTTTAGGTGTGTAAAACGCTCATTTTCAGCTTCAGGTGCAGTGGTAATTGGTTACCCTATGAGTATTAATCGGTTACCCATTGAAAAAAATGAGTTTCTGGGCGAATTTTACACTGGTAATCGGTTACCCTCTGGGTAGTAACTGGTTATTACTGATGTGTCTTGAGAAAATGACATTTCTTATAAAATTCGTAACTTTTTACTCGGGTTTCCGATTTAGGAAAACTTTATATCATTAGAAAGCTATGACAACGTATTATCCAATGGTAGAGGAAAATATTACTTTTGAAATGGAAAATATTTATTTATTTTATGTCGATTAAAAATACTATTTTAATCCTTCTTTAAAAATTCATAACTTCTTCATCGTTTATTCGATTTAACTGTTCTTTATATCAATTTGAAGCTAATAATATGTTTCATCTAATAAGACCGAGAAATAATATTTTAAGCCAACTTTTACCCGACTTTTCTAATTAACCATAATCATGTTAGTTAGGAAATTGTGAGCTATTGGAAATAAAAAGGTATAACTTATGAGATGTTTAGAGTTACCCTATATTGATGCGAAAACCGTTGGTGAGGCAGGTAGTGACTTGAGGTGGGTATTACACCCACATGAAGTATTTCTCAAGTTAAAGCTTGAGGTGGGTATTACATTGAGTCCCTTAGGAAGCATGGTAGTGACTTGAGGTGGGTATTACACTGAGTCTCACATGAAGTCTTGCCCGAGTTAAGTCTTGAGGTGGGTATTACATTGAGTCCCACCAGAAGCATGATAGTGACTTGAGGTTGGTATTACACTGAGTTCCACAAGAAGTCTTTCCCGAGTTAAGGCTTGAGGTGGGTATTACACTGAGTCCCACGGGAAGCATGGTAGTGGCTTGAGATGGGTATTACACTGAGTCCCCTGGGAAGCCTTGCATGTTGAAGTCTTGAGTAAGTCTTGAGGTGAGTTACTTTTAGTCCCATGGGAAGCATACGTAAAGACTTAGCTAGAGTCTTGAGGTGGGTATTACACTGAGTCCCAAGGGAAGCCTTGTCGATAACACTTACGATGGGTATTCCACTGAGTTTCAGGTAGGGTGTTGAAAGCATTGTATGGAATTTTCCATATTGCTTTGGTTCCTTGTAGAGAAGTGACCAAAGACTCGAGTAGTGTTTAGATTGAACCTTTAGAGCCGAGGGAACTCTAAGATAGGGAACTCACTAAGATGTTGATATCTCACCCCACTATTGTTGTTACTTTTCAAGTTTTATTTGTAGGTTTAATTTACAAGTGGAGCTATGCTCGGGATGTTTTAAGAGAAGCATAGTCTTAGCTTTTCCGTTGTGTATTTATCTTGTACAATAATGGATATTGTATTGATCTTAGTGTTTTTATTTTATTATAATTTCCATGTCTTGCACCATAGATTGTATTGTTTTTAGAATTGGTCAAGAATGTGAATTATGCTATTAGGCACTTATGATGGTGTAAGTACCAAATAAACTCTTATATAATGATATTCTAGGTATTTATTATATGAGGTGTTACAAACAAGTTCGATGTCGAAAGAGGGCCTTCTATGGGATACAGAAACGAGGTCACTACATCAAACAAAGTTGTGTATGTGTCTAAAAACTACAAGGGTAAAAACCCTATGTCTAGGTCACAATGGCGCAGAGAGCAGTGCAGGAGGAAGGCTCATAGAGAATCATCCAAAGGTGATTGTGTTGAATCTAGCAAAAATGTGCTTGGTGAAGGTAGAGACAACTTCAAGACAAAAGTAACAAACAAGGTATTTGTGGGGCACAAAGGATTTTTGACTAGAAACAAAGAAGCTGAGATCAAGGCAGAGATAAAGGCTGAATTGAGAGTTGTCGAAGATGAGGATATGATAGACAATTTTGACTATGAATATGAAGCTTCCCTTGACATCTTAGTCAACGTAGTTTCAGTAATGCCCAAAGAATATGATCGCATTACTGAAGTCGTAAATCTAGATGCAAACACTGAGGTAGAAATAACAGCACATCAACCGGTGTGCTACTATGTGATGAACAATGGGTGTGTCAAAGAACAAAATTCTTTCTTTGAAAGACCCACTGAAGCCATGAGGGGGCATCTAAAGCCCCTATATATCATTTTAAAAGTGAAGAACTTGGCCATCAATAAAATTCTGGTTGATTGTGGCGCAACAGTGAACATAATGCCACACTTCTTACTAGCCAGAAATTGGCAAGTTCGACACTGACCTCAAACCTGGTCATGTCGAACTATGAGGGCAATATTGGACCCACGATGGGGGTTTTACAGGTTTATTTGACTATGGGAACAATCACAAGGCTCACTCTATTTATGGAGGTTGAAAGTAAGGCTAAGTATAACCTTCTGTTGGGAAGGGAGTGGATACATGTCATAAGTGTAGTGCCATCTCCAATGCATCAAAGAGTCACCATTTGGAGGCCAGATGGCATTGTGGAAAACATTGAAGCTGATCAAGGGTACTTCAAGGTTCCAGTAAATCATGTGGAAGGTGTAGAGTTTGACAAGAACTTAGCACACATTGGCCTATCTGCACAGGTAGAATTTAAGTTCACACCTAATGATCATGCATTCTTCTCATTACACCTGCATCTTGTCGAAGGTTTTCGCTGGGATAGGGAGGTTGTAGAAGAAACGAGCAATTACCCACCTTATTTTGGGGAGCCTGTAATTCAGCCTACAAGATGGGGAAACAAAAGTAGTAACAATGACGAACTTCGACGCATTGAAAATAATTTCTGCCTATGTGGCTGAAATAAGAATGCAAGTGGCCTTAGAGGCTGCAGGAAGTTATATGGCTGTTGAGGCCCTTACGGAGTTTGCTGGGGAAAATCCTATGAAGGATTTCAACCCAGAGCCTCTAGATAAGGCTCAAGAAGACTCATACCAAAGTCTTGATGCAATATATGATAATGAGCCTTTGGGATTTGAAAAGGACCCTTTGTAAGAAAGCACCAAAATGTTGGCTCAGGATCCTTTAGAATAAATTGACCTGGGAGAAGGGGAGTTGAAAAGGCTTACTTACATCAGTACCAACCTCGATCCATAATTCATGGTCAAAGTGGTCCACTTGCTATAGGAATTTAAGGATTTATTTTCTTGGGACTATGATGAAATGCCTGGTTTGAAAAGAGAGACTGTCGAACATATGCTGTGAATCAAGCATGGGAAGAAGATTGTCAAACAAAATCCAAGACGGTTCACCCCAACAATCCTCGCCAAAAATCAAAGAGGAGATTAAGAGGTTGCTTCGATGAAATTTCATCCGCACAACTAGGTACGTTCAATGTTTAGCAAACATTGTACCACTAATTAAAAAGAATGGCTCTTTAAGGGTGTGCATAGATTTTAGAGATCTGAATTCAACAACCCTTAAAGATGAGTATTCAATGTCTGTGGCAGAAATGTTAATTGATTCTGCTGCAGGACATGAGTATCTAAGTATGCTAGATGGCTACTCAGGATACGATCAGATATTCATTGTTGCGGAAGATGTCCTTAAAACTGCTTTTCGATGCCCAGTGGCCTTGGGCACCTATGAATGGGTAGTACTGCCTTTTGGCTTGAAAAATGCAGGGGCAATTTACCAAAGGGAAATGAATTCAATTTTTCATGATTTCATAAATACGTTTATGCAAATTTATATTGATGACATAGTTGTAAAGTCTATTTCAGGACTAGTCCATGCCAATCATCTTCGACTATCTTTTGAAAGAATGAAAAATCATGGTCTTAAAATGAATCCTCTTAAATGTGCTTTTTGTGTGCAGGAAGGGGACTTTTGGGATTTGTGGTCCACAAAAAAGAGATAGAAATCAATCAAAATAAGACTAAATCTATCATGGAGGCTAAAGCGCCTTCGACAAAGAATGAGTTGCAATCACTCTTAGGCAAAATAAACATCCTAAGGAGTTTCATATCAAACCTAAGTGGAAAGATACAAGCCTTCTCACCTATACTGCAGATGGGGAAAGAAGGATTTCAATAGGGGCAAGCTCAACAAGAAGCCTTCGACAAGATCAAGGAGTACTTGAGTCATCCTCCAATTCTTTCTCCACCTTGTAGGAAGAAAAGTATGAGATTGTACATAGCTGCTTCAAATAGAACTTTAGGGAGTATGTTAGCCCAAGAGGATGATAGTGGTGTCGAAAGAGCTATTTATTACCTTAGTAGAGTTTTAAATGATGCAGAAACTAGGTATAGCATGATAGAGAAATTATGCCTATGTTTGTATTACTCTTGTACTAAATTGAAGCAATATATAAAACTAGTTGATGTTTATGTTTCTTCTCGTTTTGATGTTGTTAAGCATATGTTGCCCAAACCTATTTTGCATAGTCGAATTGGAAAATGGGCATTAGCATTAACCGAGTATTCATTGACTTATAAACCCTTAAAAGTTGTTAAAGGGTGAGTGATTGCAGATTTTATAAACGACCACTCTATAAATGAAAGTCATTTAAATTATCTGGAGATTGAGCCCTGGAAGTTATACTTTGACGGGTCTAGTCATAAAGATGGGACTATAATAGGGGTACTTGTTATTTCTCCTAATAAAATTCCAACAACACTTAAGTATAAAATTGATGGTCATTATTCTAACAATGAAGCTGAATATGAGGCTTTAATAGCTGGACTTGAGGTATTGTTGGAATTGGGGGAAACTCATGTCGAAATAATGGGAGACTTAGAGTTGGTAATAAAACAAGTCACCAAAGAATAAAAATGCATAAAAGAAAACTTGATCATGTATTTTGTAGTGCTAAATAGATTGCTGAAAAAATCCGAAGCAGTTACCTTTCGACACATTCCTAGACTTGAAAATCAAGTTTCAAATGACTTGGCTCAAATTGCATTAGGGTGCAAAATCTCAAAGGAGAAATTACAAAGTGCAATTGAGGTCAGAGGAAAACTTGTGTCAGTAGGATTGGCCCCATCAGATTTAGAAGAAACTAAGCTTGGGTATGATGATAAAGAAAGTTTTGCAATATTGGTGGTTGATAGCATAAGTGACAAGAATTAGAGAAAGCCCATAGTGGACTATTTGGAAAATCCAACAACTTCAACAGAAAGGAAGATTAGATACCAAGCCTTAAGTTATGTTTTGTTGGGGAATGAATTATATAAAAAGACTCCTGAAGGAGTATTGCTCAAATGCCTTAGTGAGGCTAAAGCATACTTAGCTCTTTCAACTGTCCATAGTGGCGCATGTGGAGCACACTAAGTAGGCCACAAAATGAAGTGGATTTTATTTTGACAGGGTGTGTATTGGACCACTGTGCTGAAAGATTGCATTGAATTTGCTAAAGGATGTCAAGAATGTCAAATACATGCTTGCATCCAACATGTTCCTGCAAGTGAGTTGAACTCTATAGTAAAACCTTGGCCTTTCAGAGGATGGGCTTTGGACCTGATTGGAGAAATTCAACCAGCATCTTCAAAGAATCATAAATACATTTTGGTAGGAATTGACTATTTTTCTAAATGGGTCGAAGCTATTCCATTGCCAAATGTTGATAAAAAAGATGTAATTGAGTTCATTCAGAAGCATATCAACTATAGATATGGGATCCCATAAACAATTACTACAGATCAAGGATCTGTATTTACTAGTCGAAAGATGCAAGAGTTTTCCACATAAATGGGTTTTAAACTTTTGACATCCACTCCTTAATATGCCCAGGCTAATGGCCAGGTCGAAGTGAAAAATAAGGTAGTCATTGGTTTGATCAAGAAACGTGTGGGTAAGAAGCCAATAAATTGGCATAAGACATTGGACCAAATCCTTTGGGTATGTCGAACTTCACCTAAAGAGGAAACCAATATTACCCCGTTTCGACTCACTTATGGGCATGATGCAATTTTGCCTCTTGAAATCTACCTTTGTCCACAAGAATTCAAAGGCACCATGAGATTCCATTTGAAATCTATTGGAATGTGATGCTAGATGAATTGCTGGATTTGGACTAAGAGAGACTTCATGCCTTAGAATTGCTAGAAAGGCAGAAGAAAAGGGTAAAGAAATCCTATAACAAGAAGGTTAAGTTAAATACCTTTTTGGTTGGTGAATTAGTGTGGAAGGTAATCTTGCCCATGGATCAAAAAAGTAGATCTCTAGGTAAATGGTCACCCAAATGGGAAGGTCCCTTTCAAGTTTCTAAGGTGTTTGGTAACAATGCTTATGAGATGCATGAGATTGAAGCTGATTTAAGAACCTTTAAAGCAAATGGGAAATATTTAAAAAGATATAAGCCAATGCTTCAAGATATTCAAATACAAACATAAAATTTAATTAATCATTAAGGAGCCACAAATGGCCTTCAAACACATAAATTCAAAACATGGTTTAACAACTAGAAAAGAAGAAAAAAAACTACACTACTCAATATCCTCCCAGTTAAGGGAGTTGAAATAAGTGATCCAGTCTTCATCAGCTTCACCATCTAGGTCTTAAACTTTTGAAGGTTCCTTCTTGGGAGATTGTGACCCCCCTTCTTTAGTTTTGGAACAAGTGATCACCCCAATGGAAGTACTAGATGAAGAAGTACTCTTCTTTTTGGTGTTCTTTGATTGCTTGGGTGGTTCAGTATTATCCACTTTCTTCATGGAACTACTCATGTTTATTGTTTGTGAAGAAGATGAAATTAGTTAAGAGTTATTTATAGAGAAAGCTCATGTACACTGATTGGTCAGTCAAAAGGCAGCTAAAAAGTACATGAATTCTTCCTTGGGAATAACACCCTAAAGGTGAGTTGTAGGTATAAACTTTAAATGGTAACCCGTGCCATGCAATTTTACAAGGCATTAAAATCTACAATGTTGCCACAATAACCAAGGTCAAGGAAATATTGCTTTTGATCCAAATTTAAGTTGAGGTTTTGACTTAAAGGTTGTTCGACACTCATTTGAATTCTACTTATGCAGGGAAATAAAATGCAAGTCAAAGAATAATAAAAAAGGCTTGATGCATAAAGTAAAAAAGGGCAAAAGAATGCCCAAAATATCATTACATAAAAAGGCCTTATTATGGCCAAAGGATTAATACAAAGGAGAAAACACAAAATCCTAAATATTACAAAAGCCAGTGAAATCAGAAGGGGAGTCTCCCTTGCAGCTGGAGAAAGCTAAACTTCTGAATCTGGAGATGATTCTCGCATAGAGCCTTGTCAAACTTGGCTGTCAAAAGCTCTTTGTCAAGAACTTCAGCAGCATCAATGAGGTCAATGGTGCGCTTTAGATCAGTCTCCAATTTAGTACTATCAGACTGACTCAACTCAAGGTTGCGTTGTTTAGCCGCAAAGAGTTTGCTTTGAAGCTCCTCAATCTCTTTCTCCCACACTTCAATGGCAATGTCATTGCCATCCCTTTCCTTTTCCCTATTTTCTTTAACGCGCTCTAGTCTTTCGACGTTACCTTCAGCTTCTCACGCTTGATCCCTGGCTAAACAACTCTTTATACCAGTTGCCTCAATGATTTTTTCGACCTTTGGAATAAATTTAAAATCATTAGACATATGGTTCACTAAAGTAGTTAGTTTAATGAGGGAGATGGAAACCTTAGGATTAAGTGTCGAAAGATCCAGTTTTTGCAGAGTATCTCTTAGGAAGAGAGGAGAAGTTGGGTCTGCATTCAAGGTAATGTGGATATCCCTTTTGAAGAACTTGTCCTTGATATTTTTGAGGATAAGACCAACAAAGTCATCTGAAGGTAAGCCTCCAGGAGCTTTCGAAGTACTGCTCCCAGAATATCCAAAACTCTTCCCAAGCTTCCTTCTAGAATACTCCCTAGGGTCTGACCACTTTAGAGCCAAGAGTTGGTCCTCAGTTATGTCTTCTTTTAGGGGACGAAAGTTGAAGAGTAGAAAGGTGTTCGAGATTTTTCTCAGGCAAGGTTTGTTAAGTCTTTTCAGGCTCTTTTTATTTATCAAATTCACCCTTGTCCTGCTGATCATCTTCCTCTTCTTCCTCATCTGGATCATCCATAACATCATCTTGCGCATTAGCTTGGGGCTCTCCCACATTCTCTGGCTCTTTATTTTTTGGACTATAGGGGTTAAGATCCTGAGTTTTCTCAATTTCTTCTTCTTCTACAACAAATGTTGTGTAAACACCCCAAATTTTCCCTCACTAAGTTCACACCATGGCTTGTGATCTTTCATATTTGCATTAGTTTAAGCATACCATATCATATTGCATTTTTTGCTTCATTGCATTAGTCCAAGTTCATCTGCATCTAGGGTTTGTGATCTGAGCAAACAAAGATCCATCTGAGCCACTCCAAAGGTCACCAATCATTCCAAGAGGGTCCATGTGTGTTCAATCATAATTTTACATCCCTCAAAGATCAAGGAAGTCAAAGAATCACAAGAACTTGGAAAGCATGGAAGCTGAGCCAGGGTTTAACTACACAGATGACCTGAAATTAGGGTTTTGGTTTCAGAGGCCATAAATCCAAAGTTTTTGGTCATTATTTTTTCTAATGGTCTCAATATGTTATAAGGATCATATGTACCAAGTTTTATGAAGAAATTCATTGTGGAAGTCATATGTTCACTGGGTAACTTCTTAAGCAAGTCAGAGCAAAATCAGGGCATCTGAGGCCCCCCAACATGGAACCAAAGTGGATTTTTCATCAAATTGAAGTTATATGATCTTTATTTGATCATTGAAGTGCTTAGAAGTTCACAAAATTGAAGAAAAGTGGGCTAAACCAAAAGTTGCCAAAAATGGAAATGACTTGTAATGTAAACTTTCCATTTTGGGAAAGTTTTTCAACCTCCTCTTTCTCAACCAAAAATGCTTCAAATGAAAAATTGTTGGTCATGAAAGTTGTAGATTGGATCATTCCCTTTTCAAAAAGTACAAGAACAAGTTCTAATTCATTATGGAACTCAAGTTATGGCCTGTCAAAGTTGGCAAAAAATCACATAATTTTCAAGAATGCACCAAAGAGGATTCTTTGCAAAACCACTTGCCAATTCATTTTGTGACTTCAAACACACTTCTAATCATCATACAAACATTGTGCATTACATAAAAATCAGAATTGCCCAA
The DNA here is from genome assembly GCA_963966055.1 of Lathyrus aphaca. Classification (NCBI taxonomy): domain Eukaryota; kingdom Viridiplantae; phylum Streptophyta; class Magnoliopsida; order Fabales; family Fabaceae; genus Lathyrus; species Lathyrus aphaca. Next base: position 303,832,295 of record OZ014522.1, read on the forward strand.
AGAATTGTATCATTCCATGCCTTGAACATCAAGAAATTACAAAAGGGCCAAACTTCGTGGAATTTGCAAAATGACACATAAACTTCCATCCACTTGCTGAATTGCCTCAAGATTGATCCTATGGACATCCTTGATCTCAGCTATGCATGGACAAGCCAATGAGCTAGCTACACCATTGCTCATACCTCAAGTACAACACTTTTGACTTTTTGGCAAGAAGCCCATACCAATCACAACATTCCACCACCCACTCTCTGCCCAATCCAGACTTTACAAGCATGCTCCAAGGATTCATTTTCAGAACACACACAAGCTGAAACCTCCAAGAACTCAGCATTCCCAAAATCACTTCAACTTGCAAAATCCTTCGAATCTCTCAGCTCACTCACTCAAACTCAAAACCAATTTCACCATTCATCTCAAAACCATCCACTGACCACAAAGCAACCATTAAAACAGCCTCAAAGCACCCATAGACAAAACACGATTCTTGGCCAGTTCAGTTGCTACAACACAAACCAGCCACTCTCAAAGCTTTTGAAGCATTCCATTAGTCTCAGGAGGTTCAAAGGAAGCTTTTTGCACAAAGGAAGTAGCCAGAAAGCTCAAGTTTGGAAAGCTTTATCTCGGGTAGTCATCTCAAATCATTTTTCTAGAATTTCTATTTTAAGTGCCAATGTGAAAGAGCATGCTTCACTGATCATTCTGAGCTTTGTATTTTTGAAAATGGTGAAGAAATGAGTATTTACTGAACCTCTGAAATTTTTACCATTTTTGATCTTTTCATCGAATCTTAATTATAAGCCATCATAAATTTGTTTTGAGGTTATATTTGAGTTCAGGGAGATGAGAGGGTTTGATCTGGAGCTTTAGAGCTCCAGAAATAACCTAGGGTGGAAGTTTGAGATTTTCAGGGGAGAAGGCTGCCGGAGAAGACAACCGGAGCTCTTCTCCGGTGGCCTGAAAGTGATTACTGTGTTTAATTAGGGTTAGGGCATCTTGTGAATGTAGGTCGTTTGATTTAGGTTTCCCGCGTGTGTTGTGTGGTCAGGATCTTGTCATTAACATTTAATCTGGATTATTTAATTAATTAAATGAGATTAGTTAAGTTTGAATTTAGGCCATAGGATCTGGCGCGTAGTCAACCACAAATTCCCCAGAACCAATACAAACCCTTGGATCAGCATACTTCTGTCTTATTTAATTTTTATTTCATTTTTTTCATTTATTTTGCACAATTAATTTAAAATAGCTAGAAAATCTCAAAAAAATATTTTATTCTGCATTTTCACTTCAAATAATTTTCTTAACCCAAAAATATTTTTATTTTTATTTTTTGCATTAAAAAATCATTTTTAAAACATTTAAATGTTTATTTTAATTAATTAATGGAAATTAATTAATTAAACTATCATTTAGGTTTATAAAAATCCCAAAAAAATTCACATAGCATCTTAGAACATTTAGAAACATTATCATACCATCCATACAAATTTCTTTTTGGTTTTGAACAATCTTTGATAATTTTCTTGAATTTAGGGTTCATAAAATTCTTATTTTTGAACCCTAACTTCAAGAATTCTTTTCTGCCTAACCATGGATGGTATGACATTGATTCTTTTTGCATTTATCTTCATATAACATGTAGTATCTAGCATAAGTTTTTCACAAATTTCTTCTGCATTTTTTATTTGATTTGCATTTCTTCCCTTTAGGTACCTTAAAACCCTAGATAACTTAGAAAAATCATAACTTTAATTAGGTTAAGAGTTAGGTCTCCTCCTTTGGGGTGTGATATAATATGGGGTTAGGGTTCCTTTTATTGCAATTTCAATTTTTTATCTTGTCATTTGCTTCTGTTTTTGACTTTTGCATCTCATGTTGTATGAAAACCCTAATTTCTCATCTTCATTTGCACTCATCTTGCATATGCATTCATTCAAGAACTTGCCATGACATTTCTTGCATCCACATGACATATAAGACATCCTAGGACACATTAGAATCATGCTTGATCATTTCTTCATCCATTTTCCATGTTATTCATCCATTACATTCCATGAACATTCATGTACTTTCATGTTTCTTCCATTGCTTCATTTGCATTCTCATATCTTGTATGATCATCCATTGCACTTGAAATACATTTGCATCATCTCTTAGCATCATTTACATCATGAACATGCTTCTGGTTTTGGTTTGCATCTTTGCATTTGCTTCATTTTCATTTCATTCTCTCTTTTATGCTAATCATTTCAGGTGGTAAGTACTTTGAGAAGTTAATTTGCCTTCACTTCTCACTTCTCTTTCATCTCTTCCTTTATGCATCCTTGCTGCATTTTATCTTTGCTTTAGAGTGAGCTTGCTCATTCATGTTCCTCCTTCACTTTCTTTCTTCAAGTAACTTATCTTCTTAAGTGAAGTAAGTTAACTTGTTTCTTCTGCTTCTCCTCCTTTCATTTGCTTCTTCCTTGGTGGCTTTTCTTGAAGATCTCTTGCAAGCCTCATAAACCCTAGGAACATCCAAGCATGATAATAATTAGGGTTTTTATTAATCCCCCATTAGTTTTACCTTTATGTCATCTTTTGTGTCTCTCTTCTCGTCTCATAATCAGAGACTAAACCTTTAAGGTTTTAAGGCTTTGTGATTAAGAATATGCCTGCATCCTTCTCTTAGGATGGAGTGTATAACTTTAATCCTAAGTGTTAAACCTTTAATGTGTTTAAATCTCTTAATCAATCCATCTAATAATCACTAAGACAATAAGCTTGTAACTTGGGCCTTGCATTAGGGTTCTAATTCTTCCTTAATTGGTTAAGAAGGAATAACCCTAGTATTAATGGACAAGTCCCCATAAAACTCACTTCTTAACCTTACCATTAATTAAAATCCACTTTAATAAAGGCTTGTTTTGTTATGAGGTTAATCCCTAATCATGGATTAAGTTGAGGTATCTTCCTCAGCTTAAATGTTCTCATCTATTATCCTTCTATTAGGATGGTGTAATGGGTCCATTAAATCCTTGATTATGACTTAAACTCATTACTTAACACTAAAAAAACTCCAAAAACATCTAAATAATCACAAGTAGGTTAATGATCTTAATCCTACATCATCATGGTAATTAAGTTTGAGGTGCTTACCTCATACTTAAGGTATTCTCATTACCCCTAATCAGAGGGAAGATGTGATGAGTTTACTAACCCTTGGTTTAGGCTTAAGCTCATTAACTTATGACAAACACAAAAAGCAATAAAAGATTGAAAATACCAAAAACAAACAATAATCGTCTCCTCCGGGATTCTCTTCTCACCTCATTCACTCACAAACGAGAACTTGCTTCTTCCGTCTAATGCAAGACAGTTATCACCTGAGCTAGACAGGTCATACACTTGAGCATAGACAAGCAAGCGGTTCATTAGTCAATTTATCTTTCAGTCTCTTTGAGTAGAACTACGGTGTTCTGACTTCCTCATTGCACGAGAGGATACGTATGCATAACTTAACTGTTATCGAACAAAAGTCTCTGTGTCTTCCCCCCTCTTCCAGCATTATTCTTTTAAGCCTCAGTTCCTGAGCACCTCACTTCACTTTCTTGCACTGACACTTGTATATTCTCTTCCAGCTTTTGCACACAGATAGCACATACACCTACCCCTTTAAACACAATCTTTCAAGCGTGGATCCCGTCGAGTACGGCGGACAATTTGGGTGCTAATACCTTCCCAGGTTGTAACCAACCCCCTTTCTCAGTTTCTCTGGTTCGCGACCGTCTTATCCATTTCTTCCTAGGTTTATGCAGCATTACCTTTCCTTCGGGATAAAAATTCCTAGCTGGCAACTCTTTTCAGTTCATCCTCATGTTCTCTCTTTCGCCGACCGTTCGCGTCTGTACCCCGTCTGACCCGGTGTCATTTGGTGGGAGCGACAACTTGGCGACTCTGCTGGGGACCCTTATACTGCAACCAGGGCTTCTGGTTCTTTTTGTGGGTTCCTCCTAGCGCTTGTTTGATTTGTGTTTACGGGGGTGTTACGTGCTACTTGTGTTTATTTATTTACTTTATATATTGCTTTATGTACAGCTTTATTTACTGCTTTCTTTACAGTTTTTTTATACATCATACTGTCATCATCATTATACTGGATCTGGTTTTTCTTGGTGGGTGGGGTTTCATTGAGTGATTAAGGTCCTATACCTGGGACCTGAGTGACACTTAGGCTAGAGTGGCTTCATATTCTTTCCCATTCCATTTCGGTCTGGTGCGGGAATATGAAACACGGTTCAGATGTGGGTTTCTTTTTGAGAACTCTGTGCTACAGATTTCCTGTAGTGCTAGGGCTATTTGGGAAGCCTGCTAAGTCTGGATGACCTTTATTTTGATCTTCAGAATCTGGGGTGAATTAGAGGAGGATCCTTTATGGTTATTGTAAACATTGTACCTCTGGGTTAGAAGTGTTTACACTTCTCATAACCGATCCAAGTCTGAGGATCCTTGTACTAGAACATCACATGTGAGGGGGTTGGGTTGTTTACAGGTTTGTAGGAACCCTTGACCACATCATACCTTGTTACTGTTTTGTTTTAAGAATGCTTCACTTTAGACAGTTCTTGTGATTACCCCGGACATGTGGCTCTTTATTTGAGTCCCCCATCCGGTTACTGGATTTCTGAGCCTCCATCCGGACCTTTGAACATACATGGACTTTTACCAAGGCAGAAAATCAGATCCAGCTCTTGATCACAAACCTTTGCATACCATTTGAATACATCATCATTGCATCATTTAACATTTGCTTATTTGTTTTACAGGGTATCCATCTTCATATTTGGTTTTGTTTTGACCCCTTATCCTTCTTAGACCTCTGCTTCAGTTATCTTCTTCAGCATATCCTTCAGTTTTCTTCTTCATCTTCTCCACCAGTTTGTCAGTGGTTCTTCTTCAGCATTTCCTTCAGCTTTTCTCCTTCAGCACCTTCATCAGTCTGTCAGAGACTCATCCTCAGCTTCTCAGTTAGTGATCTCCATCAGCATTTGTTCTCAGCTTCTTCATCAGTACCCATTATCAGTATGGAAACTCCAAGGAAAAGCAACATATCTTATCACTTCTTTGAGCCCACCTTGACTGGTATCAGGCAGGTCCAGTCCCTTATCACATATGACCACATCCCACTGTTTAGATAGCACTATGGGGGTATTTTGGACATGGTCATGGATCTTGATGCATCTCAGAGGAGCATGATCCACACATGCTTGCAGTTTTATGATCCTCCACTCAGATGCTTCACCTTTCCTGATTTCCAGATGGGACCACTGCTAGAAGCGTTTTCCTTGTTGATTGGAGTTCCTATCAGGAGAGTGATCCCCTTCAACCCAGAGATGACTGCTCCCAGAAGTGAAGAGATAGCTAGGGAAGTGCATTTGGAGCCTGCCCTCATTGAGCAAAACTTGACAACAAAGGCTGGAATTCCAGGCCTCCACTTAGACTTCCTGATTTCCCAGGCCACTCTGAAGGCTGCAGTAGGAGAATGGAGGGCTGTCTGTGCACTGTTAGCCCTCAGTATATATGGGGTTATATTGTTTATAGATGAGCCCAAGTTTGTGAGTAAGAATGCCATCCACCTGTTCTTGTTGAGGAACCTTGTTCCTACCTTGCTGGGGGACTTCTACTACTCCATCCATCAGAGAAATGAAAAGCAAAGGGGGAAGTTTGTCAGATGTTGTGCTCCTCTGTACTACTCTTGGCTGCTCAGACACTTGCCAAAATCAGATGCCTTCTTGAACCCCCATCAGCAGAAGAATTGGGCTAAGAGGTTCATTGCCTTGACATCAGATGACATCAGGTGGTGCACCAAGAGCACCAAAGGCAAGGACATTATTACCAGTTGTGGGCAGTATCCTAATGTGCCTCTGATAGGAGTAAAAGGTTGCATCAACTACAACCCTTTACTGTTTAAAAGGCAGTTGGGATATGCTTTTGTTCATCCTCCTAGAGGACAAGATTTGGCTGAGACTCTCTACTGCGAAGTTCGACCCAACTCTGCTGTTGTCAGACAAGCTTCCTGGGCTTGGGACAACATCCAGACTAAAGGAACAACCATCCTTGGAAGGTGCAACAATATTGCCTCAGCCCAGTATTCTGACTGGTCCCGTACTAGAGCTCAGATCACCAGGATGCCTTTCACCTTGGAAGATACACCTGGACCCTCTACAGTACAGCCTGCAACAACTGTCAGCCTGGAAGAATTTGAAAAGATGAAAGAGAGGAATAATCAATTGACTGAAGCCCTGAAGAAGACTCTCTAGGAGAGAAATGACAGTCGTCTGGATATTGAGAGATTGGAAAGGCTCAAGACTGAGCATCTGACCAAGATTGAAAGGACAGATGATTACATCAGGAAGGCAAGAGCAGGGGAGTTGGTTCTGAAGAATGCCTGCAAGGAGGCAAAGATTCAGAAAGCTAGGGCAGAGCATTATCTGGAGGAAAGCCAGGCTAGGTGGATCAGGATCACCGAAGCACGTGCACAAGAAGACCAGAGGACTCAGGCTAGGATAGAGCAGCTAGAAGCTAGTGAGAAGAAGCAGCATGAAGCTTTGTTGGCAGCTCCGAAGGAAATATCAGAGTTGAAGCTCCGGGCAGGGTTGAAAAGGTCAAAGGATCAGGACAAGCATAAAAGGTTGACCAATGCCATTGCTACCAGGAACCTCCTCATCAGGACTATTACAGAGCACCCAGCTAGTCCGGTGACTGAGGCCCTCCTGAAGGAAGTCAGGGAGGATGACTTTGGATTAGATGTCTGATCCTTTTGCTTGTATTTCTTTCTTTTGATGTACTTTTCTTTTTGTAACACGGTGGGAGAACTGACTTTGTATAAATGATGCGGATAGCAAGAGTCTCCACCGACTTTTATTTTATCCAAAAGGAAAGGACATAAAAGAACAGGAAAGACCTTAAAAAGATTTTGAGTTCGGGGGGTAGGTTATACAAAGGGAAGGTGTTAGCACCCTTTATATCCATGGTTATCCATGGGCTCTTAGTTACTTAGCTCACTTTGTTTGTTTGCAAGAGTGTAGTGTGTGATAAAAAACTTTCTAAGTACTTTGTAATGATCCTCGTATGGATGTATACAAAGCCTTGTTTTTGAAAATTTGTTTGAAAAGTGTGGTGTGAAGAGTATTTGAAAGGTGAGCAAGTAATTAAGAGAAACCTACCCTATATTAAGTCTTTACTGTTCTTATGTTCTTTCAATGGTAAGCCTATCCCTATTATTAAGGAATAGGTAGTCATTACCTTGGATGTTAAAGGACATATGTAGGGACATCTGGATATAGGCAACTGAAAGGTGTCTTTAGCAATTCGTAGGGACTTATCATCTTTTATTCGAAGGGACAAGATCATTTATCGTAGGCAACCTCGAAGGGACTTGATCTTATGGAATGAAGGGACTTGATGATATTTGTGAAGGGACTTTGCTTAAGACACCTTACTTGACCTTTTGAAATAGGCGACATGAGAGGTAACCCTAGAAAGTGCAAAATGGCGATCAAAGATCGACTTACGTGTGTGCATGTTCATATTCAAATATTTATCTTATTTAAGTTAATTATTCTAAGTTAATTTTAATTACAAGTATCTTATTCACACCCTAGAATTACTAACCACACAGTGAATACATTCATAATAAAAATAAAGCAAAAAATATAAACCTAAACTATTACAAAACTTCGGGACAATTACAATATAATCGAGAAATATAATAAAGATAAATAAGCAATAATATCAATAATAATAATAAGAAATAAGAATAAAGGTTAGAAAAATAAAAATAAAAGAAATAAGAAATTAGCAAAAACAAATTAATATTAGAAAAGATTTTTTAATATTTAATTAAGAAAAGAGGTTTTAATAATAATAAACAAATAATAATTCATTCACATATTTAAAATGATTAATGATTAATTATAGTTTATAAAAAATTAGGTTAAATTTTAAAGTTAGGAAAAATTAGGGTTAGGGTTAGGGTTATGAAAATTAGGGTTTTTGATTATTAATTTAAACCTAATTAATTTATTGACAAATATATACAATAATAATAATAAATATAAATACATTATACAATAAATATAAACAATTTGATTTAAGAAAATAAATTTTGAATTTTTAAAACATGAATTTTTTTATAGAAGAAAATATTATAAAACATTTGTTTAGAAATTTATTTTTAAGAGATTAAATGATTTAAGTAATTATAAATAAATAAATAAAAACACAAAAAAAAATTGAGAAAAAGAACATACATGGGGCTGGGATTCGAACCCAGGCCCTAAGCTTCAATCCTTTAGTCCAACAACGTTACCACCAGGTGTAACACCCCAAATTTGTCCTCTTCCTTTTAAGCATCATATCACATCATATACATCATACTCATATCATTTCCTCAGCATCATATCATGGAAAGATGAAGCATAACATCCCTCATGTCCTAGCATCAAGCATATGGTCATCTGTGGAGGTCCCAGAAGCATTTCAAGCCATGACAAGGGTCCCAATGAGTTTTTACAAGTTCTATGGTGAGTATACACTCCATTTACAAGATCAAGTCCATTGACAAAAGCTCATAAGGTTGCATGATCATCAGAGATCTCAGGACAAGGCAAAGCTCCTATGCAATGCACCCAAATTAGGGTTTGGAATTCAAGTACCATAATCTCACAACTTTGACCATTTATCTTGGGCCAAGTATTCTATATGTTAAGAGGATCCTATGTGTCAAATTTCATGATAAAATTCCATGTGGAAGTCAGTCAATGTCTCAGTTGCTTGCAGATGAAGCAAAAAGTCAACAGAGCCCATAAAAAGTGAACTGTGCAATTTCAAGGGGTCCAACCCAATTTTTTTGGCCAAGAGGGGTCCTTACAATGTTATAAGAGGTTTGTAATGCTTAAAGTTCAAGAATCATGGAGATTTTAGCGGTTTTGCAAAAATTGTACAAAGTTGGTTTTTGAAGTTTTCCAAATTTTGCAAGTTTTGCCCTAATTTTCAAGTGGCCTTAACATGATCAAAAATTCTTCAAATGGACCAAAGTCAAACATGAAAGTTGGAGAGTAAGGGCTCCCATTTTCAAAAAGTACAAGTACTTTTTCACCGGATTCCTGGATCCTTCTAGAAGCCATTCGAAAATTTCTTCATGCTAGGGCAAAATTTCATTTTTCAAAAGTGCACCAAATGCAAGAAGGATCCAATCTTATTTTTGTGACTTGGTACAGACTCAAACTTGTTTCAAACTTAAAATACATTCCATAAGGACCATTTTGCTCAAGAGAATTGGTCATTTTCGTGCACTTTGAAAAAATCCCTCCAAAACATGCAAATTTGCAAAATTCATGAAACAAGTGTGACACTTGAATCTAAGGGCCAGGATTGTATGGATTTGAATCAAGGGTGGAAAATGAAACTCACACATGCTGAGAGGCCCAAGAAAGCATGAGCATATCATTCTTATTCCACCAAGTGCACATGATGCAAAATCACACTTTTCTCATTTGATTTTCGGGCACTTTCTTTCACACTTTCAGGATTGCTTTTTTACATCATAACAAAGAGAATTAGGGTGAAACCAGATCTAAATTCTCTATCATTCTCTCATTCTCAACCTTCTTGCATCCTTGCATTTTGCTTCATATCTCTTGATTCCCTTACATTCTCCACAAACTTCTTCCATATTCTTGATCAGTGAATCATATAGATCAAGAATCATCCACTCATTCAAGCTTAAAGCACAGAATTGGAAGCTTGCCATTTCAAAGCCACTTGTTGAGAAATCTCAGATCCACACCATTTCAAGACCTTAGATGCATTTATTTTGCATCTAAGGAGTAAGAGGAGTGATTTGCACATATTGGTTGGAATTCTATCTCAACATTTCAAGATCTCCATCTCAGGTATGGCTTGAAATCTCATGTTCTGGAAATGGAATTTAATTGTTACTTTGTGTTCCTTGTTGTTTGCTGATCATGCTGCACTTTGTAGAATTGATTTTTGTGCATTATATCACGAGTTATGTGCATTTAAAGTTTGAGGATCAATGTTGTTTTGCTTCGATCCGTACAATCCATTGAGATCTAGCTATTTTTGATGCCATATTTGAGTTCAGTGATGTCTAATTAGTTGATCTGGACTATTTGTTTTCATTTTTTGGTGGATTTTTGGTACTGGTTTGGTCTCCGGTGCCGGAGCCCTAGCTCCGGTCACCGGAATTTGTCTTATGATTGATTTAGGGTTTTATGGAAGAAGATGAAGTCCACACCGTTAGATCCACCATCCTCCATTTTATGTTCAAATTCTGTTTTCCATTTAAATGCAGCATGCTTTACAGTCTATGTTAACTATCCTGCATCCACCAATCATAATGCACCATCCCGCCACATCATTTAATGAGTTTGTTAACACCAGCCACGCGATTGATCTCGCGCCTCCTGTTTTTTCTGCTTTATATCTTATTAATCCAATTATTCCACAATAAGCCTCATACACTAGCAGTGCAGCCATGGGCCTAACAATTGGTATTCGCACCTCCTCCATTCTCAGCCCAACTCAGTTCACACGCACAAAGCCTACTTCCTGCACCTCCTTCCTTTCTTTTATTTTCTTTCTTCACTTTAATTTCTTTTTATTTCAGTTTTCATTTTAATTCATTTAAAATACTTCCATTCACCTAAAAATTCCCAAAGAAATCATGTGTCTTATTTTGTGTCTCTAATATTTTATCATATTTTTATTTTATTTTTTTTTCCATTATCCACGTGTCAGAATTAATTCACCATTGCACCTAGCTTCTTTTATTTCCTTTCTTGACTAGTCTGCCTTGTCTAATTTCCATAGTCTTCAATATTTTGAGTTTTGATCCCATTCTTTTTTCTTTGTGTTCCTAACACAGTTTAATTTTCATGTGATTTTTCTCTGGATTTTTAGAAATTTATTTCTTGAGTCTTGGTCTTGTGTCTTGTGATGTAAGTGTTCTGTCCTAACTTGTATTCTTGCCTCCATTAAGCCTAGTTTGATTCTGGATCTTTGCAAATCCTTTTGGCTAGTTGATATAACATGTTTGAGGATCATTTGGTTTCAATTGTGGAATTTTTAGATGGCTGGTTGATTTATTGTGGATTTTATCTTGAACCTTGTACCATTTTGCTTCCTTTGAACCTTTAAGTCTCTCATAAGCCTAGAAAGGAACTTGTGCCCATTTCTTCTTCTCATTTGGGGTTCCTTTGGGGTGTGGGTACCTTCCTGGTCCTAGGATAGGTCTTGAGTCTTCTTAATTTTTGAGTTTGCTTCTTCTTTAAGTCATTTGCTTCTTTAAGTGCTTTCACCTCATCTAATGGTTTCTTTTGCTTCCATTTTGGTATTGTTTGGTCTTGTGTGTCCATTCTCTTCATCTTGTTGGCTTCCTAAGCCATTCTTCATATTGTTTTGGTTCTGGTTGTGAGCTTTGTGTTCATATTTTGTGCATGTTGCTTTGCATATCTCATAAGTGTGCATTTGTCTTCATATGTGTTCATGTTGCTTCATTTTGAGTTGCATATTTCTTCTCCTCATTTCTTTGAGTTGCATTGGAATTGTGCATTTGTTCATACCATATCACTTCTGATTGTGTGATGTTAGCATTTTATCTTGCTCATTTTGTTTCATGTGTATGCATACTAACCTTGCAGGGGCTATGGTAAGTGTGAGATGTGGGAATTGAGTTCCACATCTCCAATTCTCATCTTCTCCTCTTATGTTTATGTGCACTAATTCTTTGTTGTTGGGCTTATGCCTTTCTCATATCTTCTTCTATCTTGTTCTTTCCTTTCTCATTAGGATAGAAACTTCACTAACCCTTAGGACATCCATGCATGTTAACACTTAGGATTATTTTAGTCCCCTTTAGAATTTTTCCTTTGTGATCCTTTTGGTTCTTCTTCTCTTCTCATATCATAACTTTAAAAAACACATTAATAAGATTGAAGTGATACATTGATCCATAGCCTTATCCCATGAGGTATGCTTGTAGTCTTCCCATCTTGGGATAGTACAAGTTTACCTTGTGATGCACAAGTCTGATCAAGGTATCTTCTTCATAAAAGAAAAGCATAAAAAACACTTCTTCATCTGTAAATACCAAAAACACTTAATAATTAAACAAGTTAGTGAGCCTAATCCCTAATCTTTGGGTTCAATTTTTGGGGATCTTCTCCTTACTTGAGTGTGCTTGTTCTATTATTCCATCTTGGAATGTAGTGACAAGTGCACATTCCATGGAAAAGAGCTTGAGTTCACTTCCTTGTGACACACTCATTAAATCCTCATAAAAAACACAAACAAACAATAAGCGTCTTTCCTTCGGGAATTCTTTTCTCATCTCATTCGCTCCGTACGCGAACTTGCTCCTACTTGTCATCTTGCAAGACGGTTACGCACTCGTCGTCCGAGTCTGCAACACCTGAGCAATGGCATAGGCAGTTCAAGCCTTAATTCACAAGCAATTTCCTTTTAGTACCCCTAGTTAGGGGAACTACGGCGTCTCTGATCCTAATTATCCCAATGAGGTACGTAGGCAGCGGGGTAGGGCTCGTTCGAGGACAATCTTTATTTTCCCTACATTTTTCTCTTTGTTTCTTATTTCAGTTCTTTTCCCAGTTTCTTTTCCAGTTCATTTATTTTCTTTTGCTGCAGTTTTCATACCCTCACCCTTTGAAATAGTTTCTTTTGCAAGCGTGGATCCCGTCGGGTACGGCGACGATCTGGGTGCTAATACCTTCCCAGGTCGTAACCGACTCCCGAGCTCAGTCTCTTTGGTTCGTAGGACCTGTGTCCTTTCTTTTCTTTCTTCTGGTTTGTGCAGCATTACCATTCCCTTTCTTCAGGGATAAAAATGCCTGGCTGGCAACTCTATTCTTTTTCCGCGCCACTTTCGTGTTTGTACCAGGATGGAAATCCGGGGAGCGACAGCTGGCGACTCTGCTGGGGATTGCACATCAGATTAACTCTAGTTCCCCTGTGAGTCTCTCCTAGCGCTTGTGTGTTTCTATTTCATTGGGTGATGTTTGTTTGCTGTGGCTTGTTGTATTTTATTGTTGTTTATTTACAGTTTTATTTACAGCTTTATTTACAGTTTTCAGTCTTTATTTTCTGCATCATGTATATATACTGGACTGTCTGGACTGGTTTTCTGTTTGGTGGGATGGGTGTTACTTGTTCTTGAGAGGATGAGCCAAGTACCCGGCTCGAGTGCACCATAGGACTTAGAGTGGTTCCACTTTGGCCTCATGAGATCTTGTCATGGGGGTAGTAGTGAGTTCCACACCCAGGTTGCGATTATCTTGGAAATGTCTTGATTTGGGGATCTTCCTCTCTCATTACATAACCCTGACAATTATGTGCAGCTGGGGACCGATCATTGAGAACCTTGTGGAAACATCCATTTTTAGTGATGACAGTGGCAGCCCACATTTTGTGGCAAACCCATTCGCATCCGAGGGCCCACCTGGGGATCACATAGGATGACCTTGTTTCCTAGACTCAGCTGAGGCCTCCCTGTGTAGTATATAATGCCAAACCGATTCCCTGATTTGGTCATGAGCCATTCCTCGGAGATGGTGACAGTATTATTGCTATTCGGCTTTGAGAGTCCGTGATGTCTGACCCGGAGCCTTTTACCAGTGAGATTGGGGGGGGGTGTTTACAGGTGTGCAGGAACCCATGGCCTCAACATACACTCATTTATTCAGTGGTTCTTGTTATGATCTGTGGTCCTGTGATTATGATCTTTGGTTCTATGGTTCTATGGTTCTGGAGTTCTGGTTTTCTGGAGTTCTTGTTCTGGTATTCTTGATACTGTGGTCCTGAGATCTTCTTCAGAGAGTTGTGATTATCAGAGAGTGTGACTCAGTGGACTTTTGGTTTGACAGTTATTCAGAGGGGCCCTTGTCAGTGATCCAGTTCAGATGGTCCCAGTTGATCATATGCTTGCATTGCATTGCATTTGCATCATTCTTTGCATTAACTGTTTATGTTTCCCATTTTTCAGGTCATTGCTCATATCTGTTCCCAGTTCTGGTAATCTTATCTCCATGGCAGAAATCAGAAGAGTTCCAAGGAAAAAGAATGTGCATTATACCTTTCTTCAGCCGGAAGTTAGAAGTGTTCAGAAGTTAGCGGGTCTGATGAACGATCAAGTCTTGGGTAATTTCAAGAAAAGATATGGCCAGATACTGGAGTTTGTGGACAAGCCCACTGCAAACCAAAAGGACAGTTTGCATACCCTGTTGCAATTTTATGATACTCTGTTGCGTTGCTTTGTTTTTCCAGGTTACATCTTAGCTCCGACATTGGAAGAGATCTCCAGCATGCTGAACGTGCCAATCAGAGAGACTTTGCCATTCTATGGGTCAGAGGTTGTGCTTAAAGATGAAGATATAGCTACAGAAGCTAAGTGGAATGACTTTGGTGCTTTTCTTGCGTTGATGGTATATGGGTCCAGTCTGTTCCCTGGAGAGAAAGAGTTTCTCAACTTGGAAGTAATCTCAATCTTTGCAAAAGGCAATCCAGTGCCTACTCTATTGGGTGATTTCTACTACAATGTCCATTACAGAAATGAGAAGGGTAGGGGTGGTCCAGTAGTGTGATGTGCTCCTCTGTTTGCTGAGTGGTTTGCTAGACAGTTGCCTAAGTCAGGTGCCTTCAAGGAGATGAGGGATGAATGAAGGTGGTCCAGAAGACTGATGGGGTTGACTGCAGAAGATATTTCTTGGGGTTATGACAGGAATTTGCTAAATAAGGAGTTAATGGTCAGTTGCGGAAGGTTTGATGGAGTACCTTTGCTGGGAAGGAAAGGTGTCATCAGTTATTATCCAACATTAGCCAGAAAGCAGTTTGGCTACCCTTTGAAAGATCCTCCTCAGATGGAAGAGTTTGCTGAATCTTTGTACTTTCCTGCTGAAGGGAACAAAGAGTTAGTTCAACAAGCAGTCCAAGCCTGGGCTCACAGGATAAGAAAGGGTAAGAAATACTTCGGCCGAGTTGATCCCAAGACATATCCACCATATGTTGCATGGTTGCAAAGACATGTAGAATCAAATCTCATGCCTTTTTCAGTTGAGGCTCCACTTTATCCCAGAGAGGTGCCAAGTCGGAGCAGTACTGTTTCCCTAGACGAGTACAAGAAGCTAGAAGCTCAGCTGCATGAGGTTAGAGTGGAGAATACGGAGATGGTAAGCCTGTACCACCAAGCCAACAGGGCCAAGAATGAAGATGAAAACAAGCTGCAGAGACTCCAAGCTTCTCTAGAAGCCAAAGAGAAGGACTTTGCTGGTAGAGAAGCCCATTTCCACAGGTTGGGTATGATGGAAGCCCAAAGAGAAGCTGAGCGCAAGAAGACTCTAAAGACTCTCAAAGATGCTCGTCATTCCATTGCTTGGTTGCAAGGCCAAAGGGAGGAAGAGCAAAAGAAATTCAGAGAGAAAGAAGAGTTCTTTGAAGTTCAGATGGCCTTCAAGAAGGAGGAAGTGGAACGAGTCCATACCATCCGGAGGGAGAAGACCCAACAGCTAGCACAAAGTCAGTTAGCTCTGGAGGAAGAAAGGAGAGAGATTGAAGAGCTCAAGCTGAAAGCGGGTGTCAAGAAAAGCAGGGCAGAGGTGGCAGAGCCGGGGTCCTTAGCTTAGTTTATTTTTGCAGACTACCTACAGGCTTGTTGTAGGAGTCTTGCTTTTATTTCTTTTGTCTTTATTTTATGTGCTGGCTTGTAACCCTTCGGGGAATATTTCTGGTTGTATTCTGACTTTTAGCCTGCAATGGTTTGTTCATATACAATATTAATATGCAAGTTATCATTTTGAATGTGCAAGACTCGTTTGTCTAGATACTGCTAATGTCTGAACACTTATCAAAGAGAAAGCTTGAAAGTCAAAAATTGAAAGTGACTGTCTGAGATTAGATGCCAGAATTGGGGCATGCCAAATGCTTGAAATTGGGAACATGAACAGTTACATTGCATTGCATATAACCTGTTTGTTTGTTTTGCAGGTAGTATCTCAGTTACTAACGTGTTTTGTGTTGCAGGCACTATAGCTCCCCGTAAAGTTCGGGAACAACCAGTTGCTCATAGATATCCAACCAAGATTAACAGAGAACGAGCCATGGACCAAATGCAAGCGGACTTGGCAGATCTGAGACTGAGAATGGATAACTTTATGACAGTGATGGCCGGCATGGGGCAGAACCAAGAGCGTCTGCGGGAGATGATTGAGAACAGTCAACCCAGGAACACTGCTGTTGCTGCTACTGCTGATCATCGTACCGGTGCGGGCGCACGTCAGGTCGAAGCTCCTGTTACACAGCCAAGGGTGACAATAATCAATGATGGGTTGAATAATATTCAGATGGATAATCATGACGACCAGTTCACTCTCCTGGACGAAGCTGAAGGTCAAGGAGCTGAGATGAACAAGAGGTTTGAGGAAATGGCTGAGCAAATCAAAGCTATTCAGTCCCAGAGCTCTTTGGGATTTGACATAACAGATTTGGGCTTGGTTCCTGGGGTCAGGATCCCATACAAGTTCAAAGTTCCAACCTTTGAGAAGTATAATGGCACTGCATGCCCGAAGACCCATCTTCAATCATTCGTTGGGAGAATTGCTGCTCACACGGATGATGAGAAACTCTGGATGTATTATTTTCAAGACATCTTAGTTGGAGCTTCTCTGGAATGGTACATGAAGCTCAACAGAGTTAATATCAAGAGTAGGAAAGATCTAGCTGAAGCCTTTGTGAGGCAGTATCAATATAATATGGACATGGCTCCGAACCGCACGCAGTTGCAGCATATGGCTCAGACGGCTAAGGAAGGTTTCAAAGAGTATGCACAGAGGTGGCGCCAGCTCGCTGCCAGGGTGCAACCACCGCTGCTAGAGAACGAAATGGCTGACATGTTTATGGGTACTCTGCAGGGTGTGCTTCTTGAGAGACTGGCGTCCAGCTCTGCCACCAAATTCAACGACATTGTTATTGCCGGAGAAAGGGTTGAGACCCTGCTGAAGATGGGGAAGATACAAGATCCTAGTGCTAGCAGCTCAAATGGAGCGAGGAAAGCATTCAGTGGACCTCCTAGAAGAAGAGAGGGCGAGACAAATGCTGTATTTGGCCGAGGTCGGGGCCGTGGTTATAAAAGACCCTACGAGCATGTGGCAGCCGTTACAATTCCTGCAGCTCCAGTGCAACATATGCAACCTCCACCACAACAACATCAGCAACAACAACAACCCCGTACCAACTATCAGCAGAGACCGTATCAGCCAAGGCAAACTCGACCGGCTAATAGGGTGATTGAGGTTATCCCTATGACATATGCTGCTTTGCTTCCAAGACTGCTGGATTTGAACCTCATTCAACTGAGAACTTTGGCACCACCACCTCCTAGAGAGCTTCCAGTTGGCTATGATGTCAATGCACGATGCGCTTTCCACTCTGGAGCACCCGGGCACTCGACTGAGAAGTGCAGGGCTTTGCATCATAAGGTTCAAGATCTTGTAGACTCTAAAGTAATCAACTTTGCGCCACCACCGAATGTTAATTCGAACCCTATGCCGCATCATGGAGGGGCAAGAGTCAACGCTGTTGAGGGTGGTGACAAGTTGAGTCTAGTGCTGAGTATTGATGAAGTGAAGACTCCTTTGAGGGTAGTGAAAGAGAGACTGCTGAATGGTCAAGTGTTTCCTAGTTGTTGTCTCGATTGTGAAGACTGTGTGAATGCTGAGAATGGCTGTGAGAAGTTGAAGATGGGTTTGCAGGGTTTGATTGATGCTGGATCCTTGCAGTTCAGTAAAGTTAGTAATGAAGTAGCTGATAATGTGTCAACCATTACTATTTTCTATGATGAAGCCGACATGCCTGTTAGAAGAGAGCCGGTTACAATCTATGCTCCTCAGATTAGTCCCGTAACTATCACCGTACCTGGGCCTGTTCTGTACACAGACGATAAAGCCATTCCTTGGCATTATGGCTCAAATGTATATGTAGCCGGACAGAAGATTTAGAGCAGATCGGTTTCTGTGGACCCGACTGTAGAGAATGTCGGAGGTGTTGGGGGTTTCACCAGAAGTGGTCGTTTATTCGCTCCCCCTGTGCTGAGAGGGGATCCTGAGGCTAAGGCTTCGTCCAGGGCCAAAGGAAAGCAAGCTATGAATGATGAGTCAACTACTCCTGTAGCTGGGCAGGGTACGTTTGAAAAAGAGGTCGAGGAATTCATGAGGATCATTAAAAAGAGTGACTACAAGGTGGTTGATCAAC
This sequence comes from Lathyrus aphaca, assembly GCA_963966055.1. Lineage (NCBI taxonomy): Eukaryota > Viridiplantae > Streptophyta > Magnoliopsida > Fabales > Fabaceae > Lathyrus > Lathyrus aphaca. The sequence goes on from OZ014522.1 coordinate 303,850,622, forward strand.
TGAACCAAACACCTTCCAAGATTTCTATTTTGTCACTGCTGATGTGCTTTCCCGCACACAGAGAGGCCTTACTGAAAGTTCTACAAATGGCCTATGTTCCTCAGGAGATCACTATCAACCAACTTGAAGCTGTTGTAAGAAGTGTCAACGCAAGCCATGGCTTAGGCTTTACTGACAGAGACCTCACGTCGGAGGGCAGAAACCACAACAAAGCACAACATATTACTATGGAGTGCAAGGGCGCTGTGTTGTCTCATGTTCTTATAGACACAGGCTCTTCCCTGAATGTGCTTCCGAAGAAGGCACTGATGAAGCTTAATGTTGATGGGATTGTCCTGACGCCAAGTGATCTGGTTGTTAAAGCTTTCGATGGTTCGAGAAGATCAGTTTTTAGAGAGGTTGAGCTGCCCATCAAGATAGGCTCTCAAGTCTTCAAAAGTGTTTTCTATGTTATGGACATCCAGCCTGCATATAGCTGTTTGTTGGGAAGGCTGTGGATACATGCTGCTGGAGCCGTTACTTCAACCCTGCATCAGAAGCTTAAGTATGTGGTTGATGGCCAGGTCATCACAGTTTATGGAGAGGAGGACATATTCGTAAGCCACTTGTCGACGTTCAAGTATGTGGAGATGGATGGAGAAATCCATGAGACTTTATGCCAAGCCTTTGAAGCAGTCAACGTCAATATTTTGACTCCTGTGGAGAAGAGCCATGAGAAAGAGGGTACGTCCATCCATTCTTACAGGGAAGCAAAAGAGGTTGTTCAATCAGGCAGTGCCTAAGGCTGGGGCAAGCTGTTGGAGCTGGAAAAGAAAGATGATAAGTTTGGCTTAGGGTATCAGCCTGGTGGATCTACTCCAAGTGGTAAGGCCATCATGTTTACAAGCGCTGGGTTGCTCGACCGCAACCAGATCTGTACAGCAAGCCAAGATGGGGATAGTGACGGTGACTGGGACAACTGGATCCACCCGTGTGCGCCCGGCGAGGAGCTAGCAAATTGGTCTGCTGAAGACATTGTTCAAGTCACCTGGCTCTCAGAGTAATTATTCTGTTTCCTTTTATTAGCATAATGCATTGTCAAATCCAGCATTCTGCCCAAGATGCTTGGATCCATTGTATTGGGCCCCCATGTTTTGTACTGCATCTTATTTTGCTATGAAATAAAAGGACATTTCCAGACAAACTGTGGTGCTTGTCTTTGTTTTTAAACCTTTTTCACAAAAAAATATAAAAATGGCAATGTGTTTTCCTTTTCCTGTTGTGTTAGCGTCTCTTTTTCAAAATAAGAAGATTCTGAATAAGCACATCATATGTGCAGTGTTGATAATCCGGATTCCACGGATAACGTTCCTGCTATGACTATGCATGACTTTGATAATCCAGTCTACCAAGCTGATGAAGGGGTTGAGGAAGACTGTGACCTCCCTGAAGAATTGGTCAGATTGTTGAAACAAGAGGAACGGGTTATTCATCCTTATCAAGAAGAAATTGAGATCATCAACATTGGCAGTGAAGATGCAAAGAAGGAAATCAAGATTGGGGCCAGTCTGCAGGCCGACGTCAAGAAAGAGCTGATCAGTATGCTGAGAGAGTATGTGGATATCTTTGCTTGGTCATATCAAGATATGCCAGGTTTAGATACCGACATCGTGATGCATAAGCTACCTCTAAGAGAGGACTGTCCTCTTGTGAAGCAGAAATTGAGAAGAACTCATCCTGACATGGCGATGAAGATCAAAGAGGAGGTTCAGAAGCAATGGGATGCCGGTTTCCTTGTTGTGACTAGTTACCCACCTTGGGTAGCTAACATTTTACCTGTACCTAAGAAGGACGGCAAGGTCCGGATGTGCGTTGACTACCGGGATTTGAATAGAGCAAGCCCGAAAGATGACTTTCTGTTGCCACACATTGACGTGTTAGTAGACAATACTGCTCAATTCTCGGTGTTCTCCTTCATGGATGGCTTCTACGAATATAATCAGATAAAGATGGCGCCGGAAGACATGGAGAAGACAACGTTCATTACCCCGTTGGGTACATTCTGCTATAAGGTCATGCCCTTTGGTTTGAAGAATGCCGGGACAACTTATCAACGGGCGATGGTTACATTGTTCCATGACATGATCCACAAAGAGATTGAATGTTATGTGGACGATATGATTGCTAAGTCCCGAGACGAAGAGGAGCATATGGTGAACCTGAAAAAGCTGTTTGATAGACTGATCAAGTACAAGCTGAGGTTGAATCCGAACAAGTGCACTTTCGGAGTGCGTTCCGGGAAACTGCTGGGTTTCATTGTAAGTCAAAGAGGAATTGAGGTAGATCCTGCTAAAGTAAAAGCTATTCAAGATATGCCTGCACCGAAAACAGAAAAAGAAGTGCGCGGGTTTTTAGGGAGGTTTAACTACATTTCTCGGTTCATATCTCATCTAACGGCCACGTGCGAGCCAATATTCAAATTGCTAAGAAAAGAGCAAACGGTCAGGTGGAACGATGACTGCAAAAAAGCTTTCGACAAAATAAAATAATATTTGTAGGAGCCTCCAATTCTAATGCCTCTAGTGGAAGGAAGACCTTTAATCATGTACTTGACCGTGCTAGAAGGGTCAATGGGGTGTGTGCTAGGCCAACATGACGAGTCTGGTCGAAAAGAGTACGCTATTTATTATCTTAGCAAAAAGTTTACTGACTGTGAATCCTGTTACTCACTGCTCGAGAAAACTTGCTGCGCTTTGGTATGGGCTGCTCGCCGACTGAGGCAGTATATGTTGACTCATACCACACTTCTCATTTCCAAAATGGATCCTGTCAAGTACATCTTTGAGAAACCAGCGTTAACCGGAAGGGTTGCTAGGTGGCAGATGATTTTAACTGAATACGACATCCAGTATACTTCTCAGAAAGCCATCAAGGGAAGTGTATTGTCGGATTACCTTGCACAGCAACCTCTTGAGGATGATTATCAGCCGATTAAGTTTGATTTCCCTGATGAGGACATCATGTACCTCAGAACAAACGATTATGAGGAACCACTTCCGGAGGAGGGGCCTGACCCTGAATCCAAATGGAAGCTGATGTTTGATGGGGCCGTCAATATCAATGGTCGTGGAGTTGGTGCCGTACTCATTACTCCTGAAGGTGTTCACTTACCCTTCGCTGCCAAAATTACTTTTGGCTGCACCAACAATGAAGCTGAATACGAGGCATGTATAATGGGAATAGAAGAGGCAATTGATATTAGGATTAAGAACCTCGATATATTCAGAGATTCAGCCCTCGTCATTAACCAAGTTACCGGTAAGTGGTATACGCATCAAGAGCATCTAATTCCGTACAGGGATTATGCTAGAAAACTGTTGACGTTCTTCACAACAGTTAAACTTCAATTCATACCACGTGATGAAAATAAGTTTGCCGACGCATTGGCCACTCTCTCTTCGTCAATCAAAGTCTTGTGTTGGAATTATGTGCCTAGAATTGATATATCCAGGCTTGACGCTCCAGCTCATGCCTTCTCTGTAGACGCCGTGTCTGATGAGAAACCTTGGTATTTTGATATCAAATTATTCTTGGAAAAGCAAGAATACCCAACTGGGGCATCTTCCAATGACAAGAAGACCTTGAGGCGACTTGCTGCTAGCTTCTTCTTGAACACAGACGGGGTTTTGTACAAAAGAAACTTCGACATGGTCTTGCTCAGATGCGTGGATAGACATGAAGCAAGCCTGTTGATGCAGGAAGTCCACGAAGGATCTTTCGGTACCCATGCAGGAGGGCATGCTATGGCAAAGAAATTGCTGAGATCAGGGTATTACTGGATGACAATGGATGCAGACTGTTGTTCATTCGCTCGTAAGTGCCACAAGTGCCAAATATATGCAGACAAAGTGCATGTTCCTCCCAGCTCGCTCAACGTCATGTCATCTCCTTGGCCCTTTTCAATGTGGGGCATTGACATGATCGGGAAGATAGAGCCAACTGCTTCAAATGGTCATTGCTTCATCCTGGTTGCGATTGATTACTTTACCAAATGGGTAGAAGCAGCATCTTATGCCAACGTCACTCGTCAAGTGGTGGCAAGATTTCTGAAAAGGGATATCATATGCAAATACAGAGTGCCCAAAAGGATCATTACTGATAATGGTTCTAATCTCAACAACAAGATAATGGCAGACTTGTGTCGGGACTTCAAGATACAGCATCACAATTCTTCTCCTTACCGACCAAAGATGAATGGTGTGGTAGAGGCGGCAAACAAGAATATCAAGAAGATTGTGCAGAAGATGGTTGTCACTTACAAAGATTGACATGAGATGTTACCATTTGCGTTGCATGGGTACCGTACGTCAGTCAGGACGTCAACAGGGGAAACTCCATTCTCTCTGGTGTATGGCATGGAAGCAGTCCTGCCTGTTGAAGTAGAGATTCCTTCACTACGTGTGATGATGGATGTCAAGCTGGATGAGGCTGAATGGGTGCGTGCTCGTTACAATCAGCTATGTCTAATTGAGGAAAAGAGATTAGCGGCTATCTGTCATGGTCAGCTTTATCAGAGGAGAATGAAGCGTGCATTCGACCAACGAGTACGTACTCGAGAATATCAAGTGGGTGAGCTTGTGTTGAAGAGGTTCGTTCCTCCAAGTTCAGATCACAGGGGCAAGTGGACCCCGAATTATGAAGGACCATTCTTAGTGAAGAAAGTCTTTTCAGGAGGAGCATTGATGCTCACCACTATGGATGGAGATGACTTCCAATCCCATGTTAACTTGGACGCAGTTAAAAAATACTTCGCATGAAGAGACCCGCTGGACACAAAAATAGAATTATAGTCCAGGCAAAAAAAGGGCATCCCGGCGAGCTAAAAATAGAATAAAAAGCTCGGGCAAAAGTTAGGGAAATAAATAAAAAAATGTACACCCGCTGAGTTGAAAAGCCACATTGGACAGCTCAGGCAAAAAAGGGTATCCCGGTGGATTGAAAACCCGAAAGGGCGATCCACGCAAAACAAGGGAATAAGCGAACAACTGCGATCCGAGTTATCTGAACCACATCATCGTTTCGTACAATTTGACAATATCAGAAGGATAGGAAACAGTCCCCTCATCCTCTCAGAAAGCCAAAGCAGAATGGAGAGTCTCGAAGACATGCTGGTCATAGCAGAAATGGAACTCCTTAGAATGCCGTGTACATTGCCATTAGGATAGTTTCTTTTTCTCAATTTTATGGTAGCTACCTCTTTCCAGGTGGTTGCTTCCTGTTGTAAAATCTTTGCCTCTTCAGATGCCATTCAATAAAAAGAATATTCAGTCAAAAAGTTGTGTGTGTTTATTTTTGTTTGCAAAATGTCCTGAATTTTAGGCAAAAAATAACATTGCATTTAAACATGGTGATAATTTTGAAAAGAAAACTGACATGCAGGGAAACTGTAACCCTCTTTGAGTGTCGGGTGACGATGGATGAACAGATCATACCATGCAAATCCCCGGGGCACACTTGTGTTTTCTGTTGTTGCTGGTTGCAGGATGGCGTCACATTCTCCCAAGCAATTTACTCTTCCCCAGTGGAATATCTCCCCAAGCAGAGATTTCTTCTCCCAGCAGGTATCTGAAAGCCTGATATCTCCAGCAGAGATTTTATCCAGCTAAGCCTTGGCGGCTGCCCAAGCAGTTCCTCTTCCCTAGTGAAGTAGCAGTCAATTCTTCCCCAGTGGAGTATGCCCAACAGGTATCTGAAAGCTTGACATCACCAGAGTTGGAATTATCAGAATTCTATCCTCAGCAAGAGTCCTTCCCAGCAGGTGGGACTGAAAGCCTGATATCCCCTCAGAGTCTTGAATCAGCAGATGCTCTCCCCAGCTAGATGTTGTTCAAGCAGTTTCCCCAGCCAAGTCTGAAGATGATCCTTTCCCCACATAGTTCATACTTGATTTTTCACTTCCGTCAGTGAAATATTCCCCAGTGGAGTATGCCCAACAGGTACCTGAAAGCCTGATATCACCAGAGTTGGAATTATCAGAATTCTATCCTCAGCAAGAGTCTTTCCCCAGCAGGTGGGACTGAAAGCCTGGTATCCCCTCAGAGTCTTGAATCAGTAGATGCTCTCCCCAGCCAGAGTATTGTTCAAGCAGCTTCCCCAGCCAAGTCTGAGGATGATCCTGTCCTCACAGAGTTCATATTTGATTTTCATCTCCGTCAGTGAAATATTCCCCAGCGAAGTTGCCATACTTTTGGGTATTTGATGATTCAGCCGAGTATTCATCACCTCAGTCAGAGTTGGGTATTCATACCTCTTGACTTGTCTTCCCCTGCATAGTTGTGGCTCTTGTGGCCAATCAGGCATTTATTACCGCTCGTCTGCAACTTTTCAACACTCGTCTGTGTTATCCCTAAGCAAAGTTTCCTCAGCAGGGACATATTACTGCTTTATTGCTGCTCGTCTGCATCTTTCAGCACTCGTCTGTGTTATCACTTCGGTATTTCTCGTCTGCTTTCCCCAGCAGTGGTTTATGATTACCTTGATATTGCTCGTCCGCAAAGTTCCAACACTCGTCTGTGTTTGGTGTATACTCTTTGTTGTTGTTGCTCGTCTGCAAGTCTCAACACTCGTCTGTGTTTGGTTATATCAGTTGCTGGTTGCTCGTCTGCAATTTCCAACACTCGTCTGTGCTTTGGGGTGTTATATCTTTGTTGTTGCCCTCCAACACTCGTCTGTGTTTGGTATATAATCTCTGTTATTGCTCGTCTGCAAGTCTCAACACTCGTCTGTGTTGCGATATCTGATATTTGTCATTGCTCGTCTGCAATTTCCCAACACTCGATTGTGTTTGGTATTTGATCCTTTGCTTCACTCGTCTATGCTTTGATGTGTAATTTCAACTGTTGCTCGTCTGCAACTTTCCAGCACTCGTCTGTGTTTGGTATGCCTGATATTTGTGGACACTCGTCTGTATCATCCTCAGCACTCGTCTGTGTTGTTTATCTGTTGAAGCTCGTCCGCTTTGCTTGGATACTCGTCTGTATCATCCCCATCACTCGTCTGTGCTAGCTTATATCTGTATGTGTGGATTTTCTGTTTATCCTGGTACGTCTGTATTGCTACTTCAAATGCTCGTCTGTGTTTGAATTTTTGGTATTCGTCTATACAAGTTGCTGATACTCATCTGTATCATCGCCTGAAGCGCTCGTCTGTGTTTCTCAGATCATCGTCTGATACTCGTCTGTATTATTGACTTATGGCACTCGTATGTGTTATCTTGATGATCATCCAATACTCGTTTGTATTGAAGAGGTTTCAAATCCTGACAGTGGGAATTAATGTCAAAATGGTTACCGGTCCTGGCGTAACAGGTAAATCCGAAGGAGGCTCGTCTGTCTCAGGCACCAATTAGTGTTGCTGCACCTGGCGTAACAGGTTTTCTCAGAAGACTCGTCTGTCTTATACCATGTATCCGCGGATAATATATGAAGAAGGTTCGTCTACCTTGATTGCATGTCTATCCCACAGACTTAAGTGCATTATCGGTCCTGGCGTAACAGGTAAATCCGAAGGAGACTCGTCTTGTCTCATGTTATAGGTAGTGTTGAGGACTCGTTTGTCCAGTTCCTGGCGTCACATGATTGTTTAAAGACTCGTCTGTCTCAGTTCATATGTGCAGTGTTGAGGACTCGTCTGTCCAGCTCCTGGCGTCACAGGATTGTTTGAAGACTCGTCTGTCAACGTTTTCTTATTCCAGATATCAGTTTCAACTTGGAAGAAGCTCGTCTACTTTTTCTCTCATTCTCATCCCCAGAGCGTCATCTGGTTGGGTTTATTTCCCGGTGTTGCATTCTTCGTCAGAGTGCAAATTTCTGGTCTTCTTGGTATTCAACCACAGTTTATCTTGAATGGTCGATAGCCCGTACTATCGTCCTTTTCAGATTAACTTATGATTGAATAGGGGCAGCTGTAACACCCCAAATTTGCCCTCTTCCTTTTAAGCATCATATCACATCATATACATCATACTCATATCATTTCCTCAGCATCATATCATGGAAAGATGAAGCATAACATCCCTCATGTCCTAGCATCAAGCATATGGTCATCTGTGGAGGTCCCAGAAGCATTTCAAGGCATGACAAGGGTCCCAATTAGTTTGTACAAGTTCTATGGTGAGTCTACACTCCATTTACAAGATCAAGTCCATTGACAAAAGCTCAGAAGGTTGCATGATCATCAGAGATCTCAGGACAAGGCAAAGCTCCTATGCAATGCACCCAAATTAAGGTTTGGAATTCAAGCACCATAATCTCACAACTTTGGAAATTTCTCTTGGGCCAAGTATTCTATATGTTAAGAGGATCCTATGTGTCAAATTTCATGAGAAAATTCCATGTGGAAGTTAGTCAATGCCTCAGTTGCTTGCAGATGAAACAAAAAGTCAACAGAGCCCATAAAAAGTCAACTGTGCAATTTCAAGGGGTCCAACCCAAATTTTTTGGCCAAGAGGGGTCCTTAAAATGTTATAAGAGGTTTGGAATGCTTAAAGTTCAAGAATCATGGAGATTTGAGGGGTTTTGCAAAAATGGTACAAAGTTGGTTTTTGAAGTTTTCCAAATTTTGCAAGTTTTGCCCTAATTTTCAAGTGGCCTTAACATGATCAAAATTTCTTCAAATGGACCAAAGTCAAACATGAAAGTTGGAGATTAAGGGCTCCCATTTTCAAAAATTACAAGTACTTATTCACCGGATTCCTGGATCCTTCTAGAAACCATTCGAAAATTTCCTCATGCTAGGGCAAAATTTCATTTTTCAAAAGTGCACCAAATGCAAGAAGGCTCCAATCTTGTTTTTGTGACTTGGTACAGGCCCAAACTTGTTTCAAACTTAAAATAAATTGCATAAGGACCATTTTGCTCAAGAGAATTGGTCATTTTCGTGCACTTTGAAAAAATCCCTCCAAAACATGCAAATTTGCAAAAATCATGAAACAAGTGTGACACTTGAATCTAAGGGCCAGGATTGTATGGATTTGAATCAAGGGTGGAAAATGAAACTCACACATGCTGAGAGGCCCAAGAGAGCATGAGCACAGCATGCTTATTCCACCAAGTGCACATGATGCAAAATCACACTTTTCTCATTTGATTTTTGGGCACTTTCTTTCACACTTTCAGGATTGCTTTTTTACATCATAACAAAGAGAATTAGGGTGAAACCAGATCTAAATTCTCTCTCATTCTCTCATTCTCAACCTTCTTGCATCCTTGCATTTTGCTTCATATCTCTTGATTCCCTTACATTCTCCACAAACTTCTTCCATATTCTTGATCAGTGAATCATATAGATCAAGAATCATCCACTCATTCAAGCTTAAAGCACAAAATTGGAAGCTTGCCATTTCAAAGCCACTTGTTGAGAAATCTCAGATCCACACCATTTCAAGACCTTAGATGCATTTATTTTTCATCTAAGGAGTAAGAGGAGTGATTTGCACGCATTGGTTGGAATTCTATCTCAACATTTCAAGATCTCCATCTCAGGTATGGCTTGAAATCTCATGTTCTGGAAATGGAATTTAATTGTTGCTTTGTGTTCCTTGTTGTTTGCTGATCATGCTGCACTTTGTAGAATTGATTTTGGTGCATTATATCATGAGTTATGTGCATTTAAAGTTTGAGGATCAATGTTGTTTTGCTTCGATCCGTACAATCCATTGAGATCTAGCTATTTTTGATGCCATATTTGAGTTCAGTGATGTCTAATTAGTTGATCTGGACTATTTGTTTTCATTTTTTGGTGGATTTTTGGTACTGGTTTGGTCTCCGGTGCCGGAGCCCTATCTCCGGTCACCGGAATTTGTCTTGTGATTAATTTAGGGTTTTATGGAAGAAGATGAAGTCCACATCGTTAGATCCACCATCCTGCGCTTGATATGAGGCCACGTGTCCCCAACCTCCCTCCATTTTATGTTCAAATTATTTTTTCCATTTAAATGCAGTGTGCTTTACAGTCTATGTTAACCATCCTGCATCCACCAACCATAATGCACCATCCCGCCACATCATTTAATGAGTTTGTTAACACCAGCCACGCGATTGATCTCGCGCCTCCTATTTTTTCTGCTTTATATCTTATTAATCCAATTATTCCACAATAGGCCTCATACACTAGCGCTTCAGCCCTGGGCCTAACAATTGGTATTCGCACCTCCTCCATTCTCAGCCCAACTCAGTTCACACGCACAAAGCCTACTTCCTGCATCTCCTTCCTTTCTTTTATTTTCTTTCTTCACTTTAATTTCTTTTTATTTCAGTTTTCATTTTAATTCATTTAAAATACTTCCATTCACCTAAAAATTCCCGAAAAAATCACGTGTCTTATTTTTTGTCTCTAATATTTTATCATATTTTTATTTTATTTTTTTCCATTATCCACGTGTCAGAATTAATTCACCATTGCACCAAGCTTCTTTCATTTCCTTTCTTGACTAGTCTGCCTTGTCTAATTTCCATAGTCTTCAATATTTTGAGTTTTGATCCCATTATTTTTGCTTTGTGTTCCTAACACATTTTTCTTTTCATGTGATTTTTCTATGGATTTTTAGAAATTTATTTCTTGAGTCTTGGTCTTGTTTCTTGTGATGTAAGTGTTCTGTCCTAACTTGTGTTTTTGCCTCCATTAAGCCTAGTTTTATTCTGAATCTTTGCAAATCCTTTTGGCTAGTTGATATAACATGTTTCAGGATCATTTGGTTTCAATTGTGGAATTTTTAGATGTCTGGTTGATTTATTGTGGATTTTATCTTGAACCTTGTACCATTTTGCTTCCTTTGAACCTTTAAGTCTCTCATAAGCCTAGAAAGGCACTTGTTCCCATTTCTTCTTCTCATTTGGGGTTCCTTTGGGGTGTGGGTACCTTCCTGGTCCTAGGATAGGTCTCGAGACTTCTGAATTTTTGAGTTTGCTTCTTCTTTAAGTCATTTGCTTCTTTAAGTGCTTTCACCTCATCTTATGGTTTCTTTTGCTTCCATTTTGGTATTGTTTGGTCTTGTGTGTCCATTATCTTCATCTTGTTGGCTTCCTAAGCCATTATTCATATTGTTTTGGTTCTGGTTGTGAGTTTGTGTTCATATTTTGTGCATGTTGCTTTGCATATCTCATAAGTGTGCATTTGTCTTCATATGTGTTCATGTTGCTTCATTTTGAGTTGCATATTTCTTTTCCTCATTTCTTTGAGTTGCATTGGCATTGTGCATTTGTTCATACCATGTCACTTCTGATTGTGTGATGTTAGCATTTTATCTTGATCATTTTGTTTCATGTGTATGCATACTAACCTTGCAGGGGCTATGGTAAGTGTGAGATGTGGGAATTGAGTTCCACATCTCCAATTCTCCTCTTCTCCTCTCATGTTTATGTGCACTAACTCTTTGTTGTTGGGCTTAGTCCTTTCTCATCTATTCTTCTATCTTCTTCTTTCCTTTCTCATTAGGATAGAAACTTCACTAACCCTTAGGACATCCATGCATGTTAACACTTAGGATTATTTTAGTCCCCTTTAGAATTTTTCCTTTGTGATCCTTTTGGTTCTTCTTCTCTTCTCATCTCATAACTTTAAAAAACACATTAATAAGATTGAAGTGATACATTGATCCATAGCCTTATCCCATGAGGTATGCTTGTAGTCTTCCCATCTTGGGATAGTACAAGTTTACCTTGTGATGCACAAGTCTGATCAAGGTATCTTCTTCATAAAAGAAAGGCATAAAAAACACTTCTTCATCTGTAAATACCAAAAACACTTAATAATTAAACAAGTTAGTGAGCCTAAGCCCTAATCTTTGGGTTCAAGTTTTGGGGATCTTCTACTTACTTGAGTGTGCTTGTTCTATTATTCCATCTTGGAATGTAGTGATAAGTGCACATTCCATGAAAAAAGAGCTTGAGTTCACTTCCTTGTGACACACTCATTAAAGCCTCATAAAAAACACAAACAAACAATAAGCGTCTTTCCTTCGGGAATTCATTTTTCATCTCATTCGCTCTGTACGCGAACTTGCTCCTACTTGTCATCTTGCAAGACGGTTACGCACTCGTCGTCCAAGTCTGCAACACCTGAGCAATGGCATAGGCAGTTCAAGCCTTAATTCACAAGCAATTTCCTTTTAGTACCCCTAGTTAGGGGAACTACGGCGTCTCTGATCCTCATTATCCTGATGAGGTACGTAGGCAGCGGGGTAGGGCCCGTTCGAGCACAATCTTTATTTTCCCTACATTTTTCTCTTTGTCTCTTATTTCAGTTCTTTTCCCAGTTTCTTTTCCAGTTCATTTATTTTCTTTTGCTGCAGTTTTCATACCCTCACCCTTTGAAATAGTTTCTTTTGCAAGCGTGGATCCCGTCGGGTATGGCGGACGATCTGGGTGCTAATACCATCCCAGGTCGTAATCGACTCCCGAGCTCAGTCTCTTTGGTTCGTAGGACCTGTGTCCTTCCTTTTCTTTCTTCTGGTTTGTGCAGCATTACCATTCCCTTTCTTCAGGGATAAAAATGCCTGGCTGGCGACTCTATTCTTTTCCGCGCCACTTTCGCGTTTGTACCAGGATGGAAATCCGGGGAGCGACACCAGCCCAAGCGTGTCTTGGTGTTTACAATATGCATTGCAATCCTTTTATTATAAGCCTGTATAAATCACATAAAATGCAAAAAAAAAAAAATGGCCTGGGGGGAATCGAACCCAGGACCATCCCATTCACACACAAACACACAAACTAGCTGAGCCACATGGGGCGCGTTCAATATATATATTCAGTAATAAAACATTTTATATTAAAACAAGTTTTTGAATCTGAATTTTGGCGCCACTCAGACTTCATCTTCTTCCTTGGCTGTTGCGAAAATACCTGCGAAATTACATACAAGATTTCCTGCGAATTTTCCTGCACACGAAAACCTACAAAATTCATAACATCTTATATACATATGATTTTTCCAAATTGATCATGCCAAAATGATCAATACAGTTCACTTAACTTATTTATGTTATTAGAATGTATTTATATTAGCCGAATCAAGAAACCCTAATTCAAAGTTTGAAACCCTAACATTGCATTCTAATGTTTAGTCACGGTTTCTTCAATATTCTTGCCCAAAAATCATCTAAACATGATAACAAACAAAGTTAGAAGCACAAAAACAATTCATAATGGATAAATTAATGGAATCGAAAATCAAAACAAGAAGAAGAACATGCGTTCGGTTTCCATTATTCATGAGGTTATGGATGCTTATGATGGTGCAAATAGTATCAAGAGAGTCCAAGGATCATGTCCATGTCCTTAGAATACCTTTAATTGCCCTGTAAATATGAAACCGAAAATTGAAATTTTAAGGAAAATTTTGAATGTGAAAAGTGTTCTTGGAGGCTGCCAAAATCGTCCATCTTGCTTGTGATCACTTGTATACATATAATGGAAGCAAATTAGGTCGAAAGTTGTGGGTTTATGGGCTTTTTAGAGATTACTTGATCATGAAGATTCACCTTGCTATTTTGGTCAAAAAATCACACAAATCCTTTCCCCTTTAGTTGAGCTCGAATTTGAATGTCCCAATCAGCTTTAAATCATGTTTATGAGTTTCTAGAATGAGAATCATATCAAATATTGAGCTTTTCATATTTTATTTTGATTTAAAATGATTTTTAATGTATAAAATCAAAATAAATAAAATAAAATAAATAAAAATCTGAATAAATGATATTTGATTCGTGCGTGATGCCATGGTAGTGATTGGGTCATAAAAATGCAAGCCCAAGTGGAAAAAATTGGTTCTAAGACCCCATTTGTTCAATAAACCTCTCAAAAATTTCCCAACTTTGCAAAGACACAAATCCCTCAATTTTAAGGATATGAAGGTGTTCTTGGACATTTTGGAAAGCTTAAAGAGTCTTCTAACAAACCTCTTTGGTCTCATGTCCATATCTTTTACCATTTTCAAGTTATGCCCTTTGGAAGATGTTGACGTTTTGTTGACTTTTAAAATGACCTATAATGTCTTAGCCCATACCTTCCAAATGAAGAATTTTTGGGCTTGGCTTGTGAGACACAAAGTTGTAGAGAATTCAATTTCCTTAAAAATGAGATTTGGATGGAAAATTCTTGATGAAGCATGTGAAAGTTATGGCTGGTCAAAGTTCAGTTGACTTTTCCTATGAAAACCCTGATTTAGAAACTCCTGATTCTTGATGATCTGAAATCTCCTTGATGAATCATGATCAACCCTTGATTAAATAATGAATTTTACTTCATAAAATTGATGTTGGCAAAAAATCATGAAGTTTGACTTTGGTTTGACCACAGTTGACCTCAATTTGACTTTTTGATTACTTAGACTGATTTTAGCCTATCTGATCATCTGATTGAGCAAACCTTTTGGGAGAGCCTTGAAACTTGACATAGGGGTTCTTTAAGAAATATAGGATGTTATGAAGCTCACTTGAGGCCTTGGAAGTCCATTTATCCTGATGAAATCCAAAACCCTAGTTTAGGGTGCATTGCTTAGGATAAGGCTTTGTCTGAGGGAATTTCCAAATTTTCTGACTAATTGTGAACCTTGTGAACTTCTTGGGACACCTTAGTAAACAATGTCTTGTCTAGGTGAGGGAAAATTTTGGGGTGCAACAGCTGCCCCTGTTCAATTTTCTGAAACCTGAGGGGTTAGATTGGCATGTATGCCATTCGTGACTTGGAAGGTTGAAGGAGATTGAACACAAAAGCCCAAAAATTTGCACTCGCCGGTGTGTAAAGTAATACTGCTGATTGGTTGCATATGCTGGAGTGGGCTTAAAGATGCCACTCAGAGGAACTGGAGATGGGCTTATAGATGCCATCCATAACATCAGAAGGTGATAGTATCAATAGGTTGTCACTGAATATCAGTATTAGGTCTTTCTATAGGCCGTATCTGAGTTATTTATGTAACATGGTTTGAGTTGAATGTCAGCACTAGATCTTCGTATAGATCGTCTCTGCATTATCTCTGGGGAAAAATAATATCCTTCATTAGGTGTCAGTACTTAGATCTTCGTGTAGATCGGCTCTGAACCATCTTTAGGGACATACTTTAGTTTAAGCATCAGAATCAAATCTTCGTGGCAATCTTTTCTGAATTACTTTTGGTGATATCCTGGGCTAAGTACAAGATCTTCGTATAGATTCTTTATGTACCATCCAAAGATAAACTGTTGAATAAACCATTAGAAATAAATCTTCGTAGCGATTATCTCTTCTGGAAATATCCTGGATTAGGTAATAGATCTTCGTATAGACCATTTATATACCATCCCAAGGATAAAAAGAATATCAGGATTAAATCTTCGTGACGATTACTCCTGAACTTCTTCTGAAAGACTCTCTTGGATTAAGTGCTAGATCTTCGTATAGATCGTTTACAAACTATCCCAAAGATAGTTGACCATCAGAAATAAATCTTCGTAACGACTATCTCTTCTGGAAATATCCTGAATTAAGTACTAGATCTTCGTATAGATCATTTACGTACCCCTCCGAGGACAACTTGAGTATTGATTATCAGAAATGAATCTTCGTAGCGATTATCTATGAATTAAGTATCAACACTAGATCTTAGTATATATCGTCTCTGAACTGTTTTGAGTTGTTGATAGTGTTTATCTGCCTGTAACTATCCTGAAAAAGAAAAGGTTAGTTTATGCAATATGTATGCATGTATGGCATGATGTACCTAAGTAAATGTATTATGCATTTATGGATATGCTATGGTATGATGTAAATGATGTATGTATGAATTATGTAGCCTGAAGTGTCTGGGTATCTCTGTATAACAACTGCTGACTGGGGAAAATAAATCTCGGTTTGTTGCTGAAGAATATGAGGACTTCGTTCCTGTCTTGTTTAAGAATATTGTACTTGGAACCTCCTGTGTTCGTTCGTTGTACTTCTTATTGAAGGATTAGATTCCTGAGTATCCTGACTGAGGATAAAAGAGATGGACATAAATCCAAGGGGAGATGTTACTCTGCGGGGATGAATTGGCGAAGCTTCATTGGATTCCTACCTTCGTTCGTCCTTAGTAAATACTATTGTTGCATTTTATGCATTTCTGGTAAACATCAATCATATTCAAAAGCATACGTACATTCAAACACAACCAATGGACGTTTTCGTTTAGGTAAACAAGGTAAAAGTAAATCTGGATTCAAAGAAGAGATTTTTATTTATTTTTAGAAAGTAACCCATACACAGGTAAGTTTGTACAAGGGGACAGAAATCCTAGTAAGAGGAATTTGTCGTAAAAGTTTTACAAAACAAAGAAAACAGCTATGTGAGAAATAATCCTATTGAGTTTCAATTCCACTATTGCCATTATCTTCAAGTATCTCATCCTTTGCTATCGAGATGGAAATGATTGGATTGATCTTTATCTGTTCGAACTTGAGTCAGGTAGCACAAATGGTTGGGGTTACATGAGTGATCCAAACGAGACATAGTCATACGCTTTAATCCCTAACTTTTGCCTGGATTTCCCTTTCAGGTTTTCAATCCACCGGGATACCCTTTTTTGCCCAAGCCACCTTTTTAGGTTTTCGACTTGCCGGGTGTACATTTTTTTATATATATCCCTAACTTTTTCCTGAACCTTTTTGGTTCGCCGGGATGCCCTTATTTTTGCCTAGGCTAGTCAACCTAGCAGGTCTCTTTTTATGCGTAGTATTTTTTAACTATGTCTGCGTTTACAGGCTGTGGAAAATCTTCACCGTCCATAGTAGTAAGCATCATGGCACCTCCTGAGAATACTCTCTTGACTACAAATGGTCTTTCATATGTAGGAGTCCACTTGCCCCTAGGATCACCCTGTGGTAATATGATACGCTTGATTACCAAGTCACCGGTCTGATACACCTTTTGCTTAACCTTCTTATTAAAAGCTTTGATCATCCGTTTCTGGTACATCTGACCATGACAAACAGCTGCCAGCCTTTTCTCGTCAATAAAATTTATCTGGTCAAGTCGAGTCTGAATCCACTCATCTTCATCCAAGCTTGCATCCTTCAAGATTCTTAAGGAGGGTATCTGAACTTCAATGGGTAGAACTGCTTCCATGCCATAGACTAAGGAGAATGGGGTTGCCCCTGTTGAAGTACGTATTGTAGTACGATAACCATGAAGAGCAAATGGTAACATCTCATGCCAATCCTTATATGTAACAGTCATCTTCTGTAGAATCTTCTTAATGTTCTTATTAGCAGCTTCTACTGCCCCATTCATCTTTGGACGATACGGAGAAGAGTTGTGATGCTTAATCTTGAACTGCGTGCAAAGATCAATAATCATGGTGTTATTCAGATTAAAGCCATTATCTGTGATAATCCTTTCAGGGATGCCATACCTACATATGAGATTATTCTTAATGAATCGAGCCACAACATTCTTAGTAACAGATGCAAATGAGGCTACCTCCACCCACTTTGTAAAGTAATCAATGGCAAATAGGATGAAACGATGCCCATTAGAAGCAGTAGGCTTGATCTCACCAATCATATCAATGCCCCACATGGCAAAAGGCCAAGGAGCAGTCAACAAATTCAATGGAATTGGAGGTACAAGCACCTTATCCGCATAAATCTGACACTTGTGACATGTTTTGGAATGTTGATAGCAACCAGCTTCCATGGTAGACCAATAGTAACCTGCTCTCAATATCTTCTTTGCCATGGTATGACCACTAGAATGAGTGCCAAAAATCCCATCATGCATGTCTTCCATAATCTCTGTAGCTTCCTTCTTATCCACACAACAAAGCAAAGTCGAATCATGATTGCGCTTGTACAAAATTCCATTACTCAAAAAGAACTTAGCAGAAAACCTCCTCAGAAACTTCTTATCTTTGACAGATGCCCCTTCAGGGAACTCCTGAGTTTCAAGATATCGTTTCACTTCATAGAACCAAGGCTTTCCCTCTACTTCTTTAGTGTCAATCTCATTACAGTATGCAGGCTTCTCAAATCTGTCAATAGTAATCTTGGGAGTTTCATCATCCCAGCTAATCTCAAACATAGATGCCATGGTGGCTAGTGCATCTGCTAACTGATTCTCTCCTCGTGGAATATGTCCAAAGGCAATCTCTTCAAAATATGGGATCAAGGACAACACATGTTCTTTGTAAGGAATGATACTTTTATCTTGGTATCCCAATCTCCTTTAATCTGACTAACTACCAGGGCTGAATCTCCATATACGTCTAGGAACTGAATCTTCATCTCAATGGAAGCTTTGATACCCATGATACATGCTTCATATTCATCCATGTTATTGGTACAATAGAAACAAAGTCTTACGGTAATTGGGGTATGACAACCTTCAGGGGAAATGATCACAACACCAACACCATTACCAAGCGCATTAGAAGCTCCATCAAAAACTATAGTCCATCGGGATCCTTGTTCAGGTCCGTCATATTGTCCAGGTTCTTTAGTAATAATCATAATGTCTTCATCAGGGAACTCAAAACTCATTGACTGATAATCATCCACTGCTTGATGAGCCAAATGATCAGCTACCACACTTCCTTTAATGGCCTTCTGAGTAGTATATTGTATATCATATTCTGTTAAAATCATTTGCCATCTCGCTATTCGTCCGGAGAGAGCAGGTTTCTCGAATATGTACTTGATTGGATCCATCTTTGAAATCAACAAGGTAGTATGAGTCAACATATACTGTCTTAGTCGGCGAGCAGCCCATTCCAAAACGCAGCAAGCTTTCTCGAGCAATGAGTATCTTGTTTCACAGTCGGTAAACTTTTTGCTAAGGTAGTATATTGCCTGCTCTTTTTGACCAGACTCGTCATGTTGCCCCAACACACACCCCATTGAGTTGTCTAATATTGTTAAATACATAATCAACGGTCTTCCATCAACTGGTGGCATCAAAATTGGAGGTTCTAGAAGATATCTCTTGATTTCATCAAAGGCTATCTGGCACTCGTCATTCCATTCCATTACCTGATCTTTCTTCAACAACTTGAAGATTGGCTCGCAGGTAGTAGTTAGCTGGGAAATAAATCTTGCAATGTAATTCAGTCGTCCCAAGAAACCTCTAACTTCCTTTTCAGTACGGGGAGCAGGCATCTCTTGTATAGCTTTTACTTTTGCAGGATCCACTTCAATACCTTTTCTACTGACAATGAAACCCAGGAGTTTACCAGACCTAACTCCAAAAATACACTTGTTTGGATTCAATCTTAGTTTGTATTTCTTCAACCTCTCAAACAGCTTATGTAGGTGATCAATGTGTTGTTCTTCATTCTGGGACCTGGCTATCATATCATCCACATATATCTCTATCTCATGATGAATCATATCGTGAAACAAAGCCATAATAGCACGCTGATAAGTTGCCCCGGCATTCTTCAAACCAAATGGAATCACTTTATAACAAAAGGTGCCCCACTGTGTAATAAATGTAGTCTTCTCCATATCTTCAGGTGCCATCTTGATCTGATTGTAACCAGAGAAACCATCCATGAAAGAGAATACCTTATGCTGAGCAGTGTTGTCTACCAAAACATCAATATGTGGAAGTGGAAAGTCATCTTTAGGGCTGGCCTTATTCAGATCTCTGTAGTTTACACACATACGTACCTTACCATCCTTCTTAGGTACTGGTACCACATTTTCAACCCATTGAGGATAAGAAGTCACAGCTAAGAACCCTGCATCAAATTGCTTCATCACTTCTGCTTTAATCTTTTCTGACATTTCAGGACGCATGCGACGAACCTTCTGCTTCTTCGGACGACAATCTTCTTTTACCGGTAAATGGTGAACCACAATGTCTGTATCCAACCTTGGCATATCTTCATAAGACCAGGCAAATATCTCCACATAATCACGTAACATTTGGATCAATCTGTTCTTAACACCATCCTCTAATTCAGCCCCTATCTTGACCTCTTTCCTGTTTTCTTCAGTTCCCAGATTCACAACTTCGATTGACTCTTCATGTGGCTGTATAGCTTTCTCTTCTTGTTGTAACAACCTAGCAAGCTCTACAGGTACTTCACAATCTTCCTCCTTTCCCATCTTCAGCTTGATAGATCGGATTCTCGAAATTATAATTGGCAATAGTATAACTGTTATCAACAGGATCTAGAGTGGATGAGGATCTGCATTTTAGTGATGTGGGTGTGTGTAAGAACACATAGCTGATAAAACAGAAATAATAATAAAAGAAAGACAAGGAGCACAATATTTACGAAAACAAAACGTCAATTGATTTTTATTGAATGAAGTATACAAATGAAATGACATCCCGAAACAAGCATACCATTGTGCCCCGGGTAAGACACAAGGCTTAAAAGTTTTATTGTTCAAAGTTACAAACTTAAAATAAAAACACAGTAATAATATTTACTCCTGACTAAAGGAGATAGGAATAACGTCTTCAGTCTTCCAGTTGTTGAGCCCATCACCCATGGTAGGAAAGATCCAATTATCCAGGTTGTAGTTTTCATTACAGTCACCCACAACATTTATTTGATCTCTTATGACCCCTTGATTGGTGATACGAACAGCACGAGCACGACGAACAGCCTTCTGAGATTCTGCAGTGAAACCCAAACCAAACTTGTCAGACTTATAAGGGATGTTGGGAAGCTGACCCCAAATAGCAGAACCACCTTTTGCAACCACGGCCTTAGCATCTTTGAGGGAGGCCATTGCAGGAGGTATGTTAGTAACCATAGGAATCCTTTTAGGAACAGGGACAGACTGAGGAACATGAGCAGGTCAAGGAACAACTTCAAATGTTTGACACGGAGTTTCAACCATCTCACCCTCCATTTCCACATATTTGAAAGTATTCACATGGCTCACCATGTACTCTTCTTCACCATAGACCGTGACAATTTTGTTTTTCACCGAATATTTCAACTTCTGATGCAAGGTGGAAGTCACAACACCTGCCCCATGGATCCAGGGGCGCCCAAGCAAACATGAATACGCAGGCCGAATATCCATCACATAGAAAGTAGAATTGAAGACTTGAGAGCCTACTTTGATTGGGAGGTCTACTTCTCCATGTACCATTCTTCTTGAACCATCAAAGGCCCTTACCACTACATCACTTGGTCTTAACATAACATCTTCATGACTGAGCTTGTCCAGAACCTCTTTAGGGAGCACATTTAATGAAGAACCATTGTCCACCAGCACATGAGACAAAGTAGTGCCCATACATTCAATGGAAATATGTAGAGCTATGTTATGGTTTCTCTTGGCAGGAGTCAAATCAACATCAGAAAAGCCCAACCCATTATCACAAGTCAGATGTGCCACACAATTCTCAAATTGATCCACAAAAATCTCATTTGGCACATGAGCAGTATTCAAGAACTTGATTAAGGCTTTAGCATGAGCCTCAGAACACTGTAAACACCCCAAATTTGCCATCACCCATTCATACCATGGCTTGTGATCATTTCATATGCATAAGCTCAATCATACCATCTCATATCACATTTTGATTCACTGCATAGGTTCTAAGTCATCTGCATCTAGGGTTTGTGATCTGAGCAATCTAAGAGCCTCTTGAGCCACTCCAAAGGCCATCAATCACTTCAAAGGGGTCTATGTGTGTTCAAGTATCATATTATATCCCCTCAAAGTCAAGAATGTCAAAGAATCACAAGAACTGAGAATGGTATGGAAGCAGAGCCAGGATTGACTGCACAGATGACCTAAAATTAGGGTTTTGGTTTCAGAGGCCATAACTTCAATTTTTTTGGTCCTTCTTGTTTCTATTGGTCTCTATATGGTATAGGGAGTGTGCATATCAATTTCATGAAGAAATTCCTTGGGGAAGTCATCTGATCAAAGGTTGACTTTCTGAACAAGTCAGTGCAAAATCAGGGCATCTGAGGCCCCCAATGACCCAACCAAAGGGTGTTCTTCATCATTTTGAATGTATATGATCTTTATTTGATCATGGAAGAAGTTGGAAGTTCACAAAATTGAAGAATTTCAAGTCTTTTGCAAAGTTGACTTTTTGGGCAAGTTTGACTTTTAATGAATTTGTCATTTTAGGCAACTTTTCAACCCTTACTTTTTGATTCAAAAAGGCTTCAAATGGAAAAACTTTGGTCATGAAAGTTGTAGAATAGATATTTCCCTTTTCAAAAAGTACAAGAACATGACCTAATTCATTTTGGATCAAAAGTTATGGCTCATCAAAGTTGGCAAAAATCACTAAATTTCAAGTTATGCACCAAATGGAAAACTTGCAAATTCTTGTACCAAGGCAATTTATGACTTCTAATTGATGTTTAACCTCTACACAAATATCACACATGACCTAAAATCAGAATTGGCCCAAGGGATTTTTCATTTTTGTGCTTTGATTTTCAAAGATCCTTAAGTCATTTTTCATAAAGGTACAAAGAGGGATTCTTGGCAAAGTCATCCTCCCATGAATTGTGTGATCACTAATTGGTTTCTATGCATTGCCATGACTAAATGAAGTTCCATACACCAAAATTCAGCAAGAATCATCTCATGTACATAGCACAAAATCATAAGAAAACACAAGTGGGCAAGTTGCAAGATCTAGCATAGCTCATGATCCACATGCTGCAGACATTCACAAGCAATCTAAGGGTCATCCTTGACTCAAGCTGAAGCAAGACAAGCCCTTAGACAACTGCTGCCATAGCCCATGCTGCAAGTACAAGTCACCTTGACTTTTTGGCCAAAACCCCCATACTCTTGGAACAGTGAGCAGCCACCTCTACTGACCTGCTCCACAGGCTACTCATACATCTTGGGAGTGTTATAGCAAGGGATTGACCATTGAAACAAGACACAAGGCAGCCCACACAAAATCTGTCAAAAACTTTCCTCTCTTCGAATCACCTTCCACAGCCATCAAATATCCAATTTCTCTTCACCAATAAATCATACACACTCAAGAGAACCAGAATCCACCATTGAAGTAGCTTGAAACCTCACAAATCCTGACTGTGAAATCTGCTACACCAGAACTCTTCTTCTCAAATCAGCCATCCACAAGAGCTTTGAGGCATTCCATTGAGTTCAGAAGGGTCAAGGGAGTTCATTTGCACAAGTGAGAGACTCTGGAAGCTCACCATTGAAGCTTTCCAACTCAGGTATGGCCAAGAACTTTTTCTCACAGAGCTTGCTTTTCTTGTTATAAAATGGAAGTGTGTGTTGTGCTGATCATGATGATGTCCTTAGAATTGAAAATAGTGAAGAAATGAGTATTTTGTTGCACTCTGAAATTTCACCCGTGAATCTTGTTGGCTTCGATTCTCACTGATTATGAATGATAAATTTTGTTTGAGGGGTGATTTGAATGGGGTTTGGGTAGAGGATCATTTCCCTGCTTTCAATTTGGTGAATGGTGGCCTGTAGCGTGTTTTAGGGTTTCCAACCCGCCGGAGAAGATGACCGGAGCTTCCCTCCGGTCACCTGAAAGTCATTAACCCTAACCCTAATTAATTTGCCAGATGCGTTCTCAGCCATTGGATGTGGATTAGTTTAAGTTATGGATGGTCCAGATGGAGTCATTAAACCCTAACCTGTTTTAATTAATTTAATAAATCATAATTAATTTAATTAAGCCAGAAATGATCCTGACCCTTGATTCACGCGCCAAGTCAACAGCCTCCTCCCAACTTTGAATCTGATGCGTTGGATGTGATTACTTCTCATTTTCATTAATTTTTATTTCAATTTTTCTCATTTAATTTCTCCATTTATTTTAAAATAGCAAAACCATTTCAAAAATTCTGAAATTTTTTATACAAACTTTTATTAAATTTCAGAAACCAAAAACATTTTTATTTTTATTTTTTGCATTTTAAAAATATTTTTAAATATTTAAAAGTTTATTTTTAATTAATTAATGAGAATTAATTAATTAAAAATACTTTTAGGTATTTAAAAATCACCAAAAAATTCATGAAACCTTTAAAAACATTTAGAAACATTGTCCAACCCTCAAACCAAATTTCTTTTTTGATCTTGATGCATTTTGAGAATTTTTCATGGAAATAAAATCATTTCAAGGCATTATTTTGATCCAAACTTCCAAAAATCATTTCTGCCTAACCATTGAGAGTTGGACTTTGATTCTTTTTGCATTGTGTTTAGCATATCATGTAGTTTGTGAGATTAAATTGGCATGAATTGATCTTGCATTTTTCATTTGTTTAGCATTTTTCTTGTTAGGGAACCCTAAAACCCTAGAAAACTTAGGAAAATCATAACTTGAATTAGGTTAAGAGTTGGAACTTTTCCTTTGGGCAGTGAGTTGGTATAGGTTTAGGGATCCTTTGAGTGCAGTTTCAATTTTTTATCTTGATGTTTGTTTCTGATTTTGGTTTTTTGTTTGATGCATTGATCATAAACCCTAATTTGGGCTTCCTTTTGCATTCATCTTGCATTTGCATTCATACCTTGACTTGCCATAGCATTTTGAGCATCCATTTGGTTCATTAGACATCTTAAGACATATTTAAAGCATGTTTGATCATTGCATCTTGCATTTACCATGTTGTATGTCATTGGCATCTCATAACTTTTTCATGTATGCTTATGGTTCTTAACTTGCTCCATTTGCATCCATAAGTTTGTATGATCATCCTCATGCCTTGATTCATGTTTGCATCATCTCATAACATCTTTATCATCTCATATGTGCTTCTGGTTTTGATTTACATCATGCCATTTCACCCCATCTTGCATTGCATTGCATCTTTCTCACTAACTTTTTAGGTGGTAAGTAACTTTGAGAAGTGAATTTGCCTTCACTTCTCATAACTTCTCTTCATCTCTTTTATGCATCCTTGCTGCATTTTTGTATGTGTTTGAGATTGAGCTTTCTCATTCTTCTCCTTCTCACTTTCTTTCTTCAAGTGACTTGCCTTCTTAAATGAAGAAAGTTACTTTGCTTCTCCTGATCCTTTCATCTGCTTCCTGGTGGTTCCATTGAAGACTTCTCTTGTAAACCTCACAAACCTTAGGAACAACCAAGCATGACAATGATTATGGTTTTGATTAGTCCCCCACTTAGTTTTACCTTTGTGTCTCATTGAGTCTTCTCTTCTCACCTCATAATCAGGGACTAAACCCTAAAGGCTTTAAGGCTTTGTGATTAAGCTTATGCCTGCATCCTTCTATTAGGATGGAGTGTATAACTTTAATCCTAAGTGTTAAACCCTTAATGTGTTTACATCTCTTAATCAATCCACTTAATAACTATCAAGACATCACACTTGTAACTTGGGCCTTGCATTAGGGTTCTATTTCTTCCTTAATTGGTTAAGAAGGACTAACCCTAGTGTTAATGGACAAGTCCTCCTCAAGTTGTCTTACAAATCATAAAAATCACTTCTTCATCACACCCTTAATTAAAATCCATCTAATAAAGGCTTGTTTTGTCATGGGTTTAATCCCTAATCATGGATTAAGTTGAGGAGTTTTCCTCATCTTAAACATTCTCATCTATTATCCTTCTATTAGGATGGTGTAATGAGTCTGTTTAATCCCTGATTATGGCTTAACCTCATTACTTAACACTAAACAAAACACCAAAAACATCTAATTAATCACAAATAGGTTAATGATCTTAACCCTATATCAAAAGGTGATTAAGTGTGAGAAGCTGACTTCACACTTAAGGTATTCTCATTACCCCTAATCAGAGGGAAGATGTGATGAGTTTACTAAATCCATTGGTTTAGGCTTAAGCTCATTAGCTTGTGACAAACTTTCAAAAGCAATAAAAGACTGAAAATGCAAAATCAAACAATAATCGTCTCCTTCGGGATTCTTTTCTCATCTCATTCACTCACAACCGAGAACTTGCTTCCTCCGTCTAATGCAAGACAATTAGCACCTGAGCCAGACAGGTCATACACTTGAGCATAGATAAGTAAGCAGTTCACAAGTCAATTCATCTTTCAGTCTCTTTGGGTCTAACTACGGTGTTCTGACTTCCTCATTGCACGAGAGGATACGTAGGCATAACTTAACAGTTATCGAACAAAAGTCTCTGTATATTCCCCCTCCTTCCAGCTTCATTCTTTTAGCCTCATGATCTTGAGCAATTCATTCTCATTCCTACACTGACACATCATTAATACACTTCACTTCTCTTACACTGACACCTGTACACCTCTTTTCAGCTTTGATACACAGATTGCACTGACACTACCCCTTTAAAACACAAATCTTTTAAGCGTGGATCCCGTCGAGTACGACGGACAATCTGGGTGCTAATACCTTCCCAGGTTGTAACCAACCCCCTTTCTCAGTCTCTCTGGTTCGAAACCGTCTTATCCATATCTTTCTAGGTCTATGCAGCATTGCCTTTCCTCCGGGATAAAAATGCCTAGCTGGCGACTCTTTTCTTTTCCAGTGAGTTCACTGCTGTGTGTTCTCACACCCTCTTTCGCCGACCGTTCGCGTCTGTACCTTTTATTTGGGCCAGTCCCATTTATCGGGAGTGACAAACACAACAGCAAAGATAACATGGAGATTTTAGAGGGAGTATGCCCCAACTGGTCAACAATATCATAATCACTCTTGTGAATGATCTTCAGTACTTCTTCCATCTGTTTAGAAAGACTTTCAACAGTCGGTGCCTCAGTTTGCACAGGTTCAATCACATGACCCTTGCCCCGGGCATCAGTACTTGGCCCATCATTGGAGGTAGTAGTTGGAGTAACTGCACTTTTAGAGGTAGCTTGAGGAGAGAAGATTCTTCCACTTCTGGTAATCTTACTAGATCCAGCAATGTTGTCAATATCAAGGCCAACATCAGTAACAGGTACGTCAGCCAGAGGTTCTTGTTTGACACCATGGATGTAAACATCAGAACCATAATTCCAGGGTATAGCTTTATCAGAAGTATAAGGAACAGGGCCAGGAGCCGTAATGATCATGGGAACCACTCTAGCTTCAACAACAGTCTTCACAAGGCCTTCAGCAATAATCCTGACAGGACCCTTAGACGTGATCCTGACAGGGCCTTTGGAGGTAATCTTCACTGGTACTTTATCAATCATAGCTACATCTTCAAGCTTCATACTTCGAGTCAGATGTTCACACATACTTTCAACAGAAGGAGTCTTCTCAAACAATATAGTGTAATTGTCCATGAGGCGTTGAATCCCATCTTTCAATCTCCAGCAACTATCAGGTTTGTAAATACAATAGAAATAGTCTTCATTGCAACCTGGAAAGAACCCAGCCTACACCAGCTTCTTTTTGATAATGGATAAGGGAGTAGTCACATCTTCTACTGAGGAAACATAAGAAACCTCATCAACAACATTAACAGTCTTCTCATGGTTGGGCATAGGAGCAGTGATCACATTTGGGGTCCCAGGAGGGTCAAATTCAATCTCCCCAGCTTCAATCATGTCTTGAATCTTGTTTTTCAACACCCAGCCATTGTTGGTGTCTTGTCCCGACTATTAGAATGATAAGCACATCTTGCATTAGGATTGTATCGAGGAGAAGATGTATTAGGATTCTGAGGAGGATCCCTCAAAGTAATGAGTTCCCCTTTCAACATGTGTTGCAAGGCTTGGGCCAATGACATGTTGATCTTAGTGAACTGCCTTCTAGGCTTCTGTTGATTGTTTTGTTGTGGCTCTGGTGCTGCAGGAGTAGGCTTGGAGATGTGAACTGCTCCCACAGATTGGTGACTCCTGTTACGACTATGTTGACCATACACAACATTAGACTCCTTCTTTCCACCAAGGGGCTTCTTAGCAGTGCTTGGTGAAGAGGCACCCACTTGTATCTTACCACTTCTTATACCACTTTCCACACGCTCTCCAGTCATTATCAGCTCAGTGAAACGAGATGATGAGCTTCCAATGAGGTGACTATAAAAAGGACCATTCAGCGTACTCATAAACATATCCACCAGCTCCCTGTCAGTCAGAGGAGGTTGAACCCTGCCAGCCAGGTCTCTCCATTTCTGGGCATACTCCTCGAAACTCTCCTTAGCACCCATAGACATGCTTTGGAGCTGCATGCGAGTTGGTGCTAAATCAACATTATATTGGTATTGCCTATAGAAGGCCTCAGCAAGATCATTCCAATCACGAATATTGACACTTTCCAGTTGATAGTACCATTCCAATTGAGCTCCAAACAAGCTCTCTTGGAAGAAATGAATCCACAATTTCTTATCAGCAGTATGTGGTTGAATCCTCCGGACATAGGAGCTTAGATGCAGCTTAGGACATGAGACACCATCATACACCACAAAAACAGGAACCTTGAAACCAATAGGTATAACCACTCCAGAAACTAAACTCAGATCTTCAAAATCAAGCCCAGAAGATTTTTGTAATTCCATGGCATTCATTTTGTCTACCAACATCTTGTACTTCTCCCCACTAGCAGGATCATGATAATAATTTGCCTCAGAATCAGAGTCTTCTATAGTATCATGAAGACTACCTCCCTCTTTCTCAGAATTCTCAGACTCATAATCCTCAACCTCTTTCTTTGTCTTAACAGGACCTCTGAACCTTCTACCTAGGTTGATAAGGCCTCCTGATTTTCTAGTCTTCTTCTTCTTCTTAGCCAGCAGTGTCTTCAGCTCATCTTGTCCCTTGGACAAGTTCAAGATCAGCTCTTGGAATTGTGCATTCTGAGCCTGGAGATCTTTGACAGTCTGTTCAAGAGCCATTTCTGCTGAAATAAACAGCGAGAAGATAAGATACCTGTTCGTAAGAAACCTGTGATGCAATGACATGGTATGTAAATGTATATGCAATGTTTTCAAGGACCGCGGGATTTAAATTTGTTCAAACAACCAGAAAGTAAACTTTTATTAGTAATCAATAAACTTGTTTGCCTCTTGGGCTTACAATCAAAAATGAAATGAATACAAAGATGGGGTCTTAAGTCTCCCATGGACGTTTCCTCTTTCTGTTGAGGTATGAGTTGAGATTCCGCTCCTCGTGAAGTTGTTTTGTCAGCTCCAGGATTCTTTCTTGACTAGCTTTGAAATGAGTCTCGAAAGTATCCCTTTGTTCCTTCAACTGGACCCAGGATCTCTGCAATTCTTCCATGTCAGTAGGCATGTCTGGATGAAGAATGATATAAGGAGTATCTCCTTCAACAACAGGCTCCATGGTAACTGGCAGGATAGCAGGATATGGCATCATAAGAGTCTGAGCACGTGCTCGTACCCATCTGAGATAAGGTTCCATAGGAATGGAGTACTTTGGTTCCAGAGTCTTGCTGTCAACCTGGTTCACTTTACTCCAAGCTCGTATGAACCTTTGACGGTAACCTTGCATATCATTGTCGTATTCGAACACAATACCCTGAATAAGCATGTCATGAGGACCATCACTCCGAGCATAACCAAACTGACGTAGAGCTAAAGAAGGATTGTAGGTAGTGCCCCCTCTTGTGCCAAGGAGTGGCACATTAGGGAACTCCCCACAATGGTCAATGATAGTAACATTCTCTATAGATCGAGAGCACCAATGAATATCTGAATGAGAAAGTGACATAATCTTCTTAGACCACCTTAACCCTTGTTCATTATTCATCACTGATCGAGGAAGGTGAGAAATAAACCACCTAGACAACAGAGGTATATAACACATCAGAGTTCCTCGTGCCTTCGTAGTACGGGTATGGAGAGAATGTAAGATGTCTCCAAGTAATGTAGGCACTGGATTGCGAGTCAGAAATATGTTGATGGCGTGTACGTCTATGAACTAGTCTGGATTAGGGAACAACACTAAGCCATAGATCAATAGGGCTAGGATCTCCTCAAAAGCATCATAACTCATAGCCTTTAATAACACTTGAGCTTTCTCAATCAATACCTTAGCAATAATACCCTTAACTCCGCTTCTCATTTCTAGGACAATGTCTGATTTCTTCAAATGTAGGGCTGCAACAATGGCTTCAGGTTTAAGCTCTTTTTCCAAGCCTGTGAAGGGTCTCTGATTCAGGATAGGTATACCCAATAGTTTGGAGAACTCTTCCATTGTAGGAACCAGCTGATAGTCGGGGAATGTGAAGCAATGATGTTTAGGATCAAAGAACTGAAACAGAACACTCATCATGTCTTCATAGAACCCTAAAGTGACTAGATCCAGTAGGTGACCATGTCTATTGATGAATTGAGAGTTTTCAGAAACTTGAGAGACCAATTCCTTAAGCTTAGGAGGTATCCCTACAAAGTTGATCCGGATAGTATTCCTACGAGCAGAGGCCATGACCTGCAACAAAGAACAAAGATACATCCTTTGGTCCTTGAAATGGTTAGTGAAAATGCTATGCTTATGATGCATGATGATGCTATGATGTTATGCTCAATCACAAACATGTGGCACACACAAACAAGTCACACAATAGCCCTAGGTTTGAAGGCTTGCATGAGGTTTAAAGGTAAGTACCCTCCCCTGAAGTTTAGTTGGTTCATCCTGTCCTACAAAAGTAACCGGGTTCTAAGGGATCTCAATATCATTGATCCTTCCCAAGGGTGGTTGTTCAGTAGGCAACTTACTTGCCAACTAAAACTCTCCAAGTTTAGGATCTCAATGAGCGTAGTATCGAGTATCAACCAACTTCAGTCTTCACCATAGCCGATTATCTCACTACTTTCTAAAGGCCAAGATGGGATGACTAAGGTTATAAAAGTCAGTTAGTGTATTGACAACATATGGCAGCCTCATATTATCCTCAACTTTACTTAAGGAACATAAGCACCAACCAAGAAGTCACACTAACAATGGCCACCAGATCAACCATATCGGTATATGCCGTACAGTTTCCTTGGTTTATTTCCATTTACCTAGGGTACACTAGATCCGGGTTAGGATCTTTCGCACATAAAGCCCAACAAGTAATATAAAGCAAACAAAGCAAACAATTTAAATGATCTAATTCCTAAGGGTACCCCTCTTTAATACTTTTCCCAGCAGAGTCGCCAGTTCTGCAATACGGTGGGAGAACTGACTTTGTATAAATGTTGCGGATAGCAAGAGTCGCCACCGACTTTTATTTTATCCAAAAGGAAAGGACATAAAAGAACAGGAAAGACCTTTAAAAGATTTTGAGTTCAGGGGGTAGGTTATACAAAGGGAAGGTGTTAGCACCCTTTATATCCATGGTTATCCATGGGCTCTTAGTTACTTAGCTCACTTTGTTTGTTTGCAAGAGTGTAGTGTGTGATAAAAAACTTTCTAAGTACTTTATAATGATCCTCGTATGGATGTATACAAAGCCTTTTTTTGAAAATTTGTTTGAAAAGTGTGGTATGAAGAGTATTTGAAAGGTGAGCAAGTAATTAAGAGAAACCTACCCTATATTAAGTCTTTACTGTTCTTATGTTCTTTCATTGGTAAGACTATCCCTATTATTAAGGAATAGGTAGTCATTACCTTGGATGTTAAGAGACATATGTAGGAACATCTGGATATAGGCAACTGAAAGGTGTCTTTAGCAATTCGTAGGGACTTATCATCTTTTATTCGAAGGGACAAGATCATTTATCGTAGGCAACCTCGAAGGGACTTGATCTTATGGAATGAAGGGACTTGATGATATTTGTGAAGGGACTTTGCTTAAGACACCTTACTTGACCTTTTGAAATAGGCAACATGAGAGGTAACCCTAGAAAGTGCAAGATGGCGATCAAAGATCGACTTACGTGTGTGCATGTTCATATTCAAATATTTATCTTATTTAAGTTAATTATTCTAAGTTAATTTTAATTACAAGTATCTTATTCACACCCTAGAATTACTAACCACGCAGTAAATACATTCATAATAAAAATAAAGCAAAAAATATAAACCTAAACTATTACAAAGCTTCGGGACAATTACAATATAATCGAGAAATATAATAAAGATAAATAAGCAATAATATCAATAATAATAAGAAATAAGAATAAAGGTTAGAAAAATAAAAATAAAAGAAATAAGAAATTAGCAAAAACAAATTAATATTAGAAAAGATTTTTTTAATATTTAATTAAGAAAAGAGGTTTTAATAATAATAAACAAATAATAATTCATTCACATATTTAAAATGATTAATGATTAATTATAGTTTATAAAAAATTAGGTTAAATTTTAAAGTTAGGAAAAATTAGGGTTAGGGTTAGGGTTATGAAAATTAGGATTTTTGATTATTAATTTAAACCTAATTAATTTATTGACAAATATATACAATAATAATAATAAATATAAATACATTATACAATAAATATAAACAATTTGATTCAAGAAAATAAATTTTGAATTTTTAAAACATGAATTTTTTTATAGAAGAAAATATTATAAAACATTTGTTTAGAAATTTATTTTTAAGAGATTAAATGATTTAAGTAAATATAAATAAATAAATAAAAACACAAAAAAAATTGAGAAAAAGAACATACCTGGGGCTTGGATTCGAACCCAGGCCCTAGGCTTCAATCCTTTAGTCCAACAACGTTACCACCAGGCCAAGCGTGTCTTGGTGTTTACAATATGCATTGCAATCCTTTTATTATAAGCCTGTACAAATCACATAAAAAGCAAAAAAACAAAATGGCCTGGGGGGGAATCGAACCTAGGACCATCTCATTCACACACAAACACACAAACCAGCTGAGCCACATGGGGCGCGTTCAATATATATTCAATAATAAAACATTTTATATTAAAACAAGTTTTTGAATCTGAATTTTGGCGCCACTCAGACTTCATCTTCTTCCTTGGCTGCTGCGAAAATACCTGCGAAATTACATACAAGATTTCCTGCGAATTTTCCTGCACACGAAAACCTACAAAATTCATAACATCTTACATACATATGATTTTGCCAAATTGATCATGCCAACATGATCAATACAGTTCACTTAACTTATTTATGTTATTAGAATGTATTTATATTAGCCGAATCAAGAAACCCTAATTTAAAGCTTGAAACCCTAACATGGCATTCTAATGTTTAGTCACGGTTTCTTCAATTTTCTTGCCTAGAAATCATCTAAACATGATAACAAATAAAGTTAGAAGCACAAAAACAATTGATAATGGATAAATTAATGGAATCGAAAATCAAAACAAGAAGAAGAACATGCGTTCGGTTTCCATTATTCATGAGGTTATGGATGCTTATGATGGTGCAAATAGTATCAAGAGAGTCCAAGGATCATGTCCATGTCCTTAGAATACCTTTAATTGCCCTGTAAATATGAAACCGAAAATTGAAATTTTAAGGAAAATTTTGATTGCGAAAAGTGTTCTTGGAGGCTGCTAAAATCGTCCCTCTTGCTTGTGATCACTTGTATACATATAATGGAAGCAAATTAGGTCAGAAAGTTGTGGGTTTATGAGCTTTTTAGAGATTACTTGATCATGAAGATTCACCTTGCTATTTTGGTCAAAAAATCACACAAATCCTTTCCCCTTTAGTTGAGCTCGAATTTGAATCTCCCAATCAGCTTTAAATCATGTTTATGAGTTTCTAGAATGAGAATCATATCAAATATTGAGCTTTTCATATTTTATTTTGATTTAAAATGATTTTTAATGTATAAAATCAAAATAAATAAAATAAAATAAATAAAAATCTGAATAAATGATATTTGATTCGTGCGTGATGTCATGGTAGTGATTGGGTCATAAAAATGCAAGCCCAAGTGGAAAAAATTGGTTCTAAGACCCCATTTGTTCAATAAACCTCTCAAAAATTTCCCAACTTTGCAAAGACACAAATCCCTCAATTTTAAGTCTATGAAGGTGTTCTTTGATATTTTGGAAAGATTAAAGAGTCTTCTAACAAACCTCTTTGGTCTCATGTCCATATCTTTTACCATTTTCAAGTTATGCCCTTTGGAAGATGTTGACTTTTTGTTGACTTTTAAAATGACCTATAATGTCTTAGCCCATACCTTCCAAATGAAGCATTTTTGGGCTTGGCTTGTGAGACACAAAGTTGTAGAGAATTCAATTTCCTTCAAAATGAGCTTTGGATGGAAAATTCTTGATGAAGTATGTGAAAGTTATGGCTGGTCAAAGTTCAGTTGACTTTTCCTATGAAAACCTTGATTTAGAAACTCCTGATTCTTGATGATCTGAAATCTCCTTGATGAATCATGATCAACCCTTGATCAAATGATGAATTTTACTTCATAAACTTGATGTTGGAAAAAAAATCATGAAATTTGACTTTGGTTTGACCACAGTTGACCTCAATTTGTCTTTTTGACTGCTTTTAGCCTATCTGATCATCTGACTGAGCAAACCTTTTGGGAGAGCCTTGAAACTTGACATAGGGATTCTTTAAGACATATAGGATGTTATGAAGCTCACTTGAGGCCTTGGAAATCCATTTATCCTGATGAAATCCAAAACCCTAGTTTAAGGTGCATTGCTTAGGAGAAGGCTTTGTCTGAGGGAATTTCCAAACTTTCTGACTAATTGTGAACCTTGTGAAACTCTTGGGACACCTTAGTACACAATGTCTTGTCTAGGTGAGGGCAAATTTTGGGGTGCAACACTTTTGATTGTTGTATTTTGACCCACCACGGGCATGTATTGTAAACAAACTATGTATTTTCATCATTTGTAATATATCCGTTTGTTTTATTTTGGTGGGCTTTATCTCTCAACATCATCAGCATTTCCTCGAGGTCTGGAAAGGTCAAAACCAAAGAACCAAACCGGATACCCTTGGAAGACAAATAAGCATATTGCATTGCATACTAACACTTTCTTTGTTTTGTAGGTTTTTGTTTTATTTGATGTTTCTCACTTTGTTATGGTTTCAGGAAACATTGCTCGCCGAAGAGTGTTCCCTGTCAACCGAACACACCGATACCCAACGCGAAACAACCTTCCGGGCATTCAGATGGATCAGGTACAGCAAGACCTGAATGAAGTAAGGACCCAAATGACGAACGAAAGGGTTGAGATGAGAAACCAAATGACCCAGTTTATGGCTGTGATGACTGGCTTAGCTCAGAGCCAGGAAAGGCTGAGAGAGCTGGTGGAAAGGCAGACTCCTGAAGAACCCCACCCTGGTACTAGCGCGTGTTTGTAGGGTCCAGATTGATTCACTTAAAACCCTAAATCTGATTAATTAGATTAATTATGTTTAATAATTTAATTTTTCCAGATTGCATCTTGACCCCTCATCTGCGCGCGCAGTCAACTAGGATTTGAACCTGGACCATTGGATCAGATTACTTCCATTTTATTTCATTTTATTTTTCATTTTATTCCATTTTCTTTCCATAATTATTTAAAATAGCAAAAGACTTTAAAAAAATCTCATTTCTTACATTTCTGTTTCAAATATTTTTCTTAACCTAAAAACATTTTTTATTTTAATTTTTTCATTAAAAAAGTATTTTTAAAATATTTAAATGTTTTATTTAATTAATTAATTGATTTTAATTATTTAAATATGCATTTAGGTTTCTAAAAATCACCAAAAAATTCACGAAGCATTCCAATACATTTAGAAACATTTCCAAACTCACCATACAATTTTTGTTTTAGGTTTGATCACATTTTCACAATTTTCTTTGAATTAGGGTTCTTAAATTTCACATTTTTTAACCCTAACTTGAAAATTTCATTTCTGCCTAACCATGATGAGTTTGAACTTGATTCGTTTTGCATTGTTTCACATATTGCATATAGTTTCTAGGTTATTTATCTCATATTTTTATCTTGCATTTTCAATTTGATTTTCATTTTTCCTTAAGAATCACCCAAAAACTCTAGCTAACTTAAGAAATCCATAACTTTGCCTTGGGTTAGCTTTTGACTTTCTCCTTTGGGGTGTGATCTTGTATGTAATTAGGGTTTGTTTAAGTTCAATTTCAAAATTTTGTCTTGATGTATGCTTCTGTTTTGGTCATATGCATCTCATGTTGCCTTAAAACCCTAATTTCTCATGTTCATTTGCATTCACCGTTGCATATCATCATCATATGAACTTGCCATGCCATTCCATTATTTTGTATGTCATCTTAGACACCTTAGGATATGTTTTAAACCTTTCTTGATCATTGTTGTATCATTTTGGTATGCTTTGCATCCATTACATTTCATGAACATCCATGTGTTTTCATGCTTCTAAACATGCTTCCATTGCATCTCATCCTTGTATGATCATTCATATGCATCTTGTATGACTTTTCATCATCTCATAACACATTTGCATCATGTTTACACTTCTGGTTTTGGTCTTTGCATCCTTATTAATCTCATTTCTTTGTGCTTTATGTCTTATGCATCTTGTACTAACATTTTAGGAACTTTTGGTAAGTTATTTGGGAGGTGGATTTGCTTTCACCTCCCACATCTTCTATTCTTTGC
Source organism: Lathyrus aphaca (assembly GCA_963966055.1). NCBI lineage: Eukaryota > Viridiplantae > Streptophyta > Magnoliopsida > Fabales > Fabaceae > Lathyrus > Lathyrus aphaca. The sequence goes on from OZ014522.1 coordinate 303,887,027, forward strand.
ATTTTCATCCTTTAGTTGTATTTGAAGTGAATCTAATTCACTTGTGCCCTCTCATTCTTTATTTCTTCCTTGTAAGTTACTTATCTTCTTCATGAAGTAAGTAATTTATTCTTTCTCTCCTTCTCTTTTCATCTGCTTCTTCTTCCTCGGTGGCCTTGAAGATCTTTTCTCTTAAGCCTCACAAACCATATGATATCCAAGCATGATAAATTTTAGGGTTGTATATAGTTCCCCCCTAACTTTTTACCTTTGAGTCTCCTTGAGTCTCTCTTCGCATCTCAACAATCAGAGGCTAAACTCTTAAAGCTTTAGGACTTTGAATTAGGGTTATGCATGCATCCTTATCTTAGGATGGAGTGTATAACTTTAATCCTTAGTGTTAAACCTTTAATTTGTTTACACCTCTTAATCAAAACACATTAATAATCACTAAGACTTTATCTTGTAACTTGGGCCTTACATTAGGGTTCTATCTCTTCCATATGGTTAAGAGGGACTAACCCTAGTGTTTAATGGATAAGTCCCCCTCAAGTTGTCTTACAAACTTAAAATCCACTTTCTTAATCTCATACTTTAATTAAAATCCATTTAATAAAGGCTTGTTATATAATGAATTTAATACCTAACAATGGATTAAGTTGAGGTATCTTCCTCAGCTTAATTGTTCTCATCTATTATCCTTCTCTTAGGACGGTGTAATGAGTTCACTAGTATGTGATTAGAGATTAAATTCATTACTTAACACTAAACAAAAACCCAAAAACATCTTAATAATTATAAAATTAGGTTAATGATCTTAATCCTATATAATCATGGTAACTAAGTTGAGATCTTCATCTCATGCTTAAGTAGGCTCATTATCCCTAATCAGGGAGGATATAATGAGTTTACAAACCCTTGATTTAGGCTTAAGCTCATTATCCTATGCAAAACACCGAAAACAATAAAAAAACTGAAAACACAAAAACAAACAATAATCATCTCCTTCGGGATTCTTTTCTCATCACACTTATTCACAAACGAGAACTTGCTTCTTCCGTCTAATGCAAGACAGTTAGCACTCGAGCCAAACGAGTCATACACTTGAGCATAGACAAGTAAGCAATTCATAGTCAATTTATTTTCAGTCTCTTTGAGTCGAACTACGGTGTTCTGACTTCCTCATTGCACGAGAGGATACTGTCGCTCCCACCAAATGACACCTGGTTAGAAGGGGTACAGACGCGAACGGTAGGCGAAAGGGAAGGAATGAAAAGAGTCGCCAGCTAGGCATTTTTATCCCCAAGGAAAGGTAATGCTGCATAGACCTAGAAAGATATGGATAGGACGGTCACGAACCAGAGAAACTGAGAAAGGGGGTTGGTTACAACATGGGAAGGTATTAGCACCCAGATTTTCCGCCGTACTCGACGGGATCCACGCTTGAAAGTTTGTGTTTAAAGGGGTAGTGTCTGTGCTATCTGTGTGCAAAAGCTGGAAAATAATGCAAGTGTCAGTGCAAAAGAAGTGTGATGTGAGATAAAAGGGTGTCAGTGTAAGAAAAGAATATGAAGCTCAAGATCATGAGGCTTAAAGAATAATGCTGGAAGGAGGGGGAATATATAGAGACTTTTGTTCGATAACTGTTAAGTTATGCCTACGTATCCTCTCGTGCAATGAGGAAGTCAGAACACCGTAGTTCGACTCAAAGAGACTTGAAAGAAAAATTGACTTGTAAACTGCTTACTTGTCTATGCTCAAGTGTATGACCTGTCTGGCTCAGGTGCAAACTGTCTTGCATTAGACGGAAGAAGCAAGTTCTCGTTTATGAGTGAAGATGATGAGAAAAGAATCCCGAAGGAGACGATTATTGTTTGTTTTTGATGTTTTCAGTCTTTTATTGCTTTTGGAGTTTGTCATAAGAAAATGAGCTTAATCCTAAACCAAGGATTAGTAAACTCATCTCATCCTCCCTCTAATTAGTGGTAATGAGAATACCTTAAGTATGAAGTAAACACCTCACACTTAATCTCCATGATGTAGGGTTAAGATCATTAACCTACTTGCAATTATTTAGATGTTTTTTGGAGTTTTTGTTTAGTGTTAAGTAATGAGTTTAAGCCATAATCAAGGATTTAATGGACCCATTACACCATCCTAATAGAAGGATAATAGATGAGAACATTTAAGCTGAGAAAGGCTCCTCAACTTAATCCATGATTAGGGATTAACCTCATGACAAAACAAAACCTTTATTAAATGGATTTTAGTTAATGTTAAGATTAAGAAGTGGATTTTAGGGTTTGTAAGACAACTTGAGGGGGACTTGTCCATTAACACTAGGGTTAGTCTTTCTTAACCAATTAAGGAAGAATTAAAACCCTAATGCAAGGCCCAAGTTACAAGCTTGATGTCTTAGTGGTTATTATGTGGATTGATTAAAGGAATTAAACACATTAAGGGTTTAACACTTAGGATTTAAGGTTATACACTCCATCCTAATAGAAGGATGCAGGCATAAGCTTAATCATAAAGCCTTAAAACCTTTAGGGTTTAGTCCTTGATTAATAGATGAGAAGAGAAGACACAAAGATGACACAGAGGTAAAACCAAATGGGGGACTAATCAACCCTAATTGTTATCATGCTTGGGTATTCCTAGGGTTAATGAGACTTGCAAGAAGATCTTCAAGAGGAAGGCCACCAAGAAAGAAGCAGATGAAAGGAGGAAGAAGCAGAAGAAGCAAGTCAACTTACTTCACTTAAGAAGATAAGTTGCTTGAAGAAAGAAAGTGAGAGGGAGACATGAATGAGCAAGCTCACTCTAATACACAAGTAAAATGCAGAAATGATGCATAAGAGAGATGAGAAGAGATTATGAGAAGTGAAGGCAAATTCACTTCTCAATGACTTACCACCTGAAAAGTTAGTAACAAGAAATGAAATGACATGAAAATGAGATGAAATGCAATGATGCACACCAAATTCAGAAGCATAAACATGATTTTAATGATGCTAAGAGATAAAGCAAACACAAATCAAGGGTTGTGGATGATCAACCAAGGATGAGGATGCAAATGAGGCATGTTTTGAACCATGAAAGTTCATGAAAGTTTATGAAGTGGAATGAATGCATAACATGGCAAATGAAAGATGCGATGATCAAACATGATTCTAATGTGTCCTAAGATGCCTCATATGTCATGTTGATGCACAAAATGTCATGGCAAGTTCATGTATGCAAGCAAATGAGAGATGAATGCAAATGAAGGCAAAAATTAGGGTTTATGCACAAGACACAAAGCAAAATCCAAAATTAGAAGCAAATGACAAGATAAAAAATCGAAAATGGGGTAAAAGGAACCCTAACCCTACATAAGTTCACTGCCCAAAGGAGGGGACCTAACTCTTAACCTAATGGGGGTTATGATTTTCTCAAGTTGGCTAGGGTTTTAAGACACTTCAAAAGGAAAAATGCACATCAAATTGAAAATGAAAGATAAATTCAAACCAATTTTACACTAGAAACTACATGATATGAAGAATGTAATGCAAAAAGAACCAACATCAAACTCTTCATGGTTAGGCAGAATGAATTTATCTAAGTTAGGACAAAAATATTGCCTTTTAAGAACCTTAATTCCAAAGAAAAAAGTCAAGATAGGTCAAGAACCAAAAAGAAATTTGTTTGAAGAGTTTGATAATGTTTCTAAATGTATTAAAATGCAATGTGATTTTTTTGGTGATTTTTAGAAACTTAAATGCTATTTTAATTAATTAATTCTCATTAACTAATTAAAATAAACATTTAAATATTTTTAAAATACGAAAATTATGCAAAAAATAAAATAAAAATTATTTTCAGAATGAGAAAAATATTTTATGCCATGGTGCAAAAAATGAGATTTTTTAGAAATGTTTTACTATTTTAAATAAAATGTGGAAAGAAATGCAATTAAAATGAATTTAAAATGAATAAAAATGAAAGTATTCAGATCCAAAGGCCTAGATTCAAATAAAAAGGGGAGGGAATTGACCAGCGCGTGAAAATGGACGGCCCAAATTCAAACTTCACTAATTATGTCATTAACCCTAATCTGAACCCTAATTATATTCAGGTGATCGGAACAGTGTTTCGGTCATCTTCTCCGGCCAGTCCCCTATGTTATCTCTCTCTCTATATACGCATCCCCAAGCTCTCTAACTCTCCAGAAACAATCCCCACATCAACCCCAACAAGAATCAATCACCAAAAATCATTTATTCATCATCAAATTCGTGAATCAAAGAAAAACGGAAAACATGGCAGAAATTTCAGAAGCTCATGAAATGCTTATTTCTCAACTATTCTCAAAAGTAAAGACATCATGGTGATCAATGAAACATGCAGAATCATTCTATAGCATAAAATAAAGGTTCTGGAAAAATAAATGCCATGGCTACCTGAGCTTGAGCTTTCGAAACAGGGGCTTTCTGGCCAGTTCTTTGCTTCAAACCAGCTCCAATGATCCTCCTTAAGTGTTTGTGATGCTTAGTTGGAGTTTATATGGCCTCAAAATGAAAATGACAGAAGTTCAGTTTGTGAAATGTGAAAATCGTATTTTTGATTGTGAAGGGATTTTGGCAAAGTGAAAGGTGGGAAATGATCAGTGAGGTTTATGGAGTTGAATGGTGAAAGAAATTTGAAGGTTTGATGGTTGAATCAAGAGATTCGAAGGCTTTTGCAAATTTGGGGATTTTGGAGTGTGCTGAGTTCTTGGAGTTTCAGGCTGTGTTGTTATGTGCTTTTGCTTGGTTTTGATCCACATAAAAAAATGTGATAGGTCAGAGAGTGGGTGTTGGCCTATATTGATTGGTATGGGCAAGTTGCCAAAATGTCAAAAGTTTGTGTACTTGAGGTATGGGTCATGGAAGGCCTGGTTGTAAGGGGTGTCTGGCCTCAGCTGAGTTCAAGGAGGGCCATAGAAACAGATTTGGCATGCTGGCACAAGTGGATGGAGAGATTTGGATCATTTTGCAATTTTGTCCAACTTTGGCCCCTTTTAAATTTCTTGAAGTTTAAGGCATGAAACTTGAGAAATCTTTGGGAAATTCTGAGTTTTATGTCATGTATGATGTTTGTGTAATGCCTAGACATCAATTAGAAGTCACAAATTGCCTTGGTACAAGAATTTGCAAGTTTCCCTCTTTGGCACATAAGTGAATTTTTGTGATTTTTCCCAACTTTGACAAGCCATAACTTGAGTTCTAGGATGAATTAGATCAAGTTCTTGTACTTTTTGAAAATGGGAGGATCCAATCTACAACTTCCATGACCAATAATTTTTCATTTGAAGCATTTTTGAATCAAAAAGAGGAGGTTGAAAAACTTTCCCAAAATGGCAAGTTTACATTATAAGTCACTTTCCCAAAATGGCAACTTTGCAAATGGCTTGAAATTATTCAATTTTGTGAACTTATAACTTCTTCTAAGATCAAATAAAGATCATACACATTCAAAATGATGGAGTAGAACCTTTGGTTGGGTGATTGGGGGCCTCAGATGCCCTGATTTTGCACTGACTTGCTCAAGAAGTCATCTTTTGATCAGATGCCTTCCCCTTTGAATTTCTTCATGAAAATTGGTATTCATGACCCTTATGACATATAGAGACCAATAGAAACAAGAATGACCAAAAAAATTTGGATTTATGGCCTCTGAAACCAAAACCCTAATTTTAGGTCATTTGTGCAGTCAAGCTTGGCTCTGCTTCCATGCCTTTCTCAGTTCTTGTGATTTTTGACTTTCTTGATCTTGGGAGGATATGATATGATGCTTGAACATACATGGTCCCTCTTGAGATGATTGGAGACCCTTGGAATGGCTCAGATAGCCCCTTGGATTGCTCAGATCACAAACCCTAGATGCAGATGACTTTGAATCAATGTAATGAAGCAAAAATGCAATATGAGATGCTATGATTGAAACTATGCAAAAGAGAAGAATCACAAGCCATGGTGTGAATTGAGTGAGGGCAAATTTGGGGTGTTTACAGATACGTAGGCATAATTTAACAGTTATCGAACAAAATTCTCTTTGTTATCCCCCTCTTTCATCCTTCTTTTTAAGCCTCAGTTCCTGAGCAATTTACACCTTTTGCACTGACACCTGTACTTCCTTCCCCTAGATTTTGCTCACAGATAGCACATACACCTTCCCCTTTTAAATACAATCAAGTAAGCGTGGATCCCGTCGAGTACGACGGACGATCTGGGTGCTAATACCTTCCCAAGTCGTAACCAACCCCCTTTCTCAGTTTCTTTAGTTCACAACCGTCTTATCCATCTCTTTCCAGGTTTATGCAGCATTACCTTTCCTTTGGGATAAAAATGCCTAGTTGGCGACTCTACCTCACCCTTCTCTTTCACCGACCGTTCACGTCTGCACTGTGGGACTTAATGTCTTTTCTGGGAGCGACAACTTGGCGACTCTGCTGGGGAAATATTTCAACCAGGGCTTCTGGTTCTTTTTGTGGTTTCTCCTAGCACTTGTTTGATTTGTGTTTATGGGGGTGTTATGTGTGCTTTTTGTTTATTGCTTTATTTATTGCTTTCTGTACAGCTTTATTTATTGCTTTCCTTTACTGTTTTATGCGTTTCATATTATTGTCATCATATCATGTGTTGGATTTGTTGGTTTGCCTTAGTGGGAGGGGTATCTCAGTGAGCAAGGTTCCACACCGGGAGCCTGAGTGACACGTAGGATTAGAGTGGCTTAATATTCTTTTCCATTCCATTTCGTTCTGGTGCGGGAATATGAAACACGGCTCAGACATGGGTTTCTTCTTGAGAACTTTGTGCTACAGATTTCCTGTAGTGCTAGGGCTATCTGGGAAGCCTGCTAAGTTTGGATGACCTTTTAGATGACCTTCAACATCTGAGGTGAATTAGAGAAGGTTCATTTATGATTAATGTAAACACTGTACCTCTGGGTTAAAAGTGTTTACACTACTCATAATAGATCCAAGTCTGATGATCCTTGTTCTAGAACAATACCTGTGAGTGGGTTGGGTTGTTTACAGGTTTGCAGGAACCCTTGGCCTCAACATACCCTGTTACTGGATTTTGTTTAAGGTTACACTACTTTGGACTGATCTTATGAAACCCTGGACTTGTGACTCTTTATTTGAGTCCCCCACCTAGTTACTAGTTTTCAGACCTTCATCCAGATTTTTGAACACTTATGCACCCTATCAAAGCAATTGACAAATCCAGCACCTGATCACAAACCCTTGCATATCATTCTGCATACATCATTTTTCATCATTTAACATTTGTCTATTTGTTTTACAGGATATCCACATCATCTTTGGTTTGGTTTTGACTGTTTTTTTGCTCAGCCATCTTCATCAGTTATCTTCATCTGAGATCTTCTTCAGCTGATATCTTCATCAGTTATCTTCACCAGAGATCTTCTTCAGCTGATATCTCCTCCAGTTGTCTTCATCATTTATTTCCTTCAGTTATCTTCATCAGCACCCATTATCAATATGGATTCATCCAGGAAGAGCAACATCACTTACCATTTCTTTGAGCCCTCTCTAGTAGGCATCAGACAGATTCAGACATTTATCACTCCTGATCATGTCCCTTTATTCAAGGAATATTATGGTGGTATTATGGACATGATCATAGACTTGGATGCATCATAGAGGAGCATGATTCACACTTGCCTTCAGTTCTATGATCCTCCTCTCAGATGTTTCATTTTCCCAGACTTTCAGATGGGTCCTTTGTTAGAAGAGTTTCCATGTTGTTAGGTGTCCCTATCAGAAGAGGAATCCCTTTCAACCCTGAGATGACTGCTCCTAGGAATGAAGACATAGCTAAGGCTTTACATTTGGAAACCACCATCATTGATCAGCATATGACCACCAAGGATGGAATCTCAGGCCTCCATTTGGACTTCTTGATCACTCAGGCCACCAGTCATGCTACAGCAGGGAAGTGGGAAACTATTTGTGCCCTTCCGGATCTTAGTGTATATGGAATCATCTTATTTGCAGACTAGCCTAAGTTTGTAAGCAAGAATGCTATCCGTATCTTCCTGCTGAAGAATCCAGTTTCTACCTTGCTAGGGGATTTCTACTACTCAGTGCATCAGATAAATGAAAAACAGAGGGGAAGACTAGTCAGATGTTGTGCACCTCTCTTCTACTGTTGGTTATTGAGACACATGCCGAAGACGAAAGCTTTCTTGAATCCTCATTAGTCAAGGAATTAGGCTAAAAGAATGATTGCTCTCACTTCAGAAGACATTAGGTGGTGTACTCAGAGCACCAAGGGCAGGGACATAATTACAAGATGTGGGCAGTATCCCAATGTACCTCTTATTGGAGTGAAGGATTGCATCAACTACAATCCTTTGCTTTTCAAAAGGAAGCTAGGGTATGCCCTAATACATCCACCAAGAGAACATGATTTAGCAGAGACCTTTTACTATGATGTTCATAATAATCATGCCATCATCTAACAAACAGCATGGGCTTAGGATAACATATAGACAAAAGGGACTGCTATTCTTGGCAAGTGCAACAACATAGCTTCAGCTCAATACATTGATTGGTCTCGCATCAGAGGACATATCACCCGCATGCCATTCACCCTGAAAGATGTGCCAGGGCCATCATCAGTAGAGCCCATAGCTACAGTCGGTTTAGAGGAATTTGATAAGCTGAAAGAGAGGAATACCCAGCTTTCTGAAGCTCTGAAGAAGACCCTTTGGGAAAATAATGATGGTCGTCTAGATATTGAGAGGTTAGAGAAGCTCCGGATCGAGCATATGACCAAGATAGAAAAGAAAGAGGACTTCATCAGAAAATCCTGAGCAGGGGAGTTGGTATTGAAGAATGCTTGCAAAGAAGCTAAGATTCAGAAAGCCAGAGATGAGCATTACCTAGAGGAGAGTCAGGCTAGATGGATCAGGACCACTGAAGCTCGTTTGCAAGAAGATCAGAAGACACATGCTAGGATAGAGTAGCTGGAAGCTAATGAGAAGAAGAGTCAAGAAGCCTTGTTAGCAGCACAAAAAGAAATCTCCGAGTTGAAACTCCGAGCAGGGTTGAAGAGATTAAAGGACCAAGACAAGTACCAGAAGTTGACCAGTGCCATTGCCACCAGGAACCTTCTTATCAGGACCATCACAGAGCATCCAGTTGGACCAGTGATTAATGCTCTCCTAAAGGAAGTCAAGGAGGATGAATTTGGGCTGGATGTTTGATTTCTTTGTACTTGTATTTTATTTTGGTTGTACTTTATTTCTCATGATGATTTTATTGTATTTCTCGACTTAATTGTATTTTAACCCACCACGGGGACTTGTTGTAATCATAAACTATGTATTTTGACCTTTTTGTAATATATGGTTTATGTATTACCTGGATTTTCTCTTGGACTTCATTTCTCTTCAGCATCTTCATTCCCAGAGGTATGGAAGGTCAAAACCAAAGAGCCAAACCGGATACCCTTGGAAGACAAATAAACATACTGCATTGCATGCTAACCTCATTCTCTTTGTTTTTGCAGGTGTTTTTTGTTGTTGTTTTCTCACTTTGCTGTTGTTTCAGGAAACATTGCTCGTAGGAGGGTTTTCCCCATCAACAGAGTTCACCGGTATCCAACCAGAAACAACCTTTCGAGCTTACAGATGGACCAAGTTCAACAAGATCTGACTGACGCGAGAACTCAGATGGCTAATGAGAGAACTGAGATGAGGGCTCCGATGAACCTGTTCATGGCAGTGATAACTGGGTTGGCTCAGAGCCAAGAAATATTAAGAGAGTTAGTTGAGCGGCAAACTCCAGAAGAAAATCATCCAGGTACAGGAGTGTCGCTCCCACCAAATGAAGCCGGGTCAAATGGGGTACAGACGCGAACGGTCGGCGAAAAGAACAATGAGAACACACATGAGTGAACTCACAGGGAATGAATAGAGTCGCCAACTAGGCATTTTTATCCCGGGGGAAAGGTAATGCTGCATAAACCTAGAAATACATGGATAAGACGGTTGCGAACCAGAGAGACTGAGAAAGGGGGTTGGTTACAACCTGGGAAGGTATTAGCACCCAGATTGTCCGTCGTACTCGACGGGATCCACGCTTAAGAGATTTGTGTTTTAAAGGGGTAGTGTCAGTGCAATTTTGTGTATAAAATAGCTGGAAAAGAATGTACAGGTGTCAGTGTGAGAGAAGTGAAGTGTACTGTGTATAGTGTCAGTGTAAGGACAAGGATGAAATGCTCAAGACCATGAGGCTTAAAGAATGATGCTGGAAAGAGGGGGAATATACAGAGACTTTTTTTCGATAACTGTTAAGTTATGCCTACGTATCCTCTCGTGCAATGAGGAAGTTAGAACACCGTAGTTCGACCCAAAGAGACTGAAAGGTGAATTGACTTGTGAACTGCTTACTTGTCTATGCTCAAGTGTAAGACCTGTCTGGCTCAGGTGCAAACTGTCTTGCATTAGACGGAAGAAGCAAGTTCTCGTGCATGAGTGAATGAGATGAGAAAAGAATCCCGGAGGAGACGATTATTGTTTGTTTTTGAGTTTTCAGTCTTTTATTGCTTTTGAAAGTTTGTCATAAGTTAATGAGCTTAAGCCTAAACCAATGGGTTAGTAAACTCATCACATCTTCCCTCTGATTAGGGGTAATGAGAATACCTTAAGTGTGAAGTCAGATTCTCAAACTTAATCACCTTTGATGTAGGATTAAGATCATTAACCTACTTGTGATTAATTAGATGTTTTTGTTGTTTTTGTTTAGTGTTAAGTAATGAGGTTAAGCCATAATCAGGGATTAAACAGACTCATTACACCATCCTAATAGAAGGATAATAGATGAGAATGTTTAAGCTGAGGAAAGCTCCTCAACTTAATCCATGATTAGGGATTAACTTCATGACAGAACAAAGCCTTCATTAAATGGATTTTAATTAATGGTAAGATGATGAAGTGATTTTTAGGGTTTGTAAGACAACTTGAGGGGGACTTGTCCATTAACACTAGGGTTAGTCCTTCTTAACCAAATTGAGGAAGAATTAGAACCCTAATGCAAGGCCCAAGTTACAAGTGTGATGTCTTGATGATTATTATGTGAATTGATTAAAGGAGTTAAACACATTAAGGGTTTAACACTTAGGATTAAAGTTATACACTCCATCCTAATAGAAGGATGCAGGCATAAGCTTAATCACAAAGCCTTAAAACCTTTAGGGTTTAGTCCTTGATTATGAGATGAGAGGAGAAGACTCAAAGAGACACAAAGGTGAAACTAAGTGGGGAGACTAATCAAAACCCTAATCATTGTCATGCTTGGTTGTTCCTAAGGTTTGTGAGGTTAACAAGAGAAATCTTCAATGGAACCACCAGGAAGCAGATGAAAGGAGCAAAGAGAAGCAAAGTAACTTGCTTCATTCAAGAAGACAAGTCACTTGAAGAAAGAAGGTGAGAAGAAGAAGAATGAGCAAGCTCAAACTCAAACACATAACAAAATGCAGCATGGATGCATAAGAGGGGTGAAAAGAAAATGTGGGAAGTGAAGGCAAATCCACCTCCCAAAGTTGCTTACCACCTGAAAAGTTAGTGAGAAAGATGCAATGCAATGCAAGATGGGGTGAAATGGCATGATGTAAATCAAAACCAGAGGCATATATGAGATGATAATGATGTTATGAGATGATGCAAACATGAATCAAGGTATGAGGATGATCATGTGAACCAATGGATGCAGATGAAGCAAGTTAAGAACCAAAATCATACATGAAAAGTTATGAGATGCAAATGACATACAACATGGAAAATACATGATGCAATGATCAAACATGCTCTCAATATGTCTTAAGATGTCTAATGAATCAAAAGAATGCATAAAATGCTATGGCAAGTCAAGGTATGAATGCAAATGCAAGATGAATGCAAATGAAAGCCCAAATTAGGGTTTATGATCAAAGCATCAAACAAAACCAAAATCAGAAGCAAACATCAAGATAAAAAATTGAAAATGCATTCAAAGGATCCCTAAACCTAATCTAACTCACTTCCCAAAGGAGAGGTTCCAACTCTTAACCTAATAAAAGTTATGAATTTCCTAAGTTTTCTAGGGTTTTAGGGTTCCTTAACAAGAAAAATGCCAAACAAATGGAAAATGAAAGATCAAGTCATGACCATTTAATCTCACAAACTACATGCTAAACACAATGCAATGCAAAAAGAATCAAGGTCCAACCCTCAATGGTTAGGCAGAAATGATTTTTGGAAGTTTGGATCAAATTAATGCCTAAAAATGATTTTAATTCCATGAAAAATTCTCAAAATGCATCAAAATCAAAAAGAAATTTGGTTTGAGGGTTGGACAATGTTTCTAAATGTTTTTAAAGGCTTCATGAATTTTTTGGTGATATTTAAATACCTAAAAGCATTTTTAATTAATTAATTCTCATTAATTAATTAAAAATAAACTTTTAAATATTTAAAAATATTTTTAAAATGAAAAAAATAAAAATAAAAATGTTTTTGGTTTCTAAAATTTAATAAAAGCTTGTATAAAAAATTTCAGAATTTTTGAATAAGTTTTACTATTTTAAATAAAATGGATAAAAGAAATGAATTAATATGAAAAATAAAATGAATTTAAAGTTGAAAAAAGAAAAGTAATCAAATCTAATGGTCCAAGTTTAAACTGGCTGCGCGCGCGTTTGACCTGGCGCCATATCCTACGGTCCAAATTCAAATTCCACTAATTAATAATTAAGCCCTAATCCAGTCCTAATGACTTTCAGATGACCGGAACAGTGGTTCCGGTCATCTTCTCTGGCGAGTCAAAAATGCTAAATCACTCTACACGCAATGAAAATGAAAACTAACTATCCAGAACTCATCCCCATTCAAAAACGAATCAAACCCCTCACTCAAACATCATTTATCATTCATAAACAGAGAGAATCGAATCAAACAATTTTTAGGGCAAAAATTTCAGACACAGCATACATCCTGGTTTCTCAACCATTTTCAAAAGTAAGCACATATTCATGATCAGGGGAATGTATAGAAGCTATTTAGAACTTAAAATCATGCTTCTGGAAAAAAAGTTCATGAAGCTACCTGAGTTTGAAGCTTTTCAGTTTGCAACTTTCTGACCTCTTCTCTTTGTGCAATCCACTCCTTTTAGGCCCCTGATGAAGTCTTGATGCTTAGAAGGAGTTTGTGATGGCTGGTTTGAGAGTTTGCAGCAGTTCTGTTCAAGCTCAGGTGAGGATCGTGTTTGTGATTCTTTGAGTTTCAGGCTGTTTTGAAGGGTGCTTTGTGTTCAGTGAAGCATGGTGAGATGGTTTATGAAGTTTGTTTGTGTGTTTGTGGCCTGTGGAATGAGTTTCGAATGCTTTTGCAAGTGAGGGTGAAAATGTGAATGTTGTTGTGTGGCTGGTTTCAGGCTTGCTTGTGCTTATGTTTGGCTTGCATTTGATTTGTATAAAGAAATGTGATTGGTCAGAAGAAGTGACATGTGCTTTTGTGATAGGTATGGGTGCTTTTGCAAAATGTCAACTTTTGTGTAAGAGAAGCATGGGTCAATTGCTAGCCTAGTACAAGGAGGGTGTGCTGCGCAGCATGATGAGGGAAAAGGGATAGGATGGTTCAGCAAACTAGGCAGCAAGTGGATGAGAAGCCATCATGGGTTTTGCAACTTGCCTTGCCTTTGGTTCTTATGAAAGAAACTTGATCCATGGGCCATAAAACATGTGATTCCTTGGGTGCATTCTGAACTTTTGATGTTGTGTGATCATGTTGTGTGGATTAGAAGCCCATTTGATGACTTAATTGGCCTTGAGAAATGAATTTGCAACTTTGCCTCTTTGGTGCATGACTTGAAATTTAGTGATTTTTGCCAACTTTGACAAGCCATAACTTTTGATCAGAAATGAATTAGCTCATGTTCTTATACTTTTTGAAAAGGGAAAGATCTATTCTACAACTTTCATGACCAAAGGTTTTTCATTTGAAGCATTTTTGGATCAAAAAGTAAGGGTTGAAAAAGTTGCCTAAAATGGCATTTTCATTAAAAGTCAAACTTCCCAAAAAGTCAACTTTGCAAAAGACTTGAAATTATTCAATTTTGTGAACTTACAACTTCTTCTATGATCAAATAAAGATCATACACAATCAAAATGATGAAGAACAACCTTTGGTTGGGTCATTGGGGGCCTCAGATGCCCTGATTTTGCACTGACTTGTTCAGAAAGTCAACCTTTGATCAGATGACTTCCCCAAGGAATTTCTTCATGAAAATTGATATGCATACTCCCTATACCATATAGATACCAATAGAAACAAGAATGACCAAAAAATTTGGAGTTATGGCCTTTGAAACCAAAACCCTAATTTTAGGTCATCTGGGCAGTTAAACCTGGCTCTGCCTCCACACCATTTCCAGTTCTTGTGATTCTTTGACATTCTTGACTTTGAGAGGATATAATATGATACTTGAACACACATAGACCCCTTTGAAGTGATTTATGACCTTTGGAGTGGCTCAAGAAGCTCTTGGATTGCTCAGATCACAAACCCTAGATGCAGATGACTTTGAACCAATGCAATGAATAAAAAATGGGATATGAGATGGTATGATTGAGTTTATGCATATGAAATGATCACAAGCCATGGTGTGAATGGGTGAGGGCAAATTTGGGGTGTTTACAGCTGCCCCTATTCAAACATGAGTTAGCTGTGCAGGATGTAAGCAACGGCTTAACAGGCGAACAAGATAACTTGTGGTTGAATACCAAAGACAGTCCAAAATTTGCACTCACAGAATGAAGAAGAAAAGGGATATAGATTGCAAAAGAAAATAAAGTATGTTATAAAGTGTGGGCGATGGAGGACGACCATCGAGCAGAGGACGACTGCTGGGTAAAGAGCAATGAAGGGGACGGCCGACATGCTGGGGATAAAAAGAATTATAATGGGGACGGCCATCAAATAAAGCTTGTGAAATTCTCTGGGGGTTAATGAAACATGACGGGGACGGCCATCAAGTTCACAAAGTAATGTAACCAACGATGGGGACGGCCATCGGGCTAAACTGATGAAGGACGATCATCAGGAAAGGGAAAAGGGACCACGACGGGGACGGCCATCGGGTTAAAGAATAAATGCAATAAACAAATGATGAGGTACGGTCATCAAAGGTGAAGGACGATCACCTAGCAGGGGACGGCTGCTCTGTTGGGTATAAGATGAGGGACGGTCATCTAAGGCGGAGGACGACCACCTGGCAGGGTACGGCTGCCGAAAATATCGCGACATAGGACGAATGCCGGATAAAAGGTCCACGATGGGGACGGCCATCGGATGAGCATGATGGAGGACGACCATCAAGAGGTGGAGGACGACCACCTAGCAGGGGACGACTGCTCTCAAGGTTTGTCTTGACATAGGACGAATGTCAGACAACCAAAATCATCAATGGGGACGGCCATTGGATAAAATGATGAAGGACGATCATCAAGAGGTGGAGGACGACCACCTAGCAGGGGACGGCTGCTAAATATCACGACATAGGACGAACGTCGGATAGAAAATCAACGATGGGGACGGCCATCGGATGAGCATGATGGAGGACGACCATCAAGAGGTGGAGGACGACCACCTAGCAGGGGACGGCTGCTCTCAAGGTTTATCATGACACAGGACGAATGTCATATAAAAAAGAAAGTTTGCTTTGGTAGCGATCACTGGGGAATAGTAAACACGGACGAGTGTTTATATCCAAGAAACAAAAGGTATAAGTGTTTAGATGCTGTGTATAGATTAAAGATGCGGACGAGCATCCTTAAGACTACGATACAGACGAGTATCGGGTAGGAACAAATATTGACACGTGTTCAGATGATGATACGGACGAGTATCAACTGGTTAACAGAGAACACGGACGAGTGTTGAATCTGAAGAGACTCTTCTGGGGCATAGTAGATACAGACGAGTATCCATATTCAAGAAAACAAGAGTGTCTGACACCGTGTATGGATTAAAAATGTGGACGAGCATCCTTAAGACTATGATACGGACGAGTATCAGGTAGAAACAAACGCTTGACGCGTGTTCTGAGATGATGGTACGGACGAGCACCAACTGGTTAACAAAGAACACGGACGAGTGTCGAATCTGCGGGGATATACATGGTGCGTACAAGATACGGACGAGTACCTGTATAAGTGCGAGTGGTGTATAGATGAGTATTTAACTGTTGGGGAGAGTGACACGGACGAGTGTCGAAAGGAGAAAAGTATAGTATAAACAAGTATCTGATATACAAAGCGTTCGGTTACTGTGCTGGGAGAATGACACGAATGAATGTTAATGAAATTATATAAGTACATGTGAGTGCAAAGAGGATGTCTTTGGCTTTCTGCTGGGGGTATGACACAGACAGGTGTCAAAAAGTATCTGTAATACGAGTGGTACTGTTTGCACAGAGTGTTCAGGCGACTTTACTGGGGAGTATTGACACGGACGGGTGCCAAAGAGAGTATATACTGGTGTTTGTGAATGTGAGGCAACTGCTTTTGCTGGGGAATCTGGGGAGTGTTTTGTATACTGTTGATGAGTGGACATTACTCACAAGTGTTTGATTCAAAACATGGCTTATGATTATGCTATATGTTTGATTTTTGCCGTAATGCTCCGTACTAGACGGAATGCTACGCTTTGTGAGTGAATATGATGCGAATGCTATGATTTATGCAAAGATACCAAACCGGGATTTGGATCCCGTTGCCACGAAGATCTCTGGTTGAACTGCTTGAAATGGACATCCCAGCTGGGGATGAGATCATTGGTAGATCTGACAAGATGCGTCTGCTTGGAGGAATAGGTCACTGATAGACCCATTCTTGATAATGAGGAACCCAGCTGGGGTTTGTAGAAGCTTTCGTCACTGTGTTGTGATTCCTTCGCGCGTTGCTCTTCTGGACAAAGGCTGAAACTCTGTGGGGAGATGGTTCCCCGACTTTTGTATTTGGCTGAGGATGAAATGGCAACTCGGCTGGGGAGAAAGAGGGATCACTGAAAGATCTCCCTAGAGATTCTGTTGAGGAGGGTTCTTGACTCAGCCGGGGATATGGGCGCCTTCTGGTACTGCCCTGTTGGAGAAGTGATGCCTGGCAACTCTGATGGGGAGAAGTAACAAGTGGCAACTCGGCTGGGGAGAGAACACTTCAAGTGTTAAGACTGAGCGAGCACTGATTTGCCAGCTTGCTGAGATGAAGCTTACATGCCCCAAGTTGCGTTCGGATACCTGCAATCCTGCAAAGATATAGAAGCGCACAAGTAATCCCGAGGTATCCTTTACTGGATTCCGTCGTAGGAGTTTAGACACTTCTGAGAGTAAGTATATTTCCTGCAAGCACGTGACTTTTATTACATATATTTTTTTGAAGATAAGCATTTGTATTTATGCAATCAGTTTTTTCTTTAAGATATCAGACATTTTTGCAAATAAAATGTACAAGAAGAAACATGACTGGAAATCTGATTTTATTAATTCATGTGCCCTGAATTGGCAAGATACAGTCAAAGAAACATATCCCCTGAAATGAGGAGATTGTTACAAATTGAGAAACAAAATGCTGACAATGTTGACGACGCCTTAAGGAGCTTCCTCTTTTGCTATGACTCGTATGACATTTGACGTTCTTCTCGTCTTGCTTTCTGAAAAAGGCTGATTCTGAAAAGAAGCTTGATCCTTTTGAAGCTTACCAAGTTGTAAACGATACAGACGAATTCAGAATGTAGTTGTTCGCTTATTCCCTTATTTTGCCTGGATCGCCCTTTCGGGTTTTCAATCCATCGGGATACCCATTTTTGCCCGAGTTGTCCAATGCGGCTTTTCAACTCAGCGGGTGTACATTTTTGTGTTTATTTCCCTTATTTTTGCCCGAGTCTTTTATTCTGTTTCTGACTCGCCGGGATGCCCTATTTTTGCCTGGACTTACATTCTGTTTTTATGTCCAGCGGGTCATTTTTATGCGAAGTATTTTTTAACTGCATCTGAATTCACAGGGGACGGGAAGTCTTCACCATCCATGGTGCTGAGCATCAGTGCTCCACCAGAAAAAACTTTCTTTACTACAAATGGTCCTTCATAATTCGGAGTCCACTTGCCCCTGTGGTCTGTATGAGGAGGGAGGATTCTTTTCAGCACAAGATCTCCTACTTGGTACTCTCGGTGCCTGACTTTCTGATCGAAGGCCCTCTTCATTCTTTTCTGATACAACTGCCCATGACAGATTGCAGCCAATCTTTTCTCTTCAATCAGACTCAGTTGTTCGTATCGGGACCGGACCCATTCTGCTTCGTTCAACTTAACATCCATCAACACCCGTAGGGAGGGTAATTCAACTTCAACAGGTAGGACTGCTTCCATACCATATACAAGCTGATACGGTGTTGCCCTAGTGGACGTTCTGATTGACGTGCGGTACCCATGCAAGGCAAATGGTAGCATCTCATGCCAGTCTTTATAAGTGACTACCATCTTCTGCACAATCTTCTTGATATTCTTATTTGCTGCCTCAACAACGCCGTTCATCTTTGGCCTGTAAGGAGAAGAATTGTGATGTTGAATTTTGAAGTCCCGGCACAACTCTGCCATTATTTTGTTGTTCAGGTTGGAACCATTATCAGTAATGATCCGCTCGGGAACTCCGTACCGACAGATGATATCTCTCTTCAGGAATCGGGCTACCACTTGTCTTGTAACATTTGCATATGAAGCTGCTTCGACCCATTTGGTGAAATAGTCAATGGCAACCAGGATGAATCTGTGGCCATTCGAAGCAGTTGGCTCAATCTTACCAATCATATCGATGCCCCACATAGCAAAGGGCCAGGGTGAAGACATCACATTCAAAGGATTGGGAGGCACATGCACCTTATCCGCATAAATCTGGCATTTATGGCATTTTCTGGCGTAGGCACAACAGTCAGCATCCATTGTGATCCAGTAATAACCTGATCTTAGCAACTTTTTAGCCATGGCATGCCCTCCAGCATGGGTACCAAAGGATCCTTCTTGCACTTCATGCATCAACAAGTCCGCTTCTGTCTTATCAACGCATCTGAGGAGTACCATATCAAAGTTTCTCTTGTACAGGGAACCATCAGTGTTCAGAAAGAAACTTCCAGCAAGCCTTCACAAAGTCTTCTTATCATTGGAAGATGCCCCAGGTGGGTATGTTTGATCCTCCAAGAAACACTTGATGTCATGGAACCAAGGCTTATCATCCTTAACAACATCTGTTGCGAACACATATGCTGGTCTGTCAAGTCTGGACACTAAAATTTGAGGTACGAAGTTGGCAGCTTGAACTTTGATCATAGATGAAATGGTAGCCAGAGCATCTGCAAACTGATTTTCGTCCCGAGGGATATACTCAAGCTTGACTGTTGTAAAGAAAGTCAATAGCCTCCTTGTATAATCCCTGTAAGGTATCAGATGATCCTGGTGGGTGTACCATTTGCCGTTGGTTTGATTGATTACCAGAGCTGAATCTCCGAATACGGTCAATGTCTTGATCCTGAGGTCAATGGCTTCCTCAAGGCCCATAATGCAAGCTTTGTATTCAGCTTCGTTGTTAGTGCAGTTAAAGGTGAGTTTTGCCGAGAAAGGCATGTGAACTCCTTTAGGTGTAATGAGTACTGCACCAACACCACGACCGTTCATATTAACAGCCCCATCAAACATCATAGTCCATTCTTCTTCTGGGTCAGGCCCTTCAGTGTGAACAGGCTCTTCATGATCTTTTGCTTTTATGAACATGATGTCTTCATCAGGGAAGTCAAATCTCATAGGCTGGTAATCATCAATAGGTTGCTCAGCAAGATATTCAGACAATACACTGCCCTTGATGGTTTTCTGAGAAGTGTACTGGATGTCATATTCTGTGAGGATCATTTGCCATCTTGCAACCCGTCCGGTAAGTGCTGGCTTCTCAAATATGTACTTAACTGGGTCCATTTTTGAGATCAACAAAGTAGTGTGGGTCAACATATACTGTCTCAGTCGGCGAGTAGCCCACGCTAAAGCACAGCAAGTTTTCTCGAGCAGTGAATAACGTTGTTCACAGTCGGTAAACTTTTTGCTTAGGTAGTATATTGCATACTCTTTTCGACCAGACTCGTCATGCTGGCCCAACACACACCCCATTGACTCTTCTAAAACTGTCAAGTACATGATCAGAGGTCTTCCTTCAACTGGAGGCATAAGGATTGGAGGCTCTTGTAGGTACTCCTTGATCTTGTCAAAAGCCTTTTGGCAGTCTTTGTTCCACCTGACCGTCTGTTCTTTTCTCAACAATTTGAACAAGGGCTCACAAGTTTCCGTAAGGTGAGATATGAACCTTGAGATGTAGTTCAATCTACCTAGAAACCCTCGAACTTCTTTTTCAGACTTCGGTGCAGGCATTTCTTGAATGGCTTTGACTTTATCAGGGTCAACTTCAATCCCTTTCTCGCTCACAATAAAACCCAGCAGCTTACCTGATCGCACCCCAAATGTGCACTTGTTGGGGTTCAATTTCAGTTGGTACTTCCTCAGACGCTTGAACAGCTCTAGCAGATTTACCAGGTGGTCTTCTTCAGTAAGGGACTTGGCAATCATGTCATCCACATAACATTCTATTTCTTTATGGATCATGTCGTGGAATAATGTCACCATAGCCCGTTGATATGTTGCACCAGCATTCTTCAGTCCAAATGGCATCACCTTGTAACAGAACGTGCCCCAGGGTGTGATGAAGGTTGTCTTCTCCATGTCTTCAGGTGACATTTTAATCTGATTGTATCCTGAAAATCCATCCATGAAGGAGAATACCGAGAACTGAGCCGTATTATCCACCAATACATCAATGTGAGGTAATGGGAAATCATCCTTCGGGCTGGCTCTGTTCAGATCCCGGTAGTCAACACACATCCTCACTTTGCCGTCTTTCTTAGGCACAGGCACAATATTAGCAACCCACGGTGGATAGCTAGTTACAGCAAGGAACCCGGCGTCCCACTGCTTTTGTACCTCTTCTTTGATCTTCATTGCCATGTCCGGGCGAGTACGGCGCAGTTTCTGTTTAACCGGTGGGCATTCTTCTCTTAAAGGCAGCTTGTGCACAACAATGTCGGTGTCCAACCCTGGCATATCTTGATAAGACCAAGCAAACACGTCCACATATTCTTGAAGCAGGTCAATCAGCCGTCTCTTCACTGAGTCTTGTAAGCAGGCCCCGATTTTAACTTCTTTCACGTCTTCATCTGTACCAAGATTAATTGTCTCTACTTCCTCCTGATGAGGAGTGATAACCTTTTCCTCTTGTCTCAACAACCTGGCTAGCTCTTCAGGAAGCTCATACTCTTCTTCAACCCCTTCATCAGCTTGATTGATTGGATTGTCAAAGTCATACGAAGTCATAGTCGTGCTGTTGTCGGTGCAGTCTGGAAGGCACTCTCTGCAAGGGTTCAGTTTGCTCATTTTAGTGATTTGATTTTAATCTTGTTTTAAAAAGGTGGAATTAAATTATCATTTTGAAAACACTGCCATTTATTTTTTTGTACAAAAAGAAAAATGGAAAAAACAGTGAGCGGAAAAAGAAAAAGACTCATTTGCAAAAGATGTCTGATATTTCATTGATTAATCTTGTTGCACAAAAATTACAGATGGCCCGATTACAAAATGAGTCTTATCATCTTGGGCAAGATGCAAGACTTGATGCATGCTATAAAAATACAGGAAATAATAATTACTCTGCAGGAGTAACTCTTATAATTTCCTGGGAAGACCAGTTTGAGATACTGCTCCCCGGGATCTTTGGACATATCCAACTCTCCAGGTTGCGGTCGCTTTCATCCTCGTCTTCCAAATTGTTGACAGCATCAGGGGTGAGCATCCCCCCACTAACAAAGTTGGGCTCCTTAACAGCCTCTGCTTGATCTTGTTGAGTTGGTTTGTAACCCAACCCAAATCTATCCTCTTTCTTCTCCACAGGTAGCAGTTTGCCCCAGCCTTGGGCAGTTCCTTCTTCAACAACCTTCCGGGATTGTTGGTATGATGTCATTGAGGTTCCAGGTACGGCAGATGTTTCATTTATGTTCAAGGCCTCGAACCCTTGACTCATCGTTTCATGGATCTCCCCATCCATCTCAATATATTTGTAGGTAGCCAGGTGGCTAACAAAAATATCCTCCTCTCTACAGATAGTAACGACTTGACCCTCCCACTCGAATTTTAACTTCTGGTGAAGGGTTGAGGTCACGGCGCCAGTGGCGTGAATCCATGGCCTGCCCAATAGACAGTTGTAGGCAGGCTGTATATCCATCACGTAGAAGGTCGTTTTGAAAGTTTGTGGGCCAATCGTTATGGGCAACTCAATTTCTCCCAGAACCGATCTCTTAGAACCGTCAAAGGCTCTCACTACCAGGTTGCTGGGCCGTAATGCCAATCCATCATACTCTAGCTTCACAAGGGCTTTTTTAGGTAAGACATTGAGGGATGATCCTGTGTCTACCAGCACATGGGAAAGAACTGCACCTTTGCATTCCATAGTAATGTGCAAAGCCTTGTTATAATTGCGTCCTTCCGTAGTCAAATCAGTGTTGGTGAACCCTAGTCCATGACTAGCATTAACATTTCCAACCACAGCTTCCAACTGATTGACGGTGATCTCTTCTGGCACATAAGCTGCGTGCAAGACTTTTAGTAGTGCGTTCCGATGAGCTTCGGAGCACATAAGCAATGATAGAATGGAGATCTTTGAAGGCGTCTAGTGAAGTTGGTCCACTATTTTGTAATCACTTTTCTTGATGATTCTCATGAATTCATCAACTTCTTGATCAAAAGGCGTTTTCAAAGCTTCTTTAACAATTTGCTCTTCTTGCACCAGGCTCTTCCCTTTTGTCTTGGCAGCAGCTTCTGCTTCAGCAATGGGTCTTTGAATTTGTGGAGCAAAGAGACGTCCGCTTCGAGTGAAGCCTCCGCATCCTCCCACATTATCTATTTGTGGTGAAGAAGTTGAAGATTCGAGAGTGATTTTCTGTCCTCCGCAGTATAGATCAGAGTCGTAATGCCAGGGGATGGCATTACTGCTTTCATAAGGTACTGGTCCAGGCACTGTGATAGTGACTGGACTGATGGCAGCTGCGGAAGGGACCATGATAGTTTGTGGATCATAGTATATTGTGACTGGTGCTCTGATAGGAGTGGCACTTCGAGAGTTGTAGGCAGAATCATTTTCAGGATCATAATAAATTGTAACCGTTGAGACATTTGCTGCTGAAGTTGTAGGAGACATTGTTGGAAGGATGGGTGTTGTTGTTGTAGGAGATTCTGAATGAAGGGGTGCTGAAGTTGTAGAAGGGATGTTTGCTGATATCTGGTCCGTTGAAATAACAGATGAAGCACTTGTTGATGAGATTGAAGAGTCATTTGGAACAATGGTTGTTGCAGTTGTAGACGATTCTGGAATTGTTGTTAAGGAGATTGGTGGATTGGTAGGTATTGACGTTGTGATTTGAAGCAGGCCACTCTGGATGAGACCATCTATGCCATCTCTCAAGTTATCACAACCATTCACTGAAATGTTGCAATAAGCACACCCTAGCTCACATCCCGGGAATATTTGACATTCAAGGAGTTGAGCTTTAATCTCCACCAAAGGTGTCCGAATCTGACCCACACTGGTTATTAAGTAAGACGGCTTGTCTTCTTCAATAGCATTGATTCTGGGACCTCCGTGGTTTGGCATAGGGTTTTTGTTAACATTTGGTGGTGGTGCAAAGTTCAGAGCTTTAGAGTCTACCAAGTCTTGTACCTTCATGTGCAAGGCTCTGCACTTCTCTGTACTATGGCCAGGTGCATTTGAATGAAAAGCACATTTGGCACTGGCGTCATAATTTCTAGGCAAACTGGCAGGATCTGGAGGTGCCAACGTCCTTAGCTCAACCAGGTTGAGTTTCAGGAGTTGTGGCAGTAATGTGGCATATGGCATAGGGATCAGATCGATCACCCTATTGGCCTGAGAAGGTCTCTGTTGATATGGTCTTTGCCGATTGTTGTTGTTGGTGTTGTTGTAATTTCTCTGAGGAGGATACTGATTCTGTTGCTGATAATTTTGTTGCTGTGGTTGATAAGCTGGTTGTGGATGAACTGGAGCGGGAATGGTGACTGCTGCCACAGACCTATGAACATATTGGGGTCTGCCCCTGCTGGCATGGATAGCATTGGTCTCACCAGTTCTTCTTGGGCCCACAAAAGGCTTCCTTGTGTTGCTGGATGAGCTGGCACCGTTGTCAGAAATCTTGCCCATTTTTAACAGGCTCTCGATTCTTTCCCCGGCTATGACTACATCTGCAAAGCGGGTAGAAGAAAAGGCAGCTAGCCTGTCAATGTATGTCCCCTGGAGGGTGTTCATAAACATGTCTGCCATCTCCCTCTCTGACATAGGTGGCTGGACAGCTGCAGCAAGTTGTCTCCACCTCTGGGCGTACTCGCGGAAGCTTTCCCTGGATGACTGTGACATCCCCATCAGGAGGGTCATGTTGGGTGCCATATCCAAATTATACTGGTATTGTCTAATGAAGGCCTCTGCCAAGTCCTTCCAACATCTGATGGTTGCTCTAGTCAGATGTGAGTACCATTCCCTTGAAGCTCACGTTAAGCTATCCTCAAAATAAAACATCCATAGCTTCTCATCCATGGTATATGCCTTCAGCCTCCCCAGAAAGGATTGCAAGTGGGTCCGTGGGCAGGAAGTCCCATTGTACTTTTCAAAGCACGGTGGTTTGAACTTATGGGGAATCCTGACCCCGTCCACTAAGCCCATGTCCATAACATCAAAACCCAGGGAGTTTTGAGACTCCAAGGACCTTAATTTTTCAGCAATTTCATCCAGCCTTCTGTCATAGGCCTCATCCCCAGCTCCCATCACTGTGAACTGATCTTCCTGGGGGTCTTCTTGCAGTACCCTACCGGTAGTAGCATTTCCTTGTACATTAGCAGGGATGTTGATCTCTGGATGAAGGTGGGGTCCAAATACAGGCGGATTGATATGAGGCTGAACCCTCTCATTGTTGCTTGTCCCAGCAGTCCCTAGATGGGGGTCTTCCTGATTCTGCCTCTCTACCATTGCTCTTAACCTCTCTTGGCTTTGAGCCATATTGTTCATCACCTCCATAAATTGTGTCATCTGAGCCCTCATTTCCAATCTTTCATTGGCCATTTGGTTCCTGACCTCTGTAAGGTCCTGCTGTACCTGGTCCATTTGTATGCCCGGAAGATTGTTACGGGTTAGATATCTGTGTGGACGGTTGAGTGGGAACACCCGTCGGCGAGCAATAGTTCCTGAGTTCACAACAGAGTTAGTAACAAAAACAAAACAAACCTACAAAACAAACAAAGGTTAGCATGCAATGCAGTATGCTTATTTGTTTCCAAGGTATCCTGGCTTGGCACTCGGTTTTGACCTTTCCAGACCCTTGAAGATGCTGTTGATGTTGCTTGAAAGAAACTCAGGTGGAACAAACTGATACATATATTACAAAAAAGCAAATGATACATAGTTTGTTTTTACAATACATGCCCTCTGAGGGGTCAAAATACAACATGAGAAAATAAAAGTACATGAAATGAAAGCAACAACAAGCAAAAGTCAGACACCAAGACCAAACTCATCCTCCTGAACTTCCTTTAGAAGTGCTTCAGTCACAGGATCAGCTGAACGCTCTGTGAGGTTCCTGATAAGGAGATTCCTGGTAGTAACAGCTGCAGTTAGCTTCTTGTGTTGACTCTGGTCCTTTGACCTCTTTACACCAGCTCTAATCTTCAACTCTGAGATCTCCCTCTGGGCTGCTGCCAGGGCTTCCTGTTGCTCCTTTGCACTAGCTTCCAACTGCTCAATCTTATCCTGAGTCCTCTTATCTTCCAGAGTACGAGCTTCGGTGATCCTGACCCACCTAGCTTGACTCTCCTTTAGATACAAATCAATCCTGGCCTTCTGGAACTGGGCTTCCTTGCAGGCATTCTTCAGGATCTGCTCTTCAGCCCTAGACTTCTTGATATAATCCTATGACTTTTTAATCCTAGCCAGATGCTCCACTCTTAGCTTTTCTAACCTTTCAATGTCCAAGCGACCATCACTCCTCTCCCGGAGGGTCTTCTGTAGAGCCTGAGTCAACTTCTCATTTCTCTCTTTCAAATTCTCAAACTCCTCCAAACTGACAGTGACAGGAGGTGGTGCTGAGGATGGTCCAGGCATATCCTCCATGGTGAAGGGCATCCCAGAAAATTGAGCCCTGGCGTGGGACCACTCATAGTACTGTGCTGATGCCACATTGTTGCACTTCCCCAGAATGGTTACTCCTTTAGTCTGAACATTGTCCCAGGCCCAGGCTGCTTGCCTGACAATAGCCAGATTAGGCTTATTCTCACAGTAAAGAGTCTCAGCCAAATCTTGTGCCTTAGGAGTGTGGACCAATGCATAGCCCAGTTGTCTTTTGAATAGCAGAGGGTTGTAGTTGATGCAACCCTTAACTCCTATCAGGGGTACATTGGGAAACTGCCCACAACTGGTAATGATGTCCCTGCCTTTTGTGCTTTGAGTGCACCACCTGATATCAGCTGAGGTCAAAGCAGTGAGTCTTCTAGCCCAGTTCCTCTGCTGATGAGGATTCAAAAATGCATCAGTCTTGGGAAAATGCTTGAGCAACCAGGTATGGAAAAGAGGAGCACAACACCTCACCAATCTTCCTCTCTGCTTTTCATTCCTTTGGTGAACAGAGTAGTAGAAATCCCCCAATAAAGTGGGTACTGGGTTCCTCAGGATGAAAAGACGGATTGCATTCTTGCTAACAAACTTAGGATCATCTGCAAATAAAATGACCCCATATATGCTAAGGGCCAATAAAGCACAGAATGCCTTCCATTCTCCTGAAGAGGCCTTCAAAGTAGCCTGAGATATTAAGAAATCCAGATGTAAACCAGAGACTCCAGCCTTGGTGGTCATATTCTGCCCAATCAGAACTGGCTCCAAATGCAATGCCTTTGCCACTTCTTCATTACTTGGAAAAGCCATCTCAGGGTTGAAGGGGACTCCACCCCTGATAGGTATACCAATCAATGATGAATACTCCTCCAATAAAGGTCCCAACTGAAAATCCTGAAAAGTGAAACACCTCAGAGGGGGATCATAGAACTGTAGGCAAGTATGAATCAGGCTCCTCTGTGAAGGGTCCAAATCCATAACCACATCAAGTATGCCTCCATAGTGTTCTCTAAATAGTGGTATATGGTCTGGAGTAATCAGGGTCTGAATCTTCCTGATGTCAGCTAGCTCA
Source organism: Lathyrus aphaca (assembly GCA_963966055.1). Classification (NCBI taxonomy): domain Eukaryota; kingdom Viridiplantae; phylum Streptophyta; class Magnoliopsida; order Fabales; family Fabaceae; genus Lathyrus; species Lathyrus aphaca. The sequence continues at coordinate 303,914,411 of OZ014522.1, forward strand.
GGCTCAAAGAAATGATAGGAGATGTTACTCTTCTTGGGTGCCATGTTGCTGAAGAAGAGCTGAGACAGATGCTGATGATGACACTGAAGATGGGCCACTGACAGGCTGAGACTGGTGGCTGAAGCAGGTAGCTGATAGCTGAAGTAGATACTGATGAAGATAGGTCTATGCTGATGATGGGGTCAAAACCAAGCCAAAATAAAGTATGGATACCCTGAAAAACAAATAAGCAAATGTTAAAATGATGCAATGATGATGTATGCAAATGATATGCAAGGGTTTGTGACTGAGCTGGATCTGATCAAGTGCTCTGATATAAGTCCAGGTATGTTCAAGAAATCCAGATGGAGGTCCATAAGTCCAGTAACCAAGGTGGGGGACTCAAATAAAGAGTCACATGTCCAGGGTTAAAAATCACAAGAACTGTTCCAACATGGAGTATTCTTAACCAAGTCAAAGTAACAGGGTATGCTGAGGTCAAGGGTACCTGCAAACCTGTAAACAACCCAACCCCCTCACAGGTGGTGTTCTAAAACAAGGATCCTCAGACTTGGATCAGTTATGATAAGTGTAAACACTTCTAACCCGGAGGTACAGTGTTTACAATAACCATAAAAGATCCTCCTCTAATTCACCCTAGTTTCTGAAGGTCAATATAAAAGGTCATCCAGACTTAGCAGGCTTCCCAGATAGCCCTAGCACTACAGGAGATCTGTAGCACAAAGTTCTCAAGAAGAAACCCATATCTGAACCGTGTTTCATATTCCCGCACCAGACCGAAATGGAATAGGAAAGAACATGAACCACTCTAGCCTAGATGTCACTCAGGTCCCAGGTATAGGACCTCAACTCTCAATAGAACACCCACCCATCAAAGCAACAAAACAGATCCAGCCAGCACAGTATGACAGTATGATATATGTAAAGCTATAAAGAAAGCAATAAAACAACTGTACATAAAGCAAAGATAAAACAAATATACAAACACAGATAGCACATAACACCCCAGTAAACACAAATCAATCATGCGCTAGGAGGAACCCACAAAAAGAACCAGAAGCCCTGGTTACAGTATAAGGATCCCCAGCAGAGTCGCCAAGCTGTCGCTCCCACCAAATGAAGCCGGGTCAAATGGGGTACAGACGCGAACGGTCGGCGAAAAGAACAATGAGAACACACAGGAGTGAACTCACAGGGAATGAATAGAGTCGCCAGCTAGGCATTTTTATCCCGGGGGAAAGGTAATGCTGCATAAACCTAGAAAGACATGGATAAGACGGTTGCGAACCAGAGAGACTGAGAAAGGGGGTTGGTTACAACCTGGGAAGGTATTAGCACCCAGATTGTCCGTCGTACTCGACGGGATCCACGCTTAAGAGATTTGTGTTTTAAAGGGGTAGTGTCAGTGCAATTTTGTGTATAAAATAGCTGGAAAAGAATGTACAGGTGTCAGTGTGAGAGAAGTGAAGTGTACTATGTATAGTGTCAGTGTAAGGACAAGGATGAAATGCTCAAGACCATGAGGCTTAAAGAATGATGCTGGAAAGAGGGGGAATATACAGAGACTTTTGTTCGATAACTGTTAAGTTATGCCTACATATCCTCTCGTGCAATGAGGAAGTCAGAACACCGTAGTTCGACCCAAAGAGACTGAAAGGTGAATTGACTTGTGAACTGCTTACTTGTCTATGCTCAAGTGTAAGACCTGTCTGGCTCAGGTGCAAACTGTCTTGCATTAGACGGAAGAAGCAAGTTCTCGTGCATGAGTGAATGAGATGAGAAAAGAATCCCGGAGGAGACGATTATTGTTTGTTTTTGAGTTTTCAGTCTTTTATTGCTTTTGAAAGTTTGTCATAAGTTAATGAGCTTAAACCTAAACCAATGGGTTAGTAAACTCATCACATCTTCCCTCTGATTAGGGGTAATGAGAATACCTTAAGTGTGATGTCAGATTCTCACACTTAATCACCTTTGATGTAGGATTAAGATCATTAACCTACTTGTGATTAATTAGATGTTTTTGTTGTTTTTGTTTAGTGTTAAGTAATGAGGTTAAGCCATAATCAGGGATTAAACAGACTCATTACACCATCCTAATAGAAGGATAATAGATGAGAATGTTTAAGCTGAGGAAAGCTCCTCAACTTAATCCATGATTAGGGATTAACTTCATGACAGAACAAAGCCTTCATTAAATGGATTTTAATTAATGGTAAGATGATGAAGTGATTTTTAGGGTTTGTAAGACAACTTGAGGGGGACTTGTCCATTAACACTAGGGTTAGTCCTTCTTAACCAAATTGAGGAAGAATTAGAACCCTAATGCAAGGCCCAAGTTACAAGTGTGATGTCTTGATGATTATTATGTGAATTGATTAAAGGAGTTAAACACATTAAGGGTTTAACACTTAGGATTAAAGTTATACACTCCATCCTAATAGAAGGATGCAGGCATAAGCTTAATCACAAAGCCTTAAAACCTTTAGGGTTTAGTCCTTGATTATGAGATGAGAGGAGAAGACTCAAAGAGACACAAAGGTGAAACTAAGTGGGGAGACTAATCAAAACCCTAATCATTGTCATGCTTGGTTGTTCCTAAGGTTTGTGAGGTTAGCAAGAGAAATCTTCAATGGAACCACCAGGAAGCAGATGAAAGGAGCAAAGAGAAGCAAAGTAACTTGCTTCATTCAAGAAGACAAGTCACTTGAAGAAAGAAGGTGAGAATAAGAAGAATGAGCAAGCTCAAACTCAAACACATAACAAAATGCAGCATGGATGCATAAGAGGGGTGAAAAGAAAATGTGGGAAGTGAAGGCAAATCCACCTCCCAAAGTTGCTTACCACCTGAAAAGTTAGTGAGAAAGATGCAATGCAATGCAAGATGGGGTGAAATGGCATGATGTAAATCAAAACCAGAGGCATATATGAGATGATAATGATGTTATGAGATGATGCAAACATGAATCAAGGTATGAGGATGATCATGTGAACCAATGGATGCAGATGAAGCAAGTTAAGAACCAAAATCATACATGAAAAGTTATGAGATGCAAATGACATACAACATGGCAAATACATGATGCAATGATCAAACATGCTTTCAATATGTCTTAAGATGTCTAATGAATCAAAAGAATGCATAAAATGCTATGGCAAGTCAAGGTATGAATGCAAATGCAAGATGAATGCAAATGAAAGCCCAAATTAGGGTTTATGATCAAAGCATCAAACAAAACCAAAATCAGAAGCAAACATCAAGATAAAAATTTGAAAATTCATTCAAAGGATCCTTAAACCTAATCTAACTCACTGCCCAAAGGAGAGGTTCCAACTCTTAACCTAATAAAAGTTATGAATTTCCTAAGTTTTCTAGGGTTTTAGGGTTCCTTAACAAGAAAAATGCCAAACAAATGGAAAATGAAAGATCAAGTCATGACCATTTAATCTCACAAACAAAATGCAAAACACAATGCAATGCAAAAAGAATCAAGGTCCAACCTTCAATGGTTAGGCAGAAATGATTTTTGGAAGTTTGGATCAAATTAATGCCTAAAAATGATTTTAATTCCATGAAAAATTCTCAAAATGCATCAAAATCAAAAAGAAATTTGGTTTGAGGGTTGGACAATGTTTCTAAATGTTTTTAAAGGCTTCATGAATTTTTTGGTGATTTTTAAATACCTAAAAGCATTTTTAATTAATTAATTCTCATTAATTAATTAAAAATAAACTTTTAAATATTTAAAAATATTTTTAAAATGCAAAAAATAAAAATAAAAATGTTTTTGGTTTCTGAAATTTAATAAAAGCTTGTATAAAAAATTTCAGAATTTTTGAATAAGTTTTACTATTTTAAATAAAATGGATAAAAGAAATGAATTAATATGAAAAATAAAATGAATTTAAAGCTGAAAAAAGAAAAGTAATCAAATCTAATGGTCCAAGTTTAAACTGGCTGCGCGCGCGTTTGACCTGGCGCCATATCCTACGGTCCAAATTCAAATTCCACTAATTAATGATTAAGCCCTAATCCAGCCCTAATGACTTTCAGATGACCGGAACAGTGGTTCCGGTCATCTTCTCCGGCGAGTCAAAAATGCTAAATCACTCTACACGCAATGAAAATGAAAACTAACTATCCAGAACTCATCCCCATTCAAAAACGAATCAAACCCCTCACTCAAACATCATTTATCATTCATAAACAGAGAGAATCAAATCAAACAATTTTTAGGGCAAAAATTTCAGACACAACATACATCCTGGTTTCTCAACCATTTTCAAAAGTAAGCACATATTCATGATCAGGGGAATGTATAGAAGCTATTTAGAACTTAAAATCATGCTTCTGGAAAAAAAGTTCATGAAGCTACCTGAGTTTGAAGCTTTTCAGTTTGCAACTTTCAGACCTCTTCTCTTTGTGCAATCCACTCCTTTTAGGCCCCTGATGAAGTCTTGATGCTTAGAAGGAGTTTGTGATGGCTGGTTTGAGAGTTTGCAGCAGTTCTGTTCAAGCTCAGGTGAGGATCGTGTTTGTGATTCTTTGAGTTTCAGGCTGTTTTGAAGGGTGCTTTGTGTTCAGTGAAGCATGGTGAGATGGTTTATGAAGTTTGTTTGTGTGTTTGTGGCCTGTGGAATGAGTTTCGAATGCTTTTGCAAGTGAGGGTGAAAATGTGAATGTTGTTGTGTGGCTGGTTTCAGGCTTGCTTGTGCTTATGTTTGGCTTGCATTTGATTTGTATAAAGAAATGTGATTGGTCAGAAGAAGTGACATGTGCTTTTGTGATAGGTATGGGTGCTTTTGCAAAATGTCAACTTTTGTGTAAGAGAAGCATGGGTCAATTGCTAGCCTAGTACAAGGAGGGTGTGCTGCGCAGCATGATGAGGGAAAAGGGATAGGATGGTTCAGCAAACTAGGCAGCAAGTGGATGAGAAGCCATCATGGGTTTTGCAACTTGCCTTGCCTTTGGTTCTTATGAAAGAAACTTGATCCATGGGCCATAAAACATGTGATTCCTTGGGTGCATTCTGAACTTTTGATGTTGTGTGATCATATTGTGTGGATTATAAGCCCATTTGATGACTTAATTGGCCTTGAGAAATGAATTTGCAACTTTGCCTCTTTGGTGCATGACTTGAAATTTAGTGATTTTTACCAACTTTGACAAGCCATAACTTTTGATCAGAAATGAATTAGGTCATGTTCTTGTACTTTTTGAAAAGGGAAAGATCTATTCTACAACTTTCATGACCAAAGTTTTTTCATTTGAAGCATTTTTGGATCAAAAAGTAAGGGTTGAAAAAGTTGCCTAAAATGGCATTTTCATTAAAAGTCAAACTTCCCAAAAAGTCAACTTTGCAAAAGACTTGAAATTCTTCAATTTTGTGAACTTCCAACTTCTTCTATGATCAAATAAAGATCATACACAATCAAAATGATGAAGAACAACCTTTGGTTGGGTCATTGGGGGCCTCAGATGCCCTGATTTTGCACTGACTTGTTCAGAAAGTCAACCTTTGATCAGATGACTTCCCCAAGGAATTTCTTCATGAAAATTGATATTCATACTCCCTATACCATATAGAGACCAATAGAAACAAGAATGACCAAAAAATTTGGAGTTATGGCCTTTGAAACCAAAACCCTAATTTTAGGTCATCTGGGCAGTTAAACCTGGCTCTGCCTCCACACCATTTCCAATTCTTGTGATTCTTTGACATTCTTGACTTTGAGAGGATATAAGATGATACTTGAACACACATAGACCCCTTTGAAGTGATTGATGACCTTTGGAGTGGCTCAAGAAGCTCTTGGATTGCTCAGATCACAAACCCTAGATGCAGATGACTTTGAACCAATGCAATGAATAAAAAATGGGATATGAGATGGTATGATTGAGTTTATGCATATGAAATGATCACAAGCCATGGTGTGAATGGGTGAGTGCAAATTTGGGGTGTTTACAAGGAGGTACTAGTAACAATGATCACGGGCAACCACAAACAAATCCGCCAGAGTTCGGGCCTCATCTCAATCCTGAAGTCAATGTTATCAGAGATACCCAAGGAAACATTGGAGGTCGTGCCTTGCAAGAAGACCCTCAAGAAGAACAGTTTACAATAATTGGTGCTGGGGATGAAGCATATGATCGTCGTCTGGACGAAATAGCGGAGAAGCTGAGATCCTTGGAGTCCCAAAACTCTTTGGGATTTGATGTAATGGACATGGGTTTAGTTGAGGGAGTCAAGATTCCTCACAAATTCAAGCCTCGTTGCTTTGAGAAATATAATGGTACCTCTTGTCCACATAATCACCTGCAATCCTTTCTGGGGAGACTAAAAGCTTATACCATGGACGAAAAGTTGTGGATGTTCTACTTTGAAGACAGTTTAACCAGGGCATCCCGTGAATGGTATTCTCACCTGTCCAGAGCAACAGTCAGGAACTGGAAGGATTTGGCCGAAGCTTTCATACGCCAGTATCAATATAACTTGGACATGGCTCCCAACAGGACTCTCCTAATGGGTATGTCTCAGTCTTCAAGAGAAAGCTTCATGGAATATCCCCAAAGATGGAGACAGCTTGCTGCTGCTGTCCAGCCTCCGATGTCGGAAAGAGAAATGGCCGACATGTTTATGAACACATTGCAGAGAACTTACATTGACAGACTTGCCGCTTTCTCTTCCACCAGTTTTGCTGATGTAGTTATAGCTGGTGAGAGAATTGAGAGTCTTTTGAAGATGGGCAAAATTTTAGACAATGGTGCTAGTTCTGGCAATGCAAGGAAACCTTTCTCAGGACCGCATAGGACAGGTGAAACTAACTCAGGGCATATGGGTAGAGGTAGGCCTCAATACATGCCAAGATCAGTGGCTGCTGTCACCATTCCAGCTCCAGCACCACAACAACAGTATCCTCCACAACTACAACACTTCCCACCACAACAACAATTTCCTCAACAGAGATCTTACAACAATAACAATCAGCAACAATGTCCGTTTCAACAAAGGACTTCACAAATCAACAGGGTTATCGATCCCATTTCGAGGCCCTATGCAACCTTACTTCCAAAGTTATTAAAGCTCAATTTGATTGAATTGAGGACTCTGGCCCCACAAGATACCCATAATCTTCAAAGAAACTATGATGTTAATTCCAGACGTGCCTTCTACTCCAATGCACCTGGCCATACAACAAAGAAGTGCAGAGCTTTACACATGAAGGTTCAAGATTTGACGGATTCTAAGGCAGTCAACTTTGCACCCCCTCCAAGTGTTATCAAGAATCATATGCCTAGACATGGTGGTCCTAGGATAAATGCCATTGAGGAGGATCAACCAGTGAACCAAATTGATAGTGTTGCAAGTATTCGAACACCTCTGGCCGAGGTTAAAGCCCGACTTTTGAAGTGCCGAGTGTTCCTGGGTTGTGAGGCCCATTGTGAAGCTTGCAAGATTTCTATCAATGGTTGTGCAAAATTGAAGACCGGTATCAACAATCTTATCAAAGAAGGCATTTTACATATCACTTCAACAGTTCCAGCTCCTACAAAATCAGCAACCATTCCTCCTACAACACCAACACACATCATTTCATCAGATATGACAGATATCACTCCTACAAATTCAACAATAATCATTCCAACAGATTCTTCTACAACATCAACAACCATCCCTTCTTCAACTACAACAGACATCAGTACAACACATCCTTCTACAACAACAGCAACCATCAATGAAGACATTTCCATAGTTACCATTTACTATGATCTGACAACAATCCACATTCCAGATTCTTTCAACATCTCCATCAACATCAGATCCCTTCATCACCTGCACCATCTCCGGTCAGACCTCCTATTACAATTTATTATGAACCTCAGACTGTCTCAACTCCTTCTTCTGCAGCAATCAGTTTGGTTACTATCACGGTACCTGGACCAGTTCCATATGATAGCAGCAGTGTTGTGCCTTGGTACTACGACTCAGATTTATATTGCGACGGAAAGAAAGTCACTATTGACACTTCTACACCACATATTGATAATGTGGGGGGAGGCGGAGGCTTCACTCGAAGCGGACGTCTTTTCGCCTCACAATTCCCAAGAGCTAATGCTGAAGCAGAAGTTGCTGCCAAGGCTAAGGGCAAGAGTGTGGTGCTTGAAGAGCCTATTGCCAAAGAAACTCAAAAGACATCCTTTGACCAGGATGTAGACGAGTTCATGAGAATAATCAAGAAGAGTGACTATAAGGTTGTGGACCATCTCCATCAGACACCCTCCAAAATCTCTATTATATCACTGCTAACGTGTTCCGAAGCCCACAAGAATGCACTTCTCAAATTCCTGCACGCAGCTTACGTGCCATAAGAGATTACAGTCAATCAGCTAGAAATGGTGGTTTCTAATGTTAATACTAGTCGTGGACTAGGGTTCACCGATGCTGATCTAACTACGGAGGGCTGTAACAATAATAAGGCTTTGCATATCACCTTGGAGTGTAAAGGTGTTGTTCTTTCTCATGTCTTGCTTGACACTAGGTCCTCACTCAATGTTCTTCCAAAGAAAGCCTTGGTCAAGATGGAATATGATGGTCATGCACTACGTCCAAGTAACCTGGTGGTGAGAGCCTTTGACGGTTCTAAAAGATTGGTTCTTGGGGAAATTGAGCTGCCTGTGGTGATTGGCCCACAGATCTTCAAAACTATCTTCTACGTGATGGACATTCAGCCTACCTACAGCTGTTTGTTGGGTCGACCATGGATTCATGCCGCTGGCGCCGTAACATCGACCATTCACCAGAATTTAAAATACGAATGGGAGGGCCAAGTTATCACAATCTGTGGGGAGGAGGATATCTTCGTCAGTCATCTAGCTACTTACAAGTATATTGAGATGGATGGAGATATCCATGAGACAATGAGCCAAGGGTTTGAGGCCCTCAACGTCAATGAAGCAACAATTGAAGTGTCTGGTACTTCAATCTCTTCTTATAAGCAAGCTCGAAAGGTTGTTGAAGACGGGAATGCCCAGGGTTAAGGCAAGATGATGCAAGTTCAGATCAAGGAAGACAAGTTCGAGTTGGGTTACAAACCATCCCGACAGGTCCAAGAGAAGGCTGCTAAAGCTCCCAAGTTTATCAGTGGGGGAATACTGACCCTAGATGCAATCAACAATGTGGAAGACGAGGCTGAAAGCGACTTCAACCTGGAAGGCTGGATTTGTCCAAGGGTCCCAGGCCAGCAGGTCCTCAATTGGTCTTCCCAGGAAATTATAAGGATTACTGCTGCAGAGTAATTATTATTTCCTGTTTAAGCATGCATCAAGTCCTGCATCTTGCCCAAGGTGTCAGGACTCATTTTGTAATAGGGTCATATATGTATTTTGTGCAAATGAATGATTAATGAACAATGGACATCTTTTTCAAACGATCTTTTTTCGCTCACTGTTGTAAACACCCCAAATTTTCCCTCACTTTTTCTCACACCATGGCTTGTGATCTTTCATTTTTGCATTAGCATAAGCATATCATATCCCATTGTATAGTTCATTTCATCTGCATCTAGGGTTTGTGATCTGAGCCATCTCAATGTTCTTGAAGCTTGCCAAGAGGGTCCATGTGTGTTCCATGATCATAGTATGCTCCCCAAAGTTCATAAAAGTCAAGGGATCACAAAGCATGGCAAAGGCATAGAGGCAGACTGGAGATTTCCTGCACAGATGACCTAAAATTAGGGTTTTGGTTTCAGAGGCCTTAATCCCAATTTTTTTGGTCATTATTGTTTCTAATGGTCTTAATATGTTATAAGGATCATGTGTACCAAATTTGATGAAGAAATTCACTGTGGAAGTAATCTGATAATTGGGTAACTTCTTGAGCAAGTAAAATCAAAATCAGGGCATCTGAGGCCTCCATCAAGGGTACCAAAGGGTCATCATCATCATTTTGAGTCTCTATGATCTTTATTTGATCATTGAAGTGGTTGGAAGTTCACAAAGTTGAATAATTTTGAGCCAAATGCAAACTTGCTATTTTTGGAAAGGACTTGTAATGGAAACTTTCCATTTTGGGAAAGATATTCAACCTATTCTTTCATGACCAAAAATGCTTCAAATAAAAAATTCCGGGACATGAAGTTGTAGATTATGTCTTCCTATTTTCAAAAAGTACAAGAACGTGTCTTGATTCATCCTAGAACTCAAGATATGGCCTTTCAAAGTTGGCAGAAATCCTATAATTTTCAAGTGTGCACCAAAGAGGGAATTTTGCAAATTCACTTGCCAAGCCATTTCATGACCTCTAATCAACTTCTAAACATCATGCAAACATAGTGCAACAGATTTGGATTAGAATCATGCCTTGCATCACATGTTTTCATGGCCAATTTCTCAAGAAATTTCAAAGTTGTCAAAATGCATAAAGCTTGCAAACACTTGATCAAGGCCATCCAGTTGCACTCTATTGATCTAAGGGTCATCCATGAACTCAACCGAGGCCAAGACACCCCTTGAAACAGCTCTGAACCATGCCCATACCTTAAGTACACAATGTTGACATTTTTGCAACTTGGCCCATACCAATCACACTATTCCACCACCCACTTTCTGATCACTCTCATTGGCCTATACTAACATTATGCAAGCCATTTCATAACACATACAAGCCTGAATCATCAGACAACTCAGATTGCTCAAAAATCCCAAAAATCTTCATTCCTTCGAAACTCACTCCTCAGCCACTCAAACTCAAAACTTTCACCACCAATCATCTCCACACATCATAAGGATCATTTCCCACCCCTTGCCATGGCCTGAAACCTCACAAAACAAGAACACAAATTCTGCATATTCCGAACAGAAACTCATAAACCAGGCCATACAAGCTTCATTCAAGTCTTTCAAAAGCTCAAGGGGGACCATTGGAGTGGTTTTACATCAAAGGAAGGGTCAAAAAGCTCATAATCAGAAAGCTTCATCTCAGGTAGTCACCTTCAAACTTTTTTCCAAAACTCTTGTTTTAAGTTCTAAAATGATTCTATGTGTCTCCCTGATCATGTTGATATGATTTTTTTTGAAAATGGTTGAGAAACCAGGATGTATTGATGTTTTGAAACATTTTTATCTGAAAATGTTTTTGTTCGATTCATGGATTTGATGCATGATAAATTGTTTTGAGGTTGGGTTCGTGTTTAGGGATGTTAGATGTTTGATTTTGGAGCTTTAGAGAGTTTGGGGTAGCCTAGGGAAGAAGATAGGTTGAAGGTGCCACCGGAGAAGATGACCGGAGCTTGCTCAGGTCACCTGAAAATGTTTAGGGTTCGTAATTAGGGTTAATCAGCTTAGTTTGAATATGGGCCCTTAGATCTTGCTTCGCGAGTGTTTGAGTGGTCAGGATCCTTTCACTTAACCCTAATCTTTTAATTAATTAAATTAATTAGGATTAATTAAATAATTTGCCAGATTCAATCCTGACCATTAGATCACGCGCGCAGTCAACGCTCCCCTCCCCAAATCAAATCTCAGCCACAAGATCATCATACTTTCCATTATTTTAATTTTATTTCATTTTTCTTGCATTTATTTTGTCCATTTTATTTAAAATAGAAAAAACCATTGAAAAAATCTCAAACTTTGCATTTGTGTTTCAAATATTTTTCTTAACCTAAAAACAATTTTTATTTTATTTCTTACATTAAAAAAGTATTTTTAAAACATTTAAATGTTTTATTTAATTAATTAATTGATTTTAATTAATTAAATATTCATTTAGGTTCCTAAAAATCACCAAAAAAATCATGAAGCATCCTTAAACATTTAGAAACATTTTCAAACTCACCATACAAATTTCTTTTTAGGTTTGATCACATTTTCACAATTTGTTTTGAATTAGGGTTCTTAAAAATCACATTTTTTAACCCTAACTTGAAAAATTCATTTCTGTCTAACCATGATGAGTTTGAACTTGGTTCTTCTTGCATTGTTTCACATATTGCATATAGTTTCTAGGTTATTTATCTCATATTTTTATCTTACATTTTCAATTTGATTTTCATTTCCCTTTAGAAGCACCCAAAAACCCTAGTTAACTTAGAAGTTTCATAACTTTGCCTAGGATTAGCTTCTGACTTTCTCCTTTGGGGTGTGACCTTGTATAGGTTTAGGGTTTGTTTGAGCTCAATTTCAAATTTTTATCATGATGTATGCTTCTGTTTTGGTCATATGCATCTCATGTTGCTTTATAACCCTAATTTTGCATCTTCATTTGCATTCTTATTTGCATATCATGAACTTGTGAACTTGTCATGACATTCCATTATTTTGTATGTCATCTTAGACATCTTAGGACAAGTTTGAAACATTGCTTGATCATTGTTGCATCATTTTGATATGCTTTGCATCCATTACATTTCATGAACATCCATGTGTTTTCATGCTTCTAAATATGCTTCCATTGCATCTCATCCTTGTATGATCATTCATATGCATCTTGTTTGACTTTGCATCACCTCATAACACATTTTCATTGCATAATCACTTATGTTTTTGGTCTTTGCATCTCATTTCATCTCATTTCCTTTTGCTTTATGTCCTATGCATTCATACTAACATTTTAGGAACCTTTGGTAAGTTATCTGGGAGGTGGATTTGCCTTCACCTCCCACCCTTTCTTTCCTCTCATTTGCATATTTATTTTTCTTTGAAGTGAACTTGTTTCAATTATGTCTCTCTTGCTCCTTTATTTTCTCCTAAGTTACTTATCTTCTTCAGGAAGTAAGTAACTCATTCTTCTTCCTCCTTCTCTTTTCATATGCTTCTTCCATGGTGGCCTTCTTGAAGATCCTTTCTCTTAAGCCTCACAAACCATAGGATATCCAAGCATGATAACTTTTAGGGTTGTATATAGTCCCCCCTAGATTTTTACCTTTGAGTCTCCTTGAGTCTCCCTTCTCATCTCTTAATCAGAGACTAAACTCTTAAAGCTTTAGGACTTTGAATTAGGGTTATGCCTACATCCTTATCTTAGGATGGAGTGTATAACTTTAATCCTTAGTGTTAAACCTTTAATTTGTTTACACCTCTTAATAAAAACACATTAATAATCACTATGACTTTATCTTGTAACTTGGGCCTTACATTAGGGTTCTATCTCTTCCTTATGGTTAAGAGGGACTAACCCTAATGTTTAATGGACAAGCCCCCCTCAAGTTGTCTTACAAACTTAAAATCCACTTCTTAATCTCATCCCTTAATTAAAATCTATTTAATAAAGGCTTGTTATATAATGAATTTAATCCCTAACCATGGATTAAGTTGAGGTATCTTCCTCAGCTTAAGTGTTCTCATCTATCATCCTTCTATTAGGATGGTGTAATGAGTTCACTAATCTGTGATTAGAGATTAAACTCATTACTTAACACTAAACAAAAAAAAAAAAAAACATCTAAATAATCACAAATAGGTTAATGATCTTAATCCTTCATCATTAAGGTAATTAAGTTGAGATGCTTATTTCATACTTAAGTAGACTCATTATCCCTAATCAGGGAGGATATAATGAGTTTACAACCCTTGGTTTAAGCTTAAGCTCATTATCCTATGCAAATCACCAAAAACAATAAAAAACTGAAAACACAAAAACAAACAATAATCGTCTCCTCCAGGATTCTTTTCTCATCACACTCACTCTATAAACGAGAACTTGCTTCTTCCGTCTAATGCAAGACAGTTAGCACTCGAGCCAGACGAGTCATACACTTGAGCATAGACAAGCAAGCAGTTCACAGTCAATTTTATTTTCAGTCTCTTTAAGTCGAACTACGGTGTTCTGACTTCCTCATTGCACGAGAGGATACGTAGGCATAACTTAACAGTTATCGAACAAAAATCTCTTTGTCATCCCCCTCTTTCAGCATTCTTTCTAAAGCCTCAGTTCCTGAGCAATTCACACCTTTTTGCACTGACACTTGGAATTTCTTTCCCTAGCGTTTGCACACAGATAGCACATAAACTTACCACTTTTAAACACAATCTTGTAAGTGTGGATCCTGTAGAGTACGACAGACGATTTGGGTGCTAATACCTTCCCAGGTCGTAACCAACCCCCTTTCTCAGTTTCTCTAGTTCACAACCGTCTTATCCATCTCTTTCAGGTTTATGCAGCATTACCTTTCCCTCGGGATAAAAATGCCTAGCTGGCGACTCTATTCAATTCAACCCTTTCTCTTCACCGACGGTTCGCGTTTGCACTGGAACGCAAGTCCGGGGAGCGACAGCTTGGCGACTCTGGTGGGGAACTTTGCAGCCAGGGCTTCTGGTTCTTTTGTGGGTTTCTCCTAGAGCTTGTTTGATTGTGTTTACTGGGGGTGTTATATGTTATGTGTGCTTTTGTTTTGCTTTATTTATTGCTTTTTGTACAACTTTACTTACTGCATTTACTTTATCGCTTTCATTTACCGCTTTATGCATTTCATTTTATTATCACATCATCTGTGCTGGATTTTCTGGTTTACTTTTGTGGGAGGGGTATTCCAGTGAGAAAGGTCCAACACAAAGGCCTGAGTGACATACATAGGATTAGAGTGGCTTCATATTCTTTCCTATTCCATTTCGGTCTGGTGCGGAAATATGAAACACGGTTCAGACATGGGTTTCTTCTTGAGAACTTTGTGCTATGAATTTCCTGTAGTGCTAGTATCTGGGAGCCTGCTAAGTCTGGATGACCTTTTTAGATGACCTTCAACATCTGAGGTGAATTAGAGGAGGATTATTTATGACTAGGGTAAACATTTTACCTCCGGGTTAGAAGTGTTTACACTTCTCATAATAAATCTGAATATGAGGATCCTTGTTTTAGAACAATACCTGTGAGTGGGTGGGGTTGTTTACAGGTTTGCAGGAACCCATGGCCTCATCATACCCTGTTACTGGAATTGTTTTAAGGTTACACTATTTTGGATTGATTCTTATGAAACCTTGGACAAGTGACTCTTTATTTGAGTCCCCCACCTGGTTACTGGTTCTCAGACCTTCATCCGGAATTCTGAACACTCATGGACCCTACCGAAAGCAACAAACAATCCAGCACCTGATCACAAACCCTTGCATATCATTTAGCATACTTCATACTGCATCATTTAACATTTTTCCATTTGTTTTACAGGGTATCCACATCTTCTTTGGTTTGGTTTTGACCGTTCTTCTGCTCAGATATTTTCTCCAACACTTCTTCAGCTGTCTTCTTCAGCTATCTGCATCAGCTATCTGCATCAGTTATCTTCTTCAGTTGTCTTAATCAGCACCCATTGTCAGTATGGATTTAACCAGGAAAAGAAACATCACATACCATTTGTTTGAACACCCTCTAGCAGGCATCAGGCAGATACAGGCTCTCATCACTCCTAATCATGTCCCCTTATTTAGAGAACATTATGGTGGTATCTTGGACATGATCATGGACTTGGATGCATCACAGAGGAGCATGATTCTCACCTGCCTTCAGTTTTATGACTCTCCACTCCGTTGCTTCACTTTCCCAGACTTTTAGATAGGCCCTTTGCTGGAAGAGTATTCTATGTTGTTAGGTGTCCCTATCAGAAGAGGAATTCCTTTCAACCCTGAAATGACTGCTTCTAAGAATAAAGAAATAGCCAGAGCTTTACATTTGGAAGACACTATCATTGATGAGCATATGACCACCAAGGATGGAATCCCAGGCCTTCATTTGGACTTCTTAATCACTCAGGCTACCAGTTATGCTGCAACAGGGAAATGGGAAATTGTTTGTGCTCTCCTGGCTCTTAGTATATATGGTATCATCTTGTTTGCGTATGAGCCTAAGTTTATAAGCAAGAATGCTATCCACATCTTTATGCTTAGGAATCCAGTACTTACCTTGTTGGGAGATTTATATTACTCAGTGCATAAGAGGAATGAGAAGCAGAGAGGAAGACTGGTCAGATGTTGTGCACCTCTCTTCTACAGTTGGTTAGTGAGACATATGCCGAAGACGAAAGCTTTCTTGAATCCACATCACACAAGGAACTGGGCTAAGAAGATGATTGCCTTTACTTCAGAAGATATCAGGTGGTGTACTCAGAACACCAAGGGCAGAGACATAATTACAAGTTGTGGGCAATATCCTAATGTGCCTCTTATTAGAGTGAAGGGTTGCATCAATTACAATCCTTTGCTATTCAGAAGATAGTTAGGGTATGCCTTGATACATCCACCAAGGGAGCAGGACTTAGTAGAGTCTCTTTATTGTGCCTTTCAGAATAATCATACCACAGTCCGACAAGCAGTCTGGGCTTGGGACCACACACAGACA
The DNA here is from genome assembly GCA_963966055.1 of Lathyrus aphaca. NCBI lineage: Eukaryota > Viridiplantae > Streptophyta > Magnoliopsida > Fabales > Fabaceae > Lathyrus > Lathyrus aphaca. The sequence continues at coordinate 303,930,736 of OZ014522.1, forward strand.
AAAGGGACTGCTATTTTGGATAAGTGTAACAACATAGCTTCAGCTCAGTACATTGAATGGTCACACATCAGAGGACTAATTACTCGCATGCCATTCACCCTGGAAGATGTGCCATGACCATCAGCAGTAGAGCCCATAGCCACAGTGAGTCTGGAGGAATTTGAAAATTTGAAAGAAAGAAATGCCCAGTTAGCTGAAGCTTTGAAGAAGAGCCTTTGGGAAAGGAATGACAGTTGTCTGGACATTGAGAGGTTAGAGACGCTACGCCTCGAACAAGTGACCAAGATTGAGAAAACAGAGGACTTCATTAGAAAAGCCCGAGCAGGGGAGTTGGTATTGAAGAATGTTTTCAAAGAAGCCAAGATTCAGAAGGCCAAAGCTGAACACTACCTGGAAGAGAGTCAGGCTAGATGGATCAGGATTACTGAAGCTCGTTTGCAAGAAGATCAGAAGACACGGGCTAAGATAGAGCAGCTAGAAGCCAATGAGAAGAAGATTAAGGAAGCCATGTTAGCAGCACAAAAGTAAATCTCCGAGCTGAAACTCTGGGCGGGGTTGAAAAGATCAAAAGAACAAGACAAGTATCAGAAGATGACAAGTGCCATTGCAACCAGGAACCTTCTTATCAGGACCATCACAGAGCATCCAGTTGGACCAGTTGTTGCATCCCAAAATTTGCCCTCCACCAAACAAGACTTTGTGTACTAAGAGGTTCACAACGTTCACAAGACATCTCATGAGGTTCACAAGGTTCACAAAGTTCACAATTGGTCAGAAAGTTTGACAATTTCCTCAGACAATGCATCCTCCTAAGCAATGCATCATAAACTAGGGTTTTGAATTTCATCAGGCTAAATGGACTTCCAAGACTTAAAGTGAGCTTCATAACATCCTATATGTGTTCAATAATCCCCATGTCAAGTTTCAAGACTTTCCCAAAAGGTTTGCTCAGTCAGATGATCAGATAGGCTAAAATCAATTAAGGCAGTCAAAAAGTCAAACTGAGGTCAATTGTGGTCAAACCAAAGTCAAACTTCATGATTTTTTGCCAACATCAAGTATATGAAGTAAAATTCATCATTTGATCAAGGGTTGATCATGATTCATCAAGGAGATTTCAGATCATCAAGAATCAGGAGTTTCTAAATTAGGGTTTTCATAGGAAAAGTCAACTGAACTTTGACCAGCCATAACTTTCACATGCTTCATCAAAAAATTTCCATCCAAAGCTTATTTTGAAGGAAATTGAATTCTCTACAACTTTGTGTCTCACAAGCCAAGCCCAAAAATGCTTCATTTGGAAGGTATGAGCTAGGACATTATAGGTCCTTTTAAGAGTCAACAAAAAGTCAACAACTTCAAAAGAGTATAACTTGAGAATGGTAAAGTATATGGACATGAGACAAAAGAGGTTGGTTAGAGGACTCTTTAAGCTTTCCAAAATGTCCAATAACACCTTCATAGCATTAAAATTGAAGGATTTGTGCCCTTGCAAAGTTGGGAAATTTTTGGGAGGTTTATGAAGCAAATGGGGTCTTAAAACCATAATTCACTAAATGGGCTTGCTTTTTTGTGATCCAATTACTTCCATGACATCATGCACGAAATTAAATTGATTTATTCATAATTTTATTCATTTTATTTTTATTTATTATGATTTTTTATGTTAAAAATCATTTTAAATTCAAATAAAATATAAAATAATGGAGATTTAAATTGATTTGGTTTCTAGAAGGTCATAAATTATATTTGGACTTGATTGATACAAGAATAATGAGGATCATCCTAAAATAGAAATGCTAGATCAAGATATTTCAAAATTTAAGAGCTAATCTTTTTCAATCTCCCAAGGATCAAATATCCACAAATTTGTTAAAGATTTTGACCTAATTCATTGTATCATATATATACAACACAAGGACAAGCACTATTCACGAATTCAGAGCCTCTTGCACATTGTTCAAACTTCACAAAAAACCATTCAAAAATCAAATTCGGTTTTCTCATTACAAAGCTTTTTAAGGTATTTTAAGAACACATGAAGGATCTTTGGACATCACTAAACTTATCCCAGCTCTCAAAAACACCTGAAGCTTGCTCATATGGCATAACCGAATGCATTTTCATACTCATATAACTTGTTTTCGATTTCATATATTTAAGCATTATAAATTGAAACTAACTATTGATTTGTGTTTGTTATGAAGTTTCGAAGCTTTCTGGATGGTTTGATTTGATTTTTATGGACTATAGCAAAATCCACCATTGTTAGGGTTTTCGGCCTCCATTAGGGTTTTGCGATTGGGCTAAAATAAATTAATTCTAAGAACATAGGAAGATTGTATGAGCTCTGAGGATCATGTTTCATTAATCAATTTGGAAAAATTTCACTGTTTTGTTGATGTTTGAAATTCGTAGGTTCTGTACATGATGAACTTCGAAGGAAAATTCGCAGGTAAAAACGTATGAAAATTCGCAGGTATGAGGAAGAAGATGAAGGCCATTGGCGCCATCTGCAGAAACTCAAATTATTGATTTAATATTTTTTGAATTATGTTATGTTATATTACAACTAGAACACATGGCTCAGTTGGTGTGCGCGTTTGGCTGGCAAAGGAATGGTCCTGGGATCAAAACCTCCCCAGACCATTTTGTTTTGTTTATTTTCATTGATTTTCGTAGGTTAAAAATAAAAGGAATGCTACCCAGTTACTATCACCAGCACGCAGCTGGTCTAGTGGAAGGCAGGCTGGTCTAAAGGTGTTAATGCCTAGGGCGTGGGTTCAAACCCTGCCCAGGTAAGTTTTTTAGTTTTTGCTTCTTTAATTATTTTATTTTATTGTTATTATTTTCTAATTAATTATAACCAATAAAAAATAATTATAAATAATAATATGTAAATATATATATATGTAACTTCATATTTTTCTAAAAAAAAAAACTTCTTCTAATTTATTTTCTAAATTCTAAACCTAGTTTTTTTATATATATTTATTTAATTAATATTGTAAATTAAATTAGAAACCCTAATATTTTTTTTATATATAATTAAAACCCTAATTATCCTTAACCCTGATTTATGTTCTAATTTCTAAAAACCCTAATTTCTTTTAAATTTTAATTTCTCACTTTAATTATTTTTGTACTTAATAAATATTTCTAATATATATAATTAAATCATTAATCATGTTATTTTGTAAATAAATTAATATATGATTTATTATTATTATCTTTATTATTCTATTTTCATATCAAAAAAAAATTCTAAAAAAATGTTTGTTTAATTTTAATTATCTTGTATATATTTTATATTTTGTACTAACCTTTTCTTCTTATTATTGTTTTATCACTAACCATTTTATTTTAATTGTTTATTATATAATTATTATTTAATTTGCCTTTATTCTAATGTAACTGTATAAGCCATGTAATAGTCGTAGTATTTTATTGTTTATTTATAAGTATATTGCCATGGTTAGTAAAATAGGGAGTGATAACATGTTTTGCTTTAAAATTAACCTAGATCACTAATTATAAGATACAAATATTTGAACTTGTACACGCACACATGTAAGTCGATCTTGGATCGCCATCTCACTTTCTTAAGGATATCCCTCATGTTGCCTAAATAAAAGGTCAAGTAAGGTGTCTAAAAATCAAAGTCCCTTCTCATGAACAAATCATCTAGTCCCTTTAAAGATTATAAGATCAAGTCCCTTCGAATGTTGCCTTCGTAAATGATCTTGTCCCTTTCGAATAAAAGATGATAAGTCCCTTCGAATTGCTAAGACACCTCATGGTTTCCTAAACACAGATGACCTTTCACATGTGTCCCTTATAACATCCAAGGTAATGACTACCTATTCCTTAATAATAGGGATAGTCTTACCATTGAAAGAATATTCAAGAACAGTAAAGATTTAATCATTGGGGTAGGTTCCTCTTAAGTACTTGCTCACTCCTTCAAAAACATTTCATAACACTTCACATTTTCAAACAATTTTCAAAACAAAGTCTTTATATATATCCGTACAAGGATTATTATAAAGTACTTAAGAAATTTTTTAATCACACACTACACTTCTCAAAACAATTTAAAGTGAGCTAAGTAGCTAAGAGCCCATGGATAACCATGGATGTAAATGGTGCTAACACCTTCCCTTTACATAACCTACCCCCCGAACCCAAAATCTTTTTAAGGTCTTTCCTGTTCTTTTATGCCCTTTCCTTTTGAATAAAATAAAAGTCAGTGGCGACTCTTGCTATCCGCAACATTTAACTAAAGTCAGTTCTCCCACCGTGTTACAGAACTGGCGACTCTGCTGGGGATTTAATAAAAGAGGGGTACCCTTAGGAATTAGATCACTTTAAATTTGTTTGCTTTACTTTACTTGTTGGGGCTCTTATGTGTGAAAGATCCTAACCCGGATCTAGTGTACCTTAGGTAAATGGCAATAGACCAAGGAAACTGTACGGCGTATACCGATATGGTTGATTTGGTGGCCATAGTTAGTGTGACTTCTTGGTTGGTGCTTATGTTCCTTAAGTAAGTTGAGGATAATATGAGGCTGCCATATGTTGTCAATACACTAACTAACCTTTAGAACCCTAGTTATCCCATCTTGGCCTTTAGAAAAGTAGTGAGATAACCGGCTTTGGTGAAGACTGAAGTTGGTTGATACTCGATGCTACACTCATTGAGATTCTAAACTTGGAGGGTTTTGGTTGGCAAGTAAGTTGCCTACTGAACAACCACCCTTGGGAAGGATCGATGATATTGAGATCCCTTAGAACCTGGTTACTTTATAGGACAAGATGAACCAACTAAACTTCAGGGGAGGGTACTTACCTTTAAACCTCATGCAAGCCTTCAAACCTAAGGGTTATTGTGTGACTTGTTTGTGTGTGCCACATGTTTGTGATTGAGCATAACATCATAACATCATCATGCATCATAAGGATAGCATTTTCACTAACCATTTCGAGGACCAAAGGATTTATCTTTGTTTTTTGTTGCAGGTCATGGCTTCTGCTCGTAGGAATACTATCCGGATCAACTTTGTAGAGATACCTCCTAAGCTTAAGGAATTGGTCTCTCAAGTTTCTGAAAACTCCCAATTCATCAAGAGGCATGGTCACCTAATGGATTTAGTCACTTCAGGGTTCAATGAAGATATGATGAGTGTTCTGTTTCAGTTCTTTGATCCTAAACATCATTGTTTCACATTCCTCGATTATCAGCTGGTTCCTACAATGGAGGAATTCTCCAAACTACTGGGTATACCTATCCTTGATCAGAAACCCTTCACAGGCTTGGAAAAAGAGCCTAAACCTGAAGTCATTGACGCAGCCTTACATTTGAAGAAATCAGACATTGTCCTAGAAACGAGGAGTGGAGTTAAGGGTATTTTTGCTAAGGTATTAATGGAGAAAGCTCAAGTGTTCCTGAAAGCTATGAGTTATGATGCTTTTGAGGAGATCTTAACCCTATTGATCTATGGCTTAGTATTTTTCGCCAATCCAGACCAGTTCATAGACGTACACGCCATCAACCTATTTCTGACTCATAACCCAGTGCCTACATTACTTGGAGACATCTTACACTCTCTTCATACTCGTACTACAAAGGCACGAGGAACTCTGATGTGTTGTATACCTTTACTATCTAGGTGGTTTATTTCTCACCTTCCTCGATCAGTGATGAAGAATGAACAAGGGTTCAGGTGGTCCAAGAGGATTATGTCACTTTCTCATTCAGATAATCATTGGTGCTCTAGATCTATGGAGAATGTTACTATCATTGACAGTTGTGGGGAGTTCCCTAATGTGCCACTCCTGGGCATAAGAGGGGGCATTACTTACAACCCTTCCTTAGCTTTACGTCAGTTTGGTTACGCTCGGAGTGATGGTCTTCATGACATGTTGATTCAAGGTATTGTGTTTGAATACGACAACGATCTGCAAGGTTATCGTCAAAGGTTTATACGAGCATGGGGGAAAGTGAACAAGGTTGACAGCAAGACTCTGGAGCCCAAGTACACTATTCTTATGGAAGCTTATCTCAGATGGGTGCGATCTCGTGCTCAGACTCTTATGATGCCATATCCTGCTATCCTGCCAGTTACTATGGAGCCTGTTGCTGAAGGAGATACTTCTTATATCATCCTTCATCCAGACATGCCCACTGACATGGAAGAGCTACAGAGGTCCTGGATCCAGTTGAAGGAGCAAAGAGATACTTTTGAGACTCATTACAAAGCAAGTCAAGAAAGGATCCTGGAGCTAACAAAGCAACTTCACGAGGAGCGGAATCTCAACTCATACCTCAACACAAAGAGGAAACGTCCATGTGTAACACGGTGGGAGAATTGACTTTAGTTAAATGTTGCGGATAGCAAGAGTCACCACCGACTTTTATTTTATCCAAAGGAAAGGGCATAAAAGAACAGGAAAGACCTTAAAAGATTTTTGGGTTCGGGGGGTAGGTTATGTAAAGGGAAGGTGTTAGCACCCTTTACATCCATGGTTATCCATGGGCTCTTAGTTACTTAGCTCACTTTAAATTGTTTTAAGAAGTGTAGTGTGTGATTAAAAATTTTCTTAAGTACTTTATAATGATCCTTGTACGGATATATATAAAGACTTTGTTTTGAAAATTGTTTAAAAATGTAAAATGTAATGAAGTATTTTGAAAAAGTGAGCAAGTACTTAAGAGGAACATACCCTATAATAAGTCTTTACTGTTCTTATATGTTCTTTCAATGGTAAGACTATCCCTATTATTAAGGAATAGGTAGTCATTACCTTGGATGTAAGAAGGGACAAGTGAAGGGACATCTGTGATTAGGCAACTGTAAGGGGTATTAGCAATTCGAAGGGACTTATCATCTTTTATTCGAAAGGGACAAGATCATTCACGAAGGCAACCATGAAGGGACTTGATCTTATAATTCTTTAAAGGGACTAGATGATATTAAGAAGGGACTTTGCTTTATACACCTTACTTGACCTTTTATTTAGGCAACATGAGAGGTAACCCTTAAGAAGTGAGATGGCGATCCAAGATCGACTTACGTGTGTGCGTGTACAAGTTCATATATTTATCTTAAAATTAATGATCTAAATTCAATTTTAAACACAAACATGTTTTCACACCCTATTTTACTAACAATGGCATTTTAAATAAATAATAAAAATTCTACCGCTATTACATAATTTGCACAATTACATTATAATAACAATTTAAATAAATAAGCATATAATAAATAAATAAATAAATAAATAAGAAGGTTAGTAATAATAAATAAAATAAATATAAAAGAGGTTAGCATAATAATATAATAATAAATTAAAAGTTCAAATTTAAATAAATAATCATTTTTTAAGAATTTTTAAGAAAAGAAATAAATAATAATTATTATATACTAATAAATATGATTAATAGTTTAATAAATTAATTATATATACATATTAGAAATATTTAATAATTATAATTATACAAGCATAATAAAAATAAGAGATTAAAATCATATAAAAAAATTAGGGTTTTGAATTGTTTTAGAAAAATAAATTAGGGTGTATATAATTAGGGTTTTAAAATAAATTAGGGTTTATAAAGAAAATAATTAGGTTTTATATAAACATATTAGAATTTTTAATATACAAAATTATTAAATAATATACAACTATAAAAATATAATATAAGTTTTAAAAGAAAAATAATTTACATATATTGTTTTAGAAAATTATTTAAATTAGTTTAGAAAATAATATAAAGAAATAATAAAAGAAAATAAAACAAGAAAAATTAAAACCACAAAAAACAGGACCTGGGATTTGAACCCAGGTCCTTTACCTGGAAAATCAACAACATTACCACTGGGCTAGCGCGCGCTGGCTGTCAACATATTGCCTTCATGTGCTTTTGTTCGTATCCTGGAAAAATGTTGAAAAATAAAACAAGACCAAAAATGGTCTGGGGAGGTTTCGATCCCAGGACCATTCCTTTACCAACAAACGCGCATGCCAACTGAGCCAAGTTGTTCTTCTGAAATAATAACAACAACAATATCATAAAATACAATACCCAATTTTTAAATACGAATTTTGGCGCGCTGGACATCTTCTTCTTCCTCATACCTGCGGATTTTGATTCAAATATACCTGCGAATTTTCCTGCGTTTTTTCACACCATCAAAAACCTACGAATTTGGATCTTGCTCAATACATAAAATTTCAACAAATTAATCATATAAACATGATCCTCACATCATTCCTGATTCATTGATGTTCTTAAAACTCATTTATATTTGGTCTATTGATAAACCCTAATCGGCTACCTCAAACCCTAACAATGGTGAATCACTCATCCTGTACCAAAACTCAAATCAAAGTATCCAGAAACGATTGTTAGCTCATCATAAACAAGAATCAACAGTCAAATACAATTTATTTTACACCAATGTATGAAAACGAAAAATTCATGAATGCCTAAAAACTTTGATTCGGTTTGACCAATTCGTGGGCTTTTAGATGCATATGATCATTGGTATATGTTCAGTGATATGTAAGGAAGAGATTGGCATGCTCCATTCACCTGAAAAACTACAAAATGTTAGAATCCGAATTTCAAAAATTGGATGAATTTTGAAAGTTTGAAAGGGGTATTAGAGGCTGCAAAAATTCGTGTTTGAGGCTGCTAAAGGTTCTATGTATATATGTGAATGAGATTAGGTCAAGAAAAGTTATCATTCTTTGGACTTTTTGGATAATTGAAGATTGAAAGAGATTTGTCATAAAACTTGATTTTTTCTTTGATCCAACATTACTATTTTGGGATAATCTTCATAACTCTTGTATCAATTAGATCCAAATATTATTTATGACATTCTAGAAGCAAAATATTTTTAAATCTTCATCATTTTATATTTTATTTGAATTTAAAATGATTTTTAATATAAAAAATCATAATAAATAAAAATAAAATTATGAAAATTATGAAAATATTAAATAAATTTCGTGCATGATGTCATGGAACACATTGGTTCACACAAAAGTCAGCCCATTTGAAGAATTATGGTTTTAAGACCCCATTTACTTCATAAACCACTCAAAAATTTCCATACTTTGCAAGGGCACAAATCCTTCAATTTTAATGCTATGAGGGTGTTCTTGGACATTTTGGAAAGATTAAAGAGTCCTCTAACCAACCTTTTTGGTATCATGTCCATATCTTTTACCATTCTCAAGTTATGCTCTTTGGAAGTTGTTGACTTTTTGTTAACTTTTAAAAGGACCTATAATGTCTTAGCTCATACCTTCCAAATGAAGCATTTTTGGGCTTGGATTGTGAGACACAAAGTTGTAGATAATTCAATTTCCTTCAAAATGAAATTTGGATGGAAAATTTTTGATGAAGCATGTGAAAGTTATGGCTGGTCAAAGTTCAATTGACTTTTCCTGTGAAAACCCTAATTTAGAAACTCCTGATTCTTGATGATCTGAAATCTCCTTGATGAATCATGATCAACCCTTGATCAAATGATGAATTTTACTTTATATACTTGATGTTGGCAAAAAATCATGAAGTTTGACTTTGGTTTGACCACAGTTGACCTCAGTTTGACTTTTTAACTACTTTGACTGATTTTAACCTATCTGATCATCTGACTGAGCAAATCTTTTGGGAAAGTCTTGAAATTTGACATGGGGATTCTTGAACATATATAAGATGTTATGAAGCTAACTTTAAGTCTTGGAAGTCCATTTAGCCTGATTAAAGTCAAAACCCTAGTTTAGGATGCCTTACTTAGGAGGATGCATTGTCTGAGGGAATTGTCAAATCTTTTGACTAATTGTGAACTTTTGAACCTTGTGAATCTCATGAGATGTATTGTGAGCCTTGTGAACCTTGTGAACCTCTTAGTACACAAAGTCTTGTCTTGTGGAGGGAAAATTTTGGGGTGCAACAGCTGCCCCTGTTCAATTTTCTAAAACCTGAGGGGTTAGATTGGTATATGTGCCAGTCGTGACCTGGAAGGTTGAAGAGGATTGAACACAAAAGCCCAAAAATTTGCACTCGCCAGTGCGTAAAATAACACTGATGGTTAGTTGTATATGCTTGAGTAGGCTTGAAGATGCCACTTGGAAGAACTGGAGATGGGCTTAGAGATGCCATCTGGAGATGGGCTTGGAGATGCCATCTAAAGTATCAGGATGTGATGATGTCTTTATGTTGATATTGGATATCAGTACTAGGTCTTTGTATAGGCCGTCTCTGAATCATTTATGCAACATGATTTGAGTTGTTGAATGGACCAATAGAAATAAATCTTGTGATGATTATCTCTTCTGGAAGTATCTTGGATTAGGGAATGGATCTTTGTACAGACCGTTTGCCTACTCTCCAAGGTCAAAAGAACGTCAGGATTTGTTCTTCTGAAAAATATATTGAACCAGGGAATGGATCTTTTTACAGAATGTTTGCCTGCTATTTAAGGGCCAAAAGAACGTCAGGATTTGTTCTTCTGAATAATGTCTTGAACCAGGGAATGGATCCTTTTACAGACCGTTTTCCTGCTATTCAAGGGCCAAAAGAACGTCAGGATTTGTTCTTCTGAATAATGTCTTGAACCAGGGAATGGATCTTTTTACAGACCGTTTGCCTGCTCTCCAAGGTCAAAAGAACGTCAGGATTTGTTCTTCTGAATAATGTCTTGAACCAGGGAATGGATCTTTTTACAGACCGTTTGCCTGCTATTCAAGGGCCAAAAGAACGTCAGGATTTGTTCTTCTAAATAATATCTTGAACCAGGGAATGGATCTTTTTACGGACCGTTTGCCTGCTATTCAAGGGCCAAAAGAACGTCAGGATTTGTTCTTCTGAATAATGTCTTGAACCAGGGAATGGATCTTTTTACAGACCTTTTGCCTGCTATTCAAGGGCCAAAGAACGTCAGGATTTGTTCTTCTGAATAATGTCTTGAACCGGGGAATGGATCTTTTTACAGACCGTTTGCCTGCTATTCAAGGGCCAAAAGAACGTCAGGATTTGTTCTTCTGAATAATGTCTTGAACCATGGAATGGATCTTTTTACAGACCGTTTGCCTGCTATTCAAGGGCCAAAAGAACGTCAGGATTTGTTCTTCTGAATAATGTCTTGAACCATGGAATGGATCTTTTTACAGACCGTTTGCCTGCTATTCAAGGGCCAAAAGAACGTCAGGATTTGTTCTTCTAAATAATGTCTTGAGCCTGGGAATGGATCTTTTTACAGACCGTTTGCCTGCTATTCAAGGGCCAAAAGAACGTCAGGATTTGTTCTTCTGAATAATGTCTTGAACCAGGGAATGGATCTTTTTACAGACCGTTTGCCTGCTATTCAAGGGCCAAAAGAACGTCAGGATTTTTTCTTCTGAATAATGTCTTGAACCAGGGAATGGATCCTTTTACAGACCGTTTGCCTACAATTCAAGGGCCAAAAGAACATCAGGATTTGTTCTTCTGAATAATGTCTTGAACCAGGGAATGGATCTTTTTACAGACCGTTTGCCTGTTATTCAAAGACATCTTGAGTAAATGTGTGGATCATTTCTGACCCGTTGTAAGTTGTTGATATTGTTTTACCTGCATATAACTATCCTGCAAGGAGAATGTTAGTTTATGCATTATGTATGCATGCATAGTATGATGCACTTAAGTAATGTATTATGTACTTATGGATATGTATGTTATGGTATGATGTAAATGATGTATGTATGAATCATGTAGCCTGAAGCGTCTGGATATCTTCGTATAACAACTACTGGCTAGGGAAAATAAATCTCAATTCGTTGCTGAAGAATATGAGGAACTTGTTCCCGTTTCGTTTTATAGTATAGTATTTATATCCTCCCGTCTTCGTTTGTCATACTTCTATTGAAGGAATAAGTTCCTGAGTATCCCGACTGAGGATAAAAGAGATGGACATAAATTCAAGGGGAGACGTAACTTGAAGCATAGATTTGTTGTACTGGGGATTTGTAGTTTTCTTGTGAGAATGAATCGGCGAAGCTTCGTTGAATTCCTACCTTCGTTCGTCCTTAGTAAATACTATTACTGCATTTTTATGCATTTCTGGTAAACATCAATCATATTAAGCATTTTATGCATTTCTGGTAAACATCAATCATATTCAAAAGCATACATACGTTCAAACACAACCAATGGACGTTTCGCTTATGTAAATAGGGTAAAAGTAAATCTGGATTCAAAGATGAAATTTTATTCATATCACAAAGTGACCTATACATAGGCAAGTTTGTACAAGGAGACAAAAATCCTAGTAAGAGGAATTCGTCATAAATTTTTTTACAAAACAAAGAAAATCAGCTATGTGGGAAATAATCCTATTGAGTTTCAATTCTACTATTGCCATTATCTTCAAGTATCTCATCTTCTGTTGTTGAGACGGAAACGATTGGATTGAGCTTTATCTGTTCGAGCTTGAGTAAGTAGCACAACTGGTTGTAGTTACATGAGTGATCCGAACGAGACATAGTCATACGCTTTAATCCCTAATATTTGCCTGGATTGCCTTTTCAGGTTTTCAATCCACCGGGATACCCTTTTTTGCCCAAGCCGCCTTTTCAGGTTTTCGACTTGCCGGGTGTACATTTTTTATATATATCCCTAATTTTTGCCCGAACCCTTTTGGTTCGCCGGGATGCCCTTATTTTTTCCTAGGCCAGTCAACCTAGCGGGTCTCTTTTTATGCGTAGTATTTTTTAACTATGTCTGCGTTTACAGGCTGTGGGAAGTCTTCACCATCCATAGTAGTAAGCATCATGGCACCTCCTGAGAATACTGTTTTGACCACAAACGGTCCTTCGTATGTAGGAGTCCACTTGCCCCTAGGATCACCCTGTGGTAATATGATACGCTTGATTACCAAGTCACCAGCCTGATATACCTTTGGCTTAACCTTCTTATTAAAAGCCTTGATCATCCGTTTTTGGTATATCTAGCCATGACAAACTGCTGCTAACCTCTTCTCATCAATCAAATTTATCTGGTCAAGTCGAGTCTGAATCCACTCATCTTCATCCAAGCCTTCATCCTTCATGATTCTTAAGGAAGGGATCTGAACTTCAATGGGCAAAACTGCTTCCATACCATAGACTAAGGAGAATGGGGTTGCCCCTGTTGAAGTGCATATTGTAGTACGATAACCATGAAGAGAAAATGGTAACATCTCATGCCAATCCTTGTAAGTAACAGTCATCTTTTGTAGAATCTTCTTAATATTCTTGTTAGCAGCTTCTACTGCCCCATTCATCTTTGGACGATACGGAGAAGAGTTGTGATGCTTAATCTTGAACTGTGTGCAGAGATCAGTAATCATAGTGTTGTTCAGATTAGAGCCATTGTCAGTAATAATCCTTTCAGGGATGCCATACCTACATATAAGATTATTCTTAATGAATCGAGCCACCACATTCTTAGTAACAGATGCAAATGAAGCTGCCTCCACCCACTTTGTGAAGTAATCAATAGCAACCAGGATGAAACGATGCCCATTAGAAGCAGTAGGCTTAATCTCACCAATCATATCAATGCCCCACATGGAAAAAGGCCAAGGAGCAGTCAACACATTCAACGGTGATGGAGGTATATGGACTTTATCAGCATAGATTTGACACTTGTGACATGTTCTGGAATGTTGATAGCAGTCAGCTTCCATGGTAGACCAATAGTAACCTGCTCTTAATATCTTTTTTGCCATAGTAGGACCACTAGAATGAGTGCCAAAGATTCCATCGTGCATGTCCTCTATAATCTCAGTTGCTTCCTTCTTATCCACACAACGAAGCAAAGTTGAATCATGATTGCGCTTGTACAAAATTCCATTACTCAAGAAGAACTTAGCTGAAAACCTTCTCAGAAACTTCCTATCTTTGACAGACGCCCCTTCAGGGAACTCCTGAGATTCAAGATATCTTTTCATTTCATAGAACCAAGGTTTCTCCTCTGCTTCTTCAGTGTCAATCTCATTGCAGTATGCAGGCTTCTCAAATCTATCAATAGTAATCTTGGGAGCTTCATCATCCCAGCTGATCTCAAACATGGATGCCATGGTAGCTAAGGCATCTGCCAACTGATTCTCTCTTCGTGGGATATGTCCAAAGGTAATATCTTTGAAATGTGGGATTAAAGACAACACATGCTCTCTGTATGGAATGAGGTTATCATGCTTGGTATCCCAATCTCCTTTGATCTGACTTATTACCAAGGCTGAATCTCCATATACGTCCAGGAACTGAATCTTCATATCAATGGCAGCTTTGATGCCCAGGATACATGCCTCATACTCAGCCATGTTATTGGTACAATAGAAACAAAGTCTTGCAGTAATCGGGGTATGACAACCTTTAGGGGAACTGATCACAACACCAACACCATTACCAAGTGCATTAGAAGCTCCATCAAAAACCATAGTCCATCGGGATCCTTGTTCAGGTCCTTCATATTGTCCAGGTTCTTTGGTAATAATCATAATGTCTTCATCGGGGAACTCAAAACTCATTAACTGATAATCATCCATTGCTTGATGATCCAAATGATCAGCTACAACACTTCCTTTAATGGCCTTCTGAGTAGTATATTGTATATCATATTCTGTTAAGATCATTTGCCATCTTGCTATTCATCCGGAGAGAGCAGGTTTCTCGAATATGTACTTGATTGGATCCATCTTCAAAATCAACAAGGTAGTATAAGTCAACATATACTATCTTAGTCGGCGAGCGGCCCATGCCAAAGCACAGCAAGTTTTCTCGAGCAGTGAGTATCTTGTTTCACAGTCGGTAAACTTTTTGCTAAGGTAGTATATTGCCTGCTCTTTTCGACCAGACTCGTCATGTTGCCCCAACACACACCCCATTGAGTTGTCTAACACTGTTAAGTACATGATCAAGGGTCTTCCATCAACTGGTGGCATCAAGATTGGAGGTTCTAGAAGATATTTCTTGATTTCATCAAAAGTAGTCTGGCACTCATCATTCCATTCCATTACCTGATCTTTCTTCAACAACTTGAAGATTGGCTCACAGGTAGCAGTTAATTGGGAAATAAATCTTGCAATGTAATTCAATCGTCCCAAGAAACCTCTAACCTCCTTCTCAGTACGGGGAGCTGGCATCTCTTGTATAGCTTTCACTTTTGCAGGATCTACTTCAATACCTTTTCCACTGACAATGAAACCTAGGAGTTTACCAGACCTAACTCCAAAAGTACACTTGTTTGGGTTCAATCTTAACTTGTATTTCTTCAATCTCTCAAACAACTTATGCAGATGGTCAAGATGTTGCTCTTCATTCTGGGACCTGGCTATCATATCATCCATATACACCTCTATCTCATGATGAATCATATCATGAAACAAAGCCACCATAGCACGCTGATATGTTGCCCCGGCATTCTTCAGCCCAAATGGCATCACTTTATAACAAAAAGTGCCCCACTGTGTAACAAATGTTGTCTTCTCCATATCTTCAGGTGCCATCTTGATTTGATTGTAACCAGAGAAACCATCCATGAAAGAGAATACTTTATACTGAGCAGTGTTGTCTACCAGAACATCAATATGAGGAAGTGGAAAGTCATCTTTGGGGCTGGCCTTGTTCAAATCCCTGTAATCTACACACATACATACCTTACCATCTTTCTTAGGTACCGGCACCACATTTGCAACCCATTAAGGATAAGAAGTCACAGCTAAGAACCCTGCATCAAACTGTTTCATCACCTCTACCTTAATCTTCTCTGACATTTCAGGACGCATGCGACGAACCTTCTGCTTCTTTGGACGACAATCTTCTTTTACCGGTAAACGGTGAACCACAATGTTTGTATCCAACCCTGGCATATCTTCATAGGACCAAGCAAAGATCTCCACATAATCATGTAACATCTGAATTAATCTGCTCTTAACACCATCCTCTAATTCAGCCCCTATCTTGACCTCTTTCTTGTTTTCTTCAGTTCCCATATTCACAACTTCGATTGGCTCTTCATGTGGCTGTATAGCTTTCTCTTCTTGTTGTAACAACCTAGCAAGCTCTACAGGTACTTCACAATCGTCCTCCTTTCCATCCTCAGCTTGATAGATCGGATTCTCGAAATTATAATTGGCAATAGAAGAACTGTTATCAACAGGATCCAGAGTGGATGCGGATCTGCATTTTAGTGATGTGGGTGTGTGTAAGAACACATAGCTGATAAAACAAAAATAAAAGAAAAGAAAGACAAGGAACACGATATTTACGAAAACGAAACGTCCACTGATTTTCATTGAATGAAGTATGCAAATGAAATGACATCCCGAAACAAGCATACCATTGTGCCCCGGGTAAGGCACAAGGCTTTAAGAGTTTAATTGTTCAAAAATTACAAACTTAAAAGTGACAACACAGTAATAGTATTTACTCCTGACTAAAGGAGATAGGAATAACATCTTCAGCTTTCCAATTATTGAGCCCAGCACCCACAGTAGGAAAAATCCAAGCATCCAAGTTATAATCTTCATCATGGTCACCCACAGCATTGATATGATCCTTCATAATCCCTTGATTGGTAATACGAACATCACGAGCACGACGAACAGCCTTCTGGGACTCTGCAGTGAAACCCAAACCAAATTTGTCAGACTTGTAAGGAATATCAGGAAGCTGACCCCAAATAGTACAACCACCTTCATCCACCACAGCTCTAGCATCCTTGAGGGAAGCCATTGTAGGAGGTACTCTGGTGACCACAGGAACTTTCTTGACAACAGGAGGAGCTTCAAAATTAGGAACAGCCCAAGGAACTACTTCAAACGTCTGGCACGGAGTTTCAACATATTCACCTTCCACTTCAAGATATTTAAATGTGTTCACATGGCTAATCATATATCCTTCTTCTCCGTAAACAGTGGCAACTTTTCCCTCTACTGGATATCTCAGCTTCTGATGTAAGGTGGAGGTCACAGCACCTGCCCCATGGATCCAGGGGCGCCCAAGCAAACAAGAATACGAAGGACGAATATCCATTACATAAAAGGTAGCATTGAAGACCTGAGAACCTATTTTGATTGGGAGATCTATTTCTCCGTGCACCACTCTTCTTGAACCATCAAAAGCCTTTACCACTATATTACTGGGCCTCAACACAGCATCTTCAGGACTAAGCTTATTCAGAACTTCTTTGGGCAACACATTCAGCGAGGAACCATTGTCTATTAACACATGTGACAGGGTAGTGCCCCTACATTCAATAGAAATATGTAGAGCCCTATTATGATCCCTCTTAGCAGGAGTTAAATCAGCGTCAGAAAAGCCTAACCCATTATCATAGGTCAGGTGTGCAACACAATTCTCAAATTGATCTACAGAAATTTCATTTGGTACGTGAGCAGTCTTCAAAAATTTAATCAAGGCTTTAGCATGAGCCTCAAAACACAACAATAAAGACAACATAGAAATCTTGGAGGGAGTATGCCCCAATTGATCAACAACATCATAATCACTCTTGCGAATGATCTTTAGTACCTCTTCCATCTGCTTAGAAAGATCATCAGCAGTTGGTACATCAGTTTGCATAGGTTCAATAACAGGACCTTTGCCCCGAGCATCAGCAGTGGAGGTAGTAGTTGGAGTAACTGTATTCTTGGAGGTAACCGGAGGAGAGAAAACTCTTCCGCTTCGTGTGATCTTACTAGATCCAGCAATATTATCAACATCAAGATTTTCATCAACAACAGGTGGTTCAGCTAAGGATTCCTGCTTAACACCATGAATATAAACATCAGAACCATAATGCCAAGGCGCAGCTTTATCAGAAGTATACGGAATAGGACCAGGAGTGGTAATGATCATAGGAGCCACTCTAGCTTCAGCAACAATCTTCACAGGGCCTTCAGCAGTAATCTTAATTGGACCCATATGAGTGATTTTGACAGGGCCCTTGGAAGTAATTCTTACCGGCACTTTATCAACCATATCCACCTCTTCAATCTTCGCACCTTGAGTTATATGTTCAACCATGCTCTCTATAGAAGGTGTCCTCTCAAACAATATTGTGTAATTGTCCATGAGGCGTTGAATTCCGTCCTTCAACTTCCAGCAACTATCCGGTTTATAAGCACAATAGAAACAATCTTCATTACAACCTGGAAAGAACCCAGCTTGTACCAACTTCTTCTTAATAACAGACAATGGTGTGGTTACATCTGCAACTGAGGAAATATGTGAAACTTCATCAATGGCATTAATAGTCTTTTCATGATTTAACATGGGAGCAGTAATCACATTTGGAGTACCCGGAGGGTCAAACTCAATCTCTCCAGCATCAATCATATCATGTATTTTATTCTTCAATATCCAGCAATTATTGGTATCATGTCCCTGACAATTAGAATGATATGCACATCGTGCATTAGGATTGTACCTGGGAGAGGTAACATTGGGGTTCTGAGGAGGGTCCTTCAAAGTGATGAGTTCACCCTTCAACAAGTGTTGCAAGGCTTGGGCCATTGACATGTTGAGCTTGGTGAACTGTCTTCTAGGCCTCTGTTGATTGCCCTGTGGTGGTTCTGGTGTTGCAGGAGTAGGATTGGAGATATGAACTGCACTCACAGATTGGTGCCTCCAATTACGATCAGGTTGACCATAAACAGCATTTGACTCTTTCTTCCCACTAGGGTGCTTCTTTGTAGTACTTGATGAAGAAACACCCACTTGTATCTTGCCACTCCTTATACCACTTTCTACGCGCTCTCCTGTCATTATTAACTCAATGGATCCAGATGATGAGCTTCCAATGAGGTGACTATAAAAAGGACCATTCAACGTACACATGAACATATCCACTAACTCCCTGTCAGTTAGAGGAGGTTGTACCCTACCAGCCAAATCTCTCCACTTCTGGGCATACTCCTTAAAATTTTCTTTAGCACCCATAGACATGCTCTGTAGTTGCATGCGAGTAGGGGCTAGATCAGCATTGTATTGATATTGCTTATAAAAGGCCTCAGCAAGATCATTCCAATCACGGATGTTGACACTCTCCAACTGATAGTACCATTCCAATTGAGCTCCAGACAAGCTCTCTTGGAAGAAATGGATCCACAACTTCTTATCAGCAGTATGGGGTTGGATCCTCCGGACATAGGACCTCAGATGCAGCTTGGGACAAGAGACACCATCATATACTACAAAATTAGGGACCTTGAAACCAATGGGTATAACCACCCCAGATATCAAACTCAGGTCTTCAAAATCCATCCCAGAAGACTTTTGCAATTCCATAGCATCCATTCTATCCACCAGCATCTTGAACTTATCTTCATTAGGATCATGATAGTAGTTAGCTTCAGAATCAGAATCCCCCATTGTATTGTGGAGACTGCCTCCCTCTTTCTCAGACTCTTCAGACTCATAATCTTCAACCTGTTCCTTGGTCTTGACAGGACCTCTGAACCTTCTTCCCATGTTGATTAGGCCTCCTGACCTTCTAGTCTTCTTGGTCTTCTTGGCCAGCAGTGTCTTCAATTCATCCTGCCCCTTGGACAAGTTCAGGATCAGCACTTGGAACTGTGCATTTTGTGCCTGGAGATCTTTGACTGTTTGTTCAAGAGCCATTGCTGCTGAAATAAACAGCAAGAAGATAAGAAACATGTACATAAGAAACCTGTGATGCAATGATATGGTGTGCAAATGCATATGCAATGTTTTCAAGGACCGCAGGATTTAAATTTGCTTAAACAATCAAGAAAGTAAACTTTTATTAGTAATAAATTTGTTTGCCCCTTGGGCTTACAATAAAAATGAAATAAATACAAGAAATGGGGTTTTAAGTCTCCCATGGACGTTTCCTCTTTGTGTTGAGGTATGAGTTGAGATTCCGCTCCTCGTGAGGTTGCTTTGTCAGCTCCAGGATTCTTTCTTGACTTGCTTTGTAATGAGTCTCAAAAGTATCCCTTTGCTCCTTCAACTGGATCCAGGACCTCTGTAAATCTTCCATATCAGTGGGCATGTCTGGGTGAAGGATGGTATAAGAAGTATCTCCTTCAGCAACAGGTTCCATAGTAACTGACAGGATGGCAGGATATGGCATCATAAGAGTCTGAGCACGAGATCGCACCCATCTGAGAAAAGCTTCCATAGGAATAGTATACTTAGACACCAGAGTCTTGCTGTCAACCTTGTTCACTTTACCCCATGCTCGTATGAACCTTTGACGGTAACCTTGCAGATCGTTGTCGTAGTCAAACACAATACCCTGAATCAACATGTCATGAGGACCATCACTCCGAGCATAACCAAACTGTCGTAAAGCTAAGGAAGGGTTGTAAGTAATGCCTCCTCTTATGCCTAGAAGTGGCACATTAGGAAACTCCCCACAACGGTCAATGATAGTAACATTCTCCATAGATCGAGAGCACCAATGAATATCTGAATGTGAGAGTGACATAATCCTTTTGGACCACCTGAACCCTTGTTCATTCTTCATCACTGATCGAGGAAGGTGAGAAATAAACCACCTAGATAGCAAAGGTATACAGCACATCAGAGTTCCTCGTGCCTTTGTAGTACGGGTATGAAGAGAATGTAGAATGTCTCCAAGTAATGTAGGCACTGGATTGTGACTCAGAAATATGTTGATGGCGTGAACGTCTATGAACTGATCTGGATTGGGGAACAATACTAAGCCATAAATCAACAAGGCTAAGATCTCCTCAAAAGCATCATAGCTCATAGCTTTCAAGAACACTTGAGCCTTCTCTATCAATACCTTAGCAAGAATACCCTTGACTCCACTTCTCGTTTCTAGAACAATGTCTGATTTCTTCAAATGTAGAGCTGCAGCAATGATCTCAGGTTTAGGCTCTTTCTCCAAGCCTGTGAAAGGTCTCTGATCAAGGACAGGTATACCCAGAAATTTGGAGAACTCTTCCATTGTAGGAACCAGCTGATAGTCGGGGAATGTGAAGCAATGATGTTTAGGATCAAAGAACTGAAACAGGACACTTATCATGTCTTCATTGAGCCCTGAAGTGACTAGATCCAGTAGGTGACCATGTCTCTTGATAAACTGGGAGTTTTCAGAAACTTGAGAGACCAATTCTTTAAACTTAGGAGGTATTCCTACAAAGTTGATCCGGATAGTATTCCTACGAGCAGAAGCCATGACCTGCAACAAAGAACAAAGATAAATCCTTTGGTCCTTGAAATGGTTAGTGAAAATTCTATGCTTATGATGCATGATGATGTCATGATGTTATGTTCAATCACAAACATGTGGCACACACAAACAATTCACACAATAGCCTTAGGTTTGAAGGCTTGCGTGAGATTTAAAGGTAAATACCCTCCCCTGAAGTTTAGTTGGTTCATCTTGTCCTATAAAGTAACCAGGTCTAAGGGATCTCAATATCATTGATCCTTCACAAGGGTGGTTGCTCAGTAGGCAACTTACTTGCCAACCAAAACCCTCAAAGTTTAAGATCTCAATGAGTGTAGTATCGAGTATCAACCAATTTCAGTCTTCACCAAAGCCGGTTATCTCACTACTTTCTAAAGGACAAGATGGGATAACTAGGGTTCTAAAAGTTAGTTAGTGTATTGACAACATATGGCAGCCTCATATTATCCTCAACTTGACTTAAGGAACATAAGCACCAACCAAGAAGTCACACTAACTATGGCCACCAGATCAACCATATCGGTATACGCCGTACAGTTTCCTTGGTCTATTGCCATTTACCTAAGGTACACTAGATACGGGTTAGGATCTTTCACACATAAGAGCACCCCAACAAATAAGTATAAAGCAAACAAGGCAAACAATTTTAAAGTGATCTAATTCCTAAGGGTACCCCTCTTTTATTAAATCCCCAGCAGAGTCGCCAGTTCTATAACACGGTGGGAGAACTGACTTTAGTTAAATGTTGCGGATAGCAAGATTCGCCACCGACTTTTATTTTATCCAAAGGAAAGGGCATAAAAGAACAGGAAAGACCTTAAAAGATTTTTGGGTTCGGGGGGTAGGTTATGTAAAGGGAAGGTGTTAGCACCCTTTACATCCATGGTTATCCATGGGCTCTTAGTTACTTAGCTCACTTTAAATTGTTTTGAGAAGTGTAGTGTGTGATTAAAAAATTTCTTAAGTACTTTATAATGATCCTTGTACGGATATATATAAAGACTTTGTTTTGAAAATTGTTTAAAAATGTAAAATGTAATGAAGTATTTTGAAAAAGTGAGCAAGTACTTAAGAGGAACCTACCCTATAATAAGTCTTTACTGTTCTTATATGTTCTTTCAATGGTAAGACTATCCTTATTATTAAGGAATAGGTAGTCATTACCTTGGATGTAAGAAGGGACAAGTGAAGGGACATCTGTGATTAGGCAACTGTAAGGGGTATTAGCAATTCGAAGGGACTTATCATCTTTTATTCGAAAGGGACAAGATCATTTACGAAGGCAACCATGAAGGGACTTGATCTTATAATTCTTTAAAGGGACTAGATGATATTAAGAAGGGACTTTGCTTTATACACCTTACTTGACCTTTTATTTAGGCAACATGAGAGGTAACCCTTAAGAAGTGAGATGGCGATCCAAGATCGACTTACGTGTGTGCGTGTACAAGTTCATATATTTATCTTAAAATTAATGATCTAAATTCAATTTTAAACACAAACATGTTTTCACACCCTATTTTACTAACCATGGCATTTTAAATAAATAATAAAAATTCTACCGCTATTACATAATTTGCACAATTACATTATAATAACAATTTAAATAAATAAGCATATAATAAATAAATAAATAAGAAGGTTAGTAATAATAAATAAAATAAATATAAAAGAGGTTAGCATAATAATATAATAATCAATTAAAAGTTCAAATTTAAATAAATAATCATTTTTTAAGAATTTTTAAGAAAAGAAATAAATAATAATAATTATATACTAATAAATATGATTAATAGTTTAATAAATTAATTATATATACATATTAGAAATATTTAATAATTATAATTATACAAGCATAATAAAAATAAGAGATTAAAATCATAAAAAAAATTAGGGTTTTGAATTGTTTTAGAAAAATAAATTAGGGTGTATATAATTAGGGTTTTAAAATAAATTAGGGTTTATAAAGAAAATAATTAGGTTTTATATAAACATATTAGAATTTTTAATATACAAAATTATTAAATAATATACAACTATAAAAATATAATATAAGTTTTAAAAGAAAAATAATTTACATATATTGTTTTAGAAAATTATTTAAATTAGTTTAGAAATTAATATAAAGAAATAATAAAAGAAAATAAAACAAGAAAAATTAAAACCAAAAAAACAGGACCTGGGATTTGAACCCAGGTCCTTTACCTGGAAAATCAACAGCACTACCACTGGGCTAGCGCGCGCTGGCTGTCAACATATTGCCTTCATGTGCTTTTGTTCGTATCCTGGAAAAATGTTGAAAAATAAAACAAGACCAAAAATGGTCTGGGGAGGTTTCGATCCCAGGACCATTCCTTTACCAACAAACGCGCATGCCAACTGAGCCAAGTTGTTCTTCTGAATAAATAACAACAACAATATCATAAAATACAATACCCAATTTTTAAATACGAATTTTGGCGCGCTGGACATCTTCTTCTTCCTCATACCTGCGAATTTTGATTCAAATATACCTGCGAATTTTCCTGTGTTTTTTCACACCATCAAAAACCTACGAATTTGGATCTTGCTCAATACATAAAATTTCAACAAATTAATCATATAAACATGATCCTCACATCATTCCTGATTCATTGATGTTCTTAAAACTCATTTATATTTGGTCTATTGATAAACCCTAATCGGCTACCTCAAACCCTAACAATGGTGAATCACTCATCCTGTACCAAAACTCAAATCAAAGTATCCAGAAACGATTGTTAGCTCATCATAAACAAGAATCAACAGTCAAATACAATTTATTTTACACCAATGTATGAAAACGAAAAATTCATGAATGCCTAAAAACTTTGATTCGGTTTGACCAATTCGTGGGCTTTTAGATGCATATGATCATTGGTATATGTTCAGTGATATGTAAGGAAGAGATTGGCATGCTCCATTCACCTGAAAAATTACAAAATGTTAGAATCTGAATTTCAAAAATTGGATGAATTTTGAAAGTTTGAAAGGGGTATTAGAGGCTGCAAAAATTCGTGTTTGAGGCTGCTAAAGGTTCTATGTATATATGTGAATGAGATTAGGTCAAGAAAAGTTATCATTCTTTGGACTTTTTGGATAATTGAAGATTGAAAGAGATTTGTCATAAAACTTGATTTTTTCTTTGATCCAACATTACTATTTTGGGATAATCTTCATAACTCTTGTATCAATTAGATCCAAATATTATTTATGACATTCTAGAAGCAAAATATTTTTAAATCTTCATCATTTTATATTTTATTTGAATTTAAAATGATTTTTAATATAAAAAATCATAATAAATAAAAATAAAATTATGAAAATATTAAATAAATTTCGTGCATGATGTCATGGAACACATTGGGTCACACAAAAGTCAGCCCATTTGAAGAATTATGGTTTTAAGACCCCATTTACTTCATAAACCACTCAAAAATTTCCCAACTTTGATAGGGCACAAATCCTTCAATTTTAATGCTATGAGGGTGTTCTTGGACATTTTGGAAAGCTTAAAGAGTCCTCTAACCAACCTTTTTGGTATCATGTACATATCTTTTACCATTCTCAAGTTATGCTCTTTGGAAGTTGTTGACTTTTTGTTGACTTTTAAAAGGACCTATAATGTCTTAGCTCATACCTTCCAAATGAAGCATTTTTGGGCTTGGCTTGTGAGACACAAAGTTGTAGAGAATTCAATTTCCTTCAAAAATGAGCTTTGGATGGAAAATATTTGATAAAGCATGTGAAAGTTATGGCTGGTCAAAGTTTAGTTGACTTTTCCTGTGAAAACCCTAATTTAGAAACTCCTGATTCTTGATGATCTGAAATCTCCTTGATGAATCATGATCAACCCTTGATCAAATGATGAATTTTACTTCATATACTTGATGTTGGCAAAAATCATGAAGTTTGACTTTGGTTTGACCACAGTTGACCTCAGTTTGACTTTTTAACTGCTTTGACTGATTTTAACCTATCTGATCATCTGACTGAGCAAATCTTTTGGGAAAGTCTTGAAACTTGACATGGGGATTATTGGACACATATAAGATGTTATGAAGCTCACCTGAAGTCTTGGAAGTCCATTTAGCCTGATTAAAGTCAAAACCCTAGTTTAGGATGCCTTGCTTAGGAGGATGCATTGTCTGAGGGAATTGTCAAATCTTTTGACTAATTGTGAACTTTTTGAACCTTGTGAATCTCATGAGATGTCTTGTGAGCCTTGTGAACCTTGTGAACCTCTTAGTACACAAAGTCTTGTCTTGTGGAGGGCAAATTTTGGGGTGCAACACCATGGGAGACTTAAAACCCCATCTTTTGTATTTGTTTCATTTTTATTGTAAGCCCAAGGGGCAAACAAATTTGTTACTAATAAAAGTTTACTTTTTTGGTTGTTTAAACAAATTTAAATCATGTGGTCCTTGAAAACATTGCATACGCATTTACATACCATATCGTTGCATCACAGGTTTCTTATGTACAGGTATCTTATCTTCTCGCTGTTTATTTCAGCAGAAATGGCTCTTGAACAGACTGTCAAAGATCTCCAGGCTCAGAATGCACAATTCCAAGAGTTGATTCTGAACTTGTCCAAGGGACAAGATGAGTTGAAGACACTGCTGGCTAAGAAGAAGAATCCTGAGGACAACAAGGATGATCATCTGAAACAACTACAAGCTGAGATGACAGGAATGAGGACCCAGATGAATGACCAGATGGCTCTTATTCAAAGTTTAGCTCAGGGGCAAGAAGAGCTAAGAACCTTTGTCCGCAAACTTCAAAATAATGGAGTTAGGAATCTAATTGTCAGTCAACCTCCATTAAAACAAGTTGATTTGGTTGAAAGGAAGATGATGATAAAAGAAGGTAAGAGACAGGTTGCCACTGATTGTTCTTCAGATGAAGAAGAAAGACCTGATAAGGTTAATCTACCTAAACACAAGGAATGTAGAAGGAAGTTTATCAAGTTCAGCACTCCAATATCACAAGTTCTACAATGCTTGTTGGAGATGAAACTAATTTCTTTGAAAAGTCCTCCTCAAAATCCTAATACTGCCTCTCCTCACTATAATTCCAAGGCAAGGTGTGAGTATCACTCCGACAGTCCTGGACATGATACTAATAGTTATTGGACATTGAAGAAAAAGATTCAAGACCTGATTGATGAAGAAATCCTCGAGGTTACGCCAGAAGGCCAAATTGAATTCTACTATCGTCCATCAAACGTCGAAGCTGCAAGACAAATTACCCAAAGTAGCAAGAAAGAAAGCCTACCTATCCCTGTTGAGATATGGGGCACCTTGGGACATCCAAGTGGAAAATTTGATTTCATGGTGAAATATATTGCTCCTGAAAGTTCACGGATTGCAATTGAAGACATTCAGCCAACTGGATGGGACAACATTTGAACTTTCATTTGTAATTTCTTCTATTTTGTTTAAACACTTACTATTATGTTAAACTTTTGTTTTCATTAATGCATTGCGTATGTTTGTCTTGAATTAATCCATTCGTTTCACTATGTTTTGAACTATGTTTCATATTTCTATTTTGTGATATTTAACTCCTGATAAAGCTATAAGCCTGTAGAGGGAGGATGACGAAAACAATACCATAATCTTATGCAGTATGCTTTTGAACAGACTATGCTGACGATGTAAAGGCATTGTTTCAATTCCTAAACAGTGGAGATATAAGGAAGTTAATCCCTAGTCAACCCTTTTGAGCCTATGAAGTAGGAGTTTTTATTCTCGCACAAATTAAAACCCTTATTCATAACCCGGGGCAGGGTAGTTACTCGGTTAACTCAAATATGCCAATTATTTGTGTTGTACACAACTAATGGTGGTTCTCTGTAATCAATAAACCTGACAATCAATATCCAGCAAAAGAAAAGCTCAGTAAGTCAAAACCTATGAAGGAGACTTAGTAAAACATTAAGACATCCCGCTGGCTGTAATTTTGAAATAAACAGTTCAGGAAAAAAGAAGGGATAACAAAGTCAAAAGGAAAAAGAGGTCACTATGAATCCTCAACAAAGAAAGATGACTGAATGTTCAAATAAATTTTTGGTTTCTGAACCATCACAAATGTCAAACTCCTTTGAGCCTCAATGCATGAGTTAACTGAGCATATGACTGAAGAACATCATGGAGATTGGGTTGGGTACAAATAAAATTTGAGCCTTTATCCTTTATTTCTTAAACCGTGAACCAGGCCACGTTACAACCCTTTAAAAGTCCTAACTGAAGCATGGTTAGTTCGAAAGTGTACTGTTACAAAAAGGTATCCTGACTCCTTTAAGGCTTATTATAAAACTTGAGTTAATATCACAGTTTTCACAAAAACTGTTTTTCTAAAATAACTTTTTTCAAAACTTCAAGACAGACATAAGCATTGCATTTTTTAATATATTTGTTTGCATATACTTGAGTGTTTGATAAACAGAGAAACTTACAGGATGAATGTTCAAAGTCCTTCCGATAAACAAAGTTGCTTCCTGGATCAAAGTCCATGTATACAAAGGGGCATAGTCATTATCTCCCAATCAAGGGGGCAGGCCATGATACTGCCTAACTCATTTGGGGCAATCAGGACAGGATTCAACTATGTTTAAGAAGCCAGGGGCAGGTCTCCTCATATATTTGAATTACCAAGGTTAACATTACGAAGTTCATGATGTCAGGGGCATATTATTGTGGGGCATTTTGCTTATTTCTCATGAGGTAACTACATTCAGATACTTTCGTTATGGGATAATTCATCCTCAACCAAGGGGAAATGCTCTCTTTTCAAATCTAATACCTAAAGCATATATGGTTCATCACAATTTGAAGACACGTTCCTCTCATTGTATTACCTTGATATTGGATTCTCAGCAGAAGCCATTGTGGAGATTAATTGTCTACGCCAGTAGTATCAGATAGTGTCAGTATCATGTCTTCATATCCAGCTATGAGGATTTCTGGGAAGGTATTCAGGAAAGTTAAGAATCTCAGGAGCTTTAAATCCAATTGGTTATACACTCTCAAGGTTGAAACGATTTTGTTTTCGAGTTCAACTTTACTTTTCCCTCTTTATTCAAGTAGGAAATGCTTGTTGAATCCAGATTTACTTTTACCCTATTTACCTTAGCGAAACATCCATTGGTTGTGTTTGAATGTATGTATGCTTTTGAATATGATTGATGTTTACCAGAAATGCATGAAATGCAGTAATAGTATTTACTAAGGACGAACGAAGGTAGGAATTCAACGAAACTTCGCCGATTCATCCTCACAAGAAAACTACAAATCCCCAGTATAGCAAATTTATGCTTCAAGTTACATCTCCCCTTGAATTTATGTCCATCTCTTTTATCCTCAGTCAGGATACTCAGGAACTTATTCCTTCAATAGAAGTACGACAAACGAAGACGGGAGGTTATAAATACTATACTATAAGACAAGACAGGAGCGACTTCCTCATATTCTTCAGCAACGAATCGGGATTTATTTTCCCTAGCCAGCAGTTGTTGTACAAAGATATCTAGACGCTTCAGGCTGCATGATTCATACATACATCATTTACATCATATCATAACATACATTCCATAAATACATAATACATTTACTTAGGTGCATCATACTATGCATGCATACATATTGCATAAACTAACATTCTCCTTGCAGGAAAGTTATATGCAGATAAAACAATATCAACAATTCACAACAGGTCAGAAATGATCCATACATTACTCAAGATGTCCTCGGAGAGTAGGCAAACGGTCTGTAAAAAGATCCATTCCCTAATCCAGGATATTTCACGAAGATTTCATCTATCTGGTCTTGAATAGCAGGCAAACGATCTGTACAAAGATCCATTCCCTGGTTCAAGATATTTTCAGAAGATTTAATCTATTGGCCCTTGAATAGCAGGCAAACGATCTATACAAAGATCCATTCCCTGGTTCAAGATATTTATCAGAAGAACTAATCCTGACGTTCTTTTGGCCCTTGAATAGCAGGCAAACAATCTGTACAAAGATCCATTCCCTGGTTCAAGATATTTATCAGAAGAACTAATCCTGACGTTCTTTTGGCCCTTGAATAGCAGGCAAACGGTCTATACAAAGATCCATTCCCTGGTTCAAGATATTTATCAGAAGAACTAATCCTGACGTTCTTTTGGCCCTTGAATAGCAGGCAAACGGTCTGTACAAAGATCCATTCCCTGGTTCAAGATATTTTTCAGAAGAACTAATCCTGACGTTCTTTTGGCCCTTGAATAGCAGGCAAACGGTCTGTACAAAGATCCATTCCCTAGTTCAAGATATTTTTCAGAAGAACTAATCCTGACGTTCTTTTGGCTCTTGAATAGCAGACAAACGGTCTGTACAAAGATCTATTCCCTGGTTCAAGATATTTTTCAGAAGAACTAATCCTGACGTTCTTTTGGCCCTTGAATAGAAGGCAAACGGTCTGTACAAAGATCTATTCCCTGGTTCAAGATATTTTTCAGAAGAACTAATCCTGACGTTCTTTTGGCTCTTGAATAGCAGGCAAACGGTCTGTATAAAGATCCATTCTCTGGTTCAATATATTTTTCAGAAGAACTAACCCTGACGTTCTTTTGACCTTGGAGAGTAGGCAAACGGTCTATACAAAGATCCAATCCCTGGTTCAAGATATTTTTCAGAAGAACTAATCCTGACGTTCTTTTGGCTCTTGAATAGCAGGCAAACGGTCTATACAAAGATCCATTCCCTGGTTCAAGATATTTTTCATAAGAACTAATCCTGACGTTCTTTTGGCCCTTGAATAGTAGGCAAACGGTCTGTACAAAGATCCATTCCCTGGTTCAAGATATTTTTCAGAAGAACTAATCCTGATGTTCTTTTGGCTCTTGAATAACAGGCAAACGGTCTGTATAAAGATCCATTATCTGGTTCAAGATATTTTTCAGAAGAACTAACCCTGGCGTTCTTTTGACCTTGGAGAGTAGGCAAACGGTCTATACAAAGATCCATTCCCTAATCCAAGATATTTCCAAAAGAGATAATCATCACGAAGATTTATTTTTGCTGGTCCATTCAACAATTCAAACTATGTTGCATAAACGATTCAGAGACGGCCTATACGAAGACCTAGTACTGACATCCAGTATCAACATAAAGACATCATCACATCCTGATATTTTAGATGGCATCTCTAAGCCCATCTCCAGTTATTCCATGGCATCTATAAGCCCATCTCCAGTTCATCCAAGTGGCATCTTTAAGCCCACTCAAGCATATACAACTAATCATCAGTGTTACTTTACGCACCGGCGAGTTCAAATTTTTGGGCTTTTGTGTTCAATCCCCTTCAACCTTCCAGGTCACGAATGGCACATATACCAATCTAACCCCTCAGGTTTCAGAAAATTGAACAGGGGCAGCTGTTGCACCCCAAAATTTGCCCTCCACCAAACAAGACTTTGTGTACTAAGAGGTTCACAAGGTTCACAAGACATCTCATGAGGTTCACAAGGTTCACAAAGTTCACAATTGGTCAGAAAGTTTGACAATTTCCTCAGACAATGCATCCTCCTAAGCAATGCATCATAAACTAGGGTTTTGACTTTCATCAGGCTAAATGGACTTCCAAGACTTCAAGTGAGCTTCATAACATCCTATATGTGTTCAAGAATCCCCATTTCAAGTTTCAAGACTTTCCCAAAAGGTTTGCTCAGTCAGATGATCAGATAGGCTAAAATCAATCAAGGCAGTCAAAAAGTCAAACTGATGTCAATTGTGGTCAAACCAAAGTCAAACTTCATGATTTTTTGCCAACATCAAGTATATGAAGTAAAATTCATCATTTGATCAAGGGTTGATCATGATTCATCAAGGAGATTTCAGATCATCAAGAATCAGGAGTTTCTAAATTAGGGTTTTCACAGGAAAAGTCAACTGAACTTTGACCAGCCATAACTTTCACATGCTTCATCAAAAAATTTCCATCCAAAGCTTATTTTGAAGGAAATTGAATTCTCTACAACTTTGTGTCTCACAAGCCAATCCCAAAAATGCTTCATTTGGAAGGTATGAGCTAGGACATTATAGGTCCTTTTAAAAGTCAACAAAAAGTCAACAACTTCAAAAGAGCATAACTTGAGAATGGTAAAGTATATGGACATGAGACAAAAGAGGTTGGTTAGAGGACTCTTTAAGCTTTCCAAAATGTCCAATAACACCTTCATAGCATTAAAATTGAAGGATTTGTGCCCTTGCAAAGTTGGGAAATTTTTGGGAGGTTTATGAAGCAAATGGGGTCTTAATACCATAATTCACCAAATGGGCTTGCTTTTTTGTGATCCAATTACTTCCATGACATCATGCACGAAATTAAATTGATTTATTCATAATTTTATTCATTTTATTTTTATTTATTATGATTTTTTATGTTAAAAATCATTTTAAATTCAAATAAAATATAAAATAATGGAGATTTAAATTGATTTGGTTTCTAGAAGGTCATAAATTATATTTGGACTTGATTGATACAAGAATAATGAGGATCATCCTAAAATAGCAATGCTAGATCAAGATATTTCAAAATTTAAGAGTAATCTTTTTCAATCTCCCAAGGATCAAATATCCACAAATTTGTTAAAGATTTTGACCTAATTCATTGTATCATATATATACAACACAAGGACAAGCACTATTCATGAATTCAGAGCCTCTTGCACATTGTTCAAACTTCACAAAAAACCATTCAAAAATCAAATTCGGTTTTCTCATTACAAAGCTTTTTAAGGTATTTTAAGAACACATGAAGGATCTTTGGACATCACTAAACCTATCCCAGCTCTCAAAAACACCTGAAGCTTGCTCATATGGCATAACCGAATGCATTTTCATACTCATATAACTTGTTTTCGATTTCATATATTTAAGCATTATAAATTGAAACTAACTATTGATTTGTGTTTGTTATGAAGTTTCGAAGCTTTCTGGATGGTTTGATTTGATTTTTATGGACTATAGCAAAATCCACCATTGTTAGGGTTTTCGGCCTCCATTAGGGTTTTGCGATTGGGCTAAAATAAATTAATTCTAAGAACATAGGAAGATTGTATGAGCTCTGAGGATCATGTTTCATTAATCAATTTGGAAAAATTTCACTGTTTTGTTGATGTTTGAAATTCGTAGGTTTTGTACATGATGAACTTCGAAGGAAAATTCGCAGGTAAAAACGTATGAAAATTCGCAGGTATGAGGAAGAAGATGAAGGCCATTGGCGCCATCTGCAGAAATTCAAATTATTGATTTAATATTTTTTGAATTATGTTATGTTATATTACAACTAGAACACATGGCTCAGTTGGTGTGCGCGTTTGGCTGGCAAAGGAATGGTCCTGGGATCAAAACCTCCCCAGGCCATTTTGTTTTGTTTATTTTCATTGATTTTCGTAGGTTAAAAATAAAAGGAATGCTACCCAGTTACTATCACCAGCACGCAGCTGGTCCAGTGGAAGGCAGGCTGGTCTAAAGGTGTTAATGCCTAGGGCGTGGGTTCAAACCCTGCCCAGGTAAGTTTTTTAGTTTTTGCATCTTTAATTATTTTATTTTATTGTTATTATTTTCTAATTAATTATAACCAATAAAAAATAATTATAAATAATAATATGTAAATATATATATATATGTAACTTCATATTTTTCTTAAAAAAAAAACTTCTTCTAATTTATTTTCTAAATTCTAAACCTAGTTTTTTTTATATATATTTATTTAATTAATATTGTAAATTAAATTAGAAACCCTAATATTTTTTTTATATATAATTAAAACCCTAATTATCCTTAACCCTAATTTATGTTCTAATTTCTAAAAACCCTAATTTCTTTTAAATTTTAATTTCTCACTTTAATTATTTTTATACTTAATAAATATTTCTAATATATATAATTAAATCATTAATCATGTTTATTTTGTAAATAAATTAATATATGATTTATTATTATTATCTTTATTATTCTATTTTCATATCAAAAAAAATTCTAAAAATATGTTTGTTTAATTTTAATTATCTTGTATATATTTTATATTTTGTACTAACCTTTTCTTCTTATTATTGTTTTATCACTAACCATTTTATTTTAATTGTTTATTATATAATTATTATTTAATTTGCCTTTATTCTAATGTAACTGTATAAGCCATGTAATAGTCGTAGTATTTTATTGTTTATTTATAAGTATATTGCTATGGTTAGTAAAATAGGGAGTGATAACATGTTTTGCTTTAAAATTAACCTAGATCACTAATTATAAGATACAAATATTTGAACTTGTACACACACACATGTAAGTCGATCTTGGATAGCCATCTCACTTTCTTAAGGATATCCCTCATGTTGCCTAAATAAAAGGTCAAGTAAGGTGTCTAAAAAGCAAAGTCCCTTCTCATGAACAAATCATCTAGTCCCTTTAAAAATTATAAGATTAAGTCCCTTCGAATGTTGCCTTCGTAAACGATCTTGTCCCTTTCGAATAAAAGATGATAAGTCCCTTCGAATTGCTAAGACACCTCACGGTTGCCTAAACACAGATGACCTTTCACATGTGTCCCTTATAACATCCAAGGTAATGACTACCTATTCCTTAATAATAGGGATAGTCTTACAATTGAAAGAATATTCAAGAACAGTAAAGATTTAATCATTGGGGTAGGTTCCTCTTAAGTACTTGCTCACTCCTTCAAAAACATTTCATAACACTTCACATTTTCAAACAATTTTCAAAACAAAGTCTTTATATATATCCGTACAAGGATTATTATAAAGTACTTAAGAAAATTTTTAATCACACACTACACTTCTCAAAACAATTTAAAGTGAGATAAGTAGCTAAGAGCCCATGGATAACCATGGATGTAAATGGTGCTAACACCTTCCCTTTACATAACCTACCCCCCGAACCCAAAATCTTTTTAAGGTCTTTCCTATTCTTTTATGCCCTTTCCTTTTGGATAAAATAAAAGTCGGTGGCGACTCTTGCTATCCGCAACATTTAACTAAAGTCAATTCTCCCACCGTGTTACACCAGTGACTGATGCTCTCCTGAAGGAAGTCAAGGAGGATGAATTTGGGCTGGATGTTTGATTTCCTTTACTTGTATTTTATTTTGGTTGTACTTTAATTCTCCATGGTAATTTTGTTTGTATTCCTGACTTGATTGTATTCTGACCCGCCATGGGAACTTGTTGTAATCATAAACTATGTATTTTGGAATTTTGTAATGTTATGGTTTATGTGTTACCTGGATTTTCTCTTGGACTTCGTTCACTTCAGCATCTTCATCATTCCCAGAGGTCTGGAAGGTCAAAACCAAAGAACCAAACCAGATACCCTCTGAAGAAAAATAGACATACTACATTGCATGCTAACCTCATTCTTTGTGTTGTAGGAGTTTTGTTGTTGTTTTCTCACTTTGCTGCTTGTTTCAGGAAATATTGCTCGTAGGAGAGTCTTTCCCGTCAATCGCATCCACCAGTATCCGACCAGAAATAACCTTTCGGGCTTACAAATGGATCAGTTACAGCAAGAACTGACAGATGTGAGGACTCAGATGACTGATGTGAGGACAGAAGTGAGGACTCAGATGAACCAGTTTATGGCTGTGATGACTGGGCTGACACAGACCCAGGAAATATTGAGGGAGTTAGCCGAGCGGCAAACTCCGTAAGATAACCATGCAGGCACTGGAGGTACAAGTAACAACGCGCACAATCAGCCGCAAGCAAATCCACCAGAGTTTGGGCCATACATCAACCCTAAAGTCAATGTCATTGGAAATACCCAGAGAAACACTGGAGATCGTGTTCTACAGGAAGATCCCCAGGATGAGAAGTTTACAGTGTTAGGTGCTGGGGCTGATGAAGTTTATGATCATTGTATGGACGAAATATCGGAGAAGCTGAGATATCTGGAATCACAAAATTATCTGGGATTTGATGTGATGGATATGGGACTAGTGGAAGGAGTCAGGATTCCTCACAAGTTTAAGCCTTCATGCTTTGAGAAGTATAACGGTACCTCTTGTCCTCGTACCCACCTTCAATCTTTCCTGGGGAGATTAAAAGCCTATACCATGGATGAGAAGCTATAGATGTTTTACTTTGAAGATAGCTTGACCGGGGCATCCAGGGAGTGGTATTCTCACCTATCCAGAGATACAGTTAGAAACTGGAAGGACCTAGCCGAGGCTTTAATACGCCAATATCAGTACAACCTGGATATGGCTCCCAATAGAACCCTCCTTATGGGTATGTCTCAATCTTCAAGAGATAGTTTCCGGGAATATGCCCAAAGGTGGAGACAACTTGCTGCTGTCGTCCAACCACCTATGTCTGAAAGAGAAATGGCTGACATGTTTATGAATACATTGTAAGGAACCTACATTGATCGACTTGCTACTTTCTCTTCCACCAGGTTTGCTGATGTGGTTATAGCTGGTGAGAGAATTGAGAGTCTTTTGAAGATGGGGAAGATCTCTGACAATGGTGCTAGCTCCAGCAATGCAAGGAAACCCTTCTCGGGACCTAGAAGAATAGGAGAGACTAATGAAGTACATGTTAACAGAGGTGTGCCTCAATACTTGCAAAGATCAGTAGCTGTTGTCACCATTCCTGCTCCAGCACCTCAACAACACCACTTCCTTCAACAACAACAGTTTCCTCAACAACAGAGATCTTATAGCAACAACAACAATAATCAGCAGCAACGTCCATTCCGGCAAATGACTTCACAAATCAACAGGGTTATCAATCCCATCCCGATGCCCTATACAGCTCTACTTCCACAGTTACTGAATCTCAATCTGATTGAATTGAGGACTCTGGCTCCACCAGATCCCCAAAACCTTCCAAGAAACTCTGATGTTAATGCCAAATGTGCCTTCCACTCCAATGCACCTAGCCATACAACAGAGAAGTGCAGAGCCTTACACATGAAGGTTCAAGATTTGATTGATTCTAAGGCAGTCAACTTTGCACCCCCTCCAAGTGTTACCAAGAATCCTATGCCTAGCCATGGTGAGCCTAGGATAAATTCCATTGAGGAGGATCAATCGATGAACCAAATTGACAGTGTTGCAAATATTCAAACAACTCTCGCCGAGGTTAAAGCCCAGCTTTTAAAGTGCCAAGTGTTTCCGGGTTGTAAGGCCCATTGCAAAGCTTGCAAGACTTCTATCAACGGTTGTGCAAATTTGAAGACCGGTATCAACAATCTTATCAAATAAGGCACTTTACAGATCATTTCAACAGTTCTAGCTCCTACAACATTAACAACCATTCCTCCTATAACACTAGCACATGTCATTCCATCTGATGTAACAAGTATCACTCCTACAACTTCAACAACAATCATTCCAACGAATTCTTCTACAACATCAACAATCATCCCTTCTTCAGCTTCAACGGACATCAATTCAACACATCCTTCTACAACAACAACAACCATCAATGAAGACATTTCCACAGTTACTATTTACTATGATCTGGCAATAATCCACGTTCCAGATTCTTTCAATAATTCACATCAACATCTCCATCAACATCATCACCAACACCATCTCTAGTCAGACCTCCTGTCATGATTTATTATGAACCTCAGACTGTCTTGATTCCTTCTTCCGCAGCAATCAGTCCAGTTACTATCACGGTACCAAGACCAGTTTCATATGACAACAGCAGTGTCGTGCCTTGGCACTATGGCTCAGATTTATATTGTGACGGAAAGAAAGTCCCTCTTGACACTTCTACACCACAGATTGATAATGTGGGGGGAGGCGGAGGCTTCACTTGAAGCAGACGTCTCTTTGCCTCACAATTCCCAAGAACCAATGCTGAAGCAGAAGCTGCTACCAAGGCTAAGGGAAAGAGTGTGGTGCCTGAAGAACCCATTGCCAAGGAAGTTCAAAAGACATCCTTTGACCAGGATATAGACGAGTTCATGAGAATAATCAAGAAGAGTGACTATAAGGTTATGGATCAGCTCCATCAGACACCCTCCAAAATCTCTATTCAGTCACTGCTAATGTGTTCTGAAGCTCACAGGAATGCACTTCTCAAAGTCTTGCACGCAGCTTACGTGCCAGAAGAGATTACAGTTAATCAGCTAGAAACGGTGGTTTCTAATGTCAATACTAGTCATGGACTAGGGTTCAACGATGTTGATCTGACTTCGAAGGGCCGTAACCATAATAAGGCTTTACATATCACCTTGGAGTGCAAAGGTGTTGTTCTTTCTCATGTCTTAGTTGACACTGGGTCCTCACTCAATGTTCTTCCAAAGAAAGCCTTGGTCAAGATGGAATATGATGGTCTTGCATTGCGTCCAAGTAACCTGGTAGTGAGAGCCTTTTATGGTTCTAAAAGATCGGTTCTTGGGGAAATTGAGCTGCCTGTGGTGATTGGCCCACAGATCTTCAAAACTATCTTCTACGTGATAGACATGCAGCCTGCCTATAACTGTTTGTTGGGTCGGCCTTGGATTCATGTCGTTGGCGCTGTGACGTCGACCCTTCACCAGAAGTTAAAATACGAATGGGAGGGCCAAGTTATCACAATCTGTATGGAGGAGGATATCTTCGTCAGTCATCTAGCTACTTACAAGTATATTGAGATGGACGGAGAGATCCATGAGACAATGAGCCAAGGGTTTGAGGCCCTCAATGTCAATGAAGCAACAACTGGAGTGTCTGGTACTTCGATCTCTTCTTATAAGCAAGCTCGAAAGGTTGTTGAAGACGGGAATGCCCAGGGCTAGGGCAAGCTGCTGCAAGTTCAGGTCAAGGAAGACAAGTTCGGGTTGGGTTACCAACCATCCCGGCAGGTCCAAGAGGAGGCTGCTGAAGCTCCCAAGTTTATCAGTGGGGGTATGCTGACCCCGGATGCAATGAACAATATGGAAGACGAGGCTGAAAGTGACTTCAACCTTGAAAGTTAGATTCATCCAAGAGTCCCAGGCCAGCATGTCCTCAATTGGTCTTCCCAGGAAATTATAAGGATTACTTCTGCAGAGTAATTATTATTTCTTGTTTAAGCATGCATAAAGTCCTGCATCTTTCCCAAGGTGTCAGGACTCATTTTTTCAATAGGGCCATATTTGTATTTTGTGCAAATGAATGATTAATGAACAAATGGACATCTTTTGCAAATGATCTTTTTTCGCTCACTGTCTTTCATTTTTGTTATTTTCGCACAAAACAATAAATGGCAATGTTTTTAAATAAATAACTCCATTCACACTTTTTCTAAATAAAATAAAATCGATCACTAAAATGAACAAATCTCAACCCTTGCAGAGATAATCCTCCAGATTGCACCGACAACAACACTACTATGACCTCGTAGGACTTCGACAATCCGATTAATTAAGCAGATGAAGGGGTTGATGAAGACTATGATTTTCTTGAAGATTTGGCTAGGTTGTTGAAACAAGAGGAAAAAGTGATTGCTCCTCATCAGGAGGAGGTTGAAACTATCAATCTTGGTACCGAAGAAGATGTGAAAGAGGTGAAGATCGGGGCCAGTCTGCAAGCTCCAGTGAAAGAGTAACTCATCAGTATGCTTTGGGAATATGTTGACGTGTTCGCATGGTCCTATTAAGATATGTCAGGTCTAGATACAAATATTGTCATGCACATGTTGCCATTGAAATAAGATTGTCCGCTAGTTAAACAGAAGTTGCGTCGTACTCGCCCAGACATGGCCATGAAAATCAAAGAGGAAGTACAAAAGCAATGGGACGCCGGTTTTCTTGCTGTAACTAGCTACCCACCGTGGGTTGCTCACATTGTACCCGTACCTAAGAAGGATGGAAAGGTGCGTATGTGCGTCGATTACCGGGATTTGAACAGAGCTCGCCCGAAGGATGATTTTCCATTACCTCACATTGATGTATTGGTGGATAACACAACTCGGTTCTCGGTATTTTCTTTCATGGATGGAATTTCTGGATACAATCAGATTAAAATGTCACATGAAGACATGGAGAAGACAACTTTCATCACACCTTGGGGCACGTTTTGTTACAAGGTAATGTCGTTCAGTCTGAAGAACGTCGGTGCAACATATCAACGGGCTATGGTAACATTATTCCATGATATGATCCACAAAGAAATCGAGTGCTATGTGGATGACATGATTTCCAAGTCCCTTTCTGAAGAAGATCATCTGGTGAATCTGCTGAAATTATTCAAGTGCCTGAGAAAGTATCAGTTGAAGTTGAACCCCAACAAGTGCACATTCGGGGTACATTCTGGTAAGCTGTTGGGTTTTATTGTAAGTGAAAAAGGAATTAAGGTTGATCCCGATAAAGTTAAAGCTATTCAGGAAATGCCTGCACCTAAGATTGAGAAAGAAGTTCGAGGGTTCTTAGGTTGATCCTGACAGTATTAGAAGAGTCAATGGGGTGTGTGTTGGGCCAGCATGACGAGTCTAGTCGAAAAGAGTATGCAAATATACTACCTAAGCAAAAGGATTACCGACTGTGAACAACGTTATTCACTGCTTGAGAAAACTTGTTGTGCTTTAGCGTGGGCTGCTCGCCGACTAAGACAGTATATGTTGACTCATACTACCTTGTTGATCTCAAAGATGGATCCAGTCAAGTACATATTTGAGAAGCCATCACTTACCGGAAGGGTTGCAAGATGGCAAATGATTCTAACAGAATATGACATTCAGTACACCTCTCAGAAAGCCATCAAGGGTACTGTATTGTCTGACTATCTGGCTTAGCAACCCATTGATGATTACCAGCCTATGAGATTTGATTTCCCTGATGAAGACATCATGTTCTTAAAAGCAAAAGATTTTGAAGAGCCTGTTCATACTGAAGGGCCTGACCTAGAAGAAGCATGGACTATGATGTTCGATGGGGTAGTTAATTGTAACGGTCGTGGGGTTGGTGCAGTACTTATTACAACCAAGGGAGTCCATATGCCTTTCTCAGCAAAACTCACCTTTCCCTGCACTAACAACGAAGCAGAATACGAAGCTTGTATCATGGGTCTTGAGGAAGCCATTGACCTCAGGATCAAAACCTTGAATGTATTCGGATATTCGAATTTGGTAATTAATCAGACCAACGGCAAGTGGTACACTCATCAGGAGCATCTGATTCCCTACCGTGACTATACGAGGAGATTGTTGACCTTCTTCACAACAATTAAGCTTGAATACATCCCTCGAGATGAGAATCAGTTTGCAAACGCTTTGGCTACCATTTCATCCATGATCAAAGTACAAGCTGCTAATTATGTACCTCGGATTTTGGTATCCAGACTGGACAGACCGGCATATGTATTCTCTGTGGACGTCGTCACTGATAACAAGCCTTGGTACCATGACATAAAATGCTTCTTGGAAACTCAGACAACCCACCTGGGGCATCGTCAAATGATAAGAAGACATTAAGAAGGCTAGCCGACAGTTTCTTCCTCAATGCTGATGGTTCTTTGTACAAGCGATACTTCGACATGGTCTTACTCAGATGTGTTGACAAGAAGGAAGCAGACCTACTAATGCACGAAGTACATGAAGGTTCTTTCGGTACCCATGCCAGAGGACATGCAATGGCAAAGAAATTGTTGAGATCAGGTTACTACTGGATCACAATGGATGCAGACTGTTGTGCCTATGCCAGAAAATGCTACAAATGCCAGATCTACGCAGATAAAGTGCATGTTCCTCCGAATCCTTTGAATTTAATGTCTTCACCTTGGCCCTTTGTCATGTGGGGCATTGATATGATTGGAAAGATTGAATCGACTGCTTCAAATGGTCACAGATTCATCCTGGTAGCCATTGATTACTTCACCAAATGGGTTGAAGCAGCTTCGTATGCAAATGTAACCAGACAAGTGGTAGCTCGATTTCTGAAAAGGGATATCATCTGTCAATATGGGGTGCCCGAGCGAATCATTAATGATAATGGTTCCAATTTGAACAACAAGATGATGGCAGAACTTTATCGGGATTTTAAAATTCAACATCACAACTCTTCTCCTTACAGGCCAAAGATGAATGGCGCTGTTGAGGCTGCTAACAAAACCATAAAGAAGATTGTGCAGAAGATGGTAGTCACCTACAAAGATTGGCATGAAATGCTACCATTCTCCTTGCATGGGTACTGAACCTCTATCAGAACATCTACTGGGGCAACACCTTATCAACTTGTATATGGTATGGAAGTTGTCCTACCTGTTGAAGTTGAACTACCCTCCTTACGGGTAATGATGGATGTGAAATTGGACGAAGCAAAATGGGTCCGGTCTCGATATAATCAACTAAGTCTGATTGAAGAAAGGATATTAGCGACCATCTGTCATGGGCAGTTATATCAGAAGCGAATGAAGAAAGCCTTCGATCATAAAGTCAGACCTCGGGAATACCAAGTGGGAGAGCTTGTTCTGAAAAGACTTCTTCCTCCTCATACAGACCACAAGGGCAAATGGATGCCAAACTACGAAGGCCCATTCATAGTAAAGAAAGTTTTCTCTGGTGGAGCACTGATGCTCACTACTATGGATGGTGAGGACTTCCTATCTCCTTTGAATTCAAATGCAGTTAAAAAATACTTCGCATAAAAAGACCCACTGGACACAAAAACATAATGTAAGTCCAGGCAAAAATAGGGCATCCCGGCGAGTCAAAAACAGAATAAAAGACTCAGGTAAAAATAAGGGAAAAACAAAAAATATACACCCGCCTAGTTGAAAAGCCACATCGGACAGCTCAGGCAAAAATGGGTATACCGGTGGATTGAAAACCTGAAAGGGCGATCCACACAAAATTAGGGAATAAGCGAACGACTGCATTCTGAATTCGTCTGTATCACTCACAACATGGCAAGCTTTGAAAGGACAAAGCGTCAGTCAGAATCAGCCTTCTTCAAAAAGCTAGATAAGAAGAACGTCTGTATCACTCACAACATGGCAAGCTTTATTTTCTCAATTTACAGAAATCTCCTCCTTTCAGGGGATTCGCTTCTCTGACTATACTTGCCTATTCAGGGTACACAAAATAATAAAATCAGAATTTTCAGTCATACTTTGTTTTGTACATTTTTGTTTCGTTTGCAAAATGTCCAAAGTTCATGATACAACACTTGCATAAAACATATGAGCCATTTTAATGAATGCTTGCAGGAAATATGAATTCTCAGACAAATCTAACTCCTATGACGGAATCCGGTTGAGGATACCTCGGGACACTTGTGCATTTTCCTTTGTCTTAATAGGTTGCAGGTACTCAAGGCAGACAATCTTTCACAGCATGGGGCATATCAAGTAGTATCCCCAGCCAGGTCAGCAATCACATCATCAGTATGACTCTTTGACAAGAAGTATTTCATCGCGAAGTTTTTATCCCCCCAGGGGATCTCTTGAAGAATTCATCAATCCCCAGCGTATTACTTCCTAGAAGTTATCTCCTCCCCAAGCGGGATCTTCCGAGCAATGCCTGACGGCTTATTCCCCAGCAAAGTGGTCAGGAACTTTCTATTCCCCATCAGAGTTGCCAGGATTTTCTTATCCTCAACAGAGTCGGTGGATTTGCTTCCCCACAGAGTTGCCATTCTATCCCTAGTAGAGCAATACATGAAATACTTCCCCAGCGGAGTTGTTGAAACCTCCTCGTCCCCAGCGGAGTTCTCCCTCTGGATAGATAAACCAAAGATCTTTATCCTCGCAGGATCCGGATTTCGGATCAGGTTTCTCATTTTCATAATCATAGCATTCACATCATATTCACCAAAATAAGCGTAGCATTCCGTCTAAAACGGAGCATTACGACAAAAATCAAACATTTGCATGATCATGAGCCAGGTTCGAGCCAGTCACCTGCAAATACCGTATTCACTTCACCAGCAATGTATAAAATTCATATCCCCTGCAGATAAAAGACAACACATCCCCTTTGCACTCTCAAACACAGATGCCTGTTCATATTTATACATGCTCTTTTCGACACTCGTCCGTGTCATCTTTCCTCAGTAAAGTCGCCAGAATACCTTCTGCATTCTCAACACAGATATTTGTTCATACTTGTACATATTCTTTTTTGAGACTCACCCGTGTCATACTTCCCCAACAAGTCAAACACTCGTCTGTGTCCCTTGCCCAATCTTTCGACACTCGTCTGTGTCTTGCACATACTTCTCCAGCAGATCAATACTTGTGCATACTTATACAGAAGTCGTTGATACTCGTCTGTATCTTGTATATATTACCTCCTCAGCAGATCAACACTCGTCCGTGTTCCTTGCTTAACCGATTGATACTCGTCTGTCTCATCACCCTTAATCATGTGTCAGCATTTGCTTCTATCGATATTCGTCCATATTGTG
This sequence comes from Lathyrus aphaca, assembly GCA_963966055.1. Classification (NCBI taxonomy): domain Eukaryota; kingdom Viridiplantae; phylum Streptophyta; class Magnoliopsida; order Fabales; family Fabaceae; genus Lathyrus; species Lathyrus aphaca. The sequence continues at coordinate 303,974,363 of OZ014522.1, forward strand.
GTCCTAAGGATGCTCGTCCGCATCTTTAGTCTATACATGCCGTCAAACACTTATACCTTTTATTTTAAGGCATAAGCACTTGTCCGTGTTTACATCCCCACAGAAATAAAAACAACTCTTTCTATTCGGCATTCGTCCTATGTCGTGATATTTTCAGCGGCCGTCCCCTACTAAGTGATCGTCCTTCATCTTTTAATGACCGTCCCTCATCATTTATCTGATGGTCGTCCCCATCGTTGATTTTGTTATTCGGCATTCGTCCTATGTCGCGATAATCCCCGATAGCAGCCGTACCCTGCTAGGTGATCGTCCTTCACCTCTTGATGATCGTCCTTCATCATGCTTATCTGATGGCCATCCCATTTGTTGATCTTCTCTATCCGGCATTCGTCCTATGTCGTGATATTTTCAGTAGCTGTCCCCTGTTAGGTGATCGTCCTTCACCTTTTGATGACCGTCCCTCATCAGTATTTCATTTATAAACCCGATGGTCGTCCCCGTTGTGGTCCCGTTTCCTTTTCCTGATGATCGTCCTTCATCAGTTTTACCCGATGTCCGTCCCCATCATTGATCTTTTCTATTCAACCTGATGTCCATCCCCGTCAGTGTTTCCCTCATTCCTTTGATCCCCAGAGAATTTTATTTCCTTAACTGATGGCCGTCCCCGTCGCGGTTTCTTTATTTCCCAGCTGATAGTCGTCCCCGTCATTGCTTTGTGTAAACACCCCAAATTTTCCCTCACTAATTTCACACCATGACTTTTGATCTTCCATATTTGCAATAGTTTAAGCATATCATATAATATTGCATTTTTGTTTCATCTGCATAGTTCAAGTTCATCTACATCTAGGGTTTATGATTTGAGCAATCCAAGGATCCATCTGAGCCACTCCAAAGGTCTCCAATCATTCCAAGAGGGTCCATGTGTGTTCTATCATCATATATTATCCCTCAAAGATCAAGGAATTCAAGAAATCACAAGAACTTGCAAAGCATGGAAGCAGAGCTAGGGTTTAACTACACAGATGACCTGAAATTAGGGTTTTAGTTTCAGAGGCCATAACTCCAATATTTTTGGTCATTCTTGTTTCTAATAGTCTCAATATGTTATGAGGATCATGTGTACCAAGTTTGATGAAGAAATTCATTGTGAAAGTCATCTGTTCACTGGGTAACTTCTTGAGCAAGTCAGAGCAAAATCAGGGCATCTGAGGCCCCCAACAATGGAACCAAAGTGGATTTTTCATCAAATTGAAGTTATATGATCTTTATTTGATCATTGAAGTGCTTGTAAGTTCACAAAATTGAAGAAATTTGAGCTAAACCAAAAGTTGCCAAAAATGGAAATGACTTGTAATGGAAACTTTCCATTTTGGGAAAGTTTTTCAACCTCCTCTTTCTCAACCAAAAATGCTTCAAATGAAAAATTGTTGGTCATGAAAGTTGTAGATTGCGTAATTCCCTTTTCAAAAAGTACAAGAACAAGTCCTAATTCATTATGGAACTCAAGTTATAGCTTGGAAAAGTTGGCAAAAATCCTATAATTTTCACTTTCACACCAAAGAGGATTTTGTGCAATTTCACATACCAAGTCATTTTGTGAACTCTAATCACTCTCTAAGCATCATACAAACATAATACAATGCATTGTGACCAAAATTGCCCAAAAAATCATTCCATTTCATGCCTTGAACTTCAAGTAATTCAAAAGGGGACAAACTTCTTCAAATTTGCAAAAGGGCATGAAACTTCTCATACACTTGCTGCATCACCCCAAAACATTTTCCATGGTTCTCCTTGATCTTTGCTGAGTCAGGACATGCCCTAAAACAGCTGCAAAATGCGCCCATACCTCAAGTACACCTAATGTTGACAATTTGGCAACTTGCCCATACCAATCACCACAGGCCACCACCCACTTTCTGACCTATCAAACAATGTTATATGGACTAAATTCAAGCCAATCCATAACACACAGAAGCTCAGATCATCCCAAACACCAAGCTTCACAAAAATCACCTTCAAGCAAAAACCTTCAAAACTTTCTGTCCAGCCATCAAACTTCAAAACAAACTTCACCATTCATTCAAAAATGATCCATAGAACATAAACCAACCATCAAACAAGCCTCAAAGCCCCTTTACACAAAACACGATTCTGGTGCAGCAAGAGTGAAACCACTCAATCAAGCCATTCTAAGCTCCTTCCAAGCATTGCAACTTCATCAGGAGGTCAAGTGAGGTGGGTTTGCACAAGAGAGGAGGTCCAAAAGCTCCAAACTGAGAAAGCTCAAGCTCAGGTAACCTCAAGATCTTTTTTTCCAGAAATGAAATTTTAACTTCCTAAATGAATCTATGTGACGTGCTGATCATGCTGATGTTTTTATTTTTTAAAATGGTTGCGTATTAAGGATTTCATGATTGTCTGAAAGTTTTGCTATTTTTATGATTTTCTTCGAATCTTGAAAATGATGGATGAGAAATGTGTTTTGACGCTTGATTCATGTTTAGAGAGATGTGGGGAAGTGATATGGAGCTTTAGAGCTCTGGAAATGACCCAGGGAAGAAGTTTGCAATTTGGTCTCGCCGGAGAAGACGACCGGAAGTCTTCTTCGGCCACCTGAAACTGATTAGGGTTAATCCACGTAATTAGGGAAAGTTTGAATTTAGGCTGTTGGATGAGGATTAGGGTTAGGCAGTGAATGGCTCAGATTAGCTCATTAAGGATAAACCTGATTAATTAATTATAAAACCTAATTAATTGCCAGAACCAATCCCAGCCCTCCATAAACGCGCGCAGTCAACCCCTCCCTTGTGAGTTTGAATCTCAACCTTAGGATGCGTTTACTTTTCATTTTTATTCATTTTATTTTATTTTCTTTGTATTTATTTCATATAATTATTAAAAATAGCAAAAATGATCAAAACATTATGAAAATATTTATCATGGCTTTTATTAATTTTCAGAAACCAAAAACATTTTTATTTTTATTTTTTGCATTAAAAAATCATTTTAAAAATATTTAAATGTTTATTTTAATTAATTAATGGAAATTAATTAATTAAAATATCATTTAGGTTTCTAAAAATCACAAAAAAATTCACATTGCATCTTAGGACATTTAGAAACATTGTCAAACCATTCATACAAATTTCTTTTTGGTTTTGATCCAACTTTGACATTTTTTTTGAATTTAGGGTTCATAAAATTCCCTTTTCAGAACCTTAACTTTGAAAATTCTTTTCTGCCTAACCATGAAGGGTTTGACAATTATTCTTTTTGTGTTGTTTTCTATATATCATGTAGTTTCTAGGATATTTTTGCCATGAATTTATCTTGCATTTTCCATTTGATTAGTATTTTCCCTCTTAAGGTACCCAAAAACCCTAGTTAACTTAGAAAATTCACAACTTTCTTTAGGTTAAGAGTTAGACCTTCTCCTTTGGGTGTGATATCATATGGGGTTAGGGTTCTTTTGAGTTCATTTGCAAATTTTTATCATGTGAATTGCTTCTGTTTTGATCATTTGCATCTCATTATTTCATGTAACCCTAATTTTGCATCCAAGCTTGCATCTTACATTGCATTGCATGAACATATGAACTTGCCATGACATTCTAAGCCCTTGTATGCCATCTTAGACATCTTAAGACATTGCTTGAACATTTCTTGGTCATTTATTCATACATTTTCTATGTTTTTCATCCATTTCATTTCATGAATATCCATGTGTTTTCATGCTTCCTACATGCTTCATTTGCATTCTTTCTCTTTGTATGAACATACATAGCACTTGGTTTGCCTTTGCATCATCTCATAGCATCATTTGCATCATGTTTTTGCTTCTGGTTTTGGTTTTTTACCTTTGCATATGTTTCATTTTCATTTCATTTCTTTCCTTATGCTATCCTTTTCAGGTGGTAAGTAACTTGAGAGGTGAATTTTCCTTCACTTCTCATTCCTTTTCATCCTTTTCTTATGCATCCTTGCTGTATTTTTCTTTGTCTTAGAGTGAGATTGCTCATTCATGTTCATATCTCACTTTCTTTCTCCAAGTTGCTTATCTTCTTCAGTGAAGTAAGTAACTTGTTTCTTCTGCTTCTCCTCATCTCATCTGCTTCTTCCATTGGTGGCTTCTTTGAAGATCTTTCTCAAGTCTCACAAACCATAGGAACATCTAAGCATGACAATAATTAGGGTTATAATTAGTACCCTTTAGCTTTTACCTTTGTGTTTTCTTTGTGTCTCTCTTCTCACCTCATCATTAGAGACTAAACCTTTAAGGTTTTAAGACTTTGTGATTAGGGTTATGCATGCATCCTTATCTTAGGATGGAGTGTATAACTTTAATCATAAGTGTTAAACCCTTAATTTGTTTAAACCTCTTAACTAATCCATCTTAATAATCACTAAGACAATAGCTTGTAACTTGGGCCTTGCATTAGGGTTCTAATTCTTCCTTTATTGGTTTAGAAGGACTAACCCTAGTGTTAATGGGAAAGTCCCCCTCAAGTTGTCTCACAAACCATAAAATTCATTTCTTAATCTTACCCTTAATTAAAATCCACTTTAATAAAGGTTTATTTTGTCATGAGGTTAATTCCTAATCATGGATTAAGTTGAGGTATCTTCCTCAGCTTAAGTGTGCTCATCTATTATCCTTCTATTAGGATGGTGTAATAGGTTCACTAATCTTTAATTATGGCTTAAACTCATTACTTAACACTAAACAAAAACTCAAAAACATCTAAATAATCACAAGTAGGTTAATGATCTTAATCCTACATCATCATGGTAATTAAGTTGAGATGTTTAACTCATACTTAAGGTATTCTCATTATCCCTAATCAAAGGGAGGATATGATGAGTTTACTAACCTTTGGTTTAGGCTTAAGCTCATTAACTTATGAAAAACACCAAAAAAAGCAATAAAAGATTGAAAACACAAAAACAAACAATAATCGTCTCCTTTGGGATTCTTTTCTCATTATCTTCACTCATAAACGAGAACTCGCTTCTTCCGTCTAATGCAAGACATTAGCACTCAAGCCAGACGAGTCATACACTTGAGCATAGACAAGCAAGCAGTTCATCAGTCAATTTACCTTTCAGTCTCTTTGAGTCGAACTACGGTGTTCTTACTTCCTCATTGCACGAGAGGATACGTAGGCATAACTTAACGGTTATCTAACAAAAGTCTCTGTGTTTTTCGCCCTTTTCAACATTCTTTTTAAGCCTCATTCCTGAGCACCTCACTTCACTTTCTTGCACTGATACTTGTACATTCTTTTCCAGCTTTTGCACACAGATAGCACAGACACTACCCCTTTAAACACATACTTTCAAGTGTGGATCCCGTCGAGTACGACGGACAATCTGGGTGCTAATACCTTCCCAGGTTGTAACCAACCCCCTTTCTCAGTATCTCTGGTTCGCAACCGTCTTATCCATATCTTTTCCTAGGTTTATGCAGCATTACCTTTCCTTCGGGATAAAAATGCCTAGTTGGCGACTCTATTCACCTTCATTTCATTTTCTCCTCTCGCCGACCGTTCGCGTCTGTACCCTATGAGACCCGGTGTCTTTTCGGGGGAGCGACAGCTTGGCGACTCTGCTAGGGACCCTTATATTGCAACCAGGGCTTCTGGTTCTTTTTGTGGGTTCCTCCTAGCGCTTGTTTGATTTGTGTTTACAGGGGTGTTATGTGCTACTTGTGTTCATTTATTTTATTTATTTATTGCTTTCTGTACAGCTTTATTTATTGCTTTCATTTATAGTTTTTATGCATTTCATACTGTCATTATCATGTGCTGGATCTCTTGTCTGGTTTGGTGGGTGGGGATCATTGAGTGATTAAGGTCATATACCTGGGACCTGAGTGACACATAGGCTATAGTGGCTTCATATTCTTTCCCATTCCATTTCGGTCTGGTGCGGAATATGAAACACGGTTCAGACATGGGTTTCTTCTTGAGAACTCTGTGCTACATATTTCCTGTAGTACTAGGGCTATCTAGGAAGCCCGCTAAGTCTGGATGACCTTTTTTATGACCTTCAGCATCTGAGGTGAATTAGAGGAGGATCTTTTATGGTTATTGTAAACACTGTACCTCCGGGTTAGAAGTGTTTACACTTCTCATAACTGATCCAAGTCTGAGGATCCTTGTTCTAGAACATTACATGTGAGGGGGTTGGGATGTTTACAGGTTTGCAGGAACCCTTGGTCACATCATACCCTGTTACTAGTTTTGTTTTGAGAATGCATCACTTTGGACAGTTCTTGTGATTACCCTAGACTTGTGACTCTTTATTTGAGTCCCCCACCTGGTTACTGGATTTCTAAGCCTCCATCCAGACCTATGAACATACATGGACTTTTACCAAGGCAGATAAACTGATCCAGCACTTGATCACAGACCCTTTGCATATCATTTTGCATACATCATTTCTGCATCATTTAACATTTGCTTATTTGTTTTACAGGGTATCCATCATATTATCTTTGGTTTGGTTTTGACCCCTTCTGCTGCTCATACTGCTTCAGTTATCTTCTTCAGCACCTTCATCAGTTTGTCAGTGATTCTCCTCCAGCTACCTTCATCAGAGACCCATCTCTAGCATCTCATTCAGTGACCTTTATCAGCAGTTTCTCTCAGCTTCTTTACTAGCATCCATGGACACTTCAAGAAAGAGCAACATCACATACCACTTCTTTGAGCCCACCCTGACTGGCATCAGGCAGATCCAGTCCCTCATTACTCCTGATCATGTCCCACTATTCAGAGAGCATTATGGAGGCATATTGGACATGGTCATGGATTTAGATGCATCTCAGAGGAGCATGATCCATACTTGCTTGCAGTTTTATGATCCTCCACTCAGATGTTTCACATTTCCTGATTTCTAGTTGGGACCTCTGTTAGAAGAATTTTCCATGTTGTTAGGAGTTCCTATCAGGAGAGGAATTCCTTTCAACCCTGAGATGGTTGCTCCCAGAAATGAAGACATAGCCAGGGCATTGCATTTGGAGCCTTCCCTCATTGATCAGAACATGACAACCAAGGTTGGGGTTCCAGGCCTTCACCTAGACTTCTTGATCTCCCAGGCTACCCTGCATACTGCAAAAGGAGAATGGAAAGCTGTCTATGCACTTCTAGCCCTCAGTATATATGGGGTTATCTTGTTTGCAGATGAGCCAAAGTTTGTGAGCAAGAATTCCATTCACCTGTTCTTATTGAGGAACCCAGTTCCTACCTTGCTAGGAGACTTTTACTACTCAGTACACCAGAGGAATGAGAAGCAAAGAGGAAGACTGGTCAGATGTTGTGCTCCTCTTTATTACTCTTGGCTGCTAAGACACTTGCCAAAATCAGATACTTTCCTGAACCCACATCAGCAAAAGAACTGGGCTAAGAGATTTATTGCCTTGACATCAGAAGACATTAGATGATGCACTCAGAGCGCCAAGGGCAAGGACATCATTACTAGCTGTGGGCAATATCCTAATGTGCCTTTGATAGGAGTGAAAGGTTGCATCAACTACAACCCTTTACTATTTAAAAGACAATTAGGGTATGCTTTGGTTCATCCTCCCAGAGGACAAGATTTGGCTGAAACTCTTTATTGTGAAATCCAACCCAACTCTACTGTTGTCAGACAAGCTGCTTGGGCCTGGGATAACATTCAGACCAAGGGAACAGCCATCCTTGGCAAGTGCAACAACATTGCTTCAGCATAATATTCTGATTGGTCTAGTACCAGAGCTCAGATCACCCGGATGCCTTTCACTTTAGAAGATATACCTGGACCTTCTACAGTACAACCTGCAGCTACTGTCAGTTTGGAAGAGTTTGAAAAGCTGAAGGAAAGGAATACTCAGCTATCTGAAGCCTTGAAGAAGACTCTCTGGGAGAGAAATGACAGCCGTCTGGATAATGAGAGATTGGAAAGGCTCAGGGTTAAGCATCTTACCAAGATTGAGAAGACGGATGACTACATCAGAAAGGCAAGGGCAGGGGAGTTAGTACTGAAGAATGCTTGCAAGGAAGCAAAGACTCAGAAGGCTAGGGCAGAGCATTATCTAGAGGAGAGCCAGGCCAGGTGGATCAGGATCACTGAAGCCCGTGCACAAGAAGACCAGAGAACTCAAGCTAAGATACAGTAGTTGGAGGCTAGTGAGATGAAGCATCAGGAGGCTTTATTAGCAGCTCAGAAGGAAATATCTGAATTGAAACTCCGGGCAGGGTTGAAGAGGTCAAAAGATTAGGATAGGAATAAGAAGCTAAGCAGTGCCATTGCTACCAGAAACCTCCTCATCAGGACTATTACAGAGCACCCAGTGGGTCCAGTGACTGAGGCCCTCCTGAAGGAAGTCAGAGAGGATGACTTTGGATTAGATGTTTGACTCTTTTTCTTGTAGTTTTCCTTTTGTCGTACTTTTTTTTTGATGATGTATTTTGACCCACTATGGGGATGTTTTTGTAATCAAACTATGTATTTTTCACTCTTTGTAATATATCAGTTTGTATTATTTTTGGTGGGCTTTATCTCTCTTCATCATCAGCATTTCCTCGAGGTCTGGAAAGGTCAAAACCAAAGAACCAAACCGGATACCCTTGGAAGACAAATAGTCATCCTGCATTGCATACTAACATTTTCTTTGTTTTGTAGGTTTTTGTTTTATTGTTGTCTCTCACTTTGTTATGGTTTCAGGAAACATTGCTCGCAGAAGAGTGTTCCCTGTCAACAGAATACATCGGTACCCGACGCGAAACAACCTTCCGGGACTCCAAATGGATCAAGTTCAGCAAGACTTGAATGAAGTAAGGACCCAGATGGACAATGAGAGGGTTGAGATGAGAAATCAGATGACCCAATTCATGACTTTAATGACTGGTTTAGGTCAAAGCCAGGAAAGACTAAGGGAGTTGGTTGAAAGACAAACTCCCGAGGAACACCATCCAGGTACAGGAGGTACCAGTAACAACAATCACGTGCAACCTCGCACTGATCCACCAGATTTTGGGCCTCATCTAAACCCAAAAATCAATGTCATTAGGAATACTCAAGGTAACACTACTGGAGGAAGGGTCTTGCAAGAGGATCCTCAAGAAGATCAGTTTACAGTTGTTGGGGATAGGGACGAGGTTTACGATCGTAGGCTGGATGAGATTGCAGAGAAGCTAAGATCTCTCGAATCCCAAAACTCCCTAGGTTTTGATGTCATGGACATGGGACTGGTGGAAGGGGTGGGAATTCCTCACAAGTTCAAACCCCCGTGTTTTGAAAGATATAAAGGCACATCCTGCCCACGCACCCACCTCCAATAAATCTTGGGAAGATTAAAAGCATACACCATGGACGAAAAGCTGTGGATGTCTTACTTCGAGGATAGTCTGACAGGGGCACCCCGAGAATGGTATTCCCATTTGACTAGAGCCACAGTAAGAAACTAGAAAGACTTGGCTGAAGCTTCTATCCGTCAGTATCAGTATAACTTAGACATGGCCCCAAACAGGAACCTCCTAATGGGAATGTCTCAATCTTCTCGTGAAAGCTTCAGGGAATATGCCCAAAGGTGGAGGCAACTTGCTGCTGCAGTTCAACCCCCCGTGTCTGAAAGGGAAATGACAGACATGTTCATGAATACTCTTCAAGGAACATACATTGACAGATTGGCTGCATTTTCTTCTACCAGCTTCGCAGATGTGGTGATAGTTGGGGAAAGAATAGAAAGCCTATTGAAGATGGGAAAGATCTCCGATAACGGTGCCAGTTCAAGCAGTACAAGAAAACCATTTGCTGGGCCCCGTAGATCTGGTGAGATAAACTCTGTGCACATGGGAAGAGGGAGACCCCAATACTTGCCCAGAACAGTTGCTGCTGTTACTATCCCTGCTCCACCTCCTCAGTATTCTCAACAACCACAACACTTTCCGCAACAACAACAATTTCCTCAACAGAGATCTTATAACAACAATAACAACAATCAACAACAACGCCCATTTCAACAGCGGCCATCTCAGGTCAACCGGGTGATTGACCCCATTCCAATGCCATATGCTACACTGCTGCCACAACTCCTAAAGCTCAATCTTGTTGAGTTGAGGACATTGGCTCTACCTGATCCTCAAAACCTTCCTAGAAACTATGATGTCAATGCTAGGTGTGCTTTTCACTCTAACACACCTGGTCATTCCACGGAAAAATGCATGGCTCTGCATATGAAGGTCCAGGATCTGGTAGATTCAAAGGCCCTGAACTTTGCACCTCCTCCCAATGTAATGAAAAATCCTATGCCAAGCCACAGTGGGCCAAGGATTAATGTTGTAGAGGATGGTTCACCCATGAGTTTAATAGAAGACATTGCATGTTGTTGCACCCCAAAATTTGCCCTCAACAAGACAATACATTGTGTAATAAAAGGTTCACAAAGTTCACAAGGTTCATAAGACATCTCATGAGGTTCACAAAGTTCACAATTAGTCAGAAAGTTTGACAATTCCCTCAGACAATGCATCCTCCTAAGCAATGCATCTTAAATTAGGGTTTTGACTATCATCAGGCTAAATGGACTTCCAAGACTTCAAGTGGGCTTCATAGCATCCTATATGTGTTCAAGAATCCCCATGTCAAATTTCAAGACTTTCCCAAAAGATTTGCTCAGTCAGATGATCAGATGGGTTAAAATCAGTCAAAGCAGTCAAAAAGTCAAACTGAGGTCAACTGTGGTCAAATCAAAGTCAAACTTCATGATTTTTTGCCAACATCAAGTATATGAAGTAAAATTCATCATTTGATCAAGGGTTTATCATGATTCATCAAGGAGATTTCAGATCATCAGGAATCAGGAGTTTCTAAATTAGGGTTTTCATAGGAAAAGTCAACTGAACTTTGACCAGCCATAACTTTCACATGCTTCAACAAAATTTTTCCATCCAAAACTCATTTTGAAGGAAATTGAATTCTCTAAAACTTTGTGTCTCACAAGCCAAGCCCAAAAATGCTTCATTTGGAAGGTATGAGCTAAGACATTATAGGTCCTTTTAAAAGTCAACAAAAAGTCAACAACTTCCAAAGAGCATAACTTGAGAATGGTAAAAGATATGGACATGAGACCAAAGAGGTTGGTTAGAGGACTCTTTAAGCTTTCTAAAATGTCCAAGAAAACATTCATAACATTAAAATTGAAGGATTTGTGCCCTTGAAAAGTTGGGAAATTTTTGGTAAGTTTATGAAGCAAATAAGGCCTTAAAACCAATTTTTGCTAAATAAGCCCACCAAATTGCCATCCAATCTTTACAATATCACCTAGCACGACCCAACCCACACCTTTTCTGATTTTTTACATTTTATTTAATATTTATTTGAATTTTATTCATTAAAATACAAAATAAATTAAAATAAAATATGAAAATCATATATTTGGAAGGGATTTTGATTCTAGAAGGTCTTAATATCCATTTAAACTTGATTGATACCATAATATTTCAGATCATATCAAAATAGCAATGTTAGATCAAAAAACATTCAAGTGTAATGACAAATCTTTTTCAATCTCTAACTATCCAAAAAGCCCAAAGAACTATGACTTTTCTTGACCTAATTTCATTCACCTATATACATAGAATACATCACAATCATAAGCACGAATTTTGGCAGCCTCCACACATATTCTTCAACTTCAAAATATCAAGGAAAAAGTGACATACGGTTTTGGAGTTAGAGAGGATCTTAAGACATTCTAAAGGTTGCATTAGCTTCTCTGATCATCACTGATCATGTAGCAATAATCATATGCATCTCAAACCCTATGAATTGCTCAAACCGAGTCAAAGTTCTTACACTTTTATGAATTTCTCGTTTTCATATATTTGTGCAATATAAATTGTATTTGATTGTTGCTTCGTGTTTGTAACAAGCTAATGATTGTTTCGGGGCAGTTTAATTTGAGTTTTGATACAGGATCGAAGATTGGCCATTTTTAGGGTTTTCGCACCTCGTTTAGGGTTTCACCATTTAGCCCAAATAAATGAGTTCTAAAGACATGGAAGAATCGCATATGTCATTGTTGCACCCCAAAATTTTCCCTCCACAAGACAGGTCATTATGTACTAAGAGGCTCACAAGGTTCACAAGGTTCACAAGACATCTCATGAGGTTCACAAGGTTCACAAAGTTCACAATTAGTCAGAAGGTTTGACATTTCCCTCAGACAATGCATCCTCCTAAGCAATGCATCCTAAACTAGGGTTTTGACTTTAATCAGGCTAAATGGACTTCCAAGACTTCAAGTGAGCTTCATAACATCTTATATGTGTTTAAGAATCCCCATGACAAGTTTCAAGACTTTTCCCAAAGGTTTGCTCAGTCAAATGATCAGATAGGTTAAAATCAGTCAAAGCAGTTAAAAAGTCAAACTGAGGTCAACTGTGGTCAAACCAAAGTCAAACTTCATTATTTTTTGCCAACATCAAGTATATGAAGTAAAATTCATCATTTGAACAAGGGTTGATCATGATTCATCAAGGAGACTTCAGATCATCAAGAATCAGGAGTTTCTAAATTTGGGTTTCCTCAGGAAAAGTCAACTGAACTTTGACCAGCCATAACTTTCACATGGTTCATCAAGAATTTTCCATCCAAAGCTCATTTTGAAGGAAATTGAATTATCTACAACTTTGTGTATCACAATACAAGCCCAAAAATGCTTCATTTGGAAGGTATGAGCTAAGACATTATAGGTCCTTTAAAAAGTCAACAAAAAGTCAACAACTTCAAAAGAGCATAACTTGAGAATGGTAAAACATATGGACATGAGACCAATGAGGTTGTTTAGAGGACTCTTTAAGCTTTCCAAAATGTCTAAGAACACCCTCATAGCATTAAAATTGAAGGATTTGTGCCCTTGCAAAGTTGGGAAATTTTAGGGAAGTTTATGAAGCAAATAAGGCCTAAAATCAAATTTTTGCTAAATGAGCCCACCAAATTGCCATCCCATCTTTACAAAAACACCAAGCACGACCCAACCCACCTATTTTCTGATTTTTTATTTTTTATTTCATATTTATTTGAATTTTATTCATTAAAATATCATTTAAATTGAAATAAAATATAAAATCATATATTTAAAAAGGGATTTTGTTTCTAGAAAGTCATAAACATTATTTGGATTAGATTGATACGCAAGTTATGAGGATTGTCCTAAAATAGAAAGGTTAGATCAAATAAAAATCAAAATTCATGACATAATCTTTTTCAATCTCAAATGATCAAAATATCCAAAGTGTGATACAATTTTTTGACCTAATATCATTCATATATGTACAAAGAACATTGAGCAGCCTAGGGAACGAAAAATTCAGCCTCCAAAGGTAAGAACAAAGTTTCAAAATTCACACTAAGAACACCAATTCGGTTTTATACCTAGAGCTATTTTCAAGACAAACCAAAGGTTGCAACTTGTTCCTTGGAGTTCATGGATTGATTCTGGATCATAACATCATCCATTCATGCCTTAAATTACACAAATCGAATGCATCTTCTTCATGTTCTAAGTTTTTTCGATTTGAATTATTTGTGCAATAATATTGAAAACTAACTATGGATTTGTGTTTGTTGTGATGTTTAGAAACTTTCTGGATGATTTAATTCAATTATTGTGGACTGTATCGAAATTCACCATTGCTAGGGTTTGGAGCTTCAAATCGGGAACCAAGCATTTAGGGCCTTAAAACGAAATCTAAGAACATGGCTGTGACATATAATCCTTGTATAATTGATCTGGGTTGTTAATTTGAATTAATGTTGCGATTTGATTGATATTCACAAAAACATAGGATTCTGGTTTTGAAGGTTTGCAGGAAAATTCGCAGGAGAAAGCCTAGGAAATTTCGCAGGTAATTCGAATGAAGAAGATGAAGTCTGGCGCCAAATTCATATTTAAAAATTGAGTATTATATTTTATGATATTATGGTGGATATTATTTCAGAAGAACAGCTTGGCTCAATTGGTTTGTGTATGTGCGCGTGAGGTTGATGGTCCTGGGTTCGAATCCCCCCAGGCCATTTTGTGTTTGTTTTGCTTTTTCTATGATTTTTACAGGTTATGAAACAAAACGTATTCATGCCCATCCACTATCACCAAACGCAGCACAGCCTGGTGGAGAGCTTGTTGGTCTAAGGGATGCAAAGCCTAGGGCCTGGGTTCGAATCCCAGCCCCAGGTATGTTTTTTTTCTCATATTTTTATTTATTTTGTTTTGTTTATAATATGTTTAATTAATCTAATTAATGATAATTGTCTAAAACAAAAATATTTATATTATTTTCTTGTATATAATTCAAAAACTTATATTTTTAAAAATTTAAACTTTATTCCTAAAATTATTTAATATTTATTTTATTGTATATTATTAATGTTATATGTTTTTTTAGATAAATAATTTAATTAGGCTTAGATTAAATAATTAACCCTAAAATTTTATATGTAAAAAACCTAATTTTTTTTATAAACCCTAATTATCTTACAAATCTTAATATATTTGTTTGTAAATTTTAATTATATATTTATTTTATAATTATTATATGTAGTTTGTTTATATATATAAATAATTTAATTAAGTAGTTAACCCTAATTTATTTTTTTCTAAACAATTAAAAACCCTAACTTTATTTTATGAGTTTAATTTCTAATTTTTTTTATATGTTTACTTAATTATAATTAACAAATATTCTTTTTATAATATGTATATAAAATTAAATTATTAGAACTATTAGTCATATTTATTAGTATATAATTATTATTATTTATTTCTTTTATTAAAATTCTTAAAAAATAATTATTTATTTAATTTTGAACTTTTAATTTGTTTCTATATTATATTGTTATACTAACCTTCTTATATTTATTTTTGTTTATTATTACTAACCAATCTAATTATTTATTTATTATATGCTTACTTATTTAAATTATTTTTATTATTCTTATAATGTAATTGTGTCAATTATGTAATAGTTGTAGAATTATTTTTATTATTTATTTAAATTGACATGGTTAGTAAAATAGGGAGTGTAAACATGTTTGTACTTAAAATTGAATTTAGATCACTAATTTGTAAGATAAATACTTGAATTTGTATACGCACACACGTAAGTCGATCCTGGATCGCCATCTCACATTCTTAAGGATACCTCTCATGTTGCCTAAAGAAAAAGGTCAAGTAAGGTGTATAAAGCAAAAGTCCCTTCATTTATTTATATCATCTAGTCCCTTAAAAGATAATAAGATCAAGTCCCTTCATGGTTGCCTTCGTAAATGATCTTGTCCCTTTCGAATAAAGATGATAAGTCCCTTCGAATTGCTAAATACACCTTACAGTTTGCTTAATCATAGTTGTCCCTTCATTTGTCCCTCACACATCCAAGGTAATGACTACCTATTCCTTAATAATAGGGATAGTCTTACCATTTAAAGGATATTTAATAACAGAAAAGATTTAACTTAGGGTAGGTTTCTCTTATGTACTTGCTCACCTTTTCAAAACATTTCAAAACACTTCACATTTTCAAACAAATTTTCGAAACAAAGTCTTTATATATATCCGTACAAGGGTCATTATAAAGTACTTAAGAAAATTTTTAATCACACACTACACTTCTCAAAACAATTTAAAGTGAGCTAAGTAACTAAGAGCCCATGGATAACCATGGATGTAAAGGGTGCTAACACCTTCCCTTTACATAACCTACCCCCCGAACTCAAAATCTTTTAAGGTCTTTCTTGTTCTTTTATGTCCTTTCCTTTTGGATAAAATAAAAGTCGGTGGCGACTCTTGCTATCCGCAACATTTATAGAAAAGTCAGTTCTCCCACCGTGTTACAGAACTGGCGACTCTGCTGGGGATTTTTAAAGAGGGGTACCATTAGGGATTAGATCACTTTAAAATTGTTTGCCTTGTTTGCTTTATACTTATCTGTTGGGTGCTCTTATGTGTGAAAGATCCTAACCCGGATCTAGTGTACCTTAGGTAAATGGCAATAGACCAAGGAAACTGTACGGCGTATACCGATATGGTTGATCTGGTGGCCATAGTTAGTGTGACTTCTTGGTTGGTGCTTATGTTCCTTAAGTCAAGTTGAGGATAATATGAGGCTGCCATATGTTGTCAATGCACTAACTAACTTTTAGAACCCTAGTTATCCCATCTTGGCCTTTAGAAAAGTAGTGAGATAACCGGCTTTGGTGCAGACTGAAGTTGGTTGATACTCGATGCTACACTCATTGAGATTCTAAACTTGGAGGGTTTTGGTTGGCAAGTAAGTTGCCTACTGAACAACCACCCTTGTGAAGGATCAATGATATTGAGATCCCTTAGAACCTGGTTACTTTATAGGACAGGATGAACCAACTAAACTTCAGGGGAGGGTACTTACCTTTAAACCTCATGCAAGCCTTTAAACCTAGGGCTATGGTGTGACTTGTTTGTGTGTGCCACATGTTTGTGATTGAGCATAACATCATAGCATCATCATGCATCATAAGCATAGCATTTTCACTAACCATTTCAAGGACCAAAGGATTTATCTTTGTTCTTTGTTGCAGGTCATGGCTTCTGCTCGTAGGAATACTATCTGGATCAACTTTGTAGGAATACCTCCTAAGCTTAAGGAATTGGTTTCTCAAGTGTCTGAAAACTCCCAGTTCATCAAGAGGCATGGTCACCTATTGGATCTAGTCACCTCAGGGTTCAATGAAGACATGATGAGTGTCCTGTTCCAGTTCTTTGATCCTAAGCATCATTGCTTCACATTTCCCGACTATCAGCTGGTTCCTACAATGGAAGAGTTCTCCAAACTTCTGGGTATACCTGTCCTTGATCAGAGACCCTTCACAGGCTTAGAGAATGAGCCTAAACCTGAAGTCATTGCTGCAGCTCTACATCTGAAGAAGTCAGACATTGTTCTAGAAACGAGAAGCGGAGTTAAGGGTATTCTTGCTAAGGTGTTGATAGAGAAGGCTCAAGTGTTCTTGAAGGCTATGAGCTATGATGCTTTTGAGGAGATCTTAGCCTTGCTGATTTATGGCTTAGTGTTGTTCCCCAATCCAGATCAGTTCATAGACGTTCATGCCATCAACATATTTTTGAGCCACAATCCAGTGCCTACATTGCTTGGAGACATTCAGCACTCTCTTCATACTCGTACTACAAAGGCACGAGGAACTCTGATGTGCTGCATACCTTTGCTATCTAGGTGGTTTATTTCTCACCTTCCTCGCTCAGTGATGAAGAATGAACAAGGGTTCAGGTGGTCTAAAAGGATTATGTCACTTTCTCATTCAGATATTCATTGGTGCTCTAGATCTATGGAGAATGTCACTATTATTGACCATTATGGGGAGTTTCCTAATGTGCCACTTCTAGGCATAAGAGGAGGCATTACCTACAACCCTTCTTTAGCTTTACGACAATTTGGTTACGCTAGGAGTGATGGTCCTCATGACATGTTGATTCAGGATATTGTGTTTGACTACAACAACGATCTGCAAGGTTACCGTCAAAGGTTCATACGAGCATGGGGAAAAGTGAACAAGGTTGACAGCAAGACTCTGGAGCCTAAGTACACTATTCCTATGGAAGCTTACCTCAGATGGGTGCGATCTCATGCTCAGACTCTCATGATGCCATATCCTGCCATCCTGCCAGTTACTATGGAGCCTGTGGCTGAAGGAGATACTTCTTATAACATCCTTCACCCAGACATGCCCACTGACATGGAAGACTTACAGAGGTCCTTGATCCAGTTGAAGGAGCAAAGGGATACTTTCGAGGCTCATTACAAAGCAAGTCAAGAAAGAATCCTGGAGCTGACAAAGCAACTTCACGAGGAGCGGAATCTCAACTCATACCTCAACACAAAGAGGAAACGTCCATGGGAGATTTAAAACCCCATCTTTTGTATTTATTTCATTTCATTTTGTAAGCCCAAAGGGCAAACAAAGTTATTACTAATAAAAGTTTACTTTTTGGTTGTTTAAGCAAATTTAAATCCTGCGGTCCTTGAAAACATTACATACGCATTTATACACCATATCATTGCATCACAGGTTTCTTATGTACAGGTATCTTATCTTCTCGCTGTTTATTTCAGCAGAAATGGCTCTTGAACAAACAGTCAAAGATCTCCAGGCACAGAATGCCCAGTTCCAAGAGTTGATCCTGAACTTGTCCAAGGGGCAGGATGAATTGAAGATACTGCTGGCCAAGAAGACTAAGAAGACTAGAAGGTCAGGAGGCTTAATCAACATGGGAAGAAGGTTCAGAGGTCCTGTCAAGACCAAAAAACAGGTTGAAGATTATGAGTCTGAAGAGTCTGAGAAAGAAAGAGGCAGTCTCCATAATACAATGGGGGACTCTGATTCTGAAGCTAACTACTATCATGATCCTAATGAAGATAAGTTCAAAAGGATGGTGGATAGAATGGATGCTATGGAATTGCAAAAGTCTTCTGGGCTGGATTTTGAATACCTGAGTTTGATATCTGGGGTGGTCATACCCATTGGTTTCAAGGTTCCTGCTTTTGTAGTGTATGATGGTGTCTCTTGTCCCAAGCTGCATCTGAGGTCTTATGTCCAGAGAATCCAACCCCATACTGCTGATAAGAAGTTGTGGATCCATTTCTTCCAAGAAAGCTTATTTGGAGCTCAATTGGAATGGTATTATCAGTTGGAGAGTGTCAACATCCGTGATTGGAATGATCTTGCTGAGGCTTTTTATAAGCAATATCAATACAATGCTGACCTAGCCCCTACTCGCATGCAACTACAAAGCATGTCTATGGGTGCTAAAGAAAATTTCAAGGAGTATGCCCAGAAGTGGAGAGATTTGGCTGGTAGAGTGCAACCCCCTCTAACTGACCAGGAGTTAGTGGATATGTTCATGTGTACGTTGAATGGTCCTTTTTACAGTCATCTCATTGGAAGCTCATCATCTGGCTTCACTGAGTTGATAATGACAGGAGAGCGCGTAGAAAGTGGTATAAGGAGTGGCAAGATCCAAGTGGGTGCTTCTTCATCCAGTACTACAAAGAAGCCCCCTAGTGGGAAGAAAGAGTCGAATGTTGTTTATGGTCAATCTGATCGTAATAGGAGGCATCAATCTGTGAGTGCAGTTCATATCTCCAATCCTACTCCTGCAACACCAAAGCCACCACAGGGCAATCAACAGAGGCCTAGAAGGCAGTTCACTAAGCTCAATATGTCACTGGCCCAAGCCTTGCAACACTTGTTGAAGGGTGAACTCATCACTTTGAGGGACCCTCCTCAGAATCCCAATGTTACCTCTCTCAGGTACAATCCTAATGCACGATGTGTATATCATTCAAATTGTCAGGGACATGATACCAATAGTTGTTGGATATTGAAGAATAAGATTCAGGATATGATTGATGCGGGAGAGATTGAGTTTGACCCTCCGGGTACTCCAAATGTGATTACTGCTCCCATGCCAAATCATGAAAAGACTGTCAATGCCATTGATGAAGTTTCACATATTTCCTCAGTTGCAGACGTGACCACACCATTGTCTGTTATTAAGAAGAAGTTGGTAAAAGTTGGGTTCTTTCCAGGTTGTAATGAAGATTGTTTCTATTGTGCTTATAAACCGGATAGTTGCTGGAAGTTGAAGGACGATATTCAACGCCTCATGGACAATTACACAATATTGTTTGAGAGGAAACCTTCTGTAGAGAGCATGGTTGAACATATAACTAAAGGTGCGAAGATTGAAGAGGTGGATATGGTTGATAAAGTGCCGGTAAGGATTACTTCCAAGGGACCTGTAAAAATCACTCGTAAGGGTCCAATTAAAATTACTGCTGAAGGCCCTGTGAAGATTGTTGTTGAATCTAGAGTGGCTCCTATGATCATTACCACTCCGGGTCCTATTCCATATACTTCTGATAAAGTTGTACCTTGGCATTATGGCTCCGATGTTTATATTCACGGTGTCAAGCAGGAATCCTTAGCTGATGCACCTGTTGTTGGTGAAAATCTGGATATTGATAATATTGCTGGATCTAGTAAGATCACACGAAGTGGAAGAATTTTCTCTCCTCCAGTTACCTCCAAGAATACAGTTACTCCAACTGCTGATGCTCGGGGCAAAGGTCCTGTTATTGAACCTATACAAACTGATGTGCTAGCTGCTGATGATCTTTCTAAGCAGATGGAAGAAGTACTGAAGATCATTCGCAAGAGTGATTATGATGTTGTGGATCAATTGGGGCATACTCCCTCCAAGATTTCTATGTTGTCTTTATTGTTGTGTTCTGAGGCTCTTGCCAAAGCCTTGATTAAATTTTTGAAGACTGCTCACGTACCAAATGAGATATCTGTAGACCAGTTTGAAAATTGTGTTGCACACTTGACCTATGATAATGGGTTAGGTTTCTCTGATGCTGATTTGACTCCTGCCAAGAGGGATCATAACAGGGCTCTACATATATCTATTAAATGTAGGGGCACTACCCTGTCACATGTGTTAATAGACAATGGTTCTTCGCTGAATGTGTTGCCCAAGGAGGTTCTGAATAAGCTTAGTCCTGAAGATGCTGTATTGAGGCCCAGTAATATAGTGGTGAAGGCTTTTGATGGCTCGAGAAGAGTGGTGCATGGAGAAATTGATCTCCCAATAAAAGTGGGTTCTCAGGTCTTCAATGCTACTTTTTATGTATATTCGTCCGTCGTATTCTTGTTTGCTTGGGCGTCCCTGGATCCATGGGGCAGGTGTTGTAACCTCTACTTTACATCAGAAGCTGAGATATCTAGTAGAAGGAAAAGTTGTCACTGTTTACGGAGAGGAAGGATATATGATTAGCCATGTGAACACATTTAAGTATCTCGGAGTGGAAGGTGAATATGTTGAAACCCCGTGCCAGACATTCGAAGTAGTTCCTTGGGTTGTTAATAATTATGAAGCTCCTCCTGTTGTCAAGAAAGTTCCTGTGGTCACCAGAGTACCTCCTACAATGGCTTCCCTTAAAGATGCTAGAGCTATGGTGGATGAAGGTGGTTGTACTATTTGGGGTCAACTTCCTGACATTCCTTACAAATCTGACAAATTTGGTTTGGGTTTCACTGCAGAGTCCCAGAAGGCTGTTCGTCGTGCTTGTGCCGTTCGTATCACCAATCAGGGGATTATGAAGGAACAGATCAATGCTGTGGGTGACTATGATGAAGACTACAACTTGGATGCTTGGATTTTTCCTATTGTGGGTGTTGGGCTCAATAATTGGAAAGCTGAAGATGTTATTCCTATCTCCTTTAGTCAGGAGTAAATACTATTACCGTGTTGTTACTTTTAAAGTTTGTAATTTTTGAACAATTGAACTCTTAAGCCTTGTGCCTTACCCGGGGCACAATGGTGTGTTTGTTTCGGGATGTCATTTCATTTGCATACTTCATTCAATAAAAATCAGTGGACGTTTCATTTTTCGTAAATATTGTGTTCCTTGTCTTTCTTTTATTATTTTTCTTTTATCAGCTATGTGTTCTTACACACACCCACATCACTAAAATGTAGACCCTCATCCACTCCGGATCCTGTTGATAACAGTTCTACTATTGCCAATTATAATTTAGAGAATCCGATCTATCAAGCTGAAGATGGAAATGAGGACGATTATGAAGTACCTGTAGAGCTTGCTAGGTTGTTACAACAAGAAGAGAAAGTTATACAGCCACATGAAGAGCCAATCGAAGTTGTGAATCTGGGAACTGAAGAGAACAGGAAAGAGGTCAAGATAGGGGCTGAATTTGAGGATGGTGTCAAGAGCAGATTGATTCAGATCTTACATGATTATGTGGAGATCTTTGCTTGGTCCTATGAAGATATGCCAGGGTTGGATACAGACATTGTGGTTCACCGTTTACCGGTAAAAGAAGATTTTCGTCCAAAGAAGCAGAAGGTTCGTCGCATGCGTCCTGAAATGTCAGAGAAGATTAAAGCAGAGGTAATGAAACAGTTTGATGCAGGGTTCTTAGCTGTGACTTCTTATCCTCAGTGGGTTGCAAATGTGGTGTCGGTGCCTAAGAAAGATGGTAAGGTACGTATGTGCGTAGATTACAGGGATTTGAACAAGGCCAGCCCCAAAGATGACTTTCCACTTCCTCATATTGATGTTCTGGTAGACAATACTGTTAAGCATAAGGTGTTCTCTTTCATGGATGGTTTCTCTGGTTACAATCAAATCAAGATGGCACCTGAAGATATGGAGAAGACAACATTTTTTACACAGTGGGGAACATTTTGCTATAAGGTGATGCCATTTGGTTTGAAGAATGTCGGGGCAACATATCAGCGTGCTATGGTGGCTTTGTTTCATGATATGATTCATCATGAGATAGAGGTGTATGTGGATGATATGATAGCCAGGTCCCAGAATGAAAAGCAACATCTTGATCATCTACATAAGTTGTTTGAGAGGTTGAAGAAATACAAGTTGAGATTGAACCCAAACAAATGTACTTTTGGAGTTAGATCTGGTAAACTCCTGGGTTTCATTGTCAGTGGAAAAGGTATTGAAGTGGATCCTGCAAAAGTGAAAGCTATACGAGAGATGCCAGCTCCCCGTACAGAGAAGGAAGTTAGAGGTTTCTTGGGACGATTGAATTACATTGCAAGATTTATTTCCCAATTAAATGCCACCTGTGAGCCAATCTTCAAGTTGTTGAAGAAAGATCAGGTGATGGAATGGAATGATGAATGCCATACTGCCTTTGATGAAATCAAGAAATATCTTCTAGAACCTCCAATTTTGATGCCACCAGTTGTTGGAAGACCCTTAATTATGTACTTAACAGTATTAGACAGCTCAATGGGGTGTGTGTTGGGGCAACATGACGAGTCTGGTCGAAAAGAGCAGGCAATATACTACCTTAGCAAAAATTTTACCGACTGTGAAACAAGATACTCACTGCTCGAGAAAACTTGTTACGCTTTGGCATGGGCTGCTCGCCGACTAAGACAGTATATGTTGACTCATACTACTTTATTGATTTCGAAGATGGACCCAATCAAGTACATATTCGAGAAACTTGCTCTCTCCGGAAGAATAGCAAGATGGCAAATGATCTTAACAGAATATGACATACAGTATACTACTCAGAAGGCCATTAAAGGAAGTGTTGTAGCTGATCATTTGGCTCATCAAGCAGTGGATGATTACCAGTCAATGAGTTTTGAATTCCCTGATGAAGATATTATGATTATTACCAAAGAACCTGGACAATATGACGGACATGAACAAGGATCCCGATGGACTATGGTTTTTGATGGAGCTTCTAATGCACTTGGTAATGGTGTTGGTGTTGTGATCAGTTCCCCTGAAGGTTGTCATACCCCGATTACTGCAAGACTTTGTTTCTATTGTACCAATAACATGGCTGAGTATGAGGCATGTATCCTGGGTATCAAAACTGCCATTGATATGAAGATTCAGTTCCTTGACGTGTATGGAGATTCAGCCCTGGTAGTAAGTCAGATCAAAGGAGATTGGGATACCAAACATGATAATCTTATTCCTTACAGAGAGCATGTGTTGTCTTTGATCCCACATTTCAAAGAGATTACCTTTGGACATATTCCACGAAAAGAAAATCAGTTGGTAGATGCATTAGCCACCATGGCATCCATGTTTGAGATTAGCTGGGATGATGAAGCTCCCAAGATTACTATTGACAGATTTGAGAAGCCTGCATACTGCAATGAGATTGACACTGAAGAAGCAGAGGAGAAGCCTTGGTTCTATGAAGTGAAAAGATATCTTGAAGCCCAGGAGTTCCCTGAAGGGGCATCTGTCAAAGATAAGAAGTTTCTGAGGAGGTTTTCTGCTAAGTTCTTTTTGAGTAATGGCATTCTGTACAAGCGCAATCATGATTCAACTTTTCTTCGTTGTGTAGATAAGAAGGAATCAACTGAGATTATGGAAGATATGCATGATGGGATCTTTGGCACTCATTCTAGTGGCCATACTATGGCAAAGAAGATATTGAGAGCAGGTTACTATTGGTCTACCATGGAAGCTGACTGCTATCAACATTCCAGAACATGTCATAAGTGTCAAATCTATGCTGATAAAGTACATATACCTCCATCACCATTGAATGTGTTGACTGCTCCTTGGCCTTTTGCCATGTGGGGCATTGATATGATTGGTGAGATCAATCCTACTGCTTCTAATGGGCATCGTTTCATCCTGGTCGCTATTGATTACTTCACGAAGTGGGTAGAGGCAGCTTCATTTGCATCTGTTACTAAGAATGTGGTGGCTCGATTTATTAAGAATAATCTCATATGTAGGTATGGCATCCCTGAAAGGATTATTACTAACAATGGCTCTAATCTGAATAACACTATGATTACTGATCTCTGCATGCAGTTCAAGATTAAGCATCACAACTCTTCTCCGTATCGTCCAAAGATGAATGGGTCAGTAGAAGCTTCTAATAAGAACATTAAGAAGATTATACAGAAGATGACTGTTACTTACAAGGATTGGCATGAGATGTTACCATTTGCTCTTCATGGTTATCGTACTACAATACGTACTTCAACAGGGGCAACCCCATTCTCCTTAGTATATGGTATGGAAGCAGTTCTGCCCATTGAAGTTCAGATTCCCTCCTTAAGAATTATGAAGGATGCAGGCTTGGATGAAGATGAGTGGATTCAGACTCGACTTGACCAGATAAATTTGATTGATGAGAAGAGGTTGGCAGCTGTGTGTCATGGCCAAATGTACCAGAAACGGATGATCAAAGCTTTTAATAAGAAGGTTAAGCCAAATGTATATCAGGCTGGTGATTTGGTAATCAAGCGTATCATATTACCACAAGGTGATCCTAGGGGCAAGTGGACTCCTACATATGAAGGACCATTTGTAGTCAAGACAGTATTCTCAGGAGATGCCATGATACTTACTACTATGGATGGTGAAGACTTCCCGCAGCCTGTAAACGCATACATAGTTAAAAAATACTACGCATAAAAAGAGACCCGCTAGGTTGACTGGCCTAGGAAAAAATAAGGGCATCCCGGCGAACCAAAAGGGTTCGGGCAAAAATTAGGGATATATATATATATAAAATGTACACCTAACAAGTCGAAAACCTGAAAAGGCGGCTTGGGCAAAAAAGGGTATCCCGGTGGATTGAAAACCTGAAAGGGCAATCCAGGCAAAAGTTAGGGATTAAAGCATATGACTATGTCTCGTTTGGATCACCCATGTAACTACAACCAGTTATGCTACTTACTCAAGCTCGAACAGATAAAGCTCAATCCAATCGTTTCCGTCTCGACAGCAGAAGATGAGATACTTGAAGATAATGGCAATAGTAGAATTGAAACTCAATAGGATTATTTCCCACATAGTTGATTTTCTCTGTTTTGTAAAAATTTTACGACGAATTCCTCTTACTAGGATTTCTGTCTCCTTGTACAAACTTGCCTATGTATAGGTCATTTTGTGATATAAATAAAATTTCATCTTTGAATCCAGATTTACTTTTACCCTATTTACATAAGCGAAACGTCCATTGGTTGTGTTCGAATGTATGTATGTTTTTGAATATGATTGATGTTTACCAGAAATGCATAAAATGCTTAATATGATTGATGTTTACCAAAAATGCATGAAAATGCAGTAATAGTATTTACTAAGGACGAACAAGGGAAGGAATTCAACGAAGCTTCGCCGGTTCATCCCCACCAGACAGCTACAAGTCCCCCAGTAGGGCAAATCCATCTTCATAAATACTTCGAGTTACATCTCCCCTGGAATTTATGTCCATCTCTTTTATCCTCAGACAGATAGTCGGGAACTTATTCCTTCAATAGGAGTACGATCGAACGAAGACGGGAGGTTATGGATACCATACTATTGAACAAAGACGGGAGGTTATGAATACTATATTATCAAACGAGACGAGAACGAGTTCCTCACATTCTTCAGCAACGAATCGAGATTTATTTTCCCGGGCCAGCAGTTGTTATACGAAGATATCCAGACGCTTCAGGCTGCATGATGCATACATACATCATTTACATCATACCATAACATACATATCCATAAGTACATAATACATTTACTTAGGTGCATCATACTATGCATGCATACATAATGCATAAACTAATATTTCCCTTGCAGGATAGTTATATGCAGGTAAAACAATATCAACAACTTACAACGGGTCAGAAATGATCCATACACTACTCAAGATGTCCTCGAATAACAGGCAAACGGTCTGTAAAAAGATCCATTCCCTGGTTCAAGACATCTTTCAGAAGAACAAATCCTGACGTTCTTTTGACCCTTAAGAACAAATCCTGACGTTCTTTTGGCCCCTTGTTCAAGACTTTTTCAGAAGAACAAATCCTGACGTTCTTTTGACCCTTAAGAACAAATCCTGACGTTCTTTTGGCCCCTTGTTCAAGACTTTTTCAGAAGAACAAATCCTGACGTTCTTTTGACCCTTAAGAACAAATCCTGACGTTCTTTTGACCCTTAAGAACAAATCCTGACGTTCTTTTGGCCCCTTGTTCAAGACTTTTTCAGAAGAACAAATCCTGACGTTCTTTTGACCCTTAAGAACAAATCCTGACGTTCTTTTGGCCCCTTGTTCAAGACTTTTTCAGAAGAACAAATCCTGACGTTCTTTTGACCCTTAAGAACAAATCCTGACGTTCTTTTGTCCCCTTGTTCAAGACTTTTTTTTCAGAAGAACAAATCCTGACGTTCTTTTGACCCTTAAGAACAAATCCTGACGTTCTTTTGGCCCTTGAATAGCAGGAAAACGGTCTGTAAAAAGATCCATTCCCTGGTTCAAGACCTTATTCAGAAGGACAAATCCTGACGTTCTTTTGACCTTGGAGAGTAGGCAAACAGTTTGTACAAAGATCCATTCCCTAATCCAAGATGCTTCCAGAAGAGATAATCATCACAAGATTTATTTCTACTGGTCCATCCAACAATTCAAATCATGTTGCATAAATGATTCAGAGATGGCTTATACAAAGACCTAGTACTGATATCCAGTATCAACATCAGAACATCACCACATCCAGATATTTTAGATGGAATCTCTAAGCCCATCTCCAGTTCATCCAGATGGCATCTCTAAGCCCATCTCCAGTTCTTCCAAGTGGCATCTTTAAGCCCACTCAAGCATATACAACTAATCATCAGTGTTACTTTACGCACCGGTGAGTGCAAATTTTTGGGCTTTTGTGTTCAATCCCCTTCAACCTTCCAGGTCACGAATGGCACATATACCAATCTAACCCCTCAGGTTTCAGAAAATTGAACAGGGGCAGCTGTTGCACCCCAAAAGCCCTCCACAAGACAGGTCATTATGTACTAAGAGGCTCACAAGGTTCACAAGACATCTCATGAGGTTCACAAGGTTCACAAAGTTCACAATTAGTCAGAAGGTTTGACATTTCCCTCAGACAATGCATCCTCCTAAGCAATGCATCCTAAACTAGGGTTTTGACTTTAATCAGGCTAAATGGACTTCCAAGACTTCAAGTGAGCTTCATAACATCTTATATGTGTTTAAGAATCCCCATGACAAGTTTCAAGACTTTTCCCAAAGGTTTGCTCAGTCAAATGATCAGATAGGTTAAAATCAGTCAAAGTAGTTAAAAAAGTCAAATTGAGGTCAATTGTGGTCAAACCAAAGTCAAACTTCATGATTTTTTGCCAACAACAAGTATATGAAGTAAAATTCATCATTTTAACAAGGGTTGATCATGATTCATCAAGGAGACTTCAGATCATCAAGAATCAGGAGTTTCTAAATTAGGGTTTCCTTAGGAAAAGTCAACTAAACTTTGACCAGCCATAACTTTCACATGGTTCATCAAGAATTTTCCATCCAAAGCTCATTTTGAAGGAAATTGAATTATCTACAACTTTGTGTCTCACAAGACAAGCCCAAAAATGCTTCATTTGGAAGGTATGAGCTAAGACATTATAGGTCCTTTTAAAAGTCAACAAAAAGTCAACAACTTCAAAAGAGCATAACTTGAGAATGGTAAAACATATGGACATGAGACCAATGAGGTTGGTTAGAGGACTCTTTAAGCTTTCCAAAATGTCCAAGAACACCCTCATAGCATTAAAATTGAAGGATTTGTGCCCTTGCAAAGTTGGGAAATTTTAGGGAAGTTTATGAAGCAAATAAGGCCTAAAATCAAATTTTTGCTAAATGAGCCCACCAAATTGCCATCCCATCTTTACAAAAACACCAAGCACGACCCAACCCACCTATTTTCTGATTTTTTATTTTTTATTTCATATTTATTTGAATTTTATTCATTAAAATATCATTTAAATTGAAATAAAATATAAAATCATATATTTAAAAAGGGATTTTGTTTCTAGAAAGTCA
Source organism: Lathyrus aphaca (assembly GCA_963966055.1). Classification (NCBI taxonomy): domain Eukaryota; kingdom Viridiplantae; phylum Streptophyta; class Magnoliopsida; order Fabales; family Fabaceae; genus Lathyrus; species Lathyrus aphaca. The sequence continues at coordinate 304,002,812 of OZ014522.1, forward strand.
TAAACATTATTTGGATTAGATTGATACGCAAGTTATGAGGATTGTCCTAAAATAGCAAGGTTAGATCAAATAAAAATCAAAATTCATGACATAATCTTTTTCAATCTCAAATGATCAAAATATCCAGAGTGTGATACAATTTTTTGACCTAATATCATTCATATATATACAAAGAACATTGAGCAACCTAGGGAACGAAAAATTCAGCCTCCAAAGGTAAGAACAAAGTTTCAAAATTCACACTAAGAACACCAATTCGATTTGATACCTAGAGCTATTTTCAAGACAAACCAAAGGTTGCAACTTGTTCCTTGGAGTTCATGGATTGATTCTGGATCATAACATCATCCATTCATGCCTTAAATTACACAAATCGAATGCATCTTCTTCATGTTCTAAGTTTTTTCGATTTGAATGATTTGTGCATTAATATTGAAAACTAACTATGGATTTGTGTTTGTTGTGATGTTTAGAAACTTTCTGGATGATTTAATTCAATTATTGTGGACTGTATCGAAATTCACCATTGCTAGGGTTTGGAGCTTCAAATCGGGAACCAAGCATTTAGGGCCTTAAAACGAAATCTAAGAACATGGATGTGACATATAATCCTTGTATAATTGATCTGGGTTGTTAATTTGAATTAATGTTGCGATTTGATTGATATTCACAAAAACATAGGATTCTGGTTTTGAAGGTTTGCAGGAAAATTCGCAGGAGAAAGCCTAGGAAATTTCGCAGGTAATTCGAATGAAGAAGATGAAGTCTGGCGCCAAATTCATATTTAAAAATTGAGTATTATATTTTATGATATTATGGTGGATATTATTTCAAAAGAACAGCTTGGCTCAATTGGTTTGTGTATGTGCGCGTGAGGTTGATGGTCCTGGGTTCGAATCCCCCCAGGCCATTTTGTGTTTGTTTTGCTTTTTCTATGATTTTTACAGGTTATGAAACAAAACGTATTCATGCCCATCCACTATCACCAAACGCAGCGCAGCCTGGTGGAGAGCTTGTTGGTCTAAGGGATGCAAAGCCTAGGGCCTGGGTTCGAATCCCAGCCCCAGGTATGTTTTTTTCCTCATATTTTTATTTATTTTGTTTTGTTTATAATATGTTTAATTAATCTAATTAATGATAATTGTCTAAAACAAAAATATTTATATTATTTTCTTGTATATAATTCAAAAACTTATATTTTTAAAAATTTAAACTTTATTCCTAAAATTATTTAATATTTATTTTATTGTATATTATTAATGTTATATGTTTTTTTAGATAAATAATTTAATTAGGCTTAGATTAAATAATTAACCCTAAAATTTTATATGTAAAAAACCTAATTTTTTTTATAAACCCTAATTATCTTACAAATCTTAATATATTTGTTTGTAAATTTTAATTATATATTTATTTTATAATTATTATATGTAGTTTGTTTATATATATAAATAATTTAATTAAGTAGTTAACCCTAATTTATTTTTTTCTAAACAATTAAAAACCCTAACTTTATTTTATGAGTTTAATTTCTAATTTTTTTTATATGTTTACTTAATTATAATTAACAAATATTCTTTTTATAATATGTATATAAAATTAAATTATTAGAACTATTAGTCATATTTATTAGTATATAATTATTATTATTTATTTCTTTTATTAAAATTCTTAAAAAATAATTATTTATTTAATTTTGAACTTTTAATTTGTTTCTATATTATATTGTTATACTAACCTTCTTATATTTATTTTTGTTTATTATTACTAACCAATCTAATTATTTATTTATTATATGCTTACTTATTTAAATTATTTTTATTATTCTTATAATGTAATTGTGCCAATTATGTAATAGTTGTAGAATTATTTTTATTATTTATTTAAATTGACATGGTTAGTAAAATAGGGAGTGTAAACATGTTTGTACTTAAAATTGAATTTAGATCACTAATTTGTAAGATAAATACTTGAATTTGTATACGCACACACGTAAGTCGATCTTGGATCGCCATCTCACATTCTTAAGGATACCTCTCATGTTGCCTAAAGAAAAAGGTCAAGTAAGGTGTATAAAGCAAAAGTCCCTTCATTTATTTATATCATCTATTCCCTTAAAAGATAATAAGATCAAGTCCCTTCATGGTTGCCTTCGTAAATGATCTTGTCCCTTTCGAATAAAGATGATAAGTCCCTTCGAATTGCTAAATACACTTTACAGTTGCCTAATCACAGTTGTCCCTTCATTTGTCCCTCACATATCCAAGGTAATGACTACCTATTCCTTAATAATAGGGATAGTCTTACCATTTAAAGGATATTTAATAACAGAAAAGATTTAACTTAGGGTAGGTTTCTCTTATGTACTTGCTCACCTTTTCAAAACATTTCAAAACACTTCACATTTTCAAACAAATTTTCGAAACAAAGTCTTTATATATATCCGTACAAGGGTCATTATAAAGTACTTAAGAAAATTTTTAATCACACACTACACTTCTCAAAACAATTTAAAGTGAGCTAAGTAACTAAGAGCCCATGGATAACCATGGATGTAAAGGGTGCTAACACCTTCCCTTTACATAACCTACCCCCCGAACTGAAAATCTTTTAAGGTCTTTCCTGTTCTTTTATGTCCTTTCCTTTTGGATAAAATAAAAGTCGGTGGCGACTCTTGCTATCCGCAATATTTATAGAAAAGTCAGTTCTCCCACCGTGTTACAGTCATTAGGAATTCAATGGCGTTATTAATTTCATGAAATTTTACTGTATGTATGGAGTTTGAGATTCGCAGGTTATCATACGCAGGAAAACTCGCAAGTAGTTTCGCAGGAAAATTCGCAGGTAAAACCTGCGAATTCAAGGAAGAAGATGATCTTTTTGGGCGCGAAAATAATATTTGAAATTTGCATAGGGCTTAAAGCAAACTGGTTTCGTATATATGTCACAATGGGCGTGTAGCTCAGCTGGTTTTGGTGAAACGCTTTGATGGTAAAGGACATGGGTTTGATCCCCAGGTCTTGCGTTATTTTATTTACTTTGTTCCATTTTACAGGTTATGCATATAATCAATTTGGACCATTGGACATCACCAAACGCAGCGCAGCCAAGTGGTAACCTCTCTGGCAGGTACAGGGGAGGTCCTGGGTTCAAATCCAGGCCTCCCCATTATTTTTTAACCTAGTTTTTTTCTATTTTTCTTTTTTTTGTGTTCTTTATTTATTTAAATATTATATAATAAATTAATTTTAAAATGAATAATATAATATGTTTTCATAAAATAAAGTTTTATATTTTTAAAATCAATATTTTATTTTCTCAAATATAATGTATTTTTATTTTATGTTCATAATATTATTCTATATAGTTTATTTTTGTGAATAAATTGATTAATATATTAATTAAACGTTCTAACCCTAATTCTATTTTCTAAAATATGTAACCCTAATTTCTAATCCTAATTTTTTTTATTTAACTTAAATATTAAACTTAATAAATTTTTCTAGTATATGTAATTAAATAATTAATCATGTTTTTTATTTTATTTTATAGTTTATTACTATTATTCATATTATTTTATTTTCATCTCAAAAATTCTTCAAAAATTGTTCATTTAATCTAAAAATATTTAATTAACTTGTATATATTTTTATATTTGTGCTAACCCCTTCTTCTTATAATTGTTTCATTACTAACCCTTTTTATTATTTATTTATATATTTATTATTTAATCGTTTCTATATTTATGTAAATGCGAAAGCCTTGTAATAGTCGTAGGTTTTATTTTTGTCTTTATTTTATTATCTATAAATATTTATATTGCCATGGTTAGTAACTATAGGGAGTGATAACATATTTGCAAATTAAAAATAATTTAGAATCACTACTTAATAAGATAAATATTTGAAATAGACACTCACACACGTAAGTCGATCTTTGATCGCCATCTCTCACTTTCTAAGGTTATCCCTCATGTTGCCTAAATCAAAAGGTCAAGTAAGGTGTCTAAAAAGAAAAGTCCCTTCTCATGAAATATCATCAAGTCCCTTTAAGATTATAAGATCAAGTCCCTTCGATGTTGCCTACGGTAAATGATCTTATCCCTTCGAATAAAAGATGATAAGTCCCTTCGTATTGCTAAGACACCTTACAGTTGCCTAAACACAGATGACCCTTCACATGTCCCTTATAACATCCAAGGTAATGACTACCTATTCCTTAATAATAGGGATAGTCTTACCATTGAAAGAACATTTAAGAACAGTAAAGATTTAAATTAGGGTAGGTTCCTCTTAAGTACTTGCTCACTTTTATTCAAAAATACTTCATTACATTTCACATTTCAAACAAATTTTCAAAAAAACAAAGTCTTTATATACATCCATACAAGGATCATTATAAAGTACTTAAGAAATTTTTTAATCACACACTACACTTCTCAAAATAATTTAAAGTGAGCTAAGTAACTAAGAGCCCATGGATAACCATGGATATAAAGGGTGCTAACACCTTCCCTTTGTATAACCTACCCCCCAAACTCAAAAATCTTTTAAGGTCTTTCCTGTTCTTTTATGCCATTTCCTTTGGATAAAATAAAAGTCGGTGGCGACTCTTGCTATCCGCAACATAACTAAAGTTAGTTCTCCCACCGTGTTACAGAACTGGCGACTCTGCTGGGGATTTAATAAAAGAGGGGTACCCTTAGGAATTAGATCACTTTAAAATTGTTTGCCTTGTTTGCTTTATACTTATCTGTTGGATGCTCTTATGTGTGAAAGATCCTAACCCGGATCTAGTGTACCTTAGGTAAATGGAAATAGACTAAGGAAACTGTATGGCATATACCGATATGGTTGATCTGGTGGCCATAGTTAGTGTGACTTCTTGGTTGGTGCTTATGTTCCTTAAGTAAAGTTGGGGATAATATGAGGCTGCCATTTGTTGTCAATACACTAACTAACTTTTAGACCCCTAGTCATCTCATCTTGGCCTTTAGAAAGTAGTGAGATAACCGGCTTTGGTGAAGACTAAAGTTGGTTGATACTCGATACTACGCTCATTGAGATTCTAAACTTAGAGGGTTTTGGTTGGCAAGTAAGTTGCCTACTGAACAACCACCCTTGTGAAGGATCAATGATATTGAGATCCTTTAGAACCTGGTTACTTTATAGGACAGGATGAACCATCTAAACTTCAGGGGAGGGTACTTACCTTTAAACCTCATGCAAGCCTTCAAACCTAGGGCTATTGTGTGACTTGTTTGTGTGTGCCACATGTTTGTGATTGAGCATAACATCATAGCATCATCATGCATCATAAGCATAACATTTTCACTAACCATTTCAAGGACCAAAGGATTTATCTTTGTTCTTTGTTGCAGGTCATGGCTTCTGCTCGTAGGAATACTATCCGGATCAATTTTGTAGGAATACCTCTTAAGCTTAAAGAATTGGTCTCTCAAGATTCTGAAAACTCCCAATTCATCAAGAGGCATGGTCACCTACGGGATCTAGTCACTTCAGGGTTCAATGAAGACATGATGAGTGTTCTGTTTCAGTTCTTTGATCCTAAACATCACTGTTTCACATTCCCCGACTATTAGCTGGTTCCTACAATAGAGGAGTTCTCTAAACTACTGGGTATACCTATCCTTGATCAAAAACTTTTCACAGGCTTGGAAAAAGAGCCTAAACCTGAAGTCATTGCTGCAACCCTACAGTTGAAGAAATCAGACATTGTCCTAGAAACGAGGAGTGGAGTTAAGGGTATTCTTGCTAAGGTATTGATGGAGAAGGCTCAAGTGTTCTTGAAGGCTATGAGTTATGATGCTTTTGAGGAGATCTTAGCCTTGTTGATCTATGGCTTAGTGTTGTTCCCCAATCCAGATCAGTTCATAGACGTACACGCCATCAACATAGTTCTGACTCGTAATCCAGTGCCTACATTATTGGGAGACATCTTACACTCTCTTCATTCTCGTACTACAAAGGCACGAGGAACTTTGATGTGTTGTATACCTTTTCTATCTAGGTGGTTTATTTCTCACCTTCCTCGATCAGTGATGAAGAATGAACAAGGGTTCAGGTGGTCCAAGAGGATCATGTCACTTTCTCATTCAGATATTCATTGGTGCTCTAGATCTATGGAGAATGTTACTATCATTGACCGTTGTGGGGAGTTCCCTAATGTGCCACTCCTTGGCATAAAAGGGGGCATTACTTACAACCCTTCTTTAGCTCTACGTCAGTTTGGTTACGCTCGAAGTGATGGTCCTCATGACATGCTTATTCAGGGTATTGTGTTCGACTACGACAACAATCTGCAAGGTTACTGTCAGAGGTTCATACGAGCATGGGGTAAAGTGAACAAGGTTGACAGCAAGACTCTGGAACCAAAGTACACTATTCCTATGGAGGCTTATCTCAGATGGGTGCGATCTCGTGCTCAGACTCTTATGATGCCATATCCTGCTATCCTGCCAGTTACTATGGAGCCTGTTGCTGAAGGAGATACTTCTTATATCATTCTTCATCCAGACATGCCCACTGACATGGAAGAGTTACAGAGGTCCTGGATCTAGTTGAAGGAGCAAAGAGATACTTTTGAGACTCATTACAAAGCAAGTCAAGAAAGAATCCTAGAGCTAACAAAACAACTTCACGAGGAGCGGAATCTCAAATCATACCTCAACACAAAGAGGAAACATCCATGGGAGACTTAAAACCCCATCTTTTGTATTCATTTCATTTTTATTGTAAGTCCAAGGGGCAAACAAATTTATTACTAATAAAAGTTTACTTTTTGGTTGTTTAAACAAATGTAAATCCTGCGATCCTTGAAAACATTGCATACGCATTTATACACCATATCATTGCATCACAGGTTTCTTATGTACAAATATCTTATCTTCTCGCTGTTTATTTAAGCAGAAATGGCTCTTGAACAAACTGTCAAAGATCTCCAGGCTAAGAATGCACAATTCCAAGAGTTGATTCTGAACTTGTCCAAGGGACAAGATGAGTTGAAGACACTGCTGGCTAAGAAGAATAAGAAGACTAGAAGATCAGGAGGCCTTATTAATCTGGGAAGAAGATTAAAAGGTCCTATCAAGACAAAGGAACAGGTTAAGGATTATGAGTCTGAGGATTCTGAGAAAGAGGGAGGCAGTCTCCATGATACTGTGGGAGATTCTGATTCTGAAGCAAATTATTATCATGATCCTAATGAAGATAAGTTCAAGATGTTGGTGGATAGAATGAATGCCATGGAGTTGCTAAAATCTTCTGGGTTGGATTTTGAAGATCTGAGTTTAATATTTGGAGTGGTTATTCCTATTGGTTTCAAGGTTCCTACTTTTGTGGTTTACGATGGTGTCTCATGTCCCAAGTTGCATCTAAGGTCCTATGTCCGGAGGATTCGACCACATACTGCTGACAAGAAGTTATGGATTCATTTCTTCCAAGAGAGCTTGTCTGGAGCTCAATTGGAATGGTACTATCAATTGGAGAGTGTCAATATATGTGATTGGAATGATCTTGCTGAGGCCTTTTACAAGCAATACCAATATAATGCTGATTTAGCACCTACTCGCATGCAGCTCCAAAGCATGTCAATGGGTGCTAAGGAGAATTTCAAGGAGTATGCCCAAAAATGGAGAGACCTGGCTGGCAGAGTTCAACCTCCTCTGACTGACAGGGAGCTAGTGGATATGTTTATGAGCACATTGAATGGTCCTTTCTATAGTCACCTCATTGGAAGCTCATCATCTGGTTTTACTGAGCTGATAATGACTGGAGAGCGTGTGGAGAGTGGTATAAGAAATGGTAAGATACAAGTGGTTGCCTCTTCATCAAGCACTGCAAAGAAGCCTCCTAGTGGAAAGAAGGAGTCTAATGTTGTGTACGGTCAACCTGGTCGTAATAGAAGTCACCAATCTGTGGGAGCAGTTCATATTTCTAATCCTACTCCTACAACACCAGAGCCACCACAGAGCAATCAGCATAAGCCTAGAAGACAGTTCACCAAGATCAACATGTCACTGGCCCAAGCCTTGCAAGACTTGTTGAAAGGGGAACTCATTACTCTGAAGGACTCTCTTCAGAATCCTAATACTTCCTCTCCTCGGTACAATCCTAATGCACGATGTGCCTATCATTCTAATTGTCCGGGACATGACACCAACAACTGTTGGATACTGAAAAACAAGATTCAAGATATGATTGACACTGAAGAGATTGAGTTTGACCCTCCTGGTACTCCAAATGTGATTACTGCTCCCATGCCCAATCATGAGAAGACTGTCAATTCCATTGATGAAGTCACATATATTTCCTTAGTTGCAGATGTGACCGCTCCCTTATCCATTATCAAGAAGAAGCTGGTGCAAGCTGGATTCTTCCAGGCTGTAATGAAGACTGTTTTTATTGTGCTTATAAACCTGATAGCTGCTGGAAGTTGAAGGATGGTATTCAATGCCTCATGGACAATTACACTATATTGTTTGAGAGGACACCTTCTGTGAAAAATATGGTTGAACATCTGACCCGGGGTAAGAAGGTTGAAGATGTGGATATGGTTGATAAAGTTCCAGTAAGGATTACTTCCAAAGGCCCTGTCAAAATCACTTCCAAGGGACCTATCAAGATTACTGCTGAAGGTTTAGTAAAGACTGTTGCTGAAGCTAGAGTGGCTCCCATGATTATTACCACTCCTGGCCCTATTCCTTATACTTCTGATAAAGCTATACCTTGGAATAATGGTTCTGATGTTTATATCCATGGTGTTAAGTAGGAGCTTTTGACTGATACACCTGTTACTGATGATAACCTTGATGTTGATAATATTGCTAGATCTAGTAAGATCACCAGAAGTGGAAGAATTTTCTCTCCTCCAGCTACCTCAAAAAGTGCAGTTACTCCAACTACTACCTCCACTTCTGAGCCAACTACTGATGCTCGGGGCAAAGGTCCTGTGGTTGAACCTGTGCAAACTGAGGCACCGACTGCTGAGAATCTTTCTAAACAGATGGAAGAAGTGTTGAAGATCATTCGCAAGAGTGATTATGATATTGTTGATCAATTGGGGGCATACTCCCTCCAAAATTTCCATGTTGTCTTTGTTGTTGTGTTCTGAGGCTCATGCTAAAGCCTTGATTAAGTTCTTGAAGACTGCCCATGTACCAAATGAAATTTTTGTGGATCAATTTGAAAATTGTGTTGCACATCTGACTTATGATAATGGGTTGGGTTTTTCTGATGTTGACTTGACTCCTGCCAAGAGAAATCATAACAGAGCTTTACATATCTCTATTGAATGTAGGGGCACTACCTTGTCTCATGTGTTGATAGACAATGGCTCTTCATTGAATGTACTTCCCAAAGAGGTTCTGAACAAGCTCAGTCTTGAAGATGCTGTGTTAAGACCAAGTAATATAGTGGTGAGGGCCTTTGATGGTTCAAGAAGAGTGGTGCATGGAGAAATAGATCTCCCAATCAAAGTAGGCTTTCAAGTCTTCAATTCTACCTTTTATGTAATGGATATTCGTCCTGCATACTCCTGTTTGCTTGGGCGCCCCTGGATCCACGGGACAGGGGCTTGTAGCGGTAAAATCATGAGTGTAAGCTATTGATTAACTTAACTCGATATACACAGAGTCGCCACCGCGCTTTTATTTATTTCCAAAAGGAAAAAGGCAAAAGAACGAACAAAGCCTTAAAGAATCTTAAAAGCTAAAAAGCTAAAAGAATCAAACAGAGAATGGGTAAGGGGATTGGTTACGAACCGGGAAGGTTTTACGCACCCGACTCGTCCGTGGTACTCCACGGGAACCCTTTGAAATATTTACTGCATTTTTAGTCTGAAATTGGTTTGCTTGAAAAAAGATTGAAGAGATGAGAAGAAGAATGTTTTTTAAGATTTTGGTGTTTGAAGAGACGAACGTCTCATGCCTACGTACCCACAAAGTGCAATGCGAGATCAAAACCCCGTAGTTCGTGGTACAAATTGTGAAAAGGCAAATGAGTTGAATTGATTTTAAAATGTAAAGATAAGTCGTCATTCTTTAGCGAATAATTCCGCTAGAAAGAATGAATCATATCTAAACATAAAAAATGGTTAAAAGAAAATGTGCACGAGGGCACAAAAACAATTGAATGAGTTGTGGAGGTTTTAAAGTTTTTTTGAGAAAGAAAGTTTCGATATGCTTTTGTGGTTTAGCATTTATTAAGGAAATGAAATGGAAAGGTAAAAACACATGACCGAAGTCAAGGTTTGATTGAGTAAAATGTTTGAAGTTTGAAAACAAAGAAGATTTTGAAAATAGGAAGAAGATTTGAAAATTGAAGAAGATGGGAAGAGATGAATGGACTATCCTAAAACTTGAAAATAAAAGCTAAAGGAAGAACGATCAAATCATATGGCAAGCATCTTTGAAACAATTGGATTTCCATCTTCATGAACAAGTGAACTTAATCGGAGCCAAAGTCTTCAATCCATAACAATTTAAGCAAAGGAATGATCCTAGAATCTAAGTCCAACTCCAAGTCTCATGCTAAGGATAGTAACCATAGTCCGAAATTAAAGTCACCAATTTTTTTAGATGTTTAATCCGTTATTAGTGTTTTGGTGTCCAAATGGACAAAGGAAAAATCACAAGCATAATAATATAAACAATAAGCAATATGATGAATGAATATAGTATAATAAGCATAATAAAGAGATAAGGAACGAGAAATTAAAATAAAAAGGATAAGGTGAGAGAGATTGAATTAAAATGTTAGTATATTCATATTATTATAATATTTACAATATAAGTGGTATGATGAACTTAATCAAGCACAACCACGAAAAGAATAAAATCGAGGCAACCGGATCCAAGTGGATCTCATTCCGAATCGGGACAACTTTAGGTCTATGTTAAGCAATCGCCGAGTAATTTACGGAGTAATTACCCTACAAATGAGGCCGGCCACCACTAATTAAAGTGGAAAATATCCGTGCTAATACATGTTAGAGAAACGATATTATGGATCGTTCTCTGAAAACATGCCACACTAAAAGAAAGAGAACGGTCTAATCTTAATCGAGATTTTCGTTGAATTTATCGAAGGCAACATATCACGATCTCAAAGTATGGAGAATGATCCAAATGATCATTCATCCATAGATTTGAAATAATGAAGATGAAACCGATCGAAAATCAACAATCTACGAATCAGAGATTGTCATCGACCAAAAATAAAAGAAGATGAAGAAAAAAAATGGATCTAAAAGTAGATCCATAAAAGAATTTAAAATATTTTTTAATCCTTTTCTAAAACTCTTTTCTAAGTCTTTTTCTAAACATACATTTTCTAAGTTTTTATATTAAAAATGCAATTGAAAAGTAACATTCAAAAAAACAAAAAAACAAGACTAAGAAATAAAATAACATAAAGAAAATAAGTGGGAATGGGGGTAGCTACGCAGGCTTTAATGGTGTAAATAATATGGATCCAAAAGGATCCACCAGCCTGTCGCACCTCGAAAAATACGATCCTAAAATAAACAACAGAGTTGCCACCTAATTCTATTTATTCTATGAGAGAAAAGGAAGATATAGACATAACCTAAATAAAGGATAAGAATGGTCAACGAAACCACTAATCTAAGTTCGGGAGTCAGTTACGCAAAGGGAAGGTGTTAGGCACCCCTCACGTCCGTTGTACTCAACGGGAACCGCTTAGTCTAGTTTGCGCTTAAAAATGTTAACTTGTTATTATTGTCTTCTTTTAATGATTAAGTATCGATATCTGTTTATTATTTGCGATGGGGAAAGGTTAAGTTTTTTATTATTGTGCTCGCGAAGGATTAAAATCCCCGTGCCTACGTATTCCCCTGTGCAATGGGAAAGTCAGAGCTTCGTAGTTCGTGCGACTACGATTTGCGTTTTTTAATTGAACGACTGTTTGAAATTGCATTCTACTGCTAAGCATTAGCTTATTCGCGAGATAGAAGGATTTAAACAATGTTCATTTGAGAAAAGATGTTTGATCTTTGTTAAGGGTGTTTTAAAACGAGAGGGCGAATGAACCACGCGTGGGGCTAGCCCATGTTGCGGTTGCATTCAAGAACGTGCGGAGTGCGAGACTCCGGAGTTCAGTTACTCGTTAATTAATTATCAAAATGATTTAAGTTTGTTGGTGTACGAACGGTGATTGAACCAACGCGTGGGGCTAGCCCATTTGCGATTCAATCCAGAACGTGCGGAATGCTAGACTCCGGAGTTCCTTTTTTCCGTAAATTAATTAAGATGGATTGAATTGGTTTTATACGAACGGTGATTGAACCAACGCGTGGGGCTAGCCCATTTGCGATTCAATCCAGAACGTGCGGAATGCTAGACTCCGGAGTTCCTTTTTTCCGTAAATTAATTAAGATGGATTGAATTGGTTTTATACGAACGGTGATTGAACCAACGCGTGGGGCTAGCCCATTTGCGATTCAATCCAGAACGTGCGGAATGCTAGACTCCGGAGTTCCTTTTTTCCGTAAATTAATTAAGATGAAGTGAATGTAGTGCAGATGGCGATCACCAAGTGACCGACTTACGTGTGTGCAAAAGAAAGCTCATGAAATTATCCGGTATATTTTCAATGTGTTTATTTGGCGTTGAACCAAATGATGACTTGTTTTTTTTTTTGAAATAATTGTTTTTAAGGTGATCATGTTTATTATTACTATTTTGACAAAAATTAAATCGAGATAAGGAAATAACAATCGGAACCTAACACGAATGAAATGTCACCATTGCGATCAGATGATAATTGAAGACAGAAAAAAAAAACATGCGCCTTGATAAAGTCATTAACCCGTAAAATGGAAGGAATGTGATTTTTTTGATGAAATAATTAATAATTAATTATTTTAATAAAAATAAGATTTATTAGTAAACAAAAACAATATTTTTAGTAAGGAGTTATCTCCTTTATTTTTTAGAATTAATTGGATATAGTAAGATAAAACAAAATAAATAACCATAAAAAAATGAAAGAAAAAAAAAAGAAAATAAGATGGGCCAAACAGCTAGCCCGCGGGTTCAAAGAGCAAAGAAGCAAGCCGGGTCGGTTATGACCCGGATCCAACCCAGTTTTATTTTACCAAAAGAGGAAGGAGAAAACCCTAGAAACACCATATCCCCTGTTATAACCCAAAAATGGCAAAAGAACCGTCACTCTCCCCAGATTCCGAAACTCAAGCGAAAACACAGCCTCACCACCTCTCTCCCTTCGTCAGCCTAGCCTCACTACCACCAAGCCTCTCGAAACGCATCTCTAATGGCCGAAACAAACTTCCAATCCTAAAACTTTCTATATTTCGGTGAACAAACAAACTCACCTCTTCAAACAATCAACAACGACAAACGCGAAAAGAGAAAGAGGGTGACTTACAAAGGGTGAAGAGCTCCGAACGTTGGCTTTCAAACCTACACCTTCAAACACAGTTACAGCAAGGTAAGAATGGCTTTTCTTCACGGTCCTCTCCTATTCGCCAGCCTTTTCTTCGAAACTTTGTTTTCGTTCCTTTTGCCTTTGAGTTTCGAAAGAAAGATTAAGCTAGCGTTTTTTTTGGATTCGTGATGTTCCTCCGTTTAGGTTTTTTTTCGGTGAACTTCCGTTTTTTCTCCCCCCTTGATTGTCGATTTCGTTCCCTTTTATATAGTCAAATTAGGGTTTGTGTCCCTTGAATTTGTTCCCGAAAATCCTTACGTAGTGTGGTGTTTCTGTACTTTATGATGCTCAGCAATCATCTTTGCCGAAATCGTGAATGCTTTCCTGATGCATATCACTTTTATCTCTATGATGCAGGTGTTTGGTATACTCTCTACTAAGGGAAATCCGAATGGGACCTCACCTATGGGTATTGTTCAGAAGCCTTTCCAAAGCTGTGAAAAGTGGCATAGTCTTGGCTTTCGTTCGCTTTCTTTGCGACCGTAAGTATATTGGCTTTGCTTTGACTTTGCTATTGCCCATGGTAATTTCCATTATCGTGATACCTAGGGATTGACAGGTTGTAGGTTTCTTTTATATTTCCAGTATTTGTTGTTGAGCCTGTATTGACAAGTCACTTCTCACTTTTCTTTTTTTCTGCTTTGCGGGTTCAAATTCCATTCTTCTGATATCTGAGTCTTTTCCTTTTCTGATGTAGACTTCTTTTCATGACAGGAATAAGGTATTGGCCCTGATGTTGCTGCTGCCTAGGCCTGGGGACTTGTTCAGTGGCTGATCTTTGGGAAGGGTGATGGACTCGGGACAAGTGAGGGGCCTCATAGCTACTCCCCTTTGTTAATTCAAATTTGTAACCCGTGGAGTCTGTCCCTCATTCCCTTGATAAGTTCCTTTTCTCTGTCCTTTTTCTAGCATAAAGTTTTCTTGCCTCTTTTTGTGAATGCCTTGTAACCTGCCCTTGTTTCTGTTCATTTGTCCCTACTGTTGTAACAATCCGATCCCAATTTAATTGGTTTGAAATGAACCGAGCCAGTTGTATTCGGATTGGACTGAAAAGTGCTTTTCAAATGGTTTTATCTTTGGTTTTCTATATTGTCATGAAACCTCTACTCTCACTGCCTATCTCGATGCGATATCAGTCCTTTACGTTAGAACTAAGTTGATGACGTCTCTTCTTTTCTATTTGCAGGTTAGCCCCCCAAGAGTTTCAAAACGGATTCGGACATAACAATGCACAAGGATGGTCAACAAAGGAAAGTCAGACCTTAATTTGAGAATTGTCATGCCATACTGCAGGGCTATCCTGCTCTTTCTTCAAAGGTAAACAAACTTGATGGACACAAAACGGATTATGGACAAACGCATCATTTTTATTCTCAATGTTGTCAACTTTGTAATTCCCGGCCCTTGAATGCATTAGCGCCGCCTTTGCTGTATCTATTTCTCTATTCGCCATGAAATTTGAACTAACTGTTACCCTTTTGTATGTGAACATGTTGGAACGGGACTTGGCATATCGGGTGGATTCGGTTGGCTATTCAGCAGTATCTATTGGTGAAAAAACCTTCGCTTCCCTTTAATCGCTCAGTCTTTGGGTGCGTTTAACAAATGTTGCTGCTGAAGCCGAGGCTGGACGTTACGAAGTTTTTAGTTAAATCAAATCTCTGTAATTTGTTTGCTTGTATCTTTATTTAAGAGCTACCAATTGTTGTAATCCAAAGGCCTTAAAGTTGGATTTCAGGACCTTGCACATATGCCAAATATTTCTTGGATGATTGTCTTTGCAGTAGATGCCGAATATTATTTTTGTTCTTCTGAAATTTTCTTTGTGGCACTTTGTAGTCTCAAAAAGAAAAGTCCAATTATATTACATAACCAAGACATTATCTAAGGATGAATAAATTTGTAAAGACAAAATTTCGACATTAGTTTCAAAAGGGAACAAACGGTCTCATATAATCATAAGTTCTGCCCCATTCCCCCTTTAGCAGTTTTAACAAAGAAAAGTTGGTCTTCTTAATCAACATGAATCAATTCAATCGTTCTTGAACAAACGTGTGAATCCTTATGATTTGAACTTATCACGTTTTTTCTAAAATTCACCATTTAACTCGAGCACATAACCACACCCTCAGTGGCAATGGGGAAAAGCGGGCCTAAAGAAATGGGTATTTCTTCATAATCACCTTAGTCGCTTGAAAATGTCTTCGGCCACGTACACACACACACTTGACCTAATATGCACCTCAAATTTGAATTTGATCTAGTCAAAAAGAAAATAGTAGTAAAGGTTTTCTTTGGTAATCTTCAAAGGGATTAGCGATGTGCAAAATGCAATGTCAAATGTTATGCACCCGACGCGGATGAAGATATGATTTAGCAGAAATGCAAATGTAACGTTAAATGATCGAAACAAAAAGAAAGGAGGGCAAATTTTGGGGTGCAACACAGCCCAAACCATAATACCTCACTCTTTTATTAAAATAAAAATGAAAAAAAACAAAATAGATCAAAAAGGAACAAAAACGCAGAAGAAGCAACAGAGCTTCCTTCTTCTTTGACCTAGTGCCGTCATCCTCTCACCTTCTTTCTTGAAAAAAAAACGAAACACACCACTGCGACGAAGCTCGGAAAAACGTCACCGATCCAAACAAAATCGGACTTATTCTTCTTCTTTTCGTAAACAAAATCCCGACGTTATGTTGTTGTTCTTCTTCTCCCTCTCATTCGATTCTGAATTTGTTGTTAACAATGATGTTGATTTGAAAACGGAAACGAAATTGTTGTGAGAAGTTGATGAACATTATGAAGGTTGTTGCGGAGAAAGGTTGAAGAAGAATGAATGAACAATTTTGAAGATTCGTTCGGATCCAAGGTGAATAAAAGGGAACGAAAAAATTAGGAAAAATGAAGTTGAAGCTTTGGTGATTTTTTGGCAGGGTTTTGGTGAGCTTTCAAAGCTTGGTTGATGAATGAGAATTGATTCTTATTTATAGGGGAAATGGTGAAGAATGAGGCTGCGGTTTTGAATTCAATTTTGGGCGTTTTGAAGTTGCGTAATGCGTGCTTGCTGCTGTGAGTTTGGCTTTGCGTTTTGCGTGTTTAATTTGTGCGTTTTACTCGTGTGCAGGAAGTGTGATGTGAGAAAGGCTCGTGCGACGTATACGGCTTGAAGTTTGTGAAGTGAAGGCCTAAAGTGAAGCTTGTTGTTTGTTGTGTCGGATTGGGCTTACGCGTGGGTTTGTTGGTGATGCGGCTTTGAGATGATGTTTGGCTGGGCTTGACGCTGTGTGTTGTTGGCTTGTGAGGTTGATGGAAGGCGTGTGAATTCAGTGCTGGCTTTTTGCAGCTTGCGTGAGGATGTGCGAAAGTGTGAGTGTAACTGGCTTGAGCTTGTGAAGTAATTCATGTGTGCTGGAGTGTTCTTGCGGAGTTTGATGCTGTATGCGGCTTTCTTTTGGAAATTAGCTGGAAAGTGTTGGCTTTTGGATGAGGTGATGTGAAGTGAAATGGGCTTGTTTATGCTGTACGACTTGGCTTGGTGGTGTGGGGAAAAGGCTTGTGATGGAGTTAGTTGCGCGTGAAGTTTTGATGTGTGAAGCTGGGAAAAAATTGGAAAGAAATGGGGCTTAGTGACAAAAAAAAATGATGGGCCTTATTATAACATAACATGAACTAGTAAAAAAAATGGACAATAGATTTCTATGTATATTATTTTTTCTTGATCTTTAATAAAAGGAAATAAATGGACTAAAAGAAAAATAATGGGATTTTATTTATTATTTTGTTTGGAGAATAAAAATGAAATAAGGTATATATAAAAAAAATGATAATGAAGGTATATAAAAAAATGATAAAAAAAGGATATTGGAAATAATAAAAAGTGGATTAATCAAAAATGGATAAATGGATGAAATTTGGATAATGTGATAAAAAAAATGTCGAAAAGAATGGATAATTGGACGAATAAATAATCGAGAATAAAAAAAATGGTTATTGGATATTTTTTGTGAAATGGATATGGAATTGATGGTTTTAAGCCCACAACAAACTCTGGTTTTTCTTCACAAGCCACTGAAACAATGAACACAAACACTTCTAAACAACTGCACAACTTGCCACTTATACCACAATCACTTGGAAACTGTCTCGATTATTCGAAACCATACTGAGGAAAATAAATCCTCAGATGAATCGCTGATGAACTGATAAACCTGAAGATTCGAACCAAACTTCGCACAAAACACTGTCTGATAACTGATGACTTCGCACATAACACAGTCTTGAACTTTTGAATACGCACAGTCTGAGAAACAAACCACTGGCACACACAACTTGCAGTCGAAACAATATCTTAATAGTTTGACCAAGATTAGGTCAAACGTCCATCTGAATCGAATCGTGACTGAACAAACACATCTGAATTGAAATCACTGCCCTGTCTTTTAAATCCTGCAACACAGAAGAAGAAGAAGCAACTGCAACATTTTTTTTTTGTATTTTGGTTAGAAGTTAGTAAATATAAACAGATAACGACAATTAAACATGGTGATCCTCTACAAGGCATAGACCTGCACCTGAAAAAGGATAAACGACCAGTGCGTGATCTTGTTTGTATGCGAAATGCAGATGATATGCGAAAAATCTTAGGGTCAAAAATTAGGGTCTGACAGGGCTGTGACCTCCACTCTACACCAGAAGTTGAGATATCCAGTGAAGGGAAAGATCGTCACTGTTTATGGAGAGGAAGAATATATGATCAATCACGTGAATACATTTAAATATGTTGAAGTGGAAGGTGAATATGTTGAGACTCCTTGCCAGACATTTGAAGTAGTTCCTTGGTTCGTTCCTGCTGCTGAAGTTCCTCCTGTTGTCAAAAGAGTTCCTGTGCTTACCAGAGTACCTCCTACAATGGCCTCTCTCAAAAATGCTAGAGCTGTGGTTGAAGAAGGTGGTTGTACTATTTGGGGTCAGCTTCCTGACATTCCTTACAAGTCTGACAAGTTTGGTTTGGGTTTCACTGCAGAGTCCCAG
Organism: Lathyrus aphaca; assembly: GCA_963966055.1. Lineage (NCBI taxonomy): Eukaryota > Viridiplantae > Streptophyta > Magnoliopsida > Fabales > Fabaceae > Lathyrus > Lathyrus aphaca. The sequence continues at coordinate 304,021,333 of OZ014522.1, forward strand.
AAGGCTGTTCGTCGTGCTCGTGCTGTTCGTATCACCAATCAAGGGATCATGAAAGATCAAATCAATGTTGTGGGTGACTATAGTGAAGACTACAACCTGGATTCTTGGATCTTTCCTACTGTGGGTGATGGGCTTAACAATTGGAAGACTGAAGACGTTATTCCTATCTCCTTTAGTCAGGAGTAAATACTATTACTGTGTTGTTATTTTTAAGTTTGTAATTTTGAACAATTAAACTTTTAAGCCTTGTGTCTTACCCGGGGCACAATGGTATGCTTGTTACGGGATGTCATTTCATTTGCATACTTCATTCAATAAAAATCAATGGACGTTTCGTTTTCGTAAATATTATGCTCTTTGTCTTTCTTTTCTTTTATTTTTGTTTTATCAGCTATGTGTTCTTACACACACCCACATCACTAAAATGCAGATCCTCATCCACTATGGATCATGTTGATAACAGTTCTACTATTGCCAATTATAATTTCGAGAATCCGATCTATCAAGCTGAAGATGGAAAGGAGGAAGATTGTGAAGTACCTGTAGAGCTTGCTAGGTTATTACAAGAAGAAGAGAAAGCTATACAGCCACATGAAGAGCCAATCAAAGTTGTGAATCTAGGAACGGAAGAAAACAGAAAAAAGGTCAAGATAAGGGCTGAATTAGAGGATGGTGTTAAGAGCAGATTAATTCAAATGTTACGTGATTATGTGGAGATCTTTGCTTGGTCCTATGAAGATATGCCAGGGCTGGATACAGACATTGTGGTTCACCGTTTATCGGTAAAAGAAGATTGTCGTCCAAAGAAGCAGAAGGTTCGTTGCATGCGTCCTGAGATGTCAGAGAAGATTAAAGCAGAAGTGATGAAACAGTTTGATGCAGGGTTCTTAGCTGTGACTTCTTATCCTCAGTGGATTGCAAATGTGGTACCAGTACCTAAGAAAGATGGTAAGGTAAGTATGTGTTTAGATTACCGGGATTTGAACAAGGCCAGCCCCAAAGATGACTTTCCACTTCCTCATATCGATGTTCTGGTAGACAACACTGCTCAGCATAAGGTATTCTCTTTTATGGATGGTTTCTCTGGTTATAATCAAATCAAGATGGCACCTGAAGATATGGAGAAGACTACATTTGTTACACAGTGGGGCACTTTTTGTTATAAAGTGATGCCATTTGGTTTGAAGAATGCAGGGGCAACATATCAGCGTGCTATGGTGGCTTTGTTTCACGATATGATTCATCATGAGATAGAGGTATATGTGGATGATATGATAGCCAGGTCCCAGAATGAAGAGTAACATCTTGATCATCTACATAAGCTGTTTGAAAGGTTGAAGAAATATAACTTGAGATTGAATCCAAATAAGTGTACTTTTGGAGTTAGATCTGGTAAACTCCTGGGTTTCATTGTCAGTGGAAAAGGTATTGAAGTAGACCCTGCAAAAGTGAAAGCTATACAAGAGATGCCAGCTCCCCGTACTGAGAAGGAAGTTAGAGGTTTTCTGGGATGACTGAACTACATTGCAAGATTTATTTCCCAGTTAACTGCTACTTGTGAGCCAATCTTCAAGTTGTTGAAGAAAGATCAGGTAATGGAATGGAATGACGAGTGTCAGATAGCCTTTGATGAAATCAAGAGATATCTTCTAGAACCTCCAATTTTGATGCCACCAGTTGATGGAAGACCCTTGATTATGTACTTAACAGTATTAGACAACTCAATGGGGTGTGTGTTGGGGCATCATGACGAGTCTGGTTGAAAAGAGCAGGCAATATACTACCTTAGCAAAAAGTTTACCGACTGTGAAACAAGATACTCACTGCTCGAGAAAACTTGCTGCGCTTTGGCATGGGCTGCTCGCCGACTAAGACAATATATGTTGACTCATACTACCTTATTGATTTCGAAGATGGATCCAATCAAGTACATATTCGAGAAACCTGCTCTCTCTGGACGAATAGCAAGATGGCAAATGATCTTAACAGAATATGATATACAATATACTACTCAGAAGGCCATTAAAGGAAGTGTTGTAGCTGATCACTTGGCTCATCAAGCAGTGGATGATTACCAGTCAATGAGTTTTGAGTTCCCTGATGAAGATATTATGATTATTACCAAAGAACCTGGACAATATGACGGACCTGAACAGGGATCCCGATGGACTATGGTTTTTGATGGAGCTTCTAATGCCCTTGGTAATGGTGTTGGTGTTGTGATCATTTCCCCTGAAGGCTGTCATACCCCGATTACTGCAAGACTTTGTTTCTATTGTACCAATAACATGGCTGAGTATGAGGTATGTATCTTGGGCATCAAAGCTGCCATTGATATGAAGATTCAGTTCCTGGATGTATATGGAGATTCAGCCCTGGTAGTAAGTCAGATTAAAGGAGATTGGGATGCCAAGCATGATAATCTCATTTCTTACAGAGAGCATGTGTTGTCTTTGATCCCATATTTTGAAGAGATTACCTTAAGACATATTCCACGAAGAGAAAATCAGTTGGCAGATGCACTAGCCACCATGGCATCTATGTTTGAAATTAGCTGGGATGATGAAGCTCCCAAGATTACTATTGATAGATTTGAGAAGCCTGCATACTGCAATGAGATTGACACTGAAGAAGCAGAGGGGAAGCCTTGGTTCTATGAAGTGAAAAGATATCTTGAAGCTCAGGAGTTCCCTGAAGGGGCATCTGTCAAAGATAAGAAGTTTCTGAGGAGGTTTTCTGCTAAGTTCTTCTTGAGTAATGGAAGTTTGTACAAGCGCAATCATGATTCAACTTTGCTTCGTTGTGTGGATAAGAAGGAAGCAACAGAGATTATGGAAGACATGTCTGATGGGATCTTTGGCACTCATTCTAGTGGTCATACCATGGCAAAGAAGATATTAAGAGCAGGTTACTATTGGTCTACCATGGAAGCTGACTGCTATCAACATTCCAGAACATGTCACAAGTGTCAAATCTATGCTGATAAAGTACATATACCTCCAGCTCCATTGAATGTGTTGACTGCTCCTTGGCCTTTTGCCATGTGGGGCATTGATATGATTGGTGAGATCAAGCCCACTGCTTCTAATGGGCATCGTTTCATCCTGGTTGCCATTGATTACTTTACTAAGTGGGTGGAGGTAGCTTCATTTGCATCTGTTACTAAGAATGTGGTGGCTCGATTCATTAAGAATAATCTCATATATAGGTATGGTATCCCTGAAAGGATTATTACTGACAATGGCTCTAATCTGAACAACACTATGATTACTGATCTCTGCATGCAGTTCAAGATTAAGCATCACAAATCTTCTCCGTATCGTCCAAAGATGAATGGGGCAGTAGAAGCTGCCAATAAGAATATTAAGAAGATTCTACAGAAGATGACTGTTACTTACAAGGATTGGCATGAGATGTTACCATTTGCTCTTCATGGTTATCGTACTACAATACGTACTTCAACAGGGGCAACCCCATTCTCCTTAGTCTATGGTATGGAAGCAGTTCTACCCATTGAAGTTCAGATCCTTTCCTTAAGAATCATGAAAGATGCAGGCTTGGATGAAGATGAGTGGATTCATACTCGACTTGACCAGATAAATTTGATTGATGAGAAGAGGTTAGCAGTTGTTTGTCATGGTCAGATGTACCAGAAACGGATGATCAAGGCTTTCAATAAGAAGGTTAAGCCAAAGGTATATCAGGCTGGTGACTTGGTGATCAAACGTATCATACTACCACAAGGTGATCCTAGGGGAAAATGGACTCCTACATATGAAGGACCATTTGTAGTCAAAACAGTATTCTCAGGAGGTGCCATGATGCTTACTACTATGGATGGTGAAGACTTCCCACAGCCTGTAAACGCAGACATAGTTAAAAAATACTACGCATAAAAAGAGACCCGTTAGGTTGACTGGCCTAGGCAAAAATAAGGGCATCCCGGCGAACCAAAAGGGTTCGGGCAAAAATTAGGGATATATATAAAAAATGTACACCCGGCAAGTCGAAAACCTGAAAGGGCGGCTTGGGCAAAAAAGGGTATCCCGGTGGATTGAAAACCTGAAAGGGCAATCCAGGCAAAAGTTAGGGATTAAAGCGTATGACTATGTCTCGTTTGGATCACTCATGTAACTTCAACTGATGGTGCTACCTAAATCAAGTTCAAACAGATAAAGATCAATCCAATCGTTTCCGTCTCAACAGCAGAAGATGAGATACTTGAAAATAATGGCAATAGTAGAATTGAAACTCAATAGGATTATTTCTCACATAGCTGATTTTCTTTGTTTTGTAAAAAAAAAAATTTTTACGACGAATTCCTCTTACTAGGATTTCTGTATCCTTGTACAAACTTGCCTATGTATAGGTCACTTTGTGATATAAATAAAATTTCATCTTTGAATCCAGATTTACTTTTACCCTATTTATATAAGCGAAAACGTCCATTGGTTGTGTTTGAATGTATGTATGCTTTTGAATATGATTGATGTTTACCAGAAATGCATAAAATGCAGTAATAGTATTTACTAAGGACGAACGAAGGTAAGAATTCAACGAAGCTTCGCCGGTTCATCCCCACAAGACAACTATAAATCCCCAGCAGGGCAAATCTATCTTTATAGATACTTCGAGTTACATTTACCCTTGAATTTATGTCCATCTCTTTTATCCTCAGTCAGGATACTCAGGAACTTATTCCTTCAATAGAAGTACGACGAACGAAGACGGGAGGTTATAAATACTATACTATAAAACGAAACGGGAACGACGTCCTCATATTCTTCAGTAACGAATCGAGATTTATTTTCCCTAGCCAGCAGTTGTTATACAAGGATATCCGGACGTTTCAGGCTGCATGATTCATACATACATTATTTACATCATACCATCACAAATGCATAATACATTTACTTAGATGCACCATGCCATACATGCATGCATACATCTTGCATAAACTAACCTTTTCCTTGCAGGATAGTTATATGCAGATAAAACAACATCAACAACTCATAACAGGTCAGAAATGATCTATACATTACTCAAGATATCCTCGGAGAGTAGGCAAACGGTCTGTACAAAGATCCATTCCCTAATCCAGGATATTTTCAGGAGATTTAATCCTGACACTCTTTTGTCCTCGGAGAGTAGGCAAACGGTCTGTACAAAGATCCATTCCCTAATCCAAGATATTTTCAGGAGATTTAATCCTGACACTCTTTTGTCCTCGGAGAGTAGGCAAACGGTCTGTACAAAGATCCATTCCCTAATCCAGGATATTTTCAGGAGATTTAATCCTGACACTCTTTTGTCCTCGGAGAGTAGGCAAACGGTCTGTACAAAGATCCATTCCCTAATCCAGGATATTTTCAGGAAATTTAATCCTGACACTCTTTTGTCCTTGGAGAATAGGAAAACGGTCTGTACAAAGATCCATTCCCTAGTCCAGGATACTTCCAGAAGACTTCATCTATCTGATCTTGAATAGTAGGCAAACGGTCTGTACAAAGATCCATTCCCTAGTTCAAGATATTTTCAGAAGATTTAATCTATTCGCTCTTGAATAGTAGGCAAACGGTCTGTACAAAGATCCATTCCCTAGTTCAAGATATTTTTCAGAAGAATTAATCCTGATATTCTTTTGTCCTTGGAGAGTAGGTAAACGGTCTGTACAAAGACCCATTCCCTAATCCAAGATATTGCCAGAAGAGATAATCGTCATAAAGATTTATTTCTACTGGTCTATTCACCAGTTCAAATCATGTTGCATAAAAGATTCAGAGACGGCCTACACGAAGACTTAGTACTGATGTCCAGTATCAACATAAAGATATCATCACCTCCTGGTATTTTGGATGGCATCTATAAGCCTATCTCCAGTTCTTCCAAATGGCATCTTCAAGCCCACTCAAGCATATACAATTAATCATCAGCTTTGCTTTACGCACCGGCGAGTGCAAATTTTTGGGCTTTTGTGTTCAATCCCCTTCAACCTTTCAGGTCACGACTGGCACATGTACCAATCTAACCCCTCAGGTTTCAGAAAATTGAACAGGGGCAGCTGTTGCACCCCAAAATTTTCCCTCCACAAGACAAGACATTGTGTACTAAGAGGTTCACAAAGTTCACAAGGTTCACAAGACATCTCATGAGGTTCACAAAGTTCACAATTAGTCAGAAAGTTTGACAATTCCCTCAGACAATGCATCCTCCTAAGCAATGCATCTTAAACTAGGGTTTTGACTTTCATCAGGCTAAATGGACTTCCAAGACTTCAAGTGGGCTTCATAGCATCCTATATGTGTTTAAGAATCCCCATGTCAAATTTCAAGACTTTCCCAAAAGATTTGCTCAGTCAGATGATCAGATAGGTTAAAATCAGTCAAAGTAGTCAAAAAGTCAAACTGAGGTCAACTGTGGTCAAATCAAAGTCAAACTTCATGATTTTTTTGCCAACATCAAGTATATGAAGTAAAATTCATCATTTTATCAAGGGTTGATCATGATTCATCAAGGAGATTTCAGATCATCAGGAATCAGGAGTTTCTAAATTAGGGTTTTCATAGGAAAAGTCAACTGAACTTTGACCAGCCATAACTTTCACATGCTTCATCAAATTTTTTCCATACAAAGCTCATTTTGAAGGAAATTGTATTCTCTACAACTTTGTGTCTCACAAGCCAAGCCCAAAAATGCTTCATTTGGAAGGTATGAGCTAAGACATTATAGGTCCTTTTAAAAGTCAACAACTTCCAAAGAGCATAACTTGATAATGGTAAAAGATATGGACATGAGACCAAAGAGGTTGGTTAGAGGACTCTTTAAGCTTTCCAAAATGTCCAATAACACCTTCATATCATTAAAATTGAAGGATTTGTGCCCTTGAAAAGTTGGGAAATTTTTGGTAAGTTTATGAAGCAAATAAGGCCTTAAAACCAATTTTTGCTAAATGAGCACACCAAATTGCCATCCAATCTTTACAATATCACCTAGCACGACCCAACCCACACCTTTTTTGATTTTTTACATTTTATTTAATATTTATTTGAATTTTATTCATTAAAATACAAAATAAATTAAAATAAAATATGAAAATCATATATTTGGAAGGGATTTTGATTCTAGAAGGTCTTAATATCCATTTAAACTTGATTGATACCATAATATTTCAGATCATATCAAAATAGCAATGTTAGATAAAAAAAATTCAAGTTTAATGACAAATCTTTTTCAATCTCTAACTATCCAAAAAGCCCAAAGAACTATGACTTTTCTTGACCTAATTTCATTCACCTATATACATAGAATACATCACAATCATAAGCACGAATTTTGGAAGCCTCCACACATATTCTTCAACTTCAAAATATCAAGGAAAAAGTGACATACGGTTTTGGAGTTATAGAGGATCTTAAGACATTCTAAAGGTTGCATTAGCTTCTCTGATCATCACTAATCATGTAGCAATAATCATATGCATCTCAAACCCCATGAATTGCTCAAACCGAGTCAAAGTTCTTACACTTTTATGAATTTCTCGTTTTCATATATTTGTGCAATATAAATTGTATTTGATTGTTGCTTCGTGTTTGTAACAAGCTAATGATTGTTTCTGGGCAGTTTAATTTGAGTTTTGATAAGGGATCGAAGATTGGCCATTGTTAGGGTTTTCGGACCTCGTTTAGGGTTTCACCATTTAGCCCAAATAAATGAGTTCTAAAGACATGGAAGAATCGTATATGTCATTAGGAATTCAATGGCGTTATTAATTTCATGAAATTTTACTGTTTGTAAGGAGTTTGAGATTCGCAGGTTATCATACGCAGGAAAACTCGCAAGTAGTTTCGCAGGAAAATTCGCAGGTAAAACCTGCGAATTCAAGGAAGAAGATGATCTTTTTGGACGCGGAAATAATATTTGAAATTTGCATAGGGCTTAAAACAAACTGGTTTCGTATATATGTCACAATGGGCGTGTAGCTCAGCTGGTTTTGGTGAAACGCTTTGATGGTAAAGGACCTGGGTTCGATCCCCAGGTCTTGCGTTATTTTATTTACTTTGTTCCATTTTACAGGTTATGCATATAATCAATTTGGACCATTGGACATCACCAAACGCAGCGCAGCCAAGTGGTAACCTCTCTGGCAGGTACAGGGGAGGTCCTGGGTTCAAATCCAGGCCTCCCCATTATTTTTTAACCTAGTTTTTTTTTCTATTTTTCTTTTTTTTTTTGTGTTCTTTATTTATTTAAATATTATATAATAAATTAATTTTAAAATGAATAATATAATATGTTTTCATAAAATAAAGTTTTATATTTTTAAAATAAATATTTTATTTTCTCAAATATAATGTATTTTTATTTTATGTTCATAATATTATTCTATATAGTTTATTTTTGTGAATAAATTGATTAATATATTAATTAAACGTTCTAACCCTAATTCTATTTTCTAAAATATGTAACCCTAATTTCTAATCCTAATTTTTTTTATTTAACTTCAATATTAAACTTAATAAATTTTTCTAGTATATGTAATTAAATAATTAATCATGTTTTTTATTTTATTTTATAGTTTATTACTATTATTCATATTATTTTATTTTCATTTAAAAAATTCTTCAAAAATTCTTCATTTAATCTAAAAATATTTAATTAACTTGTATATATTTTTATATTTGTGCTAACCCCTTCTTCTTATAATTGTTTCATTACTAACCCTTTTTATTATTTATTTATATATTTTTTATTTAATTGTTTCTATATTTATGTAAATGCGAAAGCCTTGTAATAGTCGTAGGTTTTATTTTCGTCTTTATTTTATTATCTATAAATATTTATATTGCCATGGTTAGTAACTATAGGGAGTGATAACATATTTGAAAATTAAAAATAATTTAGAATCACTACTTAATAAGATAAATATTTGAAATAGACATTCACACACGTAAGTCGATCTTTGATCGCCATCTCTCACTTCCTAAGGTTATCCCTCATGTTGCCTAAATCAAAAGGTCAAGTAAGGTGTCTAAAAAGCAAAGTCCCTTCTCATGAAATATCATCAAGTCCCTTTAAGATTATAAGATCAAGTCCCTTCGATGTTGCCTACGGTAAATGATCTTGTCCCTTCGAATAAAAGATGATAAGTCCCTTCGTATTGCTAAGACACCTTACAGTTGCCTAAACACAGATGAACCTTCACATGTCCCTTATAACATCCAAGGTAATGACTACCTATTCCTTAATAATAGGGATAGTCTTACCATTGAAAGAACATTTAAGAACAGTAAAGATTTAAATTAGGGTAGGTTCCTCTTAAGTACTTGCTCTTTTTTATTCAAAAATACTTCATTACATTTCACATTTCAAACAAATTTTCAAAAAAACAAAGTCTTTATATACATCCATACAAGGATCATTATAAAGTACTTAAGAAATTTTTTAATCACACACTACACTTCTCAAAACAATTTAAAGTGAGCTAAGTAACTAAGAGCCCATGGATAACCATGGATATAAAGGGTGCTAACACCTTCCCTTTGTATAACCTACCCCCCGAACTCAAAAATCTTTTAAGGTCTTTCCTGTTCTTTTATGCCCTTTCCTTTGGATAAAATAAAAGTCGGTGGCGACTCTTGCTATTCGCAACATAACTAAAGTCAGTTCTCCCACCGTGTTACACATGTATTCAGACACCTCTGGCAGAGGTTAAAGCCCAGCTTTTAAAGTGCCAAGTGTTTCCAGGTTGTGAGGCCTGTTGTGAATTATGCAAACTTTCTGAGAATGGGTGTGCTAGCTTGAGGAAAGGCATCAATGACTTGATTAAAGAAGGCATTCTGCAAATTACAACCACAACTTCTACAACACCAGCAACCCTTTTGTCAACAACAAGTGAATCTTTTACAAATGCAATAACCATCTTTCCTATTAGTTCTTCTTCAACTGCAACAACCATTGTTCCAACTGATTCAACTACAACTTCAACAATCATTCTATCTGTTACTTCAACACACCATAATTCGTTTGCACCGGCTACTACAACTTCAACAACCACCAACAATGATGTTTCCACTGTCACAATCTATTATGACCCAACAACGGTCCCGAATTCCAGCAACTTTCAACAACCTCAACAACAGTCTCAATAGTCTAGCTTCAATTCACCTCCACCAACATCCACCAGAGGTCGTGTTACTATTTTTTATGATCCACAGACTATTACAGTCCCAACATCTGCTGCAGTAAGCCCAGTCACCATCACGGTGCCCGGGCCAATCCCATATGATAAAGATAGTGCTATACCATGGCATTATGATGCTGATTTGTACTGCAACGGAGAGAAAGTCCTTCTTGATTCTCCAGTTCTCACTCCCCAAGTGGATAATGTTGGGGGAGACGGAGGCTTCACCCGAAGCGGACGTCTCTTCGCATCACAAGTCCCTAGAACCAACACTAAGGCAGAGGCTGTTGCCAAGGCCAAAGGGAAGAATGTGATACCGGAAGAATCTGCACCCAAAGAAACTCATAAATCATCCTTCGATCAAGATGTGGATGAGTTTATGAGAATTATTAAAAGAAGTGACTATAAAGTTGTGGACCAACTCCACCAGACTCCTTCAAAGATCTCAATCTTATCACTGCTATTGTGTTCCGAAGCCCATCGGGATGCACTACTCAAAGTTCTGCACGCTGCCTATGTGCCAGAAGAGATCACTGTGAATCAGCTGGAAACAGTAGGGTCAAATGTCAATACTAGCCATGGGCTAGTTTTCACTGATGCTGATTTAACAACAGAAGGACGTCTCCATAAAAAAGCCTTGCACATAACCCTGGAGTGCAAAGGAGCTGTACTATCTCATGTTCTTGTAGACATTGGGTCCTCACTCAATGTCTTACCCAAGAAAGCCCTTGTCAAACTCGAATATGATGGGATAGCTCTCTGACCAAGTAACCTTGTGGTCAGGGCTTTTGATGGCTCCAAAAGGTCTGTTCTGGGAGAGGTGGAGCTGCCAGTGATAATTGGTCCACGAGTCTTTAAGACGATTTTCTATGTGATGGACATACAACCTGCTTACAGTTGTTTGCTAGGTCGACCTTGGATTCACGCCGCAGGCGCAGTAACGTCGACCCTTCACCAAAAACTGAAGTATGAGTGGGAAGGGCAGATTATCACTATCTGTGGTGAAGAGTACATATTTGTTAGCCATCTGGCTACATATAAGTATATTGAGATCGATGGTGAAATCCATGAGACAATGAGCCAAGGGTTCGAGGCCCTGAATGTCAATGAGGCTACTGAAGTATTTTCTGCATCCCAAGAGGACAGGATGGGTACTTCAATTGTCTCTTATCAGCAAGCCCGGAAGGTTGTTGAAGACGGTAATGCCCAAGGCTGGGGTAAGCTGCTGCCAGTGGAGAAAAAGGAAGATAAATTCGATTTGGGTTACAGACCATTCCGACAAGATCCATCAGAGGCTGCCAAGGAGCCCAAATTCATCAGTGGGGGGATGCTCACCCCAGATGCTGTTAATAATCTGGAAGACGAGGCGGAAAGTGACCGCAACCTGGAGAGCTAGATTCGTCCAAGGATCCCGGGGAAACAAGTCCTTAACTGGTCTTCCCAGGAAATTATAAGGGTTACTCCTGCAGAGTAATTATTATTTCCTGTCTTTTTAGCATGCATCAAGTCCTGCATCTTGCCCAAGGTGTCAGGACTCATTTTGTAATAGGGCCATATTGTAATTTTGTGCAAATGATTACATCCAAACCCTCCAACGGAAAACAAACTAAATCCATAAAAAAAATCTTTACCATACATGGTCAAAGAACAACTTACACACACCAAAGAAGTAGTTACCGACCCTGAAGCAGGAGTCTCAATAACCATCTCACCACCCCAAGAAGTCAAAAACAAATTCAAACGCTTAGCACACTCAAGAGAAATGAACGAATGAGTCGCTCCCGTATCAATAATAGTAACTAAAGACGTACTATTAATAAAGCATGTACCTTTAATCAAACGGTCTGCACTAGTAGTGTCCTTCCTTGCTAATGCAAACACCTTTCCGCCCGCCTGAGCTTGCTTCGGCTTAGTACACTTAGTACTAATGTGACCCACTTTTCCATAATTGAAGCACTTCACAACATTCCTTCTACACTCGGTAGTAGCATGTCCAAGGCCTCCACATTTTGAACATTTCACTATGTTCTTCCCACACTCAAAAGACTTATGACCCAAATCGCCACACTTGTAACACTTAACGGGACCAGAACTCCCTCCACCAGATCTCTTATCAAAGTTTCCCTTATGCTTGCCCTTATCAGCGGGTGTCACATAAGGTCCACTTCTAGCTTATTGCTTTCCTTTCCTCTCATTCAAACTCTTGTAATGTGTAGAACGAGCTTTGCCATCTTCCTCAAAAATTCTACAATATTCTGTCAAATCTGAAAACATTCTAATTCTTTGATATCCCGCAGCTTGCTTAATCTCAAGACGCAAACCATTATCATACTTAATACACTTAAAAAACTCAGTCGTGGCAGCAGCATGATGAGGATGAAGCTTAACTAATACCACAAACTTAGCAGGATAGTTCACCACTAACATACTATCTTGCTTCAGTTCAAGGAACTTCATCTCCTTCTTCCCTTTCACACTCTCAGGGTAATACTTCCCTAAGAACTCAGTACGAAAAACTTCCCAAGTTATTGCTTCATCCTCCTCCTCAAGAGCTTGACTTCTACCGACCCACCAATCATCGACTTCTTCCATCAGCATCTGAGAACCAAGCCTCACCTTACTCTCTTCAGCACAGTCCATGACTCTTAAGATTCTTTCAATCTCCTTCAACCAATTCTGAGCACCATCGGGATCAAATCTACCTTTGAAGACCGGCGATTGATTCTTCCTGAACTCATTATTAACATTCACATTCGGTATTCCCTGCACCGCCCTAGCCATTGCTTCCAAAGCAGAAGCCATTGCATTGTCATTTCTACCATCCATATTCTGATCATTTCAAAAAACAACAACAATGGTAAACAACAGTTCAACCATCACAACAACAAGACAGACACAACTGACTCGAACACTGGCTCTGATACCACTTAATGTAACACCCCCTTTCTATACCCCCAAATAATCAATTTAATCATTAAGGCACATAATCAAAATTTCATCAGAGTATATTTGAAACATGGTATAAAATAGGCATGTCACATCAACAGTGAAATTAAAACATACAACACCTGTTCATTAAAAGATATGCAACAAACAGGGTAACGTGCAACAGAAGGATTTCATCCTTACACCCGTATTCAAAGATTCAAATAACAGCGGAAGCTAACAATTGACAACATCAAACTTATATACTTATATAAATATATCAACAAGCTTGATTCACCAAATATTCCATATTTATATAAAACATTCATCACCAAAATACATGTACAAAATGTATCACAAAAGGCATCAAGCCGACCCTAGCTACCCGATGCTACATATCAGAGCCGACCTGTCGCTCCCGAGGATTTCCATCCTGGTACAAACGCGAAAGTGGCGCGGAAAAAGAAAAGAGTCGCCAGCCATGCATTTTTATCCCGAAGAGAGGGAATGGTAATGCTGCACAAACCAGAAGAAAGAAAGAGGAAGGACACGGGTCCTGCGAACCAGAGATACTGAGCTCGGGAGTCGGTTATGACCTGGGAAGGTATTAGCACCCCAGATCATCCGCCGTACCCGACGGGATCCACGCTTGCAAAAGAAACTGTTTCAAAGGGTGAGGGTATGAAAGCTGCAGCAACAGAAAAGAAAAGGACTGGAAAAGAAATGAAATAAGAAACAAGGAGAAAAATGTAGGGAAAATAAAGAGTGTGCTCGAACGGGCCCTACCCCGCTGCCTACGTACCTCATCAGGATAATGAGGATCAGAGACGCCGTAGTTCCCCTAACTAGGGGTACTAAAAGGAAATTGCTTGTGAATTAAGGCTTGAACTGCCTATGTCAATGCTCAGGTGTTGCAGGCTCGGACGACGAGTGCGTAACCGTCTTGCAAGATGACAAGTAGGAGCAAGTTCGCGTACGGAGCGAAGGAGATGAGAAAAGAATTCCCGAAGGAAAGACGCTTATTGTTTGTTTTGTGTTTTTTTTAGAAGCTTTTATGAGTGTGTCACAAGTAAGTGAACTCAAGCTCTTATCAATGGAATGTGCACTTGTCACTACATTCCAAGATGGAATAATAGAACAAGCACACTCAAGTAAGGAGAAGATCCCCAAAACTTGAACCCAAAAATTAGGGCTTAGGCTCACTAACTTGTTTACTTATTAGATGTTTTGATTATTTACATGAAGAAGTGTTTTTTATGCTTTTCTTTATGAAGAAGATACCTTGATCAGACTTGTGCATCACAAGGTAAACATGTACTATCCCAAGATGGGAAAACTACAAGCATACCTCATGGAATAAGGCTATGGATCAATGCATCGCTTCACATTTATTAAAGGTGTTTTTTTAGAGTTATGAGATGAGAAGAGAAGAAGAACCAAAAGATCTCAAAGGTAAAAATTCTAAAAGGGGACTAAAATAATCCTAAGTGTTAACATGCATGGATGGTCCTAGGTTTGTGAGGTTTCTATCCTAATGAAGAAGAGAAGAAGAAGATAGAAGAAGGGATGAGAAAGGCCTAAGCCCAACAACAAAGGGTTAGTTCAAATAACAAAAGAGGAAAAGATGAAAAAGTTGAAATGTGGATAAACATCCACACTTCTCTTACCATGAGCCCCTGAAAAGTTAGCAAAAATCCAGCAAATTGACCAAGAAACAATCATGGGATCAATCATGCTCAAAGGTACTTGAAAACAAAAATCAAACAATCATGCCAACATTGCAAATACACGACTTACGCGTCGAGAACATGAAAGCATACATCAACCAGCAAGCAAATCACCCTAAAACATCATGATTAATGATCACACAATGATTCATGGCAATTAAAACAAGCAAAGGGATCAAACAAACTCAAAACAGCCCAAAAAAACCATTCTGCATCAGTGTTAACCGGTTAACCGTATGAGTTAACCGGTTAACCAGTTAAAACCTGCACAAAACACGCATGAAAACAGGGCGTTAACCGGTTAACCATATGCGTTAACCGGTTAACACTGTAAAAACAGCAGCAAATTCCTGCAGAAAACAGCAGCTCAAAACAGCTTATTCAAATAAGCTGCACCAGACCAGCACTCAATTACGCATGGAAAAATAGATCAATGCACATCAATCCATAACATTATGCTCATGAACAACAACAATCGGATCCGGATACCAAACAAAC
Organism: Lathyrus aphaca; assembly: GCA_963966055.1. NCBI lineage: Eukaryota > Viridiplantae > Streptophyta > Magnoliopsida > Fabales > Fabaceae > Lathyrus > Lathyrus aphaca. Next base: position 304,036,663 of record OZ014522.1, read on the forward strand.
AATCAAATCATGCAACACAATCAATTACACAAACACATGGTGGATCTAAAGCACAAGCAATGCAAATAAGCTAAAAACAGAGTTGGATCTGAAATTAAACCAACCTACAAAGCGGAGGTATGCTTTGGTAATTGTTGATTATGCTGAAAATGATAGATCTCGCGCAAAACTTTGAAGATCCGATGCTAAGCTCCACACTCCATGCAAAATAAATGCAAGATCAAGCTCTTGATGCAGAATTTTGATCCAAAAGCACTTCTAGATCCCAAACCAGATCTGAATCACCAATTAAACCAGCAAAAAGATGCAATGAAGCTATGGATGGAGGTCTAGTTCCAAGATCTACACACCTCAAGGCAAGGTTGTGTGATCTTCAAAGAGGAACTTTGAGTAATTTGGAAAATTGGGAGAGAAAAGTGAGAGAATTGTGAGTGAGAGGAATGAAAATTCAGAAAATGAGAGTGAAAAGAAATGAGAGAGAGATCTTGGTTTGGAGAGAAATGGAATATATATGGTTTAGGGTTGGGGCCCAAAATCTTGGTTTGGGATCCAAAAAATATGGCTTGGTAATGTGATTTGGATCTAGGGTTGGCAAGAGGTTTGGGTACATGCTCTAGATCCTTCTCTCAAATTCAAATGAAATTCAAATGAATAAAAATCAGAAAATTGGAAAATGGGGCCAAAACACACATGCTGAAAATGCTGCTGGAAATTCAAATTTCGCAGCTGTTAACCGGTTAACCATATGCGTTAACCGGTTAACGCATGCAAAATTTGAATTTCCCCCCTTTTGGTGGGAAACTTCAAAAATGATGCCGGCGCCCGCCGTTTCAAGCTGATTTTGATCCTTTCATTCTTTTTAAGCTTTGAACATGGTACAGAGCTTGTGCAGAGTGATCCTGTGAAATTTTTGCCTGGTCACCATGCTCTTGATTTTTATTTGCGGTGCTTCAAACCTTCCAGATGGTTGGTCATATGCCTTATGCTAGAACATGTGAGTGTTATGCCTCATTTTTCTATGCAAAAAAAATGCTAAAGATATGGTATGTTATGATGACTATGATGCGACATGATGCTTAAAATGAAGAGGGCAAATTTGGGGTGTTACAGCTGCCCCTATTCAATCATCAGTTAATCCGAAAAGGACGATAACAGCGAGCTATCGACCATTCAAGATAAACTGTGATTGAATACCAAGAAGACCAGAAATTTGCACTCTGACGAAGAATGCAACACCGGGAAATAAACCCGACCAGATGACGCTCTGGGGACTGCAGGGGAGAAAGAAGCGGGCGAGCTTCTTCCAAGTTGAAACTGATATCTGGGATACTATCATGTTGACAGACGAGTCTTCGAATGACCTGTGACGCCAGGTGCAGAGAGCGGACGAGCCCTTAAGGATCTTCAAAGTAGCCTGAGATGGACGAATCTCCTTCACTAATCCTTACGCAGATAAGTGGAATAAGACGGACGAGTCTTCTTCGGATAACCCTTACGCAGGCTCCGGGAATGCATATAAGTCTGTGGGGATAGACATGCAATCAAGGTAGACGAACCTTCTTCATATATTATCCGCGGATATATGGTATAAGACAGACGAGTCTTCTGAGCAAACCTGTTACGCCAGGTGCAGCAACCATAATTGGTGCTTGAGACGGACGAGCCTCCCTCGGATTTACCTGTTACGCCAGGCCGGTAATCATTTCGACATTTAATTCCCACTGTCAGGATTTTAAACCTCTTCAATACAGACGAGTATTGGATGATCATCAAGAGAACACAGACGAGTGCCAATAGTCAATGATACAGACGAGTATCAGACGATGATCTGAGAAACACAGACGAGCGTTTCAGGCGATGATACAGACGAGTATCAGCCACTGGTATAGACGAATACCAGAAACTCAAACACAGACGAGCATTTGATGTAGTCACAGAAATATCAGGGTAAACAGCAAATCTTCACATTCAGGTGCAAGCTAGCACAGACGAGTGCTGAGGATGATACGGACGAGTATCCAGGCAAAGCAGACGAGCTTCAAACCAACAAACGACTTCTGGGGGATAAAAGCAGACGAGCTTTAAACAAACACGGACGAGTGTTGTACAGTTGCGGACGAGCCCTTAAGAGTTGCAGACGAGCAACTATCATAACCAAACACAAACGAGCGCTGGACAGTTGCAGACGAGCAACAATAGAGAATACATGTCAAGGCACAGACGAGTGCAGCGAAGGATCCCATACCGAACACAGACGAGTGCTGGGAGGTTGCAGACGAGCAACAACAAATATCATATCAGAACACAGACGAGTGTAAAGGGATTGCGGACGATGCTGGGGACATCTCCAAGCACAGACGAGTGCTGGGATTTGCAGACGAGCAAACAACAACGGATACAATCAAACACAAACGAGTGTTGAGGAGTTGCGGACGAGCAACAGATGAGCAACAGGCACGGACGGGCGCCGAGCAACCTTCAAAGGAGTAACAAGCACATATGAGTGCTAAAAGATGCGGTCGAGCATCAAATAAAGATGCGAGCACGGACGAGCACTGGGCACTTCTTAGGGAATACGCCTCAAATAAAGAGGAATGACATGCACGGGCGAGTGCTGCAGGGATGCGGACGAGCACTAAATGAAGATACGCGCCCCAACGAGTACAGGCAACTTCGCTGGGGAGAGAAAACTTCAAAGACTAACAAGCACGGACGAGTGCCGAGAGCTGCGAATGGTCATCAAACAAAGACGCTAGCACAGAAGATTGCTGAAGAGTACCTCAAATAAAGAGGAAACTGCCGGGGAAAAGGCACGGACAAGTGCTGAAAGAGGATGGGCATCAAATAAAGATGCGAGCACAGACGAGTGCTAATAGATATAGACTCTATTGGGGAAAGCAAACGAGCAATACCACCGAGCTAACACATACGAGTGTTGAAAGATGCAAACGAGCAACAATAAAACATGATACATTATTGCTGGGGATAACTCCGCTTAAAGACAACACATACAAGTGTTGAAGATTGCAGACGAGCAACAAACGGATGCCTGATCGGCAATAAGAGATACGACTCTGCAGGGTAATCCAAGTCAAGAGGTCTGGATACACATTCTGACTGAGGTGATGAATACCTGGCTGCATCATCAAATACCCAAAGTACGGCAACTTTGCTGGGGACATATTTCACTGACGGAAGCGAAAATCAAATATGACCACTGTGGGAACAGGAACATCCTCAGACTTGGCCGGAGAAGCTTCTTGGGCAAACACTCTGACTGGGGAGAGTATCTGATAACTCAAGACTCTGAGGGGATATCAGGCTTTCAGGTACCTGATAGGCATACTCTGATGGGGATAATGGACTACTAATTCCATCTTTGATGATGTCAGGCTTTCGGGCACCTGCTGGATATATTCCGCTGGGGAAGAATGAAATGCTACTTCCCTGGGGAAGAAAAGCTTGCTTGGGCGGCTGTCAAGGCTTGCTTGGAGAAAAAATCTCTGCTGGAGATGCCAGTCTTCAGATACCTGCTGGGAAAGGAAATCTCTGCTTGGGGGATACCCTACTGGGGAAGTACTCGGCTGGGGAGGTACTCCGCCGGGGAATATTAAATCGCTTGAGAGAATGCGACGCCAACCTGCAACCTGCAACAACAGAAAACACACGCGTGTCCCGGGGATTTGCATGGAATGATCGGTTCATCCATCGTCACCCGACGCTCAAAGAGGGTTACAGTTTCCCTGCATGTCAGTTTTCTTTTCAAAATCATCACCATGTTTAGATGCAATGCTATTTTTGCCAAAAATTCAGGACATTTTGCAAACAAAAATAAACACACACAGCTTTTTGACTGAATATTATTTTTATTGAATGGCCTCTGAATAGGCAAAGATTTACATCAGGAAGCAACCACCTGGAAAGAGGTAGCCACTATAAAAATTGAGAAAAGAAACTATCCTAATGGCAACGTACGCGGCATTCCAAGGAGTTCCATTTCTGCTATGACCTGCATGTCTTCAAGACTCTCCATTCTGTTTTGGCTTTCTGAGAGGACAAGGGGACTGCTTCCTATCCTTCCGGTATTGTCGAACTGTACAAAACGATGACGTGGTTCAGATAACTCGGATCACAGTTGTTCGCTTATTCCCTTATTTTGCGTGGATCGCCCTCTCGGGTTTTCAATCCACCGGGATACCCTTTTTTGCCTGAGCTGTCCAATGCAGCTTTTCAACTCAGCGGGTGTACATTTTTTTTTATTCATTTCCCTAATTTTTGCCCGAGCTTTTTATTCTGTTTTTAGCTCGCCGGGATGCCCTTTTCTTGCCTGGACTTACATTCTGTTTTTGTGTCCAGCGGGTCTCTTTATGCGAAGTATTTTTTAACTGCGTCCGAGTTAACAGGGGATGGGAAGTCATCTCCATCCATAGTGGTGAGCATCAGTGCCCCTCCCGAGAATACTTTCTTCACTATGAACGGTCCTTCGTAGTTTGGAGTCCATTTGCCCCTGTTATCTGAACCTGGAGGAACGATCCTCTTCAACACAAGCTCTCCCACTCGATACTCTCGAGTACGTACTCGTTGGTCGAATGCCCGCTTCATTCTCCTCTGATAAAGCTGACCATGACAGATAGCCGCTAATCTCTTTTCCTCAATTAGACATAGCTGATTGTAACGAGCACGCACCCATTCAGCCTCATCCAGTTTGACATCCATCATCACGCGAAGTGAAGGAATCTCCACTTCAACAGGCAGGACTGCTTCCATGCCATAGACCAGAGAGAAGGGAGTTGCCCCTGTTGACGTCCTGACCGACGTTCGGTACCCATGCAAAGCAAACGGTAACATCTCATGCCAATCCCTGTAGGTGACAACCATTTTCTGCACAATCTTCTTGATATTCTTGTTAGCTGCCTCTACCGCACCATTCATCTTTGGTCGGTAAGGAGAAGAATTGTGATGCTGTATTTTGAAGTCCCGACATAAGTCTGCCATCATCTTGTTGTTGAGATTAGAACCATTATCAGTAATGATCCTTTCGGGTACTCCATATCTGCATATGATATCTCTTTTCAGAAATCTTGCCACCACTTGACGAGTGACATTGGCATAAGACGCTGCTTCTACCCACTTGGTAAAGTAATCAATCGCGACCAGGATGAAGCGATGACCATTCGAAGCAGTTGGCTCGATTTTCCCGATCATGTCAATGCCCCACATAGAGAAAGGCCAAGGAGATGACATGACGTTGAGCGGATTTGGAGGAACATGCACTTTATCTGCATATATTTGGCACTTGTGGCACTTTCGGGCGAATGAACAACAGTCTGCATCCATTGTCATCCAATAATACCCTGATCTTAGCAGTTTCTTTGCCATGGCGTGCCCTCCTGCATGGGTACCAAAAGATCCCTCGTGGACTTCCTGCATCAACAGGCTTGCTTCGTGTCTATCCACGCATCTGAGCAAGACCATGTCGAAGTTCCTCTTGTACAAAACCCCGTCTGCGTTCAAGAAGAAACTAGCAGCAAGTCGTCTCAAGGTCTTTTTGTCTTTGGAAGATGCCCCTGTTGGGTACTCTTGCTTCTCCAGGAATAACTTAATGTCGAAATACCAAGGTTTCTCGTCAGACACGGCGTCTACAGAGAAAACATAAGCGGGAGAGTCAAGCCTGGAGATGTCAATTCTGGGCCCAAAGTTCCAACACATGACTTTAATCGACGAAGAGAGAGTGGCCAAAGCATCGGCAAATTGATTTTCGTCCCGTGGTATGTATTTGAGCTCAACTGTCGTGAAGAATGTCAACAGTTTCCTAGCATAATCCCTGTACGGAACTAGATGCTCTTGATGTGTATACCACTTGCCGGTAATTTGGTTAATGACGAGGGCTGAATCTCCGAATATATCGAGGTTCTTGATCCGAAGATCAATTGCCTCCTCTATTCCCATTATACACGCCTCGTATTCCGCTTCATTGTTGGTGCAGCCAAAAGTAATTTTGGCAGCGAAGGGTAAATGAACACCTTCAGGAGTAATGAGTACGGCACCAACTCCACGACCATTGATATTGACAGCCCCATCAAACATCAACTTCCATTTGGATTCAGGGTCAGGCCCCTCCTCCGGAAGTGGTTCCTCATAATCGTTTGTCTTGAGGTACATGATGTCCTCATCAGGGAAATCAAATCTCATCGGCTGATAGTCATCCTCAAGAGGTTGCTGAGCAAGGTATTCCGACAATACACTTCCTTTGATAGCTTTCTGAGAAGTGTACTGGATGTCGTATTCAGTTAAAATCATCTGCCATCTAGCAACCCTTCCGGTCAATGCTGGTTTCTCAAAGATGTACTTGACAGGATCCATCTTGGAAATGAGAAGTGTAGTATGGGTCAACATGTACTGCCTCAGTCGGCGAGCAGCCCATACCAAAGCGCAGCAAGTTTTCTCGAGCAGTGAGTATCGGGATTCACAGTCGGTAAACTTTTTGCTAAGGTAATAAATGGCGTACTCTTTTCGACCAGACTCGTCATGTTGGCCGAGCACACACCCCATCGACCCTTCTAGCACGGTCAAGTACATGATCAATGGTCTCCCCTCCACCGGAGGCATCAGAATTGGAGGTTCCTGCAAATATTCCTTTATTTTGTCGAAAGCTCTTTGGCAATCATCATTCCACCTGACTGTTTGCTCTTTTCTTAGCAGTTTGAATATTGGTTCGCACGTGGCGGTTAGGTGAGATATGAACCGAGAAATGTAGTTCAATCTACCTAAGAACCCGCGCACTTCTTTTTCTGTCTTTGGTGCAGGCATATCTTGAATAGCTTTCACTTTAGCAGGATCTACCTCAATTCCCTTTTGACTTACAATGAAACCCAGCAATTTTCCAGAACGCACTCCGAAAGTGCACTTGTTCGGATTCAACCTCAGTTTGTACTTGATCAATCTGTCAAACAGCTTCTTCAAATTAACCAAATGCTCCTCTTCGTCTTTGGACTTTGCGATCATATCATCCACATAACATTCTATCTCCTTGTGGATCATGTCATGGAACAATGTGACCATTGCCCGCTGATAAGTTGCCCCAGCGTTCTTCAAACCGAAGGGCATGACCTTGTAGCAGAATGTTCCCCACGGGGTAATGAACGTTGTCTTCTCCATGTCCTCCGGCGCCATTTTTATCTGATTATAACCGGAGAATCCATCCATGAAGGAGAATACTGAGAATTGAGCAGTACTGTCGACCAACACGTCAATGTGTGGCAACGGAAAATCATCCTTGGGGCTTGCTCTGTTCAAATCTCTGTAGTCAACGCACATTCGGACCTTGCCGTCCTTCTTAGGTACTGGTACGATGTTAGCTACCCAAGGTGGGTAACTAGTCACGGCAAGGAACCCGGCATCCCACTGTTTTTGCACCTCCTCTTTGATCTTCATCGCCATATCCGGGCGAGTTCTTCTCAACTTTTGCTTTACAGGAGGACAGTCTTCCCTCAGGGGTAGCTTATGCATCACGATGTCGGTATCCAATCCTGGCATATCCTGATATGACCAAGCAAAGATATCCACATACTCTCTCAGCATACTGATCAGTTCTTGTTTGACATCGACCCGCAGATTGGCCCCTATCTTGATCTCTTTCTTTGCATCTTCACTGCCAATGTTGATGGTCTCAATCTCTTCTTGATGAGGCTGAATAACTCGTTCCTCTTGTTTTAACAATCTGACCAACTCTTCAGGTAGGTCACAATCTTCCTCAACCCCTTCATCAGCTTGGTAGACTGGATTATCAAAGTCATGCATAGTCATAGCAGGAACGTTATCCGTGGAATCCGGATGATCAATACTGCACAAATGATGTGCTTATTCAGAATCTGCTTATTTTGAAAAGAGACGCTAACACAAAGCAAAAAATGAAAAAACACATTGCCATTTTTATATTGTTTTTTGTGAAAAAGTTTAAAAACAAAGAAAGAGAGCACAAATTGTCTGAAAATGTCCTTTTATTTCATGGCAAAAATAACGATGCAATACAAAACATGGTGGCCCAGTACAATGGATCCAAACATCTTGGGCAGAATGCTGGATTTGACAATGCAGTATGCTAATAAAAGGAAACAAAACAATTACTTTGAGAGCCAGGTGACTTGAACAATGTCCTCAGCAGACCAATTTCCTAGCTCCTCGCCGGGTGCACACGGGCGGATCCAATTGTTGTCCCAGTCTCTGTCACTATCCCCGTCTTTGTTCGCCGTACAGATTTGATCGCGGTCGAGCGACCCAGCACTTGTGAATGAGATAGCTTTACCACTCTGAGTAGACCTTCCAGGTTGATACCCTAAACCGAATTTATCACCCTTCTTTTCCACCTCCAGTAGCTTGCCCCAGCCCTGGGCATTGCCTGATTGGACGACCTCTTTTGCTTCCCGGTAGGAATGAATTGACGTGCCTTCGTTGTTTTTCTTCACCGGAGTCAAAATACTGACATCTGCCTCAAAAGCTTGGCACAAAGTCTCGTGAATTTCTCCGTCCATTTCCACATATTTGAATGTCGACAGGTGGCTGACGAAAATATCTTCTTCCCCGCAAACTGTGATGACCTGACCATCCACCACATATTTAAGCTTTTGGTGCAGGGTTGAAGTGACGGCTCCAGCTGCGTGTATCCACGGTCTGCCCAACAAGCAACTATACGCAGGCTGGATATCCATGACATAGAAGACACTCTTGAAGACTTGAGAGCCTATCTTGACAGGCAACTCAACCTCTCCGAAAACTGATCTTCTTGAACCATCGAAAGCTTTAACCACCAGATCACTAGGTGTCAGGATAACCCCATCAATGTCAAGCTTCATCAACGCCTTTTTCGGGAGCACGTTCAACGAAGAGCCTGTGTCCACCAGAACATGGGATAACACAGCGCCCCTGCATTCCATCGTGATATGCAGTGCTTTATTGTGATTCCTTCCTTCCGAGGTAAGGTCTCGGTCAGTGAAGCCTAAACCATGGCTGGCATTAACACTTCCAACAACAGCTTCGAGTTGATTAACAGTGATTTCTTGAGGGACATAGGCCATTTGAAGTACTTTCAGTAAAGCTTCTCGGTGCGCGGGAGAGCACATCAACAGTGACAAGATAGAAATCTTTGAAGGCGTCTGATTCAGTTGGTCAACCACCTTATAGTCACTCCTTTTGATGATCTTCATAAATTCCTCTACCTCTTTCTCGAACGTCCCCTGCCCAGCCACAGGAGTATTCGACTCATCATTCACAGTCTGCTTTCCTTTGTCTTTGGACGAAGCTTCGGCCTCAAGATCCTTCCTCAGTGCAGGGGGAGCAAACAAACGACCACTTCGAGTAAAACCTCCAACACCTCCCACATTTTCAATGGTCAAGTCAGCAACAGGTCTACTTTCCATCTTCTGTCTCGCCACATAGACATCGGAACCATAATGCCACGGAATGGCTCTATCATCATTATACGGCATTGGCCCAGGTAACGTTATAGTCACAGGACTAATCTGAGGAGTGTAAACAGTAACTGGCTCTTGTCGAACGGGCATGTCAGCCTCATTGTAGAAGATAGTAATGGTTGACACATCATCAGCCTTTTCATTACTAATCTTGCTAAATTGTAGAGACCCAACATCAATCAACTCTTGCAAACCCGTCTTCAATTTCTCGCAGCCATTCGCAACACTTATACAGTCTTCACAATCGAGAGAACAACCAGGAAACACTTGACCTTTCAACAATCTCTCTTTCACCACCTTCAACGGCGTCTTGACCTCATCAATACTCAACACCAAACTCAACTTGTCATCACTCTCAACAGCGTTAACTCTTGCCCCTCCATGGTGAGGTATAGGGTTCGAGTGGACATTTGGTGGTGGCGCAAAGTTGATTGCCTTTGAATCCACGAGATCTTGAACTTTGTGATGCAGCGCCCTGCACTTCTCGGTTGAGTGCCCGGGTGCCCCTGAATGAAAAGCGCATCGCGCGTTGACATCATAACCAGCTGGAAGCTCTCCAGGAGGTGGTGGTGCCAAAGTCCTCAATTGAATAAGGTTCAAATCCAGTAGTCTCGGCAACAAGGCAGCATATGTCATGGGAATAGCTTCTATCACTCTGTTAGCAGGACGAGTCGGCCTCGGCTGATAAGGTCTTTGCTGGTAGTTGGCTCTAGGTTGTTGCTGTTGTTGCTGTTGATGTTGTGGTGGAGGTAACATCTGTTGTACGGGAGCTGCAGGAATAGTGACAGCAGCCACATGTCCACAAGGTCTTCTGTAACTACGGCCCTGGCTTCGGCCGAATACAGCATTGGTCTCGCCTTCTCGTCTTCTTGGAGGTCCGCTAAAAGCTTTCCTCGCCCCATTTGAACTACTAGCACCGGGGTCTTGTATCTTCCCCATTTTCAACAGCGTTTCAACCCTTTCTCCCGCAATGACAATATCGTTGAACTTGGTAGCAGAACTTGACGCCAGTCTCTCAAGAAATACCCCTTGGAGGGTACCCATAAACATATCGGCCATCTCATTCTCTAACAAAGGTGGTTGCACCCTGGCAGCTAGCTGACGCCATCTCTGAGCGTACTCTTTGAAGCCTTCTTTTGCTGTTTGAGCCATATGTTGCAACTGGGTGCGATTTGGAGCCATATCCATGTTATATTGGTACTGCTTCACGAAGGCCTCGGCGAGATCCTTCCAGCTCTTGACACTGACCCTGCTGAGCTTCATGTACCACTCAAGGGAAGCTCCCACCAAACTGTCCTGAAAGTAATACATCCACAGTTTTTCATCGTCTGTATGCGCAGCAATTCTTCCAACATACGATTGCAGATGAGTTTTTGGGCAAGCAGTGCCGTTATACTTCTCGAAAGTAGGAACTTTGAACTTATACGGAATTCTGACTCCCGGAACCAAGCCCAAGTCTGCTATATCGAATCCCAAAGAACTCTGGGACTGAATAGCCTTGATCTGCTCGGCCATCTCTTCAAACCTCTTGTTCATTTCGACCCCTTGACCCTCGGCTTCATCAAGCAAAGTGAACTGGTCATCCTGGTGGTCCACATGAATGTTATGCATCCCGTCATTGACTACAGTCGCCCCTGGTTGTATAACCTGAGGTCCAGCCTGTCGTGCGCCCGCACCGGCATGATTATCAGCATTAGCAGCAGCAGCAGCGTTCCGATTCTGATTCTCCACCATCTCTCGCAAACGTTCTTGATTCTGCCCCATTCCGGCCATTAACGTCATGAAGTTGTCCATTCTCTGCCTCAGATCTGCCAAATCTGCCTGCATTTGATCCATGGCTCTCTCTCTGTTAACCTTGGTTGGGTATCTGTGCACTACTGGTCGTTCTCGAACCTTACGAGGAGCTATTGCGCCTGAAACACAAAACCCGTTAGTAATTGATGCGACACCTGCAAAACAGATAAACAGGTTATATGCAATGCAATGCAACTGTTCATGTTCCCAACTTTAAACATTTGGCATGCCCCAGTTCTGGCATCTATCTCGGCAATCACTTTTTATCTTTCAAACTTTCTCTTTGATAAGTGTTCAGATATTAGCAGTATCTAAACGAGTCTTGCACATTCAAAACGATAACTTGCACATTAATACTGAGTAGGGACAAACCACTATAGGCTAAAAGTCAGAATACATCCCAGAATATTCCCCGAAGGATTACAAACCAGTACATAAAGATAAAAGAAATAAAAGCAAGACTCCTACAACAAGCCTGTAGGTAGTCTGAAAAATAAACTAAGCTAAGGACCCCGGCTCTGCCACCTCCGCCTTGCTTTTCTTGACACCTGCTCTCAGCTTGAGCTCTTCAATCTCTTTCCTGGCTTCCTCCAGAGCTAATTGACTTTGGACTAGCTGCTGGGTCCTCTCCCTCCGGATGGCGTGGGCTTGTTCCACTTCCTCTTTCTTGAAAGCCATCTGAATCTCAAAGAAATCTTCCTTCTCTTTGAATTTCTTTTGGTCTTCATCCCTTTGGCCTTTCAGCCAAACAATGGACTGTCGAGCGCTCTTGAGAGTCTTTAAAGTCTCCTTGTGCTTGGCTTCTCTTTGCGCTTCCATCATACCCAATCGATGGAAATGGGCTTCTCTTCCGGCAAAATCTTTCTCTTTGTTTTCCAAGGAAGCTTGGAGCTTCTGCAGCTTGTCTTCGACTTCCTTCTTAGCTCTATTAGCCTGGTGGTATAAGCTTACCATCTCAACATTCTCTACTCTGACCGCTTGCAGCTGAGCTTCTAGCTTCTTGTACTCCTCCAAGGAAACCGTACTGCTCGGACTTGGTACCTCTCGAGGATAAAGTGGAGATTCGACTGAAAAAGGCATGAGAACTGCCTCGATGTGCCTTTGCAACCATTCAGCATATGGTGGATATGCCTTGGGATCAACTCGGCCGAAGTCCTTCTTCCCTTTCCTTTTTCTGTGATCCCAGGATTGAACTGCTTGTTGGACTAGCTCCCCGTTTCCGTCAGCAGGAAAATATAAGGATTCAGCAAACATCTCCATCTGAGGAGGATCCTTCAAAGGGTAGCCAAACTGCCTTCTGGCTAATGTCGGGTAGTAACTGATGACACCTTTCCTTCCTAGCAAAGGTACTCCAGCAAACCTCCCGCAACTAACCATCAACTCCTTTCCTAGCAAACTCCTGTCATAACCCCAAGCAATGTCTTCTTCAGTCAATCCCATCAGCCTTCTGGACCATCTCCATTCGTCTCGCATATCCTTGAAGGCACCTGATTTAGGTAACTGTCTAGCGAACCATTCGGCAAACAAAGGAGCACAGCAGACCACTGGACCACCTCTACCTTTCTCGTTTCTGTAATGGACACTAAAATAAAAGTCACCCAATAAAGTAGGCGCCGGATTGCCTTTTGCGAAGATTGAGATCACTTCTAAGCTGACAAACTCTTTCTCTCCGGGAAACAAGCTAGACCCATATACCATCAATGCGAGCAAAGCTCCAAAGTCATTCCACTTAGCTTCTGTAGCATACTTCTCAGCTTCTGGGATAAGCACACTCCATGGTAGACCTCTGCCTTTACTCTCTTGCAAAGCCTTTCTGACAGAAACAACTGGCAACCTACAAACTTTGGCTATGTCTTCATCTTTGAGCACAACCTCTGATCCGTAGAACGGCAACGTCTCTCTGATCGGAATACTCAGCATGCCGGAGATCTCTTCCAATGTCGGAGCTAAGATGTAACCTGAAAGAACAAAGCAACGCAGCAAGGGATCATAAAATTGCAACAAGGTATGCAAGCTGTCCTTTTGGTCTGTAGTAGGCTTGTCCACAAACTTCAGTATCTGGCCATATCTTTTCCTGAAATTTCCTAAGACTTGATCATTCATCAGACCTGCTAACCTCTGAACACTTTTGACTTCCGGCTGAAGAAAGGTGTAGTGCACATTCTTTTTTCTCGGATCGCTTTTAATTTCTGCCATGGAGATAAGAATACCAGAACCGGGAACAGATGTGAGTAATGACCTGAAAAAATGGGAAACATAAACAGTTAATGCAAAGAATGATGCAGATGCAATGCAATGCAAACATATGACCAACGGGGACCATCTGAACTGGCACACTGACAAAGCCCTCTGAATAACTAGCAATCTCAACAGTTCACTGAGTCACCCCCTCTGGTAATCACAACCCTCTGATCAGAATCACAGTATCAAGAAATCCAGAATTCCAGGACCATAACTTCGGAACCACAAATCTTATTCACCGGACCAAAGATCATAACTGAACAAATGAGTGTATGTTGAGGTCATGGGTTCCTGCACACCTGTAAACACCCCCCAATCTCACAGGTAAAAGGCTCCGGGTCAGACATCACGGACTCTCAAAGCCGAATAGCAATAATACTTTCACCATCTCCGAGAAATGGCTCATGACCAAATCAGGGAATCGGTTAGGCATTATGTACTACGCAGGGAGGCCTCAGCTGAGTCCGGGAAAAACAAGCATCCCTTATAAGTCCCCAGCTTCAAGTGCTGAAATCGAGAAACAATAGTACATTCAGCCCGTAGGATACAGTACTAATGTCATACGACCAGATGCTTTAACTGAGTTCTTATAAGAGAACCAGGCCATCCTATGCGAGTTCTCAGTGGACCCTCGGGTGCGAATGGGTTTGCCACAAAATGTGGTCTGCCACTGTCACCACTGGAGAGGGTTGTCTCCACAAAGGTTCTCAATGATCGGTCCCCAGCTGCACATAACTGTCAGGGTTATGTAATGAGAGAGGAAGATCCCCAAATCAAGACATTTCCAAGACAATCGCAACCTGGGTGTGGAACTCACTACTACCCCCATGACAAGATCTCATGAGGCCAAAGTGGAACCACTCTAAGTCCTATGGTGCACTCGAGCCGGGTACTTGGCTCACATCTCTCAAGAACCAGTAACTCCCATCCCACCAAAGAAAACCAGTCCAGACAGTCCAGTATGATATATATGATGCGGAAAATAAATACTGAAAACTGTAAATAAAGCTGTAAATAAAGCTGTAAATAAACAACAATAAAATACAATAAGCCACATCAAACAAACATCACCCAATGAAACAGAGACACACAAGCGCTAGGAGAGACTCTCAGGGGAACCAGAGATCCTGGTGTGCACTCCCCAGCAGAGTCGCCAAGCTGTCGCTCCCGAGGATTTCCATCCTGGTACAAACGCGAAAGTGGCGCGGAAAAAGAAAAGAGTCGCCAGCCATGCATTTTTATCCCGAAGAGAGGGAATGGTAATGCTGCACAAACCAGAAGAAAGAAAGAGGAAGGACACGGGTCCTGCGAACCAGAGATACTGAGCTCGGGAGTCGGTTATGACCTGGGAAGGTATTAGCACCCCAGATCATCCGCCGTACCCGACGGGATCCACGCTTGCAAAAGAAACTGTTTCAAAGGGTGAGGGTATGAAAGCTGCAGCAACAGAAAAGAAAAGGACTGGAAAAGAAATGAAATAAGAAACAAGGAGAAAAATGTAGGGAAAATAAAGAGTGTGCTCGAACGGGCCCTACCCCGCTGCCTACGTACCTCATCAGGATAATGAGGATCAGAGACGCCGTAGTTCCCCTAACTAGGGGTACTAAAAGGAAATTGCTTGTGAATTAAGGCTTGAACTGCCTATGTCAATGCTCAGGTGTTGCAGGCTCGGACGACGAGTGCGTAACCGTCTTGCAAGATGACAAGTAGGAGCAAGTTCGCGTACGGAGCGAAGGAGATGAGAAAAGAATTCCCGAAGGAAAGACGCTTATTGTTTGTTTTGTGTTTTTTTTAGAAGCTTTTATGAGTGTGTCACAAGTAAGTGAACTCAAGCTCTTATCAATGGAATGTGCACTTGTCACTACATTCCAAGATGGAATAATAGAACAAGCACACTCAAGTAAGGAGAAGATCCCCAAAACTTGAACCCAAAAATTAGGGCTTAGGCTCACTAACTTGTTTACTTATTAGATGTTTTGATTATTTACATGAAGAAGTGTTTTTTATGCTTTTCTTTATGAAGAAGATACCTTGATCAGACTTGTGCATCACAAGGTAAACATGTACTATCCCAAGATGGGAAAACTACAAGCATACCTCATGGAATAAGGCTATGGATCAATGCATCGCTTCACATTTATTAAAGGTGTTTTTTTAGAGTTATGAGATGAGAAGAGAAGAAGAACCAAAAGATCTCAAAGGTAAAAATTCTAAAAGGGGACTAAAATAATCCTAAGTGTTAACATGCATGGATGGTCCTAGGTTTGTGAGGTTTCTATCCTAATGAAGAAGAGAAGAAGAAGATAGAAGAAGGGATGAGAAAGGCCTAAGCCCAACAACAAAGGGTTAGTTCAAATAACAAAAGAGGAAAAGATGAAAAAGTTGAAATGTGGATAAACATCCACACTTCTCTTACCATGAGCCCCTGAAAAGTTAGCAAAAATCCAGCAAATTGACCAAGAAACAATCATGGGATCAATCATGCTCAAAGGTACTTGAAAACAAAAATCAAACAATCATGCCAACATTGCAAATACACGACTTACGCGTCGAGAACATGAAAGCATACATCAACCAGCAAGCAAATCACCCTAAAACATCATGATTAATGATCACACAATGATTCATGGCAATTAAAACAAGCAAAGGGATCAAACAAACTCAAAACAGCCCAAAAAAACCATTCTGCATCAGTGTTAACCGGTTAACCGTATGAGTTAACCGGTTAACCAGTTAAAACCTGCACAAAACACGCATGAAAACAGGGCGTTAACCGGTTAACCATATGCGTTAACCGGTTAACACTGTAAAAACAGCAGCAAATTCCTGCAGAAAACAGCAGCTCAAAACAGCTTATTCAAATAAGCTGCACCAGACCAGCACTCAATTACGCATGGAAAAATAGATCAATGCACATCAATCCATAACATTATGCTCATGAACAACAACAATCGGATCCGGATACCAAACAAACAATCAAATCATGCAACACAATCAATTACACAAACACATGGTGGATCTAAAGCACAAGCAATGCAAATAAGCTAAAAACAGAGTTGGATCTGAAATTAAACCAACCTACAAAGCGGAGGTATGCTTTGGTAATTGTTGATTATGCTGAAAATGATAGATCTCGCGCAAAACTTTGAAGATCCGATGCTAAGCTCCACACTCCATGCAAAATAAATGCAAGATCAAGCTCTTGATGCAGAATTTTGATCCAAAAGCACTTCTAGATCCCAAACCAGATCTGAATCACCAATTAAACCAGCAAAAAGATGCAATGAAGCTATGGATGGAGGTCTAGTTCCAAGATCTACACACCTCAAGGCAAGGTTGTGTGATCTTCAAAGAGGAACTTTGAGTAATTTGGAAAATTGGGAGAGAAAAGTGAGAGAATTGTGAGTGAGAGGAATGAAAATTCAGAAAATGAGAGTGAAAAGAAATGAGAGAGAGATCTTGGTTTGGAGAGAAATGGAATATATATGGTTTAGGGTTGGGGCCCAAAATCTTGGTTTGGGATCCAAAAAATATGGCTTGGTAATGTGATTTGGATCTAGGGTTGGCAAGAGGTTTGGGTACATGCTCTAGATCCTTCTCTCAAATTCAAATGAAATTCAAATGAATAAAAATCAGAAAATTGGAAAATGGGGCCAAAACACACATGCTGAAAATGCTGCTGGAAATTCAAATTTCGCAGCTGTTAACCGGTTAACCATATGCGTTAACCGGTTAACGCATGCAAAATTTGAATTTCCCCCCTTTTGGTGGGAAACTTCAAAAATGATGCCGGCGCCCGCCGTTTCAAGCTGATTTTGATCCTTTCATTCTTTTTAAGCTTTGAACATGGTACAGAGCTTGTGCAGAGTGATCCTGTGAAATTTTTGCCTGGTCACCATGCTCTTGATTTTTATTTGCGGTGCTTCAAACCTTCCAGATGGTTGGTCATATGCCTTATGCTAGAACATGTGAGTGTTATGCCTCATTTTTCTATGCAAAAAAAATGCTAAAGATATGGTATGTTATGATGACTATGATGCGACATGATGCTTAAAATGAAGAGGGCAAATTTGGGGTGTTACACGACCAACCAAAAGGATGAAGACAAGCTTCACAAAAAGACCTCCAACAACCTACTCTGCAATGCCTCATAGAGCATCATAAAACAACAGAAGGGTGAGAAACATTATCATAATAACATTGCATATAATTATATATCGCAACATATAAAATACACATAAAACATGTTCTCACCACAAATCATCTCCAACATACATAACCTCAAGCATACTTATCATGCATACTTTCACCACTTCATTCACATCACATAAACATACATCGTTCATGTTTATTCATACATATACACTATAATGTATATAAACACATACACACACACACACACACACACACACACACACACACACACACATATATATATATATATATATATATATATATATATATATATATATATATATATATATATCCACACATACATATATACTCAAGTATGTTTTCATCAATACATACTTTCATCTCCATATAAACATATATATATATATATATATATATATATATATATATATATTCATGTTTATTTCACCAATTCACAATTTAGATGATAAATGCAAATCATAGAGACCGACTCACGACTCTATGCAAATGCAATGCGGTACCGACTCAATCATCACCAAGTTCACTCAGGAACTAATTAGAACCATCGCTCGTTACCTAAAGTAACTCCCCGTCGGGCATACGATGTTCAACCATTGCTCACACCCCACATGGGCACACAATGTTTATGGATTGCTCACACCCCACACGGGCACACAATCCGATTGCTCACACCCCACAATGGCACACAATCAATGTGAATAAATCATCCATTGCTCACACCCCACATGGACACACAATGTTTATGGATTGCTCACACCCCACACGGGCATACAATCCGATCACTCACACCCCACATGGCCACACGATCATGTTATAGTCATCGCTCATACTCCACATGAGCACACGATGCTACAACGGATTCACAAAGAATCCCGCAACATAAGAATGCATACATTATACTTCACATGCAAAATGACACACAACATTCTTGAAAATGCATACATTATTCACAACATAATCATGCATTCATCTCATTCAATTAACATACATTTGCATTCAATTCAAGCAATGTATTCATTTGCCAAACGGCCACAACATCACATCAAAGCCACATTTCCATAATTAACTCATTTACGTTTTATCGAAAAAGTCGGGCAAAAGTCGGCTAAAAATTACATATCTTAGCATCATTAGTTTCTACACGTTTTTAGCTTCGAATCGATATAAAGAACGCCTAAAACGGATAACCGAAACTAAATTTATGAATTAAAACGCACAACTCCCAAAAACCCTCCAGGCTCGCTGAGCGACCTTCTCGCTCGCTGAGCGAGGAATTCTCTGGAAAACTTGCTGAGAGGGTTTGCTCACTGAGCGAGAGCTGCGATTTCAGAAATCTCAGCTGTGCAACAGTCCTCTCAAAACCAAACAAACTCAAATGAAACTTCATAAACATGATCAATAACATATAGTTAACATCATACTTCGATTATAACAACTTCTAACCGATTAATCTGCCATTTCTCTCACATTTTCATCAAAAACCCTAACCTTTCATTCTCTATAAACTTCACCAAAACAAAACTCCAATCATTCTCATACATACATAATCACACACAAGATTAAGATAACAATGTTTATCACCCTTACCCGATTGTTTCGATTCCTAGGAGCAATCTTGATGATTTTCCAACCTTTTCCTCTTTTCTCTTCTTTTCTCTTCTCTTCCTTTTCTTTCTCCTCTTTTTCTTTCTACCTCTCTTTCTTTCTATTCTTTCCACTCTTGTATCTTTTTCTTTCTATCTTTCTATTTTTCTCTCTTACTAACTATTTCTACACTTAACTCATTTTCTTCTCTTTTCCACCAAATATCATTTTCTCACAAAATAATAATTATACACAAATTCTAATTTATCATTAATTAGCAAATGTCTAAAATACCCTCCAATCTAATTTTACCCTAAAATTCACAAAACGGTAAAATCATATATCATACCAACATATCACATTATCATGTCAATTTCACAAATAAGATAATCATCACTCAAATAAAATAAAAGACTCAACAAAGTTGGGAAATAATCGAATCGGGGCGTTACACACCTGAGCTGTAGCTGAAACAAAATTCATATGCGAGTCCAAACTAAAAAGTGCAATTTTGAGCTCTTCAATATTAATTTCAATAGATTATTTTTCAATATCTCCTTTGGATTCTTCCAAAAGATTAGCAATGTCATGAATCCATTTATTCTTTAAGAATAGTTCCACAAGAGGGTATCTTTCAAAGATGTCATCCATTACGGCCTTAAATTCTTCGAGCATAATTGTTCTTGAGTTGTCTATATCAGTTTTCTAAATATTGCCACAATATCTTCCTAAAATTTCAAAATTCAATTTAACAATAGTCAGGAAGAAAGATAGCAATTGATTTTTTTTTTAAAAAGGTCAAACTTGATACAGTTTCCCAGATAGTAAATAGAAACATCTTTAATATTTTCAGCTTGCATAGAAATGCAAGCATAAACACAGGTGCACACAAAAAAGTATCAAGATGTACACGTTATTTATAGTTTTTAACTTCAAACTACAAAAAATAAACTAAATCATATTGGTATTAATGAATCCATCCAAAAGAATGAAATATAGGCTAAATATTGAAAGTGTAAAATACAACGAAAATATTGAAATTTAAATGTATTCATATGTTTTATAACAAAAAAGTATTCATATATTTGATGACTGAAAATGTATTGTTTAAGCACTATACCTTGGTTATAGTCCAAAGTAAAGCCCTTGTAGTTGCAAGTATCCCAGTACTCCCCAACAAATAAAATTGGCTTTGCTCCTTCAATATATTCTTTCACATATTTTGGTGAATATCTATAATGATAGAATTGAAAAGTATATAACTTGTAACTCATGAATACATAAAGTATAAAGCTTAAGGAAAACTCTCAATATTCAAAAGGAATAACACATCTTACCCTTTTGCAAAATCAAAACGAAAATCTTGAAAGCCTACTTTATGACGTAGAAACTGAAGCCATCCTATGATATCCTTTCTCACAAAATCTTGAGTATGATCAATATTGGGAAACCCATGGAAAACGGCCCTGGTGTTTTGTTTACCCTGAAATAAACAACACAAAGATACAACAGATTAGAATCAATGAAAATATATTGGTATTTAGGATGTAATATAGATATTAGTATCAGTCAACTAGTAGATCATTTTACAACACGTTCATCACAAGGTAATGAAATTCCATCAAAGCGATTATAGATCCCTCCGCGTCCTCGGGTGGTGCCAACACGATGATTGATAACTATGTCAGCCATGACTCTGACTTTGTGTTGCTTTATCTTGTGAAGTAAGACTTTTAATTGATTCTCAGAACCATATTTACTATTAAGAGAGTAAAGCACCTAGGGAGTATAACCTGCGAAACAGAGAGAAGACAAAAATCTATCACACGGTCTTTCCGGGAATTGAAGAAAAAGATAAATCGTCGTATTTAAGACCCTATAATCTTATGCGTAAATCACAATCCTTAAGAAGATGTTAACCTTCAGGTGCTGAGTTGATGTTGGTTGTATAAAGGGTAAAACAAAGTGGCGACCAAGGTTTAAGGGAAGAGAGAAAACAAAATAGGAACAAAGCGATGACTAATATAAATGATGATGATGATATTGGAAAGCCAAGAAATTATATCAACGAAAAATTAATGTAAATTCTAATTTTTAAAGTGTCTTTTGATTACCCAATGTGAAGAGTGAAACATGAATAAATCTAACCTTAAGCCTTTTATTTATAAAAAATTATCAATTTTCAGCATGTAAAAATTCTTGTGATGACCCATCAACCACATTTAATATCAAATGGTTAATATAGAAACAAATCTAGAGTAAGTCCTTAATATCCTTTTAAATTAGTTTAATTAAAAATTTTATCATAAAAATATACGGATTCAATTTTAATAATTAGATATCAGACACAAACATATTCATCGTTAAACTTTGTAGGAGATACAAATACTCACTTTTCTTAAAATTTTCTCATTGTATAATCCACAAACCAAACGCATGTACCTCTAGTTTACACGTACACGAACAACTCATCATCACAATAAGAAACAGAATATAAATCCAAGGGCGAATATTCCACCAACTCACTCTCGTCCTTATTCCCAAGACATCACTCCTTCCTTCCAAATCAACGGCCACGTTTCAACCCTCCCATCCAACGGCCACATTCCATCCTCTCCCTCCCCATTATTAGGGTTTGTCTTTTTTCACTTCTCACTCCATTTTCATACATTTTCTCGCATTTTCCGCTTCACTTTCTCGGCAAAAAAATCATGGTGAACGGTCCCGGACTTTACTCCGATATCGGCAAAAGAGCCAGAGGTAACATATCCATTCTTTTCTATGTATTATTATTCTCTATGAATCTCCAACTCATATCGAGATTTTCAATTTCAGATCTTTTGTTCAAAGATTATCAGAATGACCACAAGTTCACAATCACCACTAAGACTTTTAATGGATTGGTATGTTTTTATTTAGTTTTATTTTCTTAGAATTTGATCATTTAATTATTTTTGTGATTTTCTTAGAATTTGATCATTTTGAAGTAATTATGATAATTATGTTTCAAAATGATTCAAGTTAAGTTGTTGAAGTTTCTGATTTTACTGTAGTTGGTATTATAGTTAGTTTGAATTTTTGTTTCTTTGGCTTATTGTTTAAAGTTGAGTTCTCAGTGTTGTGATGGGTTCAATGGGTTTTTCTATTCAGGAAGTTACTTCAAGTGGAGTCAGGAAAGGGGAGATTTTTTTGGCTGATGTTAGTACCAAGTTGAAGAACAAGAACATCACTACTGATGTCAAAGTTGACACTAACTCAAATGTGAGTCAAATTTTCTTGCTGATAGATTTTTAATTGCAGTTCTTTGCTAAACATTTTTCCTCTAGATGTAGATGAAGACCTAGAAAAACTATAAGAAGCTATTAAGAAAGATATTGAGATAAACAATTTGGATCGGAAAGCATGACCATGGAAAGAATATTTAGCTGACCACATTTAGTGGGATGAGGCTTGGTGGTTGTTGTAAAATTTAATAGTTGCATTGTTTTCTTTTAACTTGCTTGATTCTGATGTAATTATTTTTTAAATTTTTTTTGATGATGGAACAGTGTTTTTGCCTAGGTCCCTTGCCTGTAATATATACAATCCATTTATTGCTTTGTTTATGGGCTCTGCAAAATTTTGTTTGATGTAGAGTTATTTTCTGTGACAGTGCCTCTGACCATTGCTATCGTAAAATTGTTTTCCAGGATATTGTAATTAAGAGTTTGAACATCTTTCATATTCTTTAGTTATTGCATTCATAGTTATGATATTGTCAAATGTATCTGATGTCTTGTTAGACCTCATGCTATGTGACTTAATTTTTATTGAATACTGTTCAGCTACTTACAACCATTACTGTGGATGAAGCTGCACCTGGTCTCAAGACAATTTTTAGCTTCACTCTACCAGATCAAAAATCTGGCAAGGTAACTAGCATTATCCAATATTCTATCTTGTACGGTATTTTCCTCGATTTTTAATTTAAGCAAAATGTTGCATTAATTTAAGATCGGATCGGAGGGACTATTATATTTATTTTAAGTTTTTTTGTACTTACTAAATGGCAAAATTCTTTTTTGAATCCAATTGTAGATTTTATGCCAATAATACCCTTACTCTTTTTTCTCTTAGCTTTAATTGAATTGTTGATACTCCCCAGTTATCCTGGATTATGACTTTTTACTCTTTGTCTTGAGTTTAACAGGTGGAACTACAATACCAGCATGATTATGCTGGGATCAATACTAGTATTGGGTTAACAGCAAGTCCTGTTGTTAACATCTCTGGTGTGCTTGGAAATAATTTGGTTTCTGTTGGGTCAGATGTTTCTTTTGACACTGCCACTGGCGACTTTATCAAGTACAATGCAGGGTTGAATGTTACTCATGCTGACCTTATTGCTTCTCTAACTCTGTAAGTAGTTGTCTAAAGGCTATATACACCAGTTTTATCGAGTGTTATCTATGCTCTTGTACAACTTGAATTGTTCTCCTGATTGATTTGTTATGTTTTTTTCGTTTTGTTGATGAATGTAGCAATGATAGAGGCGACACCCTTAATGCCTCTTATTACCATGTTGTGAACCCACTGACTAACACTGCTGTTGGGGCGGCGTTTTCACATAGCTTTTCCAGCAATGAGAATATACTCACCATCGGCACACAACATGCTCTTGACCCAATAACCTTGTTGAAAGCTCGGGTGAACAACTATGGCAGGGCAAGTGCTCTGATCCAGCATGACTGGAGTCCCAAAGCACGTTTTTCTCTAGTTGGGGAAGTTGATACTGCAGCCATTGACAAAAGTGCAAAGGTCGGTCTTGCTGTGGCCTTGAAGCCTTAGACCTGGTTATTTTGTGATTGATAATAGGTCGTTTATCTGGTGGTGGAGGCAATAAGTTTAGTGTTGTAGGGTTGTCACTTTTCCAATGAACCTTTTGTCCTTCATTTTGGACCTCTTAATTTCTTCATGTCTTGGTTGGTTCAGGGTGCGAAATCAATAAACCCAGGACAATTTTCTAATTTGTAGTTATTCAACAAGGACATATGAACCTCATTTATTTAGATGCACCTTTGAGTAAGTTTTTGAGCATGGAAGGTGATAGTCCTGCAATCTGAATATTGTTGAGAGTATATCGAAGCATTGATTTATGCATTATAGTGTGTATTTCCTTTTTTTTCTTTTTGTTGGTATTTTTGAATAGTTAACATCCAGCTTTCTTCTAGTAATCTATATTAGTTTAGTAGTATAAAATTTAAATACTACCTGATCACAAGAACTGTTTTTAATCCTTTTGTAAAAATTTTGTAGATCTCATTTCTACAATGAAATTCTTAGAAATGTTATATATCAGCCAAGATTTTTTCACCATAAATATAAAGTTAAAAAGAATGAATTTTGTTCCTTAGTTTAGTTATTGGAATTTTTTTTTAAGAATAATATAGTTTAATAAATAATTTTTTAAAATAACCTAGAGCTCAGATAAATTACCTTCTAGTTTGAATACTTAAACTTAGTCGCCCAATGAATTAGTGAATGTGAACAAAATTGAATTTTTTTTTTTTTTGAGATATGCACACATTTGTCAAATGAGATGGTTCATGTATGTTATATATATTTTTTAAATTTATTTTACACTAAGTCGTCAATTAAGATGACGAATGAGTTGATTTTATTTATTTATTTAACATGGTGTCGCCAATTGAGTTGACTAATTGGTTTAATTTTTTTCTACCCTTATTTGCCTATAAATACGGTGCACTTCCTTTCATTTCTCATTCTTTTCCTCCTTACAACATGTCTGCTCCTATAAATCATCGTCTATCAACAGCAGACGAATCGCTTCTCATATTTTCATTTATGAAGAAAAATGCTTTGGTGTTTTTCTCAGCAACAAAACCTCCTTTGAAGATGTTGCTCTGGAACACGCGGACTTTGAAATATTTGCATAGAGGATTGAACCGCTGGTTAGAAGGAGAAATCAGACATAAAGAAAAGATCAGGAAAATTGAGAAGCGGGTTGTGGAGTCGGGCGTGATGAAGTGGAGAAAAGTGGTCAATGATGCGGGTGTCCTTATGATGATGTTGTAGAAGCATGCTTTAATCACACAAGTATTTTGATGAAGACAATAAGTCTCTATGCAACTCATGAAAGCAAAAAGGCAAGAGTATCAAGAAAGCATCAAGCAACAAAGTATATCAAGCTTTATATACAAGTTAACAACATAGCAAGTCCTGAATAACTTTAAAGGTATATCAAAATTCACTTTAAAATAAATATACAAGTGTTAAAAAATTGTATCTTCCATTATGATATTACATATAAACCTTTTCAAACTTTTGTGTGTGGAAAACCCTTTTTAAAATAAGTTTTTGCTGCTTTTCAAACAGTGTTAACCGGTTAACACTATAGGTTAACCGGTTAACGGACCTTAAATTTGAATTATGAAGTTAACGTTTGGACGCGTTAACTGGTTAACCCATATGGTTAACCGGTTAACCCATATGGTTAACCGGTTAACCCTGTAACGAAATGTGAAAAAATTGCCACTTTTCATGAAAAATTGTTTTAAATTCTTATACCTTTTGATTCATTTTTACTGCATAAAATTGTACCTCTTTGAAAAGGTGTTCTTCATATTATAAATACTGAAAATTTCAAATTAACAAATTACCTCAAAGAATTTTAATAAAATTATAATCACTCATTCTCTTAAAATTTCCAAATATTGCTTAAGTGTTCATTCACTCCTTTTTGAGAAGAAACTTTCATATTCTTACATACACCTTCATAGTTTCATCTCATTCGTTTTAAAGTGAACATTTGTATATTATCTTGAGTGACACTTTGATTCAAGGAGAAGATCAATCAAAAAGATTGATAGCACCAAATTATCATTTTATTAAAAAAATCAATTCTTTGTATTCTTGTGATCCAGGATTGTTGGATACAAGTATAGTGTTTTTAGAAGATTGTTCTTCAACACTATAGTCATATAGCTTTAGATAGTAAGTTTCACCGGTTTTGGTGTGAATAGGTTGTACGATAATTCTAAAACTATAGTGAAAATCTCTTACGAGTCGTAAGGGGACTGAAGTACTCTCGGTCTGTGAGGGGAACCAGTATAAATTCCTAGTGTTCTTTATTTTTCCGCATTTACCGCTTTCATCTCTTAGAGACATTAGGCATAAAATTTAACTACAAAAAAAAAATACAAAAGTTATAAAAGTCCTAATTCACCCCCTCTTAGGCACTCTCATACTTACAGATGTTAGGTCTATACAAAGTTGCCTTGATGGTTTTAATAGCCTAGATATGTTGAAGGTTTTAGTTGTTTTATTTATGTATGTTCATGTTATTTTCTGTGTGTTATGTATGTTCTTGTAATAGCCCAAATGATGTTGTCTTGTTGTTGGGTTGTTTAAGTTTAACGTAGTTGTAAGAATTTAATGATATGAATGAAATGAACGATGCTTCTGTAATAAAGAGATACAATTACATTGATTTAAATTATGTCGTTGTTCTTGGTTCAATAACATTGAGAGATTTCTTACGATTGTGTCTGGTTTGACGACATGAACTACATAGTCTCACCATTTTGTTCGCCTTATCCATTTCTGTTTGAATACGTGTGCTATTAGGACGCCCTTTTTCTTTCTTCACATATGTTCAGTGTGTCAGACTATTTCCCCGTTGTATGTAGGCGAGTAGTCCATATTTGCAACCATCAAAAAGCTTTTGTGGTAGACATTGCAAAAAATTTTCACTTGGTAAACAACAAACATTAAGTTTGATGGGTCCAGTCAAGCCTTTGAACACGCCGTTATGACATGGGATCAAGGCATACAAAAGACTTGAAATTTTTCACAGTCGCACCAATTGTTATCTAATTCTATCCGATAGGATTCCCTCGGTCTCCCTTCGTGGTGATCCATTATCTCATCAACATTGAAATGCCCTTTTTTGCGGTTAAACATTGTGACCGCATGTGTGTTAGATTTGTCAGCATCCTCTTTAATGAACGTCATTGAACTATTACTGAACATCTGACCAGACTGTAGGATAGAACTCCATTTTGAACGCCTGGTGTCAAAAAGTGCCCCAAGCCTAAAGTAGGTTGACTTCACCAAAGCGGTTATTGGTATGTTACAAATGCCTTTGAAAACTGAGTTCATTGATTCCACGAGATTTGTGGTCATGTGACCCCATCGTTGTCTTTTGTCGTATGCCCTGGTCCACTTATCCAATGGAATTTGGTTGATCCATCTGAATGCATATGCATTTGTCAGTCTGATTTCTTCACGATAGTGTTTGAATGACGGTTCAGTTAATGAATACCCTGCATTCACGACCTTCTTCCGCAACGCATTATCTTTGATCTCTCATGAAATTTTGAGTGACGTGTCTAATGCAATAGACATGTGTCGAAGGAGGATCCTGCTAGTCGTTACCAACATTCTTCCAAGCACTCTCAATTGATGCATGTCTGTCCGAAATCAAACATAAGTCAGATTGGGGAGCAACGTGAAGTCGGAGATTTTTTAGAAAAAAACTCCATCCCTTAACAGTCTCCCCCTCGACTAGAGCGAATGCAATTGGGAAGATGTTGCTATTTCCGTCTTGGGCCACTGCCATCAGTAGAGTTCCTTTGTATTTATCGTATAGCCATGTTCCATCAATTTGGATTATAGGCTTGCAGAAGGTAAAACCTTTTATTCGTGGGTCAAACGCCCAAAAGAGTCAGTGGAATATGCCATTTCCACTAACACAATGACTTTCTGAAGTATATGCCGACAAGGTCTCAAGAATGACAACAGTCCCTAGAGCGTAATGCTTAAGTGCCAACAAAAACTTTGGGAGTTCTTTGTACGAGTCCTCCCAATTTCCAAATACGGCGGCAACAACCTTCGTTCTAGCTATCCATGCTTTCCTGTACGACAGAGTATAGTTGTGTTTTTGAACTATGTGCGCAATTATTGTGCTGACCTTTACCGACAGGTCATCGACAATGATTGATAAAATATCATTGCATATTAGCTGAGAACTCAGTTGTCGATGATCTTGCATTGCGTTAGTGATTATACAAGTATGCTCTGGACCCATAGACGCAACCTTCCAAGAGTCACTTCTCTTTCTGTACGATGCTATCAATCGAAACGGACATGCCACGTTACGACAATATATCTTATACAGAGTAGGGTTCGTTCGATCGACCTTATACTCAGCTGATAAATCCATGTGATAATATTTTATTGCTCGAACGCATTCTTCTTTTGTTCGAAAATGGTCGCCCTCCTTTAATGCTCCTTGTTTTTGAAGACACATATCGTAAAATATATCTGAAGATGGGTCATCACCTCCCAAGTTCAACCTTGTCATATGTTGAGGAGGAGAATATACCTGACTGACCAGGACCTTATCTCCATTGACCATTTCATCAACAATTGCCTCCTCTTCTTCTTTGTCGTCATCAACAACATCGACTTTAGCTAAATTTTTGTCGGATTCCCAAAACACTTGTTTAAATATTGCTTAACTGTTCATTCAACCCTTTTTGAGAAGAAACTTTCATATTCTTACATACACCTTCATAGTTTCATCTCATTCGTTTTAAAGTGAACATTTATATATTATCTTGAGTGACACTTTGATTAAAGGAGAAAATCAATCCAGAAGATTGATAGCACCAAATTATCATTTTATTAAAAAATCAATTCTTTGTATTCTTGTGATCCAGGATTGTTGGATACAAGTATAGTGTTTTTAGAGGATTGTTCTTCAACACTTTAGTCATATAACTTTAGATAGTAAGCTTCACCGATTTTGGTGTGAATAGGCTGTATGATAATTCTAAAACTATAGTGAAAATCTCTTACGAGTCGTAAGGGGATTGGAGTACTCCCAGTCTGTGAGGGGAACCAATATAAATTCCTGGTGTTCTTTATTTTTCCGCATTTACCACTTTCATCACTTAGAGACATTAGACATAAAATTTAACTACAAAAAAAAAATAAAAAATTTACAAAAGTCCTCATTCACCCCCTCTTAGGCACTCTCATACTTACATTTGACATCAGAGCAGGTTATAGGTAACCTGTTCCTACAGATCCAGTATGACTTCCGCAAACTCAAACCCTGTTTACAAAGATGGAGGAAGTAGTCACAAGCCTTCGTTATTCTCAGAAGAATACTTCGACTTTTGGAAAATAAGGATGAAAACACATCTAGAAGCACAAAGAGAAGGAATATGGGAAACCGTTGAAGATGGTCCGCATGTTCTAGTCACAGTGTTAAATGGTGAAGGATCCGATAAGACAAAAAGTGCACTAACTGAAGATGATAAGAAGAAAATCTTGAATGAGAAGAAGGCTATAAACATTCTTCAAAGCGCCTTGAGTATGGACGAATTTTTCTGCATCTCGCAATGTAAGACGGTAAAACAAATATGGGACACCTTAGTGGAGACGCATGAAAGAACCGCCGAAGTGAAGAGATCAAGGTTAAACACATTGAGTCAAGAGTATGAAATATTCCGAATGCAGCCCAGTGAATCCATAGTTGCAATACAGAAGAGATTTGTTCATCTAACAAATCATTTGATTGCTCTAGGAAAAACTTTTACAAATGATGATCTAAACCTCAAAGTCTTAAGATACTTAACAAGAGAATGGCAACCGAAAGTGACAGCTATCTCGGAAAAGAAAAGTCTCTCAACGATGACATCCGCATCTCTTTTTGGCAAACTTCAAGAACATGAGTTGGAACTTGGAAGGCTTGAGAAACATGAAAATCAAGAAAAGAAGTCTAAAGGAATTGCCTTGAAGGTTGAATCAAAAGACGATAAAGATGATGACACATCGGAAGATGAGAATTTCATGCTTCTTGTGAAAAAGTTCAGTAAGTTTTTCAATAAAAAAATCCTTTTATGCTAAAAAGAATAGACATTTCAGGAAAAAGGAAGCACACACATCAGTGCAAGATGTTACTTGTTATGAATATGGAAAACAAGGTCACATAAAACCGGATTGCCCAAAACTTGCAAAGAAAGGATGATTCAAAGGCAAGAAGGATGTCAAGAACAAGAAGGCGTACATTACTTGGGAAGATAATGAGATAAGTTCCTCATCGGAATTGGAAAGCGATGAATGTGCAAATATGGCTCTAATGGCCTCACACCACTCCGATGACGAAAAAGATGAGGCTAGTAGTAACTTTTCTGCTTATGATAATGATGCACAAGATGTTATTGATGAATTGTTAAAAGAATGCAAATTTTTTTATAAGAATATATCATCTCAAAAGAAACTTATTTCATCCCTAGAAGAAAAGAACATTGCATTAGAAAAATGTGTTGAAAATGAAAAACAAAAATTGATGGATGAAAAATAAAATTTTGTTTGTAAGAATTGTGATTCTTTCTCTTTTCAAATTGTTCAACTTAAAAGAGTTATTGAAAGATATGAGAAAGTCAAATTGGCTTGGAAGAAATCCTAAGGCACCAAAGATATTCTAATGATAAGAGTGGATTAGGATATTCTAAGTTTTCTAAATCAAGTACCAATGAAACCATTTTTGTTAAAGCTAGTGATCAAATTTTTAAAGAGAAAGTAAACAATTCTAAAATTGTGCATCAACATCCTAAAAAGAAAAGGGTTGTTAAGAGAAAAATGTATGTTCCTAGATATAGAAGTAATTTTGAACCAACTTGCTTTTATTGTAGAATTAAAGGCCACACACCTAATGCTTGTTATGTTCGTAATATTGGTATTGCAAAAGGGCATTATGTGTGGGTTGAAAAGGGTACTAACTATCAAGGACCCAAAGAAATTTGGGTACCTAACAAAACTTAATTTTGTTTTGTAGGTATGCTTGAAGACAACATCCAATCAATGGTATCTTGATAGCGGATGTTCAAAGCATATGACTGACGATATCAATAAATTTTCATATCTATCTCGTAAGGCCAAAGAATATGTAACATACGGTGATGAAAATAAAGGAAAGATCCTTGGAATCGGAACCGTTGGTGCACCATCATTTACAACCATCGAAGATGTCCTTTACGTGGAAGGCCTAAACATAACCTACTAAGTGTCGCTCCCAGGACTTTCATCCTAGTACAAACGCGAAAGTGGCGTGGAAAAGGTAGAGTCGCTAGCCATGCATTTTTATCCCGAAAGAATGGGAAAGGTAATGTTGCACAAACCTGAGGAAGAAGGAAAGGACAAGGTCCTGCGAACCAAAGATCTGGGTTCGGGAGTCGGTTACGACCTGGAAAGGTATTAGCACCCCAGACCGTCCGCCGTACCCGACGGGATCCACGCTTGCTTGTTTTCTTCAAAGAGTGAGAAATAAGATGCTGCTGAATAAGAACTGCTAACTGGAATGGGAATGAGGAAGGAAATGGAAAAAGAGAATGAAAAGAAAGAATGGGGAAAATGTAGGGAAAATAAAGAATGCGCTCGAACGAGCCCTACCCCGCTGCCTACGTACCTCATCGGGATAATGAGGATCAGAGTCGACGTAGTTCGCCTAACTAAGGTGAGAACTATTTTTGTGTTTTTTAGGATGACGTTGCCATAGCTCTAGCTCAGGTGTTACCGACTCTGACTCGAGGGTGTTTACCGTATCGCTGTTTGAACTGTCGAGGCAAGCCGTATTCGTCCGCAAAGATTAGGAGATGAGAAGAGAAGACGCGATGTCTTTGTTGATTGTCTTTTATGAGAAGTGTTTTGAAGTTTATTGTTTGTGAAAATAGTCTCATGATTAGACTTGTACATCATGCTAGACAAGCCCATACTATTCCAAGATGGAATGAATATGAGTGCCCCATGGAATAAGGCTATGCACAAGAGACTATTTCAATCCTTTATTAAGTGTCTTTTAGATTTTGTTTGAAGATGAGAGAAGAAGACTCAAATGGTAAAAAGGACAAAAAAACTAAGGGGGACTAAGACCAACCCTATGTTATTTATTATGCCAAAAAGGGAGATCCTAATGGTTAGTGAGGTTTTCTAATCCTAAGGAGCAAAAGGAAAAGAAAGAAGAAATAGGATACAACTTACTTCCTAAGGAAGGTAAGTTGGTCCTAACAAAGGGGGATCCTACCAAACACAAATATGGAAGGAAAAATGAATTTAAAATGCATAAAAGAAATGCATAAAAATAAAGGATTGGGTGAAGGAAACTTTACCTCAATCTTCCCCACTACAAAACAAATGTTAATGTGCATTTTATAAAAAAAAAAATTAAAGCAAACACACAACAATTAAATCCTAAGGCTCTTGGGCCTAAACTAGACTCAATCTTAATTCTAAGGGTGCCTACACTATGCTAAACCAAAATTCAACAACTATTTACAGCACTCAAGCACACAAACAGCTATGAAAATAAAGCATAACACAAACAACATACTACAACTATCATGCAACATGAAAAAGTAGGTGTAAAAGGTCAAATACATCATGCACTATAAACAAACAGCACACATTTTACAGCACCTATATGCAAAAACAGCTATGAAATGCAAAATCTAGAATTGATTATTTCATATTTTAATGCACAAACTCAATGAATAATGCCCTAAATCCATCATGAACATACATTTGAACATGGATCATCATATAAAAATGCAAGAACATGAATATTTTGAAGATTATGCAAGAATGCATCACATGGTTGATTATGCAACAAGTAATGCAAAAGTATGGTATATGAACATGATATATGCACATGATTATTATTGATTATGAACATGCAACATGATAGCTCAACAAACATACTAAACTCAATGCAAAAATTCAGAATTGAATTGATATGGATGATATAATCAAATAGGCAACAAAATGCAAGAAATGCACATACTTATGATTATTCAACATGCAACATACATCAACATAATGGAATGCAAAAATGATTTGAGGCAATGCAAACATGTAAAAACAGAATGCAACATGATTATTATATGCCTAATGATGCATGAACATGGCAACAAAATGCAAGAACTTAAACTATGCACAAAAAAGCACAAAAATGCATAACATGTAACATGAACGGAATCGTGTCGAAACGACTCGAAATTGGAGAATGAGCTACTGGAAATGGACCTAAAAATTCCCTAAAATCACTACCTAAACATGTATGAACATTAGAGGTACTAGAACTTAGGACTAAGCCATCAAATAAGCAAAAAATAAAAAAATTAACAGCGTTAACCGGTTAACCAAATGGTTAACCGGTTAACGGACCTAAATCTGCCATGTTTTGTGGCCAAAACGCACCCGTTAACCGGTTAACCAAATGGTTAACCGGTTAACACTGAACCAGAATGTGAAAAAAGTTAAGAAATAAGTGCTTTTGGCCCCAAACTCACTTCTAATGATCCCTAACATCCCTAGGAACATGCTAACACTAATTTCTACTTAATTTGAGCTTATTTACACATGCTAACACCTATAGCTATCAACATTTTAACTTCTAAATCAACAAAAATCACAACTTGCAAGCAAAACACAATGAAACGCAATCAAAATGAAAAGCAATTAAAAAGCGCTTAAAGAATGCCGAAATGGCGAGATGAAGAAAATAACTTAAAGAAGAAGTGATTAAGATCACCAACCTACGAAGTGGAGGAGTGCTTCGGTAATTGTTGCAAGAATCGGAGCTTGATCGAAGAGAAAACCAAAAAGCCGAGAAATCGCAAAATAAATGCGTTTTTGATGCTTGAATCTTTGCACACTTCCGATAAGCTGAAATCTTCAACAAAATCACTAGCTTTTTCTTCTACAATCCACAATTAATGGAGGTTGGAGGCTTAAGCTTCAAGATCTTCAAGTTTCAATGTGAAACTTGAAGTGCTTGTTCAAAGAAGCTTTTGGTGAAAGGAGGGAAAATGGAGGAAAAGTGAGAGAGAAAAAGTGATTATGAAAAAGTGAAAAATTTGGAACCCTTTGCATTGAAGAGATTAAGGAATATATAGAGACTAGGCTTGGAACTAGGTTTGGGGCCCAAAAATTAGGTTTGGGATCCAAAATTAGGTTTGGGGTTAGTTAGGGTTAGGTTTGGAAAAGGGAATATTCCTTGGAATACTCTAGAATGTGGTAGAAGATGGTAGAAACATCCAAGGGAAATGGAGTGGAATTGAAGTGAAAAATGAGATGGAAAGAGTGAAAGGAAATGTGGAAAGAAAGGGGAAGGAAAGGCGGAAAGAAAAGGGAGAGAAAGTGGTGAATTCTTCCTTTTTAATGGGTTAGCTTGAAAGTGGTGTGGATTATTTTTGGTACATCATTTTCTCTTGAACTCCAATGTTTGCCAAACCTCGATCGACCACACACCTCATGCAAATGACAATGAATGATTTATTTATTTTTTAAATGCGATGCGATGATATGCGGAATGATGCAAGAATGAAGCGTGAATCGCTCGAGGTTGATGATAAATAAGAGGGAAAATTTTGGGGTTTTACAGCTGTCCCTATTCAATCACTGTAGACTTGAATGGATGATAGCAGTTGCTTTCAGATGTTTGAAGTATGCAGGGATTGAATTCTAGAAACAACCAGAAAATTTGCACTTGGTGGAAGAGAACAGGGAATT
Organism: Lathyrus aphaca; assembly: GCA_963966055.1. Classification (NCBI taxonomy): domain Eukaryota; kingdom Viridiplantae; phylum Streptophyta; class Magnoliopsida; order Fabales; family Fabaceae; genus Lathyrus; species Lathyrus aphaca. The sequence continues at coordinate 304,071,507 of OZ014522.1, forward strand.
AAACCCAACCATCTGAACTCTGCTTGTGGAGAACTCGGAAGAGAAGAGTAGCGAATTGACGAATGTTTCAGAATAATGCCGGGAGATTGCTGATTTGCCACGCTACGGGTGGACTTTTGCTGGGATATTAATAACATGCCACACAACAGGTGGTCTTCTGAATGCTTTGCCACACTACGGGGGTCGCCGCTCGCTACGGGAGACTTTGGCTACCTTACTACCCTGAGGATGGGCTTATGCTCACTCTGCGGGGATACTCTGCCACACTGCCAGGGCAGCTGCTTGCTACGGGAGACTTTGGCTCACTAGAGGAGACTTTTGCTCACTACGAGAGACTTCTGCTCACTACGAGAGACTTCTGTGTTTTTCCACACTACGGGGGCTGCTGCTCGCTATGGGAGATTTTGGCTCACTACGAGAGACTTCTGCTCACTACGGGAGACTTTTGCTCCCTACGGGAGACTTCTGCTCACTACGGGAGACTTTTGTGTTTTGCCACACTACGGGGGCTGCTGCTCGCTACGGGAGACTTTGGCTCACTACGGGAGACTTTTGTGTTTTGCCACACTACGGGGGCTGCTGCTCGCTACGGGAGACTTTGGCTCACTACGGGAGACTTCTGCTCACTACGGGAGACTTTTGTGTTTTGCCACACTACGGGGGCTGCTGCTCGCTACAGGAGACTTTGGCTCACTACGGGAGACTTCTGCTCACTACGGGAGACTTTTGCTCACTACGGGAGGCTTCTGTGTTTTACCACACTACGGGGGCTACTGCTCACTACGGGAGACTTTGGCTCACTACGAGAGACTTTTTCTCACTACGAGAGACTTCTGCTCACTACGGGAGACTTCAAGAATTCGCCACCCAGAGGATGGACTTTGGCCAATCCGCGGTTGGACTTTAGGAAATTGTCACCCATAGGATGGACTTTGGCCAGATTTCCACGCTGCGGGTGGAATCTGGATAAATTGCCACGCTGCGGGTGGACTTTGAGAATTGACCTTGGATTTAACACACATGCTGAATTGTATGACATGATGCCCCATGACACTGGGGGATAGGCACAAAGGGAATTCCTGACGCGGAAATAACAAATCTTTGCTGACTCTGTGGGGGATACAAATGATTGTCGATATTTCTGTTGGAGAAGAGTGTAACTAGTCTGTCTCGACTTATTACCTTTGCCAAGAATAAATTGGACTTTAGATTTGAAGACCCTGCTAGGGGATGCCTCAACTGCTGGGGATTGAATCTCACCTCGCAGACTCCGCTGGGTGATCTACAACTTTTCGACTTAGCTGGGAAAGACCTGTCAAGGATCTGCTGAGGAGAACTCTCTTGTCTACCTGAATTTTCCAAACCTCTATCTGGAAGGGAACCGTTCAGCTAACTGTCGGGGATTTCTTGATTCTTGTAAGAAGTGCTTCACTACGGGAAGACGACTCTTGATAGAGATGATCCTTATTGCTTTGTTGGGGAAGAGAGGATTTGATTTGAGATCTGCTGGGAAATAAAATCAAGGAAACCTACTGAAGAAAATTTTGCCGACTTTACTGGGGATAACTTCCATGCGTCTGTTAGGGATAACGAAACTGAACCGCATCCTGCTGAGGAGGAAAGATTTCAAGTGGTCTTGTGCTAGGGATCATTTTCTTTGATTCAAACTTTACCTTAAGAGGATTTTACAAAAGACCTGATGTCTTTAAACTCTTCAGGAGTATAATTTCCCCGGTATTCTGAACTTCCGATTATCTGTCTTCGGGAAAGAATGAATCCTCGTGCGATTGGGGTGACTTGCCCCAGTATGAATCTTTGGTCAATTGCTTTGAGAGAGATCTGAATCTCGAGGTAATTGCCCCAGATTGGCTGACTCTTGAGGACATTGCTTGACATAACTGCCCCAGATTGGTTGGCTCTTACCATGACTGGTTGGGAACGTCCTTACTCAATGGAGTTTTCTCGGAAAAGTGCACTTTGACGTGATTGTCTTTCAGAAGTTTTAGACTTCTCAACTGGGCAAGCTTAAGCTTCTGGATTGAATTTCCTCACGTGAGCTTTTTATGATGCCAAACAGATGTATGCAAGCAGAAAAATGTTTATTTTGAGAATAGAAATTCTAATGCAATACACATCTTAATCTTGAAGTTTTGAAAAAGTGTCGCAAACCTTTGTGAGCGAATCACTGGTTAAGACACGACATTATTTTGAATGAAAGTATGTACATGAAATACCAACAAGGTCTTTTAGCACAACTCATAGGAGTCAGGAACGCGGCCTCGTAGTTGTATGCTCTCAAATTAACCCTGTTTCAGTTAGGACTTTTGAGGGTTGTATCGTAGCCTGGTTCACGGTTATAGAAACAAAGGATATAGGCTCTAAGTTTATTTGTGCCTACCCCTCTTCGTGATGTTCTCCATTCCTATGTTCAGCTAATTTTCGCAAGCGTTCACCTTTCATAAGGGTTTAGTGTTGGTCGAGGAACCATTGCTGCTATCGGTTCAAGCACCAATCAGGTTATTGTTTGTGAGTCAGTCACCCCTTTGTCTTTCGTGTCTGTGCCACGCGACTTTATTCTTGCTCGAGGATATTTCTTGTGTAATCCTTTTCGTCTTTCGCTTTTGCGTTATTTTTCTTATCCCTAACTTTTGCCTGGACTGATTCTTGTGAATCTTTGATTGTGAAGTCCAGCGTGATGCCCTAACTTTTGCCTAAGTCACTTGTTTTCAAGTTTCGACTTAGCGGGCTTTTCATTTCATTTTTTTCTGAACAAATTGTGTGACACTGTTTGTCTTGATTGCTTTGCGAGGGTAGTGACTGCCTCAATCTTTGGTTGATGAAGGATAACCATTGTGGGTTCCAGTTTTTGGACCTCTTGATTCGAATAACCATTGTAGCTTCTGGTCTTTGGACCTCTTGATTAGCATAGTGGAATGTAATGGGTCCTCAAATACACTCCTTTATGAAAGCCTGAACGCTTGGTCCGACTAGCTGACATCTACCCTGCCCCTGGGTTACATGTGAGGGTTTTTCATGCGAGAAGAAACTCCTACTTCAAGGCTCAAGGGGGTTAGCAAGGGTCTATCTCCCTTATATCTCCAGTGTTTAGGGATTTGAAACAAAGCCTGTACATCGTCAACAGGGTCTTATTCGAGAGCACACAATCAGAGATTTTGCGTTTTTGCTTCGTCATTCTCCTTCATAGAGTTTAAGCACGACAATTGGTATAGCGATGTAAACATGCAAAATTAACTTGACAAATGAATTACTTCAAGAAAAACATGTGAGTTTTATTATTGATAACATTCAAAAGCAAACAAATTTCATACATGTATACAAATGCTTAGCAAATAAAAGAAACTACAAATGGAAATGTAGTAAAGAAGCTGAATATTGCCGTTGTTGAGGAAGTTTGACTCCGTCTGGACCTGTCAGTCTTGGATACTATCAGTGATCAATAGCTCTTTCACAGACTTATAATCTTCTAGTTGCAGCCGTATACCCAACCATGGCAGTCATGCTTCTTCTTCTAGCTTATTCTGACTCTGACACGAGACGTCTGAAGGAAAAAGTGAAGCTGGGAGTAAAGTTGTCCCATAAGGTTACTCGGAAAGACCTGTCGATCTTCTGCCTACGTATCTCCATTGACCAATGACCAATGAAGAATCAGAGCGACGTAATTCCCCTCAATAGGGATGAAAAAAGCATTAAAGAAACACAAACAAATAGTTGCCATTGCTGAGAGTATCTGGATACCGATGGCTTTATTTACTTCCTGAAGATTCCAGCTTAATGTGGACCATTTGGTAAAACAACCGTGACGCCGGTTCTGTTGTGATTAGGCATTGGATTTTGGAGTACATTTGGGTGAGGCGCAAAATTGATCGCCTTGGAGTCAATTAGATCCTGTACCTTGTTCTGAAAAGCCCAACATTTCTCAATACTGTGCCCCTGGGCACCTGAATGGAATTCGCATCTGGCATTTGCATCGAAGTTCTGAGGTAGATTATCAGGAGCAGGGGCTCTCATGGTACGAAGCTTGACCAGGTTCAACTTTAGCAGCTCTGGGAGCAATACAGCATATGGGCATGGGACGGGATCAAGTCTGCGGTTTCTCGCTCTTGTCCTTTCCTGATTTGGTCTCTGCGCCTGATATTGCTGACCTTGAGGTTGTGGTTGAGCCTGAGGAGTAATAGTCACAACAGCTGTTTGGTAGTAACCTTGAGAACGACCTCTATCCCGGACCCAATACACGGAATTGGTCTCACCCTCTCTTCGCCTTTGGCCACTGCCAAAAGGTTTCTTCACACCAGATGAACTAACACTGCTTGCATCCTGAATCTTTCCTAATTTAAGGAAGTTTTCTATCCTTTCTCCAGCGATGACAATATCAGAAAAACCAATGGACGGGCAGGCGGCCAGACGATCCAAGTAAACACCTTGCAAGGTGCCCATAAACATGTCGGCCATTTCCCGATCCAGCAACGGGGGTTGAACTTGTGCGGCCAGCTCACGCCACCTTTGGGCATACTGCTTAAAATTTTCCTTGGGTCCTTGAGACAAGTTCTGCAACTGGGTGCGGTTTGGAGCCATATCAATATTGTATTGATACTGCTTGAGAAAAGCTTCAGCTAAATCTTTCCAGCATCGGAGACCCTGCTTAGCTTCATGTACCAACTCAATGAAGCTTCAGATAGACTATCTTGGAAGAAATGCATCCAAAGTTTCTCGTCATCAGTATGAGCCGAGATTTTTCCAAAGTATGCATGAATATGAGTTCTAGGGCACGTGCTGCCGTTGTACTTGTCAAATGATGGCACATTGAACTTAGGAGGGATTCTGACTCCTGGCACTAACCCAAGATTGGTTACATCGATGCCCAGGGAATTCTGACATTCCATGGCCTTAATCTTCTCCGCCAGCTCTTCATACCTTCGATTGTTGACCTCGTTCATATTAGCCATATCAACATCCAGTAGAGTGAACTGGTCTTCTTGAGTGTCTTCATTATGGGCCGCGGCCCCATTTAGATTTGGCCATCCGTTACGGGCAGCATTAGGATCCACATTCTCAGTCGGTGTTCCAGCATTAGCATTTCCATGGGGTTGCTCAACCATCAACCTGAGACGCTCTTGATTCTGAGCGATGCCGGTCATCATGTCCATGAACTGATCCATCCTCTGCCGGAGCTCATTAAGATCAGTCTGCATTCGTTCAGCCATTCTCACTCGGTTTCTTTTTGTTGGATACCGATGAACGTGTTGACCAACTATATTTCCTGAAGTTGAACAAGTTAGGAAGTCCGAATGACCTGTAAAAATGCAAAATATGCAAATCATGCAGTAAATGCGTATGATATGTTCATGAGGATGCGACATGCGGCCCTACAAATGAGTAAGCATGTGTTAGTAATGCAAGCATGCAGAGGATGTTATGCAATGCACTGGTGTGTGATCAAAGGTCTGGCGATCACTGGTCTGACATTGGTGTCGAGAAGACAATCATGTGCTGGTGAAGAGTCGTAATAACAGTACCACCGAAATCCCGAATTTCAAACCAAAGGACCATGTGCTGGAAAAGTGGGGTATGTTGGAAGTTTTAGGGTTCCTGCAAACCTGTAAACCCCTCCCATCTCACGGGTATGCTATACCGAGTCAACATCACGGACTCTCAAAGCCTGATAGCAATAATACGTTCACCATTTTTGAGAAATGGCTCATGACCAAATCAGGGAATCAGTTTGGCATTATATACTAACCAGGGAGGTCTCAGCTGAGTACGGGGAAAACAAGCATCCCTCATAAGTCATACGAACAGTTTGCCTTGACTGGGTTCCTATGAGAGAACCAGGCCATCATATGCGAGTTCCTAGTGGGCCCTCGGATGCGAGTGGGTCTGCCAACAAATGTGGTCTGCCACTGTCATCACTAGAGAGGGGTGTTTCCATTAAGGTCCTCGAAGATCGGTCACTAGATACACATAACTATCAAGGTCGTACCCTGAAGTGAGGTAATCCCCACACAGAATAGTTCCAAGACGGTCGCAATCTGGGTGTGGAACACATCGCCACTGATCATGGTGAGATACAATGGGAGTACAATGTCTGTCCACACTAATCCTATAGTGCACTCAAGCCGGGTATTTGGCTTATCTCACAGTAACTCCCATCCCACAGAAAAAATGAAAACCAGCGCAGCCAAACAGTGATAATGATGCATGATAAATACTGAAAGCAGTAAATAAATGCGGTAAAGTAAAGCTGTAAAGTAAAACTGTAAATGAAAACAGTAAAGTTAAACTAAAGCACGCAACAACAAACAGATGAACACCGAAAGAAACAAAAACAGACAAGCGCTAGGATTGACTCTACAAGGGAAACCAGAGATTCTGGGTTCGATCCCCAGCTAAGTCGCCAGCTGTCGCTCCCGGGACTTTCATCCTAGTACAAACGCGAAAGTGGCGCGGAAAAGGTAGAGTCGCCAGCCATGCATTTTTATCCCGAAAGAATGGGAAAGGTAATGTTGCACAAACCTGAGGAAGAAGGAAAGGACAAGGTCCTACGAACCAAAGATCTGGGTTCGGGAGTAGGTTACGACCTGGGAAGGTATTAGCACCCCAGACCGTCCGCTGTACCCGACGGGATCCATGCTTGCTTGTTTGCTTCAAAGAGTGAGAAATAAGATGCTGCTGAATAAGAACTGCTAACTGGAATGGGAATGAGGAAGGAAATGGAAAAAGAGAATGAAAAGAAAGAATGGGGAAAATGTAGGGAAAATAAAGAATGCGCTCGAACGAGCCCTACCCCGCTGCCTACGTACCTCATCGGGATAATGAGGATCAGAGTCGACGTAGTTCTCCTAACTAAGGCGGGAACTATTTTTGTGTTTTTTAGGATGACGTTGCCATAGCTCTAGCTCAGGTGTTACCGACTCTGACTCGAGGGTGTTTACCGTATCGTTGTTTGAACTGTCGAGGCAAGTCGCATTCGTTCGCAAATATTAGGAGATGAGAAGAGAAGACGCGATGTCTTTGTTGATTGTCTTTTATGATAAGTGTTTTGAAGTTTATTGTTTGTGAAAATAGTCTCATGATTAGACTTGTACATCATGCTAGACAAGCCCATACTATTCCAAGATGGAATGAATATGAGTGCCCCATGGAATAAGGTTATGCGCAAAAGACTATTTCAATCCTTTATTAAGTGTCTTTTAGATTTTGTTTGAAGATGAGAGAAGAAGACTCAAATGGGAAAAAGGACAAAAAACTAAGGGGGACTAAGACCAACCCTAAGTTATTTATTATGCCAAAAAGGGAGATCCTAATGGTTAGTGAGGTTTTCTAATCCTAAGGATAAAAAGGAAAAGAAAGAAGAAATAGGTTACAACTTACTTCCTAAGGAAGGTAAGTTGGTCCTAACAAAGAGGGATCCTACTAAACACAAATATGGAAGGAAAAATGAATTTAAAATGCATAAAATAAATGCATAAAAATAAAGGATTGGGTGAAGGAAACTTTACCTCAATCTTCCCCACTACAAAACAAATGTTAATGTGTATTTTATAAAAAAAAATAATATAGCAAACACACAACAATTAAATCCTAAGGCTCTTGGGCCTAAACTAGACTCAATCTTAATTCTAAGGGTGCCTACACTATGCTAAACCAAAATTCAGCAACTATTTACAGCACTTAAGCACACAAACAGCTAGGAAAATAAAGCATAACACAAACAACATACTACAGCTATCATGCAACATGAAAAAGTAGGTGTAAAAGGTTAAATACAACATGCACTATAAACAAACATCACACATTTTACAGCACCTATATGCAAAAACAGCTATGAAATGCAAAATCCAGAATTGATTATTTCATATTTTAATGCACAAACTCAATGAATAATGCACTAAATCCATCATGAACATACATTTGAACATGGATCATCATATAAAAATGCAAGAACATGAATATTTTGAAGATTATGCAAGAATGCATCACATGGTTGATTATGCAACAAGTAATGCAAAAGTATGGTATATGAACATGGTATATGCACATGATGATTATTGATTATGAACATGCAACATGATAGCTCAACAAACATACTAAACTCAATGCAAACATTCAAAATTGAATTGATATGGATGATATAATCAAATATGCAACAAAATACAAGAAATGCACATACTTATGATTATTCAACATGCAACATACATCAACATAATGGAATGAAAAAATGATTTGAGGCAATGCAAACATGTAAAAACAGAATGCAACATGATTATTATATGCCTAATGATGCATGAACATGGCAACAAAATGCAAGAACTTAAACTATGCACGAAAAAGTACAAAAACGCATAACATGTAACATGAACGGAATCGTGTCGAAACGACTCGAAATGGGGGAATGAGCTACTGGAAATGGACCCAAAAATTCCCTAAAATCACTACCTAAACATGTATGAACATTAGAGGCACTAGAACTTAGGACTAAGCCATAAAATAAGCAAAAAATAAAAAAATTAACAGAGTTAACCGGTTAACCAAATGGTTAACCGGTTAACGGACCTAAATCTGCCCTGTTTTATGGCCAAAACGCACCCGTTAACCGGTTAACCAAATGGTTAACCGGTTAACACTGAACCAGAATGTGAAAAAAGTTAAGAAATAAGTGCTTTTGGCCACAAACTCACTTCTAATGATCCCTAACATCCCTAGGAACATGCTAACACTAATTTCCACTTAATTTGAGCTTATTTACACATGCTAACACCTATAGCTATCAACACTTTAACTTCTAAATCAACAAAAATCACAACTTGCAAGCAAAACACAATGAAACGCAATCAAAATGAAAAGCAATTAAAAAGCGCTTAAAGAATGCCGAAATGGCGAGATGAAGAGAATAACTTAAAGAAGAAGTGATTAAGATCACCAACCTACAAAGTGGAGGAGTGCTTCGGTAATTGTTGCAAGAATCAGAGCTTGATCGAAGAGAAAACCAAAAAGCCGAGAAATCGCAAAATAAATGCGTTTTTGATGCTTGAATCTTTGCACACTTCCGATAAGCTGAAATATTCAACAAAATCACTAGCTTCTTCTTCTACAATCCACAATTAATGGAGGTTGGAGGCTTAAGCTTCAAGATCTTCAAGTTTCAATGTGAAACTTGAAGAGCTTATTCAAAGAAGCTTTTGGTGAAAGGAGGGAAAATGGAGGAAAAGTGAGAGAGAAAAAGTGATTATGAAAAAGTGAAAAATTTGGAATTGTGGGAACCTTTTGCATTGAAGAGATTAAGGAATATATAGAGACTAGGCTTGGAACTAGGTTTGGAATGGAATTAGGTTTGGGGCCCAAAAATTAGGTTTGGGATCCAAAATTAGGTTTGGGGTTTTAGGGTTAGGGTTGGAAAAGGGAATATTCCTTGGAGTATTCCTTGGAATACTCTAGAATGTGGTAGAAGATGGTAGAAACATCCAAGGGAAATGGAGTGGAATTGAAGTGAAAAATGAGATGGAAAGAGTGAAAGGAAGTGTGGAAAGAAAGTGGAAGGAAAGGGGAAAAGAAAAGGGAGAGAAAGTGGTGAATTCTTCCTTTTTAATGGGTTAGCTTGAAAGTGGTGTGGATTATTTTTGGTACATCATTTTCTCTTGAACTCCAATGTTTGCCAAGCCTCGATCGACCACACACCTCATGCAAAGGACAATGAATGATTTTTTTTAAATGCGATGAGATGATATGCGGAATGATGCAAGAATGAAGCGTGAATCGCTCGAGGTTGATGATAAATAAGAGGGCAAATTTTGGGGTGTTACACTAAGCATAAGTAAATTGTGTGACAAAGGATTCCGAATCAACTTTACAAAGGACGAATGCTTAATTGAACATGAAGTCATACATGATGTCTTGCTAAAAGGAACAAGAATTAATAATATTTTTATGATTTCTTTTGATAACACTTCCTTAAAGGTAAAATGCTTATTGGCGAACAACAACGAGGCTTGGTTATGGCATAAGAGATTTGCTCACATTCACATGGAGCACTCAAACAAGTTGATAAAGCATGACCTAGTTGTTGGTCTTCCAAAGATAAAGTTCATCAAGGATAAGTTATGTGACGCATGTCAAAAAGGGAAACAAACCAAGACATCTTTCAAATATAAGAAAGTGGTGTCCACATCTAGGCCACTACAACTATTGCATATGGATCTTTTTGGTCCATCAAGAACAAAAAGCTTCAGAGGTAACGTGTATGCTTTAGTTATTGTTGATTATTTCTCTAGATATACTTGAACATTGTTTTTAGTGCAGAAAAATGACGCTTCAAAGCCTTCAAGAAGTACGCAAAACAAATACAAAATGAGAAATCGCTCACAATAGCCTCCATTAGAAGTGACCACGATGTAGAATTCCAAAACGCTTCATTTGAAGAATTTTGCGAAGAGCACGAAACCTCTTACAACTTCTCTGCACCAAGAACTCCTCAACAAACAGTGTCGTTGAAAGGAAGAATAGGTCGTTGGTGGAACTTGCAAGAATGATACTTAGAGACTCTAATCTTCCAAAATACTTTTGGGCGGATGCAGTAAGCACAACATGTTTCATAAGCAACCGTGTCAACATTCGGCCAATTCTCAAAAAGACTCCGTATGAGTTATTCAAAGGAAGGAAACCCAATATATCATTTTTCCATATATTCGGGTGCAAGTGTTTTGTTCTCAACAATGACAAGGACAATCTTGGTAAGTTCGATGAAAAATCCGACGAAGGTATCTTTCTTGGTTACTCCCTCACTAGTAAGGCATTTAGAATTTTTAATAAAAGAACTTTAGTTATTAAAGAATCTATGCATGTATCTTTTGATGAAACTAACCCTTAAAAGAGGATAATATTCTTGATGATGATGATGATATAATAGATATGTCACAACTATACAAAGATGTTTCAAATGATCAACCAAAACCACAAGAAGATGAGTCACAAATCAATGAAGAACATCATGATCTACCGAAAGAATGGAGGACTCATAGAGATCATCCGATCGATAAAATCATTGGTGATATTAGCCAAGGTGTAGCAACACGACTAAATCTCAAGGTTGCTTGTCTCAACATGGCGTTTTTATCTCAAATTGAACCAACCAAGGTCGATGAAGCCTTAGGCGACGATCAATGGATAATAGCAATGCAAGAAGAACTAAACCAGTTTGAAAGAAATCAAGTTTGGAGTCTTGTACCAAGACCGGACAATAAATATATCATAGAAACAAGATTGGTGTTAAAGAACAAATTTGATGAGAATGGAATCATAGTTCGAAACAAAGCAAGATTGGTCGCACAAGGATACAACCAAGAGGAAGGAATCGATTTTGATGAAACGTTCGCTCCGGTAGCAATGTTAGAAGCTATACGATTATTGCTTGCTTATGCTTGTTCAATGAATTTTCAGTTATTCCAAATGGATGTCAAGAGCACTTTCCTGAATGGCTACATCAATGAAGAAGTTTATGTCAAACAACCTCCGGGCTTTGAAGACTTCAAGAATCCCTCACATGTTTACAGGTTGAAGAAAGCCCTTTATGGCTTAAAGCAAGCACCAAGGGCGTGGTATGACCGCCTCAACAACTTTCTTTGTGAAAAGGGATTTGTCAAAGGAAAGGTTGACAAGACATTGTTCATTAAGAAGGTAAAAGGCAACACCTTATTGGTTCAAGTCTATGTCGACGACATCATCTTTGGTTCAACAAACAAGAAATTATGTGAAGAGTTTTCATTAATGATGCAAGGAGAATTCGAGATGTCCATGATGGGAAAAATGAACTATTTTCTTGGACTACAAATCAAGCAAACAAAGGATGACATTTTCATAAACCAATCCAAGTATTGCAAGGAATTATTGAAAAGATTCGATATGGATAGTTGCAAGGCAATGTCTACTCCAATGGGATCTGGAACGTATGTTGATCAAGATGAATCGGGTACTTCAATTGATATCACGGAATATTGAGGTATGATTGGGTCCTTATTATATTTGACGGCAAGCCGTCCTGACATAATGTTTAATGTGTGTTTGTGTGCACGCTTTCAAGCAAATCCGAAGGAGTCATATCTCACTGATGTGAAGAGGATCATGAAGTATCTAAAAGGAACAACAAACGTCGGATTATGGTATCCAAGAGGTAGTATATGTACTTTAATTGGCTATTCTGACGTTGGCTATGCAGGATGTAAAACGATTAGAAAAAGCACAAGCTGTACGTGTCACATTCTCGGGAATGCACTAGTATCGTGGGCATGCAAGAAACAAGCATGTGTCTCACTTAGTACGACCGAAGCAGAGTATATTGCAGCAGGAAGTTGTTGCACACAAATTCTGTGGCTTAAACAACAACTTCTTGATTATGGCTTAGATCTCGAATGCATTCCTTTTGTCGGTTTTCGTTTTTCTCACTTTCTCACACTCAAATTTTATCGGTTTCAAGAAATATTTTATCCAAAGTTGCATTATGATGTATGCTAACATGTTCTTCAAGAATTAGATCAATATCACTCCTATTTTTAAAGTTACGGACCTGTTGGATTTTTCTAAAATTTGAAAATTTTAGTCCGTTAACTGGTTAACACATATGGTTAACCAGTTAACGCTATTCGTTTTTCAATTCCAGGTCTGTTTATAAAACCCTTATTTTATTTTATTTTTTCTTTTTATTTTTTCCTTCACATGTTTCTATATACCTTAATTTTATACATGTGCTTTATATCTTCACCAACATCCCATAACTCTCTTCCTTTAACCTTTGACTCCCTTAACTCACCATTAACACTCTCCTTCCAACTTTCAACTTTCAACCACCTTAAATCTCATTCAATTAAAATTAAAGCTCCACTCAACCATACAATCCTTATAAACCATCTCCACAAACTTTTTTCTTCACACACAAACCCCAATCCAAAAATCACTTCCAAACCCTAGAATTGCATCTCTCATCAATGACTCCATCAAAGAAAGGAAAAGAACAAGTGCTGGAAGCTAGCAGTGAAGAAGAAACTCAAATGGAAACAACAAAGAATAGAAGGATGGATTTAAAAGTGCGGGTTTGAACTCTCCTTAAGGGTAAATATGTTAACCTCAAATCTTTTAAACCTCCTACTTTCACTTTTCCAGATTTATTGAAATTTCAAAAGATGGATGAGTTTGTTGTTGATAATGGTAGATGTTATCCGGATTTGGTGAAATCCTTTATGAACTATTTTACACTTAATTTGAATGATAATGGGAAACACAAGCTTCAGGCTATTGTCAGGAATTTTGAGATTAAGGTAGATTTAGCTAGTCTTGTAGCTTCTCTTCAGATACCATATTCAGGCTGTTTTCTCCGAAAGAGTGTAAACCATAAGGATGGTATTTGGGCTAACTATGATAAGATGGAATACTATTACAACATTTTCAGGTTTCCAAAGGAAGTGGTGGTGTCGGGTCAGCGTACATCCCGTGTGCTATGTTATGCAAAAAATTTGTCGATTGATGACCGTATGCTCCACTATGTCATAGGCCATGTACTGCTGCCCAAGGACTCAAACCAGTCCCAAATCAACGACCTTGAGATGCAGGTGTCTTTTTCCATCAAGAAAAAGATTAAGGTGAATTGGATTCTCACTATGATGTATCATCTCCTCCAACAACTCACTCTTTCAACAAGGCTCCCCTACGCTCGACTCATTTCAAGAATATTGGAATTGACGGATTTGGAAATAGGAAGGGAACCATTCATTGCTATGAAGACAACGACAAATGAAATCAACGAAGTAACCATAATGAAGAATACAAGCATCATCAAGTGCAACGATGACTCCTTCAAGTATGACGACGGTTCCTCCACTTCTAACTATCCTATTCTGGAAGGCGGTGTTACGAATGAATTCCTTTACATGACAATGATGAACCAACACCGCGAAACCACCCAAGCCATTCATAGCCTCCGTAAACTTGTCTTGAGTTCCCAAAACCTTAATAAGGAAGATGGTGAAGATGAAGCGGGTAGTGAAGAGGATGGAGAAGAAAGTGAGGACAAGTCGGAAGAAGATTAAAGCACTTGTGTTCTTATGTTTTTATACCTTAGTATATGTTTAAGTTTCAGTTTTAAGTCCTAAAGTTTCTTAGGCAATTTTGGCTTTCTTAGTTTTCGCATTTTGTTTCGTTTCCGTTTTCGTAATGTACTATGCTTGGCATATTATTCCGTTAATCAAATTCAGTTTTTTATGTTAGTATGTATGTTCTTGTTGAATGTTTAAACATTACTTGCTTATGTGCTATGATTATCTATGATTTCTTTTTCATTTTTATCTAGTCCTCTTCCTTTTTGCTAATGCCAAATGGAGAGAAGGATATTGTTCTCTAATGTCTCTCTATACAGAATTTTTCAACACCTCTTGAATTAGGGGGAGTTTTTAAACTTAGGGGGAGAAACAAGATTAGAGAAACAACTATCAAAGCAATTTTCACAAAATTGGTTGTCATCATAAAAAAGGGGGAGATTGTAGAAACATGCTTCATTCACACAAGTATTTTGATAAAGACAACAAGTCTCTATGCAACTCATGAAAGAAAAAAGGCAAGAGTATCAAGAAAACATCAAGCAATATATCAAGCTTCATATACAAGTTAACAACATAGCAAGTCTTGAACAACTCTAAAGGTATATAAAAATTCACTTTAAAATAACTATACAAGTGTTAAAAAATTGTATCTTGCATTATCATATTACATATAAACCTTTTCAAACTTTTGTGTGTGGAAAACCCTTTTTAAAATAAGTTTTTGCTGCTTTTCAAACAGTGTTAATCGGTTAACACTATAGGTTAACCGATTAACGGGCCTTAAATTTGAATTATGAAGTTAACGTTTGGACGCATTAACCGGTTAACCCTGTAACGGAATGTGAAAAATTGCCACTTTTCATGAAAATTTGTTTTAAATTCTTATACCTTTTGATTCATTTTTACTACATAAAATTGTACCTCTTTGAAAAGGTGTTCTACACATTATAAATACTGAAAATTTCAAATTAACAAATTACCTCCAAGAATTTTAATAAAATTATAATAACTCATTCTCTTAAAATTTTCAAATATTGCTTAAGTGTTCATTCAACCCTTTTTGAGAAGAAACTTTCATATTTTTACATACACCTTCATAGTTTCATCTCCTTCGTTTTAAAGTGAACATTTGTATATTATCTTAAGTGACACTTTGATTCAAGGAGAAGATCAATCAAGAAGATTGATAGCACCAAATTATCATTTTATTAAAAAAATCAATTCTTTGTATTCTTGTGATCTAGGATTGTTGGATACAAGTATAGTGTTTTTAGAGGATTGTTCTTCAACACTTTAGTCATATAGCTTTAGATAGTAGGCTTCACCGGTTTTGGTGTGAATAGGTTGTACGCTAATTCTAAAACTATAGTGAAAATCTCTTACGAGTCGTAAGGGGACTAGAGTACTCTCAGTCTGTAAGGGGAACCAGTATAAATTCCTGGTGTTCTTTATTTTTCTCCATTTACCGCTTTCATCACTTAGAGACATTAGGCATAACATTTAACTACAAAAAAAAATCAAAAAGTTATAAAAGTCCTAATTCACCCTCTCTTAGGTCTATATAAAGTTGCCTTGATGGTTGTAATAGCCTAGATATGTTGAAGGTTTTAGTTGTTTTATTTATTTATGTTCATGTTATTTTCTGTGTGTTATGTATGTTCTTGTTTTATTTATGTATGTTCTTGTAATAGCCCAAATGATGTTGTCTTGTTGTTGGGTTGTTTAAGTTTAACGCAGTTGTAAGAGTTTAATGATATAAATGAAATGAACGATGCTTCTGTTATAAAGAGATACAATTACATTGATTTAAATTATGTCATTGTTCTTGGTTCAATAACATTGAGACATTTCTTACGATTGTGTCTGGTTTGACGACATGAACTACATAGTCTCACCATTTTGTTCGCCTTATCCATTTCTGTTTAATATGTGTGCTATTAGGACGCCCTTTTTCTTTCTTCGCATATTTTCAGTGTGTCAGACTATTTCCCCGTTGTATGTAGGCCAGTAGTCCATATTTGCAACCATCAGAAAGCATTTGTGGTAGACATTGCAAATATTTTTCACTTGGTAAACAACAGATAATAAGTTTGATGGGTCCAGTCAAGCCTTTCAACATATCGTTATGACATGGGATCAAGGCATACAAAATAATTGAAATTTTCCGTAATATAAAAATATTTCGTTGTCGGGTGCTTCACTACATACCATATGATCCAATCATACAAATGTATTTATGTTCATGCAGATTTGGTGATGTAATAAAGGTAAACAAAAATTCGGTAGACACGAAATTTATTCTTGCATTACTAGAAAGATTGAGACTGGAGACACACACTTTTCACCTGCCATTTGGTGAATGCACGATTACACTTAAGGATGTTTACATACTGTTGTACTTACGTGTAAATGATAATGCTGTTTTCGGTAAGGTCAACCAAGATAACAGAATCATAGAGGATTTGTTGGGTGCCCTCTCATTTACGAAGAGGAACCATCAAATACTCGTAACAGGGGTCAAGCTATTAATCTAGGAGTCCTTAGAGCCCATTATGCTAGTATAACACTAGACAATGAATCAACTGAGTATGAAAAGATTCTTAAAACTAGATGTTATATTATGATTTTATTTGGCCATTTTATTTCCCGACGGTACCAGTAATACAATTAACATAATGTATTTACCGTTGTTGCAAAACATCAACAAGGTAAAAACATATAGTTCGGGTTCAACTTTTTTGGCCCATTTGTATAGTGCCCTTTGTAAAAATGCAGCAAAGGATACTTGTACATTTTATGGTTGTGCTTTTTTATTTCAAGCATGGGGTGGTCAAGACTGCCGATGCTCGCCCCACGCAACATGAATCCATGCTCGTTCCCCTACGCTAACCAGCAAGTGTGTTATTATAATTCTGTTGGCGATATTAAATTTTAAATATTCTACAATTATTGTAACTAATTGCTTTTCAATATTTTCTACTTAGCTGGTCCGATCTTGGGATGGATTACATTAGGAATCCTAGAAGTTCTATAGTTGTCTACCGCAATTTGTTAGGCCACGTTGGTGTCAACAAGGTATTGTGCACTAAACTACTATAACTTTGCTTTATAGACTAGCATCATTCCCCTCTACTAAAAAAATTCTTTTCTTTTTAATGTAGTTTATCTGGCGGCCATATCTAGGCCTGGACCATGAATCTAATCCCGAGAATGTTGAAATATGGACAACAAAAACATCAATAATTCGATTCACTACAGTTGAAATGCACCAGACTGATCGGGTGAAAATGCAGTTCGAAATGCAACAAGATATTCCGAGCCCTCCGACATGTTTGGGAGAATGACATTTAAAAAGAGTAGATGCCCAGTGGAATATGAGTGATTGAAAAGACTTTGTTAAGGAGTTGCGTCAACAATGGAGAGATCGCCGCTAACACGTCCTAAACGAACCAGTCTTGCAAAATGTTAGACCAACTAGAGAATATTTGGTTTGGTTTAGGTCAGTTACAACATAACAGTGGGTGTCTGATAACCCATACTTGCTTGACCCGCACTCGCAGGCTGCAGGATATGTCCAACCACCAACCCCACACCATAACCTACCCACCCAATTCCAGCCATCAACTTCAAACACCCATCAACCATTCTTCCAAACCCGTAACCCATTCTTTCCACACACCCAATCACAACAACAAGAGCCTAACCCATACCAATATACTCCCGATAACTCCTTCCACTCCACCCCAGCCCACCATAGCCCTCCACCCTTGTATCATTCACAAAACGATGCAATATCCCCATTCGGTCAATTGTACCGTCCTCACCCAACCCAACCCAACCACTACGACTCAACTTTGAAAACATGGGCACTCAACTAAATTACGACAATGCCTTTGGCAACAACCCACCGGATTTTTGGGGACAAACGGTTGCAAACATAACAAATACTCAGGATCCTCAGACCAACAACAACATCCTCCACTAAACACGCAAAAACTAGAGACACCCCAACAACCTCGTAATAGAGTTCGCAGGCGGGGTCATCCACGTGCATGTGGAACTGGGGGACATCTAGATCGGACAAGAAATCAATCATTTGTAATACCCACTTTTAAATTATCAATAATAGTTTTCTATTATATTTTTCTTTGTTGATTTTTTTTTTAATTTCAATCATCAATAATAAGTAAAAAAAAATTAACAACTATAAACATATACTCCAAATGCCAAAGAGTGCAAAAAATATAAAAAAAAATTAAAAACTATGTAGCCAATTGAATTGGTGAATGAAGACAAAATTAAAAAAAAAAATTAAACACTTTCGCAATTCCAATTGACGAATTAGTGTATAAGAAAAAAATTTATTTATTAGATACATTAACAAACTTGATTGGCGAATGAGTATCTTTTTGAATTTTTTTTTCAAACTTTCGTCAATCGGATTGGTGAATCTTCATTAAACTACACCATTTTCGTAAATACACCTAAAACTAGGTTATTTCAGTATTTTTTTTAATAAATTATGTTATTAAAAAAAATAAAAAAAATAATACAAGTACATATCAAAATACTCTCTCCGTTCTTTTATATGTGTCACTTTTTGAATAATTTTATATTCTTTTTTAATTGTCATTTGTAAATTTCAAGGGAGTATTAAATGTACTTTTGTCAAAATTACCCATAAGTAATTATTACAGAGAGAAAAAATAAAATAAATATAATAAATAATTATGGGTAATATAGATAAAATGATAATTATTGTATAAAAGATAACAATATTAATTTACTTTCTCGATATAAATAAATAATAATAAAAAAGAACCAAAGAGGACTTAATTTTATGTTTTATATTTTTTGTTTGTTTAAGTTCTCTAATGATTATTATCAGTGGCAGCAGGGCCAGAAATCTAGGTTAGGGGGTGCAAACTTCAATACATTAATTATCTGTCCCAAAATAATTGTCACATTTGAGTAAAAAAATTGTCCCAAAATATTTGTCACTTTAGATTACCAAGATATTTTTATATTTAATCTTCAATTGTGTCCTCTAATAAATACTTTTAATTAATTGTTTTTTCACTTAACATTAATGCTAATTTGAATACACCAATAGTTAATTAGAATAATTTGGTAAAGTTACTATTCTCTCTCTTTCATTTATTACTGTTTCTTAATCTGTGTGAAATGATCAAATGTGACAAATAATATGGGACGTAGGAAGTAATATATATTTAAAATAATTGCATTGCACTTAAACAATTGTATATTCTACATGATCTAATATTATGAAATCTTTGAATACTCAATTCATTATAAAATTTGTTGAACACATCTTCTCACTAAAAGTTACATAACTAATTAAATAAAAGCAATATAACAGAAGCATAGAGTTCATCTACAAGAACAACAACAGAAACAGTAACAAAGTCTAAACCAAATATTCCTAAACTACACTAAAAGACCCATATAAAACACTAAAATTTAAAATTCAAATTTAAAACATCTAAATAACTCTTACTTATATGAAGTATCTTCATAGACAAATTGAATTTTCTCTTCTTATTTGTTGATCTTGAAATCACTATTCAAATACGTTAGTTCAATACTTGATCCAAGTTATGCAACATAAACTAGTAGCATCAAAAAGTAAATCTCAACTCTACTAAACAAAAGAAAAACAAAACCAGTAGCATACAAAAACCATCTCAGCTCTACTAAACAAAAGAAAGTTCAACCAAACAAGAAATTGAGAAGGGAAAGCAAATTTGAAGGGGAAAAACAAATTTCACAAAACCTTAAAATTAATTTTTAAAATTGATTATCTTAATGGTTGTTTGATTGATGTTGATGACTGCAAAATCAATATTGATGGCTTGAGTAGATTTCTTTGAACAGAGAAAGTGGAGAAAGGTGGAAGAATGCGGAGGATGGCAGAGGATAAGTACTACAACTTCTATGCAAATAAAAACGGAGTTTAGAATAAAAGTTCTCAAAGTTTTGATGGTGTGATGTTTCAAACTTCAATGCCGAACAACATTTCCTTGGAGAAGACCCTCTCTGACTTGTGAAGCAATATCTTTCACAGCACCCGGTCCGTGTGGAACAAAAACCGAATTGGATTTTGACGATGCACCAATCTCCTTCAACGTGTCAAAGTATTGTGTCACAAGAACCATGTCCATGACATCCTTTGATGATGTCTCGGGGACATTCTCTGCAAATGCAACAACGCTGTCCCTCAGTCCGTCCACTATGGCTTGTCGCTGACGAGCTATTCCAAGGCCTGCTAGATACTTTGATTCTGCATCTCCCTCTGCCCTTTTGATGTACAGAATCTTCTCCGCTTCAGCTTTCTCATTTGCAGCCACTCTAAGTCTTGCAGCTATTCGCAATGATTGAAACATGGTGAAGAAACACAGAAAAGACAATGTCAAGCATATCAACATGTTTTTTTCTCAAAACAAGACTTGCCTAAAGAGAGTAATTTGAGCTCGGCCAAACTATATGCGAATGGGAAAGCATACCGGCATTTATCTCATTCATGGCTCTTTTCACATGCTCATCTGGCTCAATATCAATAATGAGAGTCTGAACTATCTCATACCCGTAAGCAGACATCGCCTTCATATGAAAAAAAGAGTGAAAAACTAAATTTATGAATGCTAACAACTTATTACTTGACATCAAAATAGAGAAAACAAATCACCTTTTCAAGCTCTTCCTCAACGGCTTTTGCAATATCATTCTTCTGTTCAAAAGAAGAATCTAGTTCCATTTTTGGAACCGTTGCCCGAATAACTGAAATAAGAAATAGGAGTTTATCAGTTTCATATAGGAGAAGCATTCAAGAAAAAAACTTGTAATAATTTGTATTAAGAGCTTAGACTTCAAATAAACACCATCAAAGACATAGGCCTGGATCTGTTCTCTGGTATTGGTAAGTTTGTAAAAAGCATCCACCGCCTTTTCTGCCAGGGCTCGATATTGGACAGATGCAACCACAGTCACAAAAACATTGTCCTGATGGGGTGTAATATATGTAGATTAGATAAGCAGAGAAGAAAATCGGAGTATGAACATACATTCAACCTTTAGATACATTAAATAACTATTGTATTTGGAAAATATATACCATATATACACCGTGTATTCAATGAATCTAAAAAGTAAACTTTTTCTTAAAAATAGGATAAGAGGGAGTAGTTATTTGTTTTGGTTATGCAATTTGGATTTTAAGAACAAACCTTTGTCTTGGTTTCACAGTGAACATCTAGTTGCTGCACGCGCAAAGAAAGGTAACCGGCTACTTGACGACCCATGAACCATGGCACACAGTGGCAACCAGGTTCAAGCACATCCTCATATTTCCCAAAAACTTCTTGGATCGCTACTGTTGACTGGTCGACTTGAAGACAACCCAGAGCTAGTCCCATGTTTATGTACCCTGAACATAATCAGTGAGAAAGTCTAATAAGATGTCTCATAAAGTCCTTTTAAATATTGATTGCATGCTACATAACTACATATTATAGCAATGCGGATATAATCAAAGGATAAGATACAACACAAACACCTGACACGTCTAACATAAATAATAGTTTGAGAAAATGGAATAATTGAACGAAATAGGTATCAGACACGCCTACAATCTGATGTTGGTGCTACATAGCTAAACTAACTAAACTTACTATCTTGTTCACCAGTTATTACTCCCTCCATTTATTCATAAGAAAATTTATTTTTTAGATAATTTGAATATAATGTACTTTTTTAGATAATGAATATAATGTACTTTGACAATATATAGATCAGATACATTTATTATTCAATGAATCAAAAACCGAGTGATCAGTATGGTATGATAAAACTAATGTAATTAACAAATCTAGTTAAAGGATTTACACATATGGCAGTTACTCTAACCACATTCAATGATTTTTCCAATTGCATGTATTGAAAAGCATGATGAATGAATAATATAAATCCGAAACACATTGAAAGAAACAAAACTAGACAGAAGAACAATCAAAACCATAATGCAGTAAAATTTATCAAAATTTGCTTAGATAATCAAGTTATATTTAATCAAAATCCAAACAAATAATTCAAAAAGAGAATAATATAAATGCAGCGAATCAAAGAAACAGAGAAAATGGTTCTCTCACCTTAAAGATAGAGAGAGTGAAAAATAAAATGAGTGGCAAAAAAGGGAGATTTTCGGTTTGTCTGGATTCAGAATTAAAGCAACAACATTGAAACTCGATGCACTTCTACCCTTTACCTGTGATTTGCATCTTCGTTTTCTTTTTTATTTTTTTCTTTTTTTACATTTTTTGAGTCATTTTTATTAAATTTCATATTTTAAGTGAGTGATTTAAAAAAAATTATTGATTTTAATATTTCGCATCCGATGGTGATTTTCTTGATCTGGAGTGTTGAAATAGGTATTAGGAATCATTTAATCGGGGATTAGTGATGGAAAATAATTAATAATGAAACTTAGGTGGATTAATTAGATGATTAATTACTTAAGTCGTGTGGGGTATTGTTGGTGATTTTGTGGACTTGAATGTTGCATATGTGATCGTATGGATCGTGAAGATGTATAACAATGTGTTTATGCATGTTTGTGTGCATAGTCATTGTCATGTATACATTGAGGTATTATTGGTGATTATTGTTGGAGATGAATTGTTGTCAGATGAGTGTATGTGATTCATCTGTACTCTGTTGTGGAGAGTATTCGAGATAAATCATTGTCGGATGGGTGTATGTGATTTTTCCGGATTCTGTATGAATCAAGTTCAATTGTATGAACTAAGGTGAATTGATACCACATGCATTGTGTCATTATTGAGTCACAATGCAAATTAATTGTTGTTGAATCATGAGTCATATTACTAATTATTGTTGTGTTTGTTGATTGTGTGAGATACTACTCTTGAAATGTATTATACACCATTAATTATTGAATGTGTTTATCACCCCTTTCTTGTTGTTGTTGTATATGTTATTTCTTTGAAATACAGATAATCCAGGTACTTGAGTGTGCATGGACTGTGTGTTGCTTGTCTGAGTCATAGGACTGCTCTGATACGTAACACGGGAATTAGGGATTGTTTTGATGTTTTACTTATTTTTCAGTATTTTGTTACATATCGCATTTTGATTGAAAACTTGTAAATCAAGAGATGTTGATGAATATTGTTGATGTTGGCAAATTTCCATAATTTGAATAACTAGTATTTTTTCGTTGTTTTAATAAAGAAGTTTTGTTTGTTGTTATTATTGATGACGTGGCATTCCACTTTGGATAAACTCTGATTTTTACGCATTATTTGGTTATTTTCTAAAATGGGAAAGTGAGGTGTTACATTACACATTGGGTTCAGAATCTTCTGTGTATCCATCTTTAATTTGTCTTGAACTTGGAGCAAAATCAAAGACACTTGATCAAGTTACCTCTTCAACTTCTAGTTTTCTGTAAAGACTATAAATATGGTTGAAGGTTCAATTTGAATATTTAATAAGGATTCTCCAGAAGAAGGAGTAGCAACTCTATTGTATATGCAGATTTTCTGTGTCTAGGTTGTAATTGTAACAGCCTTAAGATTTCTTACCATTGAATATATTAGAAATCTTAAGTGATTTAGGTCTTTGTTAAGGTGATTTCTCGTGCCTGTGATACTTTTATCATGCACACCTTGTTCTTTATTCCATTGAACATGTTCAACAGTTTAGGTTTAAGTCTTTTGCTATGTGCTTGGGTAAAATTCTTGTCTCATTGGGATTCAAGCAATAAGACTCGAGCCAAGATGCTTGAACTGCATAAGTTTGAATGATTAACCGCTTGAGTTATAAAAGTCTTATTCAGCTAGGATGCTTGAGCAAAGAAAATTCTTTGTTTGAGGGGTGTGAGTGGGAAGTCTTGAGTGATGCTTGAGCAAGAAAGTACCAATCTGGATTAACTTTGGAGCAAATGGGCTCGGTCAGAGGATGTGAGCAGGAAGTCTCATTACGGATGACCTTTGAAGCTGTGGGATTGGTTAGAGGATGTGAGAAAGGAAGTATTAGCCATAGTGACCTTTGGAGCAGTGGGCTTGGTCAGGGGGTGTGAGTTGAAGTATTGGGCTGAGGGCCCAAGCAAGGAAGTCCCGAGCCAAGATTCTTGAGCCATGAAATTATTTTGCTTAAGTGCCTGAGTTGTGAAAGTTATAATCAATAAGGTTTATTGAGCAAGAGTCTCGGACAGAGGGTCTGGGCAAGTGTAAATATTTATGCATAATGCATAAGAGATTGTAATCATGATTTGATTATAGTGAAAATATTTAGTGATGCAAGGGGACTGGAGTACTCTCTATTAAGGGAGGAACCAGGATAAATCTTTTGTGTCTTTTGTTGTTATATATTTACTTCAATTAACATTCGCTGCTAAGAATTAATACAGAATCTAAACACCAATTCAGATTCTGAAGTCTAATCAGAAGTTAAATTAAGAAAATGTGAAACATAATCTGTAGATGTTAGAAATTGGCAGAATTTTTGACAAACAAAGTAAAAGTTATGAACTTAGTTCAGGACATCAGGATGTCACACCAGATGTTGTGACATCGCAAACCTGCTATTTTCCTTAAATGATGCGTAACAGAAGTGCTTAAAATCAGGAGTAAATATCTGGAATTAATTGTAACAGGATAAGCACTCCAAGGCGCCTCTTTAGGAAGCTTAGTTATCTGGTTCCAGTGTAAAGGAAACAGAAAAACTAACTCACCTTGATTCAAGGAGATAACAAACTAACTCACCTTTATTCAAGGAGATAACTGTGGGATCTATCAAAGTCTGGATAATTTGCAAAAAGCCCAAAAACTAAGCATTTATTTAAGGAACTGATACACTCAAGTAAACCTAATGATTTCAAGCAGAGTGTCAAGGGTGTTAGTGAAGCTAGCAGGTTTTAATTGTTTGTTAGTCACTTTAAAAGCTTTTAAGCAAAAAGTGAATTGTGTCTTGATTGAAACTGATAAGTAAGATCAAGCTGGTGTGTCTGAAGTGTGACTTCTAACTTATTAATCATTCTAAGTTAAAGATCACTGTGTGATTGAGGGGGAGTGAGTAGGTACTCATATCTAAGTAGAGTCTTAGGTAGAAATTGCCTTGGGTAGATATTAAGTGAAGGATTAAACTGATTGGTTTAAATCCATAATTAATATTACTTATATTGGATTTCCTTCCTGGCTTGGTAGCCCCCAGATGTAAGTGTGGAGATACAATGAACTGGGTTAACAATTTCCTGTGTTATTTAATTTACTAGCTCATTAATTTATTGTTTAGGATTTCAGTGTCTAAACATCTGGTTCGACATCACATATCTGATCCCAGAATTTCAATTGGCATCAGAGCAGGCACCCTGCCTGTATAACTGGGTGAGATCTAGGGACTGCAAATTTTGGGAACATGGACAGAGATATAGGATCTGTGAATCGACCACCTATTTTGGATGGATCCAACTATGATTACTAGAAGCCAAGAATGGTAGCATTCTTGAAATCTCTTGATAGCAGGGCTTGGAAAGCAGCTAACAAAGGATGGGAGCACCCTGTCAAAGACAATAAGGATGGGGCAAAAGTGATGAAGCCTGAAGAAGAGTGGAGCAAGGAGGAAGAGGAGACAGCACTTGGAAATTCCAAAGCCTTAAATGCCTTGTTCAATGATATTGACAGGAACATATTTAGGCTTGTGCATCACTATGAGCTAGCCAAGGATGTTTGGGACACTCTCAAAACTACTCATGAAGGAACATCAAAGGTGAAGATGTCAAGACTTCAACTTCTCACCATCAAGTTTGAGAACTTGAGGAATAAGGAAGATGAGACCATTCATGAGTTTTACATGAACATCCTGGAGATTGCTAATACTTCTGGTGCCTTGGGAGAGAAGATGAGTGATGAAAAGTTGATAAGGAAGATTCTCAAATCACTGCCCAAGAGGTTTGACATGAAGGTCACTGCCATAGAAGAAGCTCAGGACATCTGCACAATGAAAGTTGAGGAGCTCATTGGTTCCCTTCAAACCTTTGAGATGGGAATGAGTGATACTATTGTGAAGAAAAACAAAAGCATAGCCCTGGTCTCAAACACTGATAAGGAAGAAGAAAGTCATGAAGCAGGCTCTGAGGACAACTTATCAGGTGCAATTGCTATGCTTGGGAGAAAATTTAACAAAATTATCAAAAGAATGGACAACAAGCCCAGACCAAGTGGTAGAAACTCAACCTCTAAGAATAAAAGATCTTATGACTCTAACAGGAGGTCAAACTATGATGAAAAGACTAACCAAGGAAAAGGGATTCAATGTCATGGATGTGAAGGTTATGGACACATTAGAAGTGAATGCCCAACCTATCTAAAGAAGCAAAAGAAAGGTCTTTCTGTGTCCTGGTCAGATGAAGACTCAGGTAGTGAGTCAGAAGAAGAGTCTGCAAAGCACATCACTGCTCTAGCTGGAGTATGTGAAACTGAAGGGGGATCGAGTGATGAGGATCTGACATTTGAAGAGCTTGAAACATCTTACAGGATGATGTGTGAAAGGAGCACTGAGGTATGCAAGGAAAGTAAACAGCAGAAGAAGCAGATTGAGGAATTAAAGGCTGAAAAGGCAAGTCATCTGGAGATCATTGACACTTGAAAAATGAAGTCAGCCTACTCAACTCCAAAATGGAGCATATGTCCAAATCTGTCAGAATGCTGAACAATGGCTCAAACACACTGGATGTCATTCTCAACAACAACAAGCACTCAGGGGATAGGACTGGGCTGGGATTTAATAAAGTTCAAAACTCTGAGGTTAGCACCAGTCAAACAACTCCGGATCCTATGAAGTCAAACAAGATGTTCAAGCAGATGTCTCAACATCATGAGAAAAACATGATGAAAAAGAAATATCAAAGGTGGAGATGTCATCACTGTGGAAGGTTTGGTCACATCATACCTTTTTGCTACAAACCGCATGGATACCCCAATTAGAGTTCCCAGCACCTTCCTAAGCAGAAGACAGAGGTCACCAGGAGAACTTGGATACCTAAAGATATACACTATACTGGTCAAAGCTACCAGTACATGCCTAAGCAGAAGAACAAGTTCACCAGGCAACCTTGGAACTCTAGAGATGGACACTACCCAGGGAAGATGCATCAGAAGAGACATACATACATCCAGCAGTGGGAGCCTAAGAGAGAAAGACAGTCTGATCTGAACTCACAAAGGAAACCTCACAACAAGCACAAGTGGTCCAAGCAGGTTGTTGCCTCTATAGCACACACATCTCTAAAAGTATCTGCTAAGGAAGACTGGTATTTTGACAGTGGCTGCTCAAGGCACATGACTGGACTGAAGAATCTGTTGGTAGACTTAAAGTCACACTCATCCAGCTATGTAACCTTTGGAGATAGAGCAAAGGGGGAAATCAAGGGAGTTGGGACTCTGGACTACTCAGGTGTACCAAATCTAGATGGTGTGCTGTTGGTGAAAGGGTTAACTGCTAACTTGATCAGCATAAGTCAGTTATGTGACCAAGGTTACAATGTCAACTTCACCAAAGCTGAGTGCATAGTTTCTGATAAAGAACAAAAAGTGGTCATGAGAGGAGCCAGATCAAAAGATAACTGCTATATGTGGGAACCCCAAGATTCCAGCCTCACATATACTTGTTCCATAGCCAAAGAAGAAAAAGTGAACTAATGGCATCAAAAATTGGGTCATCTCCATCTCAGAGGAATGAAGAAGATCATCTATATGGAGGCTGTAAGAGGGATCCCAAGACTTAAGATTGATGAAAGAAAAGTGTGTGGTGAGTGTCAAATAGGTAAGCAAACCAAGATGTCACACCCAAAGCTTCAACATCTGACAACCTCCAAAGTCTTGGAATTACTGCACATGGACCTTATGGGACCAATGCAGGTAGAGAGTCTTGGTGGAAAAAGATATGCGTATGTGGTTGTTGATGACTTTTCAAGATATACCTGGATAAGCTTCATCAAAGAAAAGTCAGATGTGTTTGAGGTATTTAGAGATTTGTGCCATAGGATCCAAAGAGAAAAGGCAAGCTGTGTGGTCAGAATAAGAAGTGATCATGGAAAGGAGTTTGAGAATAAAAAATTCTCAGACTTCTGTTCATCAGAAGGGATCAACCATGAGTACTCTTCTCCCATCACCCCTCAACAGAATGGGATTGTAGAAAGAAAAACATAACTATTCAGGAGTCAGCTAGAGCCATGATTCATGCCAAGAAGTTACCCCTGTACTTTTGGGCTGAAGCCATGAACACAACATGCTATATTCACAACAGAGTCACACTAAGAAAGGGAACTCTATCCACCATCTATGAAGTCTGGAAGGGAAGAAAACCTACAGTCAAGTACTTTCATGTATTTGGAAGTAAGTGTTATATTCTGGCTGATAGGGATCAAAGAAGGAAGATGGACCCTAAGAGTGATGAAGGGATATTTCTTGGATACTCTATAAATAGCAGAGCTTACAGAGTATTTAACTCCAGAACAAATGTTATGATGGAGTCAATAAATGTGACCATTGATGATACATATGCAAAGACAGATGTTGCTGATGATGTTGGAACATCTGCTGACAATCCAACTGAAGTTAAAATAGAAAGTGATAATCTTGACTTCACTTTAACTGAGGCAAAGTCAGGGCAATCCAACAAATCTCCCTCCATCAGAATCCAGAAAGATCATCCTAAAGAACTGATAATTGGTGATCACAACAGTGGTGTCACCACTAGATCAAGAGAGATGATATTAGGCTCCTGCTTTGTGTCAAAGGTAGAACCTAAGAACATCAAGGAAGCTCTGAATGATGAGTACTGGATCTCTGCTATGTAGGAAGAATTAGGCCAGTTTACAAGGAATGAAGTATGGGATCTTGTTCCTAGGCCTGATGGCATTAATGTGATTGGCACTAAGTGGGTGTACAAAAACAAGTCTAATGAGCAGGGAGTAGTTACAAGAAAAAAGGCTAGGCTTGTGGCTCAAGGATATACTCAAATTGAGGGGGTGGATTTTGATGAAACTTTTGCCCCAGTAGCAAGACTTGAATCCATCAGACTACTCCTAGGAATTGCTTGCATCCTAAAGTTCAAATTATTTCAGATGGATGTTAAGAGTGCCTTCCTAAATGGGTACCTTAATGAGGAAGTATATGTGGAGCAACCAAAGGGATTTGTTGATCCAAGCTGTCCAGAGCATGTATATAAGCTGAGGAAGGCTCTGTATGGACTAAAGCAAGCTCCCAGAGCTTGGTATGAAAGACTGACTACCTTTCTCATTAAGCATGGATACGGGAAGGGAGGAATAGACAAAACCTTGTTTGTAAAGGATGAAGAGGGAAAGGTTATGATTGCTCAGATATATGTGGATGACATAGTGTTTGGTGGGATGTCAGACAGGATGGTTAAACATTTTGTGACTCAAATGGAGTCTGAATTTGAAATGAGTCTAGTGGGAGAATTAACTTACTTCCTTGGACTGCAAATCAAACAGATGGAGGACTCAATATTCATATCTCAAAGCAAATATGCAAAGAACACTGTCAAGAAGTTTGGGATGGACAATGCAAGTCACAAGAGAATACCTGCCCCCACTCATCTAAAACTGACAAAGGATGACAAAGGTGAGAGTGTGGACCAAAGCTTGTACAGGAGCATGATTGGAAGTCTACTATATCTTACAGCTAGCAGACCAGATATAGCTTTTGCAGTAGGTGTGTGTGCAAGGTATCAAGCTGAACCAAAGGTGAGCCATATCAACCAGGTTAAGAGGATCTTGAAATATGTAAATGGCACCTGTGACTATGGCATAATGTACTCTCATGGTTGTGAACCCATACTCACTGGGTTTTGTGATGCTGACTGGGCTGGAAGTGCTGATGATAGAAAGAGTACATCAGGAGGATGTTTTTTTCTAGGGAACAATTTAATTTCTTGGTTCAGTAAGAAACATAATTGTGTGTCCTTATCCACTGCTGAAGTTGAATACATTGCAGCTGGTAGCAGTTGTTCACAGCTGGTATGGATGAAACAAATGCTCACATAATACAATGTCACACAAGATGTCATGACATTGTACTGTGACAATTTAAGTGTTATTAATATCTCCAAAAATCTTATCCAACACAGCAGGACTAAACACATAGATATCAGACATCACTTCATCAGAGACCTTGTGGAGGAGAAGGTGATCACATTGGAGCATGTAGCCACAGAGATGCAATTAGCTGACATATTCACCAAGGCTTTGGATGCTTCCCAATTTGAAAACCTAAGGGGTAAATTGGCAATCTGCACATGTGACATATAGCAATTATGGAGAAGTGCCAACATGTCTTATGACATCGTGTGGCATGACCACCAGGTGGCAGCACTAGTCTGGCCAATAACTGTTTGTATTCCAGTTTTAAAAATTCCAATAGCAACGGGCTCTATTTATGTACAAAAGTGCTTTCAGCTTCTCATATTCTCATTAGCACAACTGAACCTTTTGCATGCTACAGCTGAAACTCTGAACTCATCTAAATCCATCATCAAACCTTTTTACATCTCCACTAAAATCGAAAACATGTCACAACATCAGAACCCTAACTCCATTGATGAGAGTCTCATTCAGGATGACGTTGTGAACGCCACTCCATTATCTGTAGTACCCATGGATGCTACTCCTATAAATGTGATCAGAGGAAACATTCCCATTGCTCAAAAGCCCAGGACTCCCCATGCAAGAAGACCTAAGGAGCCAGTCTTCAGCAAAAGTAAGGGAGCCTCTTCATCTTCCAGTACTCCCAAAGCTTCTGCTTACGTGGACGCAACAATCAAACAGCTTGTAACCAGGATCCTGGCAGAAGAAAGGGTTGTGCCTGGGGTGTCAGTTCCCCTGAACAGGATGCCTGCCTCACCTCCCATCAACCAAGCTGAAGAAGACATACCTGCTCAACAAGATGTCCCAAGCAATGTTGAGACAACTGAGGGCCAGGACAAAGCCCCAAAGGATGATGAAAGAGTAGCAGGTTCTACTGATGATCAAGCTACTGATGATCAAGCTGCTGAGAATGAGGCTTCCCAACCTCCACCAAATGTGAACCTGGACAATGATTCTGATACAGAGATCATAGCAGTTGTTGATCCTAGCATAGCCAAGAGACTCAGGGCTAGGAAGGATAAGAGGCCAGTTGTTCAAGCAACTCCTGAGAAAAGACAACTAACTCCCAAGAAGGACAAGATCAAAACTGCTTTTGGACCTACAAAGCAATGGAGTAAGGTCAGTACACAGAAGAGGAAGGCCACAACTCCATCTGACTCTGATATTGAGGAGGATGTCCCAACATCTCAACCCAGAAATAGGCCAGCACCTCCTAGGACGGCCACTGCTGTCCCTGAAGCACCCCTGGATAATGTGTCCTTCCACCATGTCTCCAGTGTAAGTATGTGGAAATATGTCTATCAGAGAAGGGTGGCTCTGGAACGTGAGCTGGGTAGTAATTCCTTGGAATGCACTGAGGTAATTGATTTAATCTCCAATGATGGACTATTCAAGACTGTCTCTAAATTTTCTCCTTGTTATGAACCGCTGGTAAAAGAATTTATAGTTAACTTACAAGAAGGATGTGCTGATGGGAAATCTGAGGATTTCAGGAAAGTGTATGTCAGGGGAAGATGTGTAGACTTTTCACCTAGGGTGATAAATCAGTACCTGGGGAGAGAAGCAGATGGGCCAACTGAGCTTGGCAAGACTGACAACCAAGTATGCAAAATAATTACAGCTAACCAGGTCAAGACATGGCCAATAAAAGGCAAACTCTCAGTCAGCTTGTTTACCAGGAAGTATGCCATGCTACACAGAATTGGAACAATCAACTGGGTCCCAACCAACCACACCTCATCTATAGCTACTGGGCTTGGGAGGTTTATCTATGTTATAGGCACCCAAACCAAGCTGGATTATGGGGCATATATCTTTGACCAGACTCTCAAGCATGCAGGAACCTCAGCCATCAAGCTTACAATAGCTTTCCCATCACTTCTCTGTGGGGTGATTCTCAACCAGTATCCAGGAATCCTTACTGACAAGGATTATGTCTGTAAAAGGGAAAGTCCACTGTCCTTCCATTACAAGCTGTTTCTAGGTCATCATGCTGCAGATGTTGAAGCACCAGGTGGGACATCTGCTGGGACATCTGCTATCAAGACACCTATATCAAAGGAAGCCCTAATTGCAGAGCTCAGGACAACCTGCAAAGAGCTGGAAGAAAGGAAGAAGAAGCTTGAGGACCTAATTCAAAGACTGGAGCTGGAAGAGGTTGTTGGGAATCTGATGATGAATCTGATGATGAGTATGAGGATACAGAGGATGAAGAGTGAAGCTGTGTGTGTTGGTGGAAAATGTATTGTCTGTTCTGCATTGTAATTCTGAATGTTTTTGTCTGTATTGTTTTGTTTGGCCCCAAAATTTATGTCTAACAAGGGGGAGAAGTGTATTGAACAATGCTGTTAATGTTTGTCTGCTGAACTAAGTTGAATTTGAATTTTCAATGGTATATCAAAATGTCACTGGGTGAAATGAATAATTATCAAAATCTGTTGGACCAAGTCATGGTAGTATACATACATGTTTGAGGGGGAGAAAATTATTATCTCTCACATGATTCAACAGAAAGGAACTCCGCTGCTCTCTGACAAAACCAGAAGAATATGTTAGCCAAAAATTAGCCAAAGGGGGAGTTTGTAGATGTTAGAAATTGGCAGAATTTTTGACAAACAAAGTAAAAGTTATGAACTTAGTTCAGGACATCAAGATGTCACACCAGATGTTGTGACATCGCAAACCTGCTATTTGCCTTAAATGATGCGTAACAGAAGTGCTTAAAATCAGGAGTAAATATCTGGAATTAATTGTAACAGGATAAGCACTCCAAGGCACCTCTTTAGGAAGCTTAGTTATCTGGTTCCAGTGTAAAGGAAACAGAAAAACTAACTCACCTTGATTCAAGGAGATAACAAACTAACTCACCTTTATTCAAGGAGATAACTGTGGGATCTATCAAAGTCTGGATAATTTGCAAAAAGCCCAAAAACTAAGCATTTATTTAAGGAACTGATACACTCAAGTAAACCTAATGATTTCAAGCAGAGTGTCAAGGGTGTTAGTGAAGCTAGCAGGTTTTAATTGTTTGTTAGTCACTTTAAAAGCTTTTAAGCAAAAAGTGAATTGTGTCTTGATTGAAACTGATAAGTAAGATCAAGCTGGTGTGTCTGAAGTGTGACTTCTAACTTATTAATCATTCTAAGTTAAAGATCACTGTGTGATTGAGGGGGAGTGAGTAGGTACTCATATCTAAGTAGAGTCTTAGGTAGAAATTGCCTTGGGTAGATATTAAGTGAAGGATTAAATTGATTGGTTTAACTCCATAATTAATATTACTTATATTGGATTTCCTTCCTGGCTTGGTAGCCCCCAGATGTAAGTGTGGAGATACACTGAACTGGGTTAACAATTTCCTGTGTTATTTAATTTACTAGCTCATTAATTTATTGTTTAGGATTTCAGTGTCTAAACATCTGGTTCGACATCACATATTTGATCCCAGAATTTCATAATCCAACCCCCCTTCTTGTGTACTTTTCAAACCTTCATGTTATTCTAAAACAAGGCTGAATATGAAGCCTTAATAACCGACCTTATGATCTTATTATACCCAGAGGCAACAAGAGTCAATATCAAAGGCAAATCAGAATTAGTAGTGAAACAATTGACAAAAGAATACAAGTGCATCAACGAGAATTTAATAATGTATTTAATCAAGGCGAGTTAATTGTTGAGAAGATTCGACATAGTTGATAATGAACATGTGCCTCGAATTGAGAATAAAGAGGCCAATGATTTAGCTCAAATAGCTTCAGGATATAGACTCTCCAAATAAAAATTGGAATAGTTAATCAAAGTCAAAGATAAATTAATTTCGACCAATGTGTTTTCCTCATATTTGTCCAAGTCAAAACTGGTGGGAGTAGAAGAATTGGGAGACCTAAATCTTGACATTTTTTTACAACTTTTGCCATTGAAAATCAATCAAATGATGATTAACAAAGATCAGTTATAGAATTTCCTAAAAAATATGATAGGAAAAATAGATCGAAAGATCAAATACAAGGCTTTAAGTTACATCATCATTGTAAACGAGTTGCTTAAAAAGATGTCGAAAAGTATTTTACTTAAGTTCCCTAGAAAAAGTGAAGCTTGAAAATATTTAGTGCCCAAAGTGGATCATGTGGGGTTCATCAAGTAGGTGTTGTACCCCGAAATTTTCCCTCCCACAATCAAGACAACCTCTCTCAAGACTTATAAATGATCATAAGTGTCGTACCCCGAAAAATACGACCTCACGCGATTCGAAAGGACGGAATCACGCGCCGGACAGACTGAAGAGTCGCCACCTAATTCTATTTATTCCCGAAGAGGGAAAGGGAAGATATAGATACAACCCGGGAAGAGAAGGATGAGGACAAAGGTCAACGGAACCATTGCCTGGGTTCGGGAGTCGGTTATGCAGGGGGAAGGTATTAGCACCCCCTACATCCATCGTACTCGATGGGAACCATCTAAGTTAACGCGCGAGAAAGGATGTTTATGCTTAAACGAATTGCTTGCTAGAGGGAAATGAGTTGAATTATAAGTTAGATTGAACCTAGGTGCTCGACAAGGATTGAGATCCTCGTGCCTACGTACTCCCGTGTGCAATGGGAAATTCAGAACCTCGTAGTTTGGCCTACTAAGGTTTAATGGTTGTTGATTTATTACCTTTCTTTGATGAAAGGGTTTAGGAGTTGAAATGCACTAAAGAGTATGGATAGTTTATCTCGTCCAACAAGACGAGCGTCTTGCGTCGAAAATAATCGGAGCGAGTAACGAGAGCTCGTTATCCTCCTTTCTATCGCTTAAGGCTCGTGGCGTACAAATCTTCTCGTTTATATTAAAGTGTTTTATTTCCTAAGACCGCTTGACGTTGGATCAAGGGTTTGGATATAATCGAAACATTTTGGTATTTTGAGGTTAAAGGGTGAATGCAAATGGAGTTTATTTTTGTAGTTTGTTAGCGAGGCACGAAGCGCTCGGCTCGCAAGGAGGAGTGGATCCTAATAAACGAAACAATAACTGGAAAATAAAGTGCAAGTGTATAAGTGAGATCGCTTGGCGTTGGACCAAGGATTCGGAAATAAATAAAATGCGGAAAAATAAAGTGCGTACAAAGTAATGGGAGAGGGATACAAAATAAATCTAGGGGATTGCGCGAAATAAATGGTATCATTGTAGTTTGCCCAAGAGGAAGCGCGTGTGCAGTGTTTTGAACGGTTCGAAGGCGTTCGGCCTTTTAATCGGCAACAACTATTCGAAGGCGTTGGACCTTTTTAATCGGAGACAACTATTCGAAGGCGTTGGACCTTTTAATCGAGAACAACTATTCGAAGGCATTGGACCTTTTAATCGAGCACAACTATTCGAAGGCGTTGGACCTTTTTGGGACGCGTCGAAATTTAGTTCGTGAACTACCTTAGAATCGATTCAAAATTGGAATCATTCTATAAGGAGTCGAAACATAGTTTTTGAAATGCGGAAATGAATAAATAAAATTAAATTGCAAAAAATAAATAGAATAATGAATACAAATAAATAAATAATTTAAATAATATTGAAAACAATGAATAAATTAAATTATATTACAAGTTTTTTGTTCAAAATAAAAATAATAGGATAAAATAAAATAATAAAAAAAGGAGGGCCTCATATTGACCGAACATCACCGATTTAACGAAATCGGGCGAATATCGGCCTTTTATCAAGTCATTGGCCCTTAAGATAAACAAAAGAAAATATTAATACATATTTTTTATCATTTTTTTTGTTTTAAACAAAGAAAAGAAAGAAAAAAAAGGTTAAGAAAGATGATTATAACAACTAAAAAAATGGTGACTAACTTTCATGAAAATATTATAACAATTAAAATAAGATAAAAATAAAATAGAGAGGGGTTTTGTGTTGTGTAATGCAGTGTGTGCTTAGAAACTCTGGAAAATGGGCTAAGTAATCCCAACACTAAAAAAACATAAATAAAAGATGGGTGCGTGTTGAATTTGGAATTGTGGATAGCAAAAAAATATTGGGTTGAGCCCAACCACCAATCATAAAAAAATAAAATAAATAGATAAATAATATAAAACTAAAGATTATAAAACAAAATATTAGTAAAAAGAAACATAAGGAAATCAAACACTCCCCTCACACGTTCAGTTCAGCAAGCGGAAAGAAAGGGAAAAAGAAAAAAGCGCTCACCCACCCCGATGCTGGTCGCCGCCGCTAAACTCCAATCGATCTCACTTGCAAAACTTCTCTCGCGGCGGACTCAAGGTCTGATTCGCGGTTCTCTCGGGTTGTCTTGGTCTCTCGCGGCGTTTCGCTTAACTCGCTCAGTCCGTTTCTCTCTCTGCGCCTTCCTTCACGGCGGTTCGGTCGAATGTTGGTGGTGATGGTGGCTTCGGTAGTTTTCGCGGTTGAGCGGCGGTGGTTGAGAGGTTCTTGTGCGTCAGCTTGATTTCGCGTGGGCTTCGGTTGTTTGAGCGTGGTTCTATATTTCGATTGGCTGAGGTTTTAACGTGGCTGGTTGTTTCTGTGTTTGTGAAGATTGTTCGACGGTTTGGGAATCTGAAAGTGAAGTTCGGGTTTGTGCGGGTTTCGTGTTTAAAGGTTCTCGTCTTTCTCTTTTCGGTTCAGTTTGTTTACGAAGATTGGTGACGTTGGTTTCGGATTTCCTACAATGTTTCTGTTTTCAAAGAGTTCTCACTCTGTGTCAGTTGCATTTTTGTGCAAACTTCAAATTTCAGATCTGGTTGAAGGTTTTTTTTGTGGGTTTTAGTGAAGGTTAATGTGGTGATGAAGTTGAGTTTGAAAAGTGGATAGTGGAAGGTATTTTGCTGTGAGTTTTTCTGAATTTGTATCTTTGGTGTTGAAGCTGAAATTTGGTATGAATATTGCAGGAGATTTCCTTATTTTTCCGCCTCTCTTTTTTTAGGATAAAGATCTCTCATATAGCAGCATCACTTGAGGGCAAAAGTGAAAGAATTGGGGAAGAAGTTTAAATGAGAAAAGTTTGTTACAGGTTGTGAAATTGTACTGTGCGGTGTGTCCTTGTGTGGTGGAATTGAAATTGTTGCAGCTAGTGGTATTGTTGTGAGATTTGGAGGTGCTTATCAAAAATGAGCTGTAATAACAAAAGTTATAGGGTGACGTGGTGAGAAGAAACAAAAGTGACATGATAAATGTGAGGTTGAAAGAATAATAAAATAATAGTAGTATAAAACTATAATAATATAATTATTATTATTATTATCAAAATAAAAGGATAAAAATAAATAAGAATAATAATAGTAGTAATAATAATAATAGAAAGTTTAATGATAATAATAATTGTGAAAAATTGTTTAATAATGGAAAATTAAAATAGAAATGGTTATAATGATAGTAAAAATAAAAATAAAACATGCTAACAATAATATAAGTAATAATAATAAAAAAAAACTATAGAAAATGTAAATACTAATAAAACTAATAATAAAAAGTATTAATAATAACAATAAGAAATAGTTTTTTTTTTAATTTTTGAATAAAAATAAATAAAATGCTCATAATATTAAAGATAAAAGAAAATATGAATTTTTAATTTTAAAGAGAAATAAACAGATGGTGAAATATGAATGGGTATGAATTATGAAAGGTGATAATCGGATAAAAAAGAAGTAATAAAAAACAAATGGTCACCATACCAAAACCTACATGAATCGGACCAACTCCTGATGACTAACACACACAAAACCCTCAAAATAAATTCTCCATTGCATGCATTCACGCAATCTCAAGTGAAACCTAATTTTCGCACAAACTCTTAAGAAAAGGAAAGACATATATTTTTTGAATTTTTCGGAGCATATCGGTAAACAGAAAAACAAAGGTAGGACAAATTTGGGGTATGACAGATGCCCCTATCGAATTGGCTTAGACCGAGTAAGATGAACTGGCTCGCGTTCGATCTTTTAGGGTATAAGATAATTAGATATTAACAGACTCCAAATTTGTCTGGCAAAGAAAGAAATTTGTGAAAATAGCAAATGAAATAAACTGGAAATGATGAGTTACACAACAGGAAACAAATTGACAAAATAAATCACTTGTCATCAACGGATGATAAAGCGAGTAACTGAAAATAAAATCACTTATCACTGAAGGATGATAAGGCGAGTGACGGAAAATAAAGAATCACTATCAATAGAGGATGATAGGCGCAAGATGGAAAAATAAAATCAACTTATCAACAGAGGATGGTAAGGCAAAAAACTGAAAATAAAATCACTTATCAACAGAGGATGATAAGGCGAAAAACTGAAAATAAAATCACTTATCAACAGAGGATGATAAGGCGAAAGACTGAAAATAAAATCACTTATCAACAGAGGATGATAAGGCAAATGACTGAAAAATAAAATCACTTATCAACAGGGGATGATAAGGAAAACAACTGAAAAATAAAATCACTTATCACCAGAGGATGATAAGGCATAAAACTGAAATTAAAATCACTTATCAACAGAGGATGATAAGGCAAATGACTGAGAAATAAAATCACTTATCACCAGAGGATGATAAGGCAAATGACTGAAAAATAAAATCACTTATCACCAGAGGATGATAAGGCAAATGAAATTTAAACACGACCATAGAATCCGCTAGGAGGATGCCTGGAATCTTCGATTGATATGATCCTGACTTCCGCTGGGGGAAGGACTGGAAACTTGCTGTTGATCCTGGATCCTGAATTATGCAACTATGCTTGATTGTTTTTTTGAAAAGGTACTCCATATGGATGGAGATACGATGCAAATGTTTATGCACTGAGATGTAAGTTAAAATTGTTGGGGAAA
The DNA here is from genome assembly GCA_963966055.1 of Lathyrus aphaca. Classification (NCBI taxonomy): domain Eukaryota; kingdom Viridiplantae; phylum Streptophyta; class Magnoliopsida; order Fabales; family Fabaceae; genus Lathyrus; species Lathyrus aphaca. The sequence goes on from OZ014522.1 coordinate 304,110,635, forward strand.
ATAAAAGGGTCTGTTTTTGTTTAGGTATGCACATGATGCACATGCTGAAAATAATTAATGTAAATGATGCTTATGACGTTTAATGATGCACAATGATGCATATGAGCGATTGGAATGAAAGGTGCCAGCTTGGTGGACTTTTGATTTGGTAGTTGCCAATAATGATTGGACTTTGGGTGGGTGGAGGGACTGATTCCCCGACGCTTGATCTTCGACGATGTATGATCAGAAGATGGATCTGAAAGCTCTAAGCTTTGGTCACTTGCTGATGAGCGAAGCGACCTAATTAACACATGAAGACTGATTTGCTTTGAATGATTGCCAACGTTTGGCAAGATCTGTTTGTCCAGCTGGGGAGTAGAGAGAGGAAGACTTGCTCCTTGTTTGCTTGCCCCTGTCTGTAGGGTATTGGAGAGAATTTTGGTGGGGAAGCTTTGACAATGGCCATGGCACGACCTGCCCCTGATTGAGCCTTTGAAGGTGATCTTGCCCCTGACTGAGCTGTATGAAGATAATTTGCCTTTGATTTGGCCGTTTGAAGATGAAATGCCCCTGATTGAGCCTTCTGAAGATAAAATGCCTCTGATTGGGTTGGTTTTGAAGAAGTATTGAGTCAAATTCCTCTTTTGATTGCCCCTTGTTGGGATTGCACTGATGTCAAGCACTGATTTGCAATTAAATTATTCATACACAAATGGTAATGTTAATGTAAAGTTCATGTAAGTTTTGAAAAAGTCAATTTATTTGAATGATAGTGATAGTGTGACGAATGGACCGTTAGCCCAAACGAGGTGCTGATTTAGAAAGTGCGTGAAAGATGCAGCAAGAATAATGTGCAAACGAGATTAAAGATTAGCAAATATATGGGAGTCAATTTACACAACCTTATTGGTAGCATGCTTTCAGAATAAACCCTGCCTCAATTAGGACTTTTGAGGGTTGTAACGTGGTCTGGTTAATGGTTTGAGAAATAAAGGTATAAGGCTCAAAGTTTGATTTGTACCCGTCCCTTCTTCGTATTGTTCTCCTGTCCTAGTTCAGTTAACTCTACATATGTATTTGTTTTGACTTTGCAAGAGTGAAGATGAAGCTTCAAAGTTTGCTTGAAAGTGGCAGTCATCTTATTTTGCTGGTGACCCTTTTGATTCTTGATTTGGTGGTCACTGATATTTGTTTTGCTTTTGCTGAGGATTTGAGTTCCTCTTTTGATTTTTCTTTTTCGACTAAGTCTCCCTTCGGGTGCTCAACTCAGTGTTTTTTCTTTTTTCTTTTCTTTTTGTTTGAATGTTGTGATTGCCAAGTCACTTGCTGATGGTCCTCTGACGGGATGTCTCATCTTGCGATTTGAAGGTGTAGTCAGGTTAACTGAACAACTACCCTGCCCCGGGTTAAATGTAAGGGTTTGTATCCGAAAGAAACTCCTACTTCTAGGCTCGAAGTGGTTGACTAGGGATTAACTCCTTGTATCTCCAGTGTTTGGGGATTTGAACAAATGTCTGTACATCATTGACGAGGTTTTATCTGAAAGCATACCGCAACAGTTATGGGTATTTCGTTTTCATCATCCTCCCTCAAATATTTGCTAAAGTGAAGTGAGGGAATATTTTTTTGTAATTTTTGCAATAGATGATAAATAATGAGCGAATGCGAATAAACTGATTCAAAACATGCATAAACATAACATTAACATAACCAAGTACAAACGATAACAATGTTCAGAGCAAATAATACTTAAACAAACATTACAGAACAACAAGAATGCAGAAATCATAAATGGTGATGGCTGCCTTGATTTGAGGAATTGAACTTCTCTTGATTGAATACTTCAAAGTTGGAAACTACTCAGCTTGGTCTTCAACAACCCCTTCAAATGTCTTCACTTGTTGGCACCGTGCGGTGGCATTGGATCGTTCTGGACATTTGCATTTCTCGGAGTGAGAGTGAGGTCCTTAGAGTTGATCATATCCTGAATCAAGTGTTTGAAGGCATGGCAGTTCTCGATGGTGTGGCTTGGAGCGCCTTTGTGATACTCACAGCGAGCATTGGCATCATAGTTTCGGGCATTGCCAGTCTGAGGTGGCATATCTCTCAAAGTAAGAGGTCCTTTTGCTATCAGTTGTTTAAAGATTTCGGTGTATGACATAGGCAGGGGATCAATGTGCCTATCATATCCTCTTTGTTGATATGGTGGACGCTATTGAGGGGCGCGTTGTTGTTGTTGGCCAGGCCATTGTGGATAAGTCGGTTGCTGGTATGGTCCAGGTGCATATTGCGCGGCTGCAACCATTGGAGGTGGACGTGGTTGATGAGCCATCTGAGGCGGAAATAAAGCTTTAAAGGCCTGCTGATAAGGCATTGGAGGAGCTGGCTGATATGGCATATGAGCATATTGTGTAGCAGCAACATAGGGATACTGGTAGTAGGGAACTGGTGCAGGTGCACTCTGTTGAAAATTCCCACTTGCAGCGGAAACGACATTTGTTTTGCCCTTTTTGTACCCGTTGAAAGGTTTCTTGACATTGGCTTGGTTGCTAGAACCTCCTTGGATCTTTCCACTTTTCAGACCTTCTTCAATTCTTTCTCCTACCATCACCATGTCCGAAAATCCAGAAGATACGCTGCTGATCAGCTTCTCGTAGTATTGCCCCTGTAGGGTACCCATGAAGATATCGATCAATTCACGGTCAACCAACGACGGATGAACTCTGGCAGCTAACTCCCTCCAGCGTTGGGCATACTCCTTAAAGGATTCGCTTTCCTTTTGAGACATACTCTGAAGTTGAGTACAGTTAGGAGAAAGGTCAGTGTTGTACTTGTACTGCTTTTTGAATGCATCGGATAGATCAAGCCAAGTACGAACATTGTTGCGTTCGAGCTGCATGTACCATTCTAGAGATGCTCCAGACAGGCTGTCTTGGAAGCAATGGATTATAAGCTTATCATTTTTGGCATGAGCGGCCATTTTTCTGCAATACATCCTCAAATGAAGCTCAGGACAACTGAGGCCTTTGTATTTCTCGAATTCTGGCAATTTAAACTTAGTAGGGATCACAACATCCGGAACTAGGCACATGTCTGCGGCACTCAAAGAAGTTGAATTGTGTCCTTCCATAATTCAGAGTTTTTCAGCTAACTCGCGACACATCTGTCGCTCCCACCTGATGACACGGGGCTAAGAGGGGTACAGACGCGAACGGTCGGCGAAAGAGGAAGAGAACACACAAGGGTGAACTCAGAAAGACAAGAGTCGCCAGCTAGGCATTTTTATCCCGAAGGAAAAGTAATGCTGCATAGACCTAGGAAAAGATGTGGATAAGACGGTTGCGAACCAGAGAGACTGAGAAAGGGGGTTGGTTACAACCTGGGAAGGTATTAGCACCCATATTGTCCGTCGTACTCGACAAGATCCACGCTTAAAAGATTTGTGTTTTAAAGGGGTAGTGTCAGTGCAATTTGTGTATCAAAGCTGGAAAGAATGTAAGTGTCAGTGTAAAAGAAATGTGAAGTGTACAAGAGAAGTGTCAGTGTAAGAACAAGAGTGAAATTCTCAAGACTATGAGGCTAAAAGAATAATGCTGGAAGGAGGGAGAATATACAGAGACTTTTGTTCGATAACTGTTAAGTTATGCCTACGTATCCTCTCGTGCAATGAGGAAGTCAGAACACCGTAGTTCGACCCAAAGAGACTGAAAGATAAGTTGACTTGTGAACTGCTTACTTGTCTATGCTCAAGTGTATGACCTGTCTGGCTCAGGTGCAAATTGTCTTGCATTAGACGGAAGAAGCAAGTTCTCGTTTGTGAGTGAATGAGATGAGAAAAGAATCCCGGAGGGGACGATTATTGTTTGTTTTTGAGTTTTCAGTCTTTTATTGCTTTTTTTGAAGTTTGCCATAGAAAAATGAGCTTAAGCCTAAACCAAAGGTTTAGTAAACTCATCACATCCTCCCTCTGATTAGGGGTAATGAGAATACTTTAAGTATGAAGTAAGCACCTCACACTTAATCACCATGATGTAGGATTAAGATCATTAACCTACTTGTGATTATTTAGCTATTTTTTGGTTATTTTTGTTTAGTGTTAAGTAATGAGTTTAAGCCATAATCAAGGATTTAATGGACCCATTACACCATCCTAATAGAAGGATGATAGATGAGAACATTTAAGCTGAGAAAGACTCCTCAACTTAATCCATGATTAGGGATTAACCTCATGACAAAACAAAGCCTTTATTAAGTGGATTTTAGTTAATGATAAGATTAAGAAGTGATTTTTATTGTTTGTAAGACAACTTGAGGGGGACTTGTCCATTAACACTAGGGTTAGTCCTTCTTGACCAATTAAGGAAGAATTATAACCCTAATGCAAGGCCCAAGTTACAAGCTTGATGTCTTAATGATTATTAAGTGGATTGATTAAAGGATTTAAACACATTAAGGGTTTAAAACTTAGGATTAAAGTTATACACTCCATCCTAATAGAAGGATGCAGGCATAAGCTTAATCACAAAGCCTTAAAACCTTTAGGGTTTAGTCCTTGATTATGAGGTGAGAGGAGAAGACTAAAAGATGACACAAAGGTAAAACTAAATGGGGGACTAATCAAACCCTAATTGTGATCATGCTTGGGTATCCTAGGGTTAATGAGGCTTGCAAAAGATCTTCAGAGAAACCACCAGGAGGGAAGTAGATGAAAGGAGCAAGAAGCAAAGAGAAGCAAAACAACTTGCTTCACTTAAGAAGACAAGTTGCTTGAAGAAAGAAGGTAAGATGAACATGAATGAACAATCTCAATCCAATACACAAGATAAAATGCAGAAATGATACAAGAGAGATGAGAAGAGATTGTGAGAAGTGAAGGCAAATTCACTTCTCAAAACAACTTACCACCTGAAAAGTTAGGAAAAGAAATGAAATGCAATGCAAATGAGATGCAATGCAATGATGCACACCAAAGTCAGAAGCATTTACATGATGTCAATAATTCTAAGAGATAATACAAACATGAGGCAAGACATGGGAATGATCAAACAAGCATAAGGATGCAGATGGAGCATGCTTTGAACCATAAATGCACATGGAAAGTTATGGAATGCAAAGGACATGTAACATGGCAAATGAAAGATGCAATGATCAAGCATGATTCTAATATGTCCTAATATGTATTATGAATCATGTGAATGCACAAAATGTCATGGCAAGTCATTGGATGCAAGCAAATGGAAGATGGATGCAAAGGAAGGCATAAATTAGGGTTACATGCATCATGCAAAGCAAAAATCCAAAACTAGAAGCAAATGACATGATAAAAATTTGAAAATGCAATAAAAGATAGCCTAAACCTATACAAGCTCACTGCCCAAAGGAGAGGATCCAACTCTTAACCTAGTGAAAGTTATGAATTTCCTAAAATTGCTAGGGTTTTGAGGTACCTCATCAAGAAAAATGCTAAACAAATTGGAAATGCAAGATCAAATCAAACCAAAATTATCCTATGAACTACAAGCCATGAAGAAGGCAATGCAATAAGAATCATCATCTAACTCTCAATGGTTAGGCAGAAAGGTTTTTTCAAAGGTTGAGCCAAAATATTGCCTAAAAATGAAATTAATTCCAATGAAAATGATCAAAAGGCATCAAAAACCTAAAAGAAATTTTGTTTGAGAGTTGGACAATGTTTCTAAATGTTTCTAAATGCAATGTGAATTTTTTTGGGATTTTTAAATACCTAAATGTATTTTTTATTAATTAATCTTCATTAACTAATTAAAAATAAACATTTAAATGATTTAAAAATAATTTTTAATGCAAAAAATGAAAATAAAAATATTTTTGGGTTTTAAAAATTAATGAAATCTTTGACAAAAAATTTCATAATTTTTAAATGATTTTTACTATTTTTAAAAATTCGTATAAATAAAATGAAAAGAAAATGAATTTAAAATGAAAATAATGGAAAGTAATCCAGAAGAAGGGCCAGGATTTGATCTGGGTTTGGACTGGTTGACTGCGCGCCAGATCCAAAGGCCCAGATTCAAATCTGGCTAATTTTGTTTTAATAATTAATTAAATAGAATTAAGTTAATTAATTGGAGATTAGGGCTTAAATGACAAATCTGAGCCATCCACACGCGCGCGGGAAAGGGGATCCTATGGACAGAATTCAAAGTTGCTAATTAGTCTCACTTAACCCTAATTAACCTCAGGCGACCGGAGATAAGCTCCGGTCGTCTTCTCCGGCTGCCTCTCTCACCAGAATCACCCAAAACGCATCCCCAAGACCCCCAAAATTCCAGAATCAATCCCCCAACAATGGGTAACAAGAATCCAGGGCCAAAAACAATTTACATCAACTACACAGTGAGAATCGAAGAAAACAAATTCTAGGGAAAAAGTTTCAGAACATCACAACATGCTTGTTTCTGGCTCATTTTCAAAAATAAATAGATCCCCATGATCAGGGCAACACATAGAACAATATTCTAACAAGAAATCAAGGTTCTGGAAAATTTGTTCATCATGTTACCTGAGGTTGAGCTTTCAATCCAGGAGCTTTCTGTTTGCCTCTTTGCTTCAAAATGGCCCCAATGATCCTCTTAATGAAGCTTTGAAGCTTGGTTGGTGTTTAGAGTGACTGGTTTGTGAGTTTGAAGAGGTTCTGTTCAGTGAGGGGTGAGAATCGTATTTCTGATTATGGTGGTTTTGGGTTGCTTTGAGGGGTCAGGGATGATCAGTGGAGTGTTTTGAAATGGATGGTGGAAGAAATTTGAGGAATGGATGGCTGAGTTAAGTGATTCGATAGAAAATGCAAGATGGAGGATTTTTGAACTATGGCTCATGTGCTGCCTCAGGCTCCAAGATGTTATGAAAATGGCTTGCTTGAAGTGTGTTTGTAAAGTCTTGATTGGTCAGAATAGTTGGCGTGGCACAGGCTGATTGGTATGGGTGTTTTTGCATAAAGTCCAAGTTAGGTGTACTTGAGGTATGGGCAAGTGTGAGATTGTGATAGGGGCATGGTTGGGCTCAGCTGAGATCATGGAGTTCTTGTGGATCAGATTTTATGAGCTGTAACAAGTAGGGGCATAGCTTCATGAGTTTTTGCAAGTTGGTACATCTTTGGCCCCTTTGTGAATTCATGAAGTTCAAGGCACCAAAATGCATAATTCTTGGGCCAATTCTGATTTTTAGAAGTCACATGAGCATGTTGTGAAGAGTTTGTGCACATTTGAAGTCTTTAGAATGCTTGATCATACCATTTTGCAAAATGCCTCTTTGGTACAAAACTTGAAATTATGTGATTTTTCCCAATTTTGACAAGCCATAACTTTTGATCCAAAATGAATTAGGACAAGTTCTTGTACTTTTTGAAAAGGGAATGATCCATTCTACAACTTTCATGACCAAAGTTTTCTCATTTGAAGCATTTTTGAATCAAAAAGAAAGGGTTGAAAAACTTTCCCAAAATGGAAAGTTTCCATTACAAGTCACTTTCCCAAAAAGGCAATTTTGCAAATGGCTTGAAATTCTTCAACTTTGTGAACTTCTAACATCTTCTATGATCAAATAAAGATCATACATATTCAGAATGATGAAGAACACCCTTTGGTTGGGTCATTGGGGGCCTCAGATGCCCTGATTTTGCACTGACTTGCTCAAGAAGTCAACTCTTGATTAGATGCCTTCCCCATGGAATTTCTTCATGAAACTTGATATGCATGATCCTTGTGACATATAGAGACCAATAGAAACAAGAATGACCAACAAATTTGGAGTTATGGCCTTTGAAACCAAAACCCTAATTCTAGGTCATTTGTGCAGTTAAACCTGGCTCTGCTTCCAAGCCTTTCTCAGTTCTTGTGATTCTTTGACTTCTTTGATCTTGAGAGGATATAATATGATTTTTTAACATACATGGACCCCTTTGAAGTGATTGAAGACCTTTGGAGTGGCTCAAATGGCTCAGGGATAGCTCATATCACAAACCCTAAATGCAGATGACTTAGAAGCAATGCAGTGAATCAAAAATGTGGTATGAGATGCTATGATTGAACTTATGCATATGAAGATATCACAAGCCATGGTATGAATGGGTGAGGGAAAATTTGGGGTGTTTACAGCTGCCCCTATTCAAACATGAGTTAGCTGTGCAGGGTGTAAGCGACGGCTTAACAGGCAAACAAGATAACTTGTGGTTGAATACCAAAGACAGTCCAAATTTGCACTCACAGAATGAAGAAGAAAAGGGATATAGATTGTAAAAAGAAAAATAAAGTATGTTTATAAAGTGCGGGCGACGGAGGACGACCTTCGAGCAGAGGACGACTGCTGGGGATAAAGCAATGACGGGGACGACCGACATGCTGGGGATATCAGAGATTATGATGGGGACGGCCATCAAGTAGGACTTTCTGGGGATTATAGGTAAATGAAATCAATGATGAGGTATGGTCATCGAAGGGTGAAGGACGATCACCTAGCAGGGGACGGCTGCTTTGTTGGGGATAAGATGAGGGACAGTCATCTAAGGTGAAGGATGATCACCTGGCAAGGTACGGTTGCCAAAAGTATCACGACATAGGACGAATATCGGATAAAAAGGGTCGACGATGGGGACGGCCATCGGATAAGCATGATGAAGGACGATCATCAAGAGGTGAAAGACGATCACCTAGCAGGGTACGGCTGCACGACATAGGACGAATGTCGGATAAGAAGGGGTTCCAATGAATAGAGACTCCACTGGGAATGATGAAGGACGATCATCAAAAAGGTGAAGGACGATCACCTGGCAGGGTACGGCTGCCTGAAAAGGTATCATGACATAGGACGAATGTCAGATAGAAAGGAAATAGTTCAACAAGTTTTTTTGGGGACTTTGTTGGGGAATAGTAAACACGGACGAGTGTTTACATCCAAGAAATGAAAGGTATAAGTGTTTGACACTATGTATGGATTAAAGATGCAGACGAGCATCCTTAAGACTATGATACGGACGAGTATCGGGTAGAAACAAACGCTTGACGCATGCTCAGAGATGATGATACGGACGAGTATCAACTAGTTAACAAAGAACACGGACGAGTTTCGAATCTAAGAAAGATAAGTGGTGTATACAAGATACGGACGGGTATCTGTATGAGTAAAAACCATGGGTAACAAGTATGAGTAAGACACGGACGAGTGTATATCTTGCTGGAGAGAGTGCGACACGGACGAGTGTCGAAAAAAGTGTATCATAAACAAATATATGATTTACAAAGCGGGTGTCAAGGAATTGTGTATATATGTATCTGTGAGTGCAAAGGGGACGCTTTGGCTTTCTGCTGGGGGTATGACACGGACGGGTGTCAGGAAGTATCTGTATCTGTAAGAGAAATGTCTTGGCTCTCTGTCGGGGAATTTTGGGGAGCATTCTGTATATTGTTGATGGATTGTCAGTACTTACAAGTGTTTGATTCGGAACATGGCTTATGATTATGCAACATGTTTGATTTTTGCCGTAATGCTCCGTATTAGATGGAATGCTACGCTCTGTGGGGAAAATATGATGTGAATGCTATGATTATGCAAAGATAACGATCCGAGATTCGGATCCCGTTGTTGTGAAGATCTCTGGCTGATCCGTTTGAAGTGGACATCCCAGCTGGGGATGAGATCACTGGTAGATCTGTCATGTATGACTCTGCTTGGAGGAATAGGTCACTGATAGACCTATCCTTGTAATGGGGGACCCAGCTAGGGTTTGTAGAAGCTTTCGCCACTCTGTTGTAAGGTCCTCAGGTACTGCTTTGCCGGACAGAGGTTGACATTTTGTGGGGAGATGGTTCCCTGGCTTTTGTACTTGGCTGAGGAGGAATAATAAATGGCAACTCAGCTAGGGAGAAAGCACCTTCGGTGCTAATTGTGAGATAGGCTGAGTAGATAATGATTTTCCAGCTTGTTGGGGAGAAGCCTTCACGCCCCATGTTGTGCTTTGGATACCTGCGATCCTGTAAAGACAAAGAAACGCACAAGTAATCCCGAGGTATCCCTTACCAGATTCCATCATAAGAGCTTAAACACTCCCGGGAGTAAGTATATTCCTTGCAAGCACGTATCCTTTTTTTAGAGAAACATCTATATTTATGCAATTAATATCTTAAAGACATCGAACATTTTCGCAAATGAAAATAAAATGTGCGAGACGAAACATGACTGAAAATCTGATTTTATTAATTCGTGTGCCCTGAACTGGCAAGATACAGTCAAAGAAACAAATCCCCTAAAATGAGGAGATTGTTACAAATTGAGAAACAAAAGATGTTGGAAATGTTGATGACGCTTCAAGGAGCTTCCCTTTGCTATGACTCATATGACATTTGACGTTCTTCTCGTCTTGCTTTCTGAAGAAGGCTGATTCTGAAAGAAGCTTGATCCTTTCGAAGCCTACCAAGTCGCAAGTGATACAGATGAATTTAGAATACAGTTGTTCGCTTATTCCCTTATTTTGCATGGATCGCCCTTTCGGGTTTTCAATCCATCGGGATACCCATTTTTGCCTGAGTTGTCCAATGCGGCTTTTCAACTCAGCGGGTGTACACAATTTTTATTTATTTTCCCTTATTTTTGCCCGAGTCTTTTATTTTGTTTTTGACTCGCCGGGATGCCCTATTTTTGCCTAGACTTACATTCTGTTTTTATGTCCAGCGGGTCATTTTTATGCGTAGTATCTTTTAACTGCATCTGAATTTACAAGGGACATGAAGTCTTCACCATCCATAGTACTGAGCATTAGTGCTCCACCAGAGAAAACTTTCTTTACTACGAATGGTCCTTCATAGTTCGGAGTCCACTTGCCCCTGTGGTCTGTATGAGGAGGGAGGAGTCTTTTTAGCACAAGATCTCCTACTTGGTACTCTCGGAGCCTGACTTTCTGATCGAAGGCTTTCTTCATTCTTTTCTGATACAACTGCCCATGACAGATTGCAGCCAATCTCTTCTCTTCAATCAGATTCAGTTGTTCGTATCGGGATCGGACCCATTCTGCCTCATTCAGTTTAACATCCATCAATACCCGCAGAGAGGGTAGCTCAACTTCAACAGGTAGGACTGCCTCCATACCATACACAAGCTGATACGGCGTTGCCCCAGTGGATGTTCTGATTGACGTACGATACCCATGCAAGGCAAATGGTAGCATTTCATGCCAGTCTTTGTAGGTAACCACCATCTTTTGCACAATCTTCTTGATATTCTTGTTAGCTGCCTCAACAACACCATTCATCTTTGGCCTGTAAGGAGAAGAGTTGTGGTGTTGGATCTTGAAGTCTCGGCATAGTTCTGCCATCATCTTGTTGTTTAAGTTGGAACCATTATCAGTAATGATTCGCTTGGGCACTCCATACCGACAGATGATGTCTCTCTTTAGAAATCGGGCTACCACTTGTCTTGTAACATTTGCATATGAAGCTGCCTCAACCCACTTGGTAAAATAGTCAATGGCTACCAGGATGAATCTGTGGCCATTTGAAGCAGTCGGTTCAATCTTGCCAATCATATCAATGCCCCACATGGCGAAGGGCCAGGGTGAAGACATCACATTCAGAGGATTGGGAGGCACATGCACTTTATCCGCATAAATCTGGCATTTATGGCACTTCCTGGAATAAGCACAACAGTCAGCATCCATTGTGATCCAGTAATAACCTGATCTTTGCAACTTCTTGGCCATGGCATTCCCTCCTGCATGGGTACCAAAGGATCCTTCGTGCACTTCGTGCATCAACAAGTCTGCTTCTGTTCTATCAACGCACCTGAGAAGTACCATATCAAAGTTTCTCTTGTACAGGGAACCGTCAGTATTCAAGAAGAAACTACCAGCTAGCCTTCTTAATGTCTTCTTGTCATTGGAAGATGCCCCAGGTGGGTATGTTTGATCCTCCAAGAAGCACTTAATGTCATGGAACCAAGGTTTATTATCTTTGACAGCATCTGCTGCAAATACATATGTTGGTCTGTCAAGTCTGGACACCGAAATCCGAGGCACAAAGTTGGCAACTTGAACTTTGATCATGGATGAAATGGTAGCCAGAGCATCTGCAAACTGATTTTCATCCCGAGGGATATACTCAAGCTTGACCGTGGTGAAGAAAGTCAATAACCTTCTTGTATAATCCCTGTAAGGTATCAGATGATCTTGGTGGGTGTACCATTTTCCATTGGTTTGATTAACTACCAAAGTTGAATCTCCGAATACAGTCAAAGTCTTGATCCTGAGGTCAATGGCTTCCTCAAGACCCATAATGCAAGCTTCGTATTCAACTTCGTTGTTAGTGCAGTTGAAGGTGAGTTTTGCCGAGAAAGGCATGTGAACTCCTTTGGGTGTAATGAGTACTGCACCAACACCCCGACCATTCATATTAACAGCCCCATCAAACATCATAATCCATTCTTCTTCTAGGTCAGGCCCTTCAGTGTGAACAGGCTCTTCATGATCTTTTGCTTTTATGAACATGATGTCTTCATCAGGGAAGTCAAATCTCATAGGCTGGTAATCATCAATAGGTTGCTCAGCAAGATAATCAGACAGTACACTGCCCTTGATGGCTTTCTGAGAAGTGTACTGGATGTCATATTCTGTGAGGATCATTTGCCATCTTGCAACCCGTCCGGTAAGTGCTGGCTTCTCAAAAATGTACTTAACTGGGTCCATCTTGGAGATCAACAAAGTAGTGTGGGTCAACATATACTGCCTTAGTCGGCGAGCAGCCCACGCTAAAGCACAACAAGTTTTCTCGAGCAGTGAATAACGTTGTTCACAGTCGGTAAACGTTTTGCTTAGGTAGTAAATTGCATACTCTTTTCGACCAGACTCGTCATGCTGGCCCATCACACACCCCATTGACTCTTCTAGTACTGTCAAGTACATTATCAGAGGTCTTCCTTCAACTGGAGGCATAAGGATCGGAGGCTCTTGTAAGTATTCTTTGATTTTGTCAAAAGCCCTCTGGCAATCTTCGTTCCACCTGACCGTTTATTCTTTTCTTAACAGCTTGAACAAGGGTTCACAGGTTGCTGTAAGATGAGATATGAACCTTGAAATGTAGTTCAATCTACCTAGGAACCCCCGAACTTCTTTTTCAGTCTTCGGTGCAGGCATTTCTTGAATGGCTTTGACTTTATCAGGGTCAACTTCAATCCCTTTCTCACTTACAATAAATCCCAGCAGCTTACCAGATCGCACCCCGAATGTGCACTTATTGGGGTTTAACTTCAGTTGGATGTGAAGGGACAAGCGTAGGGTCATCGTATGGTCATATAAGGCAACTTAAGGGATGTCTTTAGCAATTCGTATGGACTATCATCATTTATTCGAAGGGACAAGATCATTATTCTGTAGGCAACCTCGAAGGGACTTGATCTTTTAAACTATAGGGACTATGATGATTTATACTTGAAGGGACTTTGCATAAGACATCCCTATATTCGAGGGACTTGACCATTTTATTTTAAGGCAACCAAGAGGAATACCCTTGGAAGTGCAGATGGCGATCAAAGATCGACTTACGTGTGTGGGTGTTCATTTTTAAATATTTATCTTTTTTAAATTAGTTATCTAAATTAAATTAATTACAATTATGTTTGCACTCCTTATTTACTAACCACACAATAAATATAATAATGACGGAAAAATAAATCTATGAATTATTACAAGGCTTCGGGATAGTTACAATATAATCGGAAAAATAAATAAATTACGATAAGAATAATAAAGCAAGAATAGTATATGTAATAAATCAATAATAATAATAAAGTAATGATAATAATAATTAAGATTAGAATTTAAAAAGAAATTATTTTAGGTTAGGCAAATTATAATTTTTTAGAAGTTATTTAAGAAAGTATAAGTTTAAATAATTTAGTAATAATAAAAGAATTTAATTATTTACATAACGAAAAATAAATACTTATTATAATATAATTAAGAAAATATTATTAATAATATACAAAGTATAAAATAAAATAATTATTAAAAAAAAGTTAATTGGATATAAAAATAATAAAGATAATAGAAAATACTAAATTATTAAGTTAACAGATTAATTATAAGTTAATTATAAAAAAATTATATTTATCAATATCATTTACTTTAAAATAAATAAAAATATTAACTATGTTAATTACAGATTATAAAATTATAAATCAAAGATTTACAAATTGATTGATTATTAAAAAACAAGTTAATTACAATCTAAAAAAAAAAGGTTATTATTATAATTAGTATTTATTATTTATTTACAAAATTTTAATGAATTTACAAAAATAATATTTGTTTATTTTTTAGGTTTTTATTTTATTTAGAAAAGATTTACTTTAATTAATTAATTTATATATAATAATAATTAAAATAAGAGAAATTGATTTTAAAAGGTTAAAATTATAAAAAAAAAACAAAAAAAATACTTACCTGGAGGAGCCTGGGGTCGAACCCAGGTCTCCATACTCCCAACACACTTCCTCAAACCAACTGAGCTATAAACGCATTGTGTATATAAGCTAGGAAATAATCATTATATTTTAAACCTACTAAAACAAATAATTAACAAAAAAAAAAGTTGGCCTCAGCCGGATTCGAACGCATGTCCTTCTCTCTTCACAACCAAGTCTTTACCATTAAGCCACATGGGGCGCGTCAAGATTCGAACTCAGGTCCTCTATAACGCACACCCACTGCCTTTGCCAACTGAACCACTGCGCGCGTGATGTTATTTGTTGGAAACAATTACATTATAATAGATACCAAATATTTGAATTTCAGAACCGCGCCAATTTCATCATCTTCTTCCTCAGAATTCGTAGGTTTTCCTGCGAATTTTGATGGGAGCTTTCCTGCGAAATTTTCTGCGTCCTTAAACCTGCAAATTTCATATCTCACAAAATACTTACAATTTCATCAAATTGATTTCACAAACATGATTTATATTATGTCTTTGATTGATTTACGGTCTTGGATGGTATTTATAATGATTAAATCAAGAAACCCCAATTCGAACAAGATGAACCCTAGAATGGTATCTAACGAATTGGCCACGGGTTCTCCAATGTTTTTGTCCAAAATTCATCATTAACTTCATCTAAACATGAATCAACAAGCAAATTTGGTTAGTAATGCTCAAACAATCAAGAACGAAAAAAAATCAAAACATGAGAAAGGGAGAATCGGATTCTTCAATATGAGGTGTTATAGATGAATGTGATTATGCAAATTTACTCTATGGATGTCCAAGAACAATTTGCCACCTTTGTTTCGTTTTGAAAATGCCTCTAGGGTTGAAACCGAATCAAGCTTTTTTTGAAGTAATTTTGAATTTGTCTTTGACTTGTGGCTGCTGCAAAACCTGTCCTTGTGTTTGTAATAAGTTGTGCTCTTATAGTGGAGTGAAATTAGGTCAAAAAATCAGATGGTTTTGTGGGCTTGTGGGTGCCTTGTTCATGAAGTAATTCCATCACCTTAAATTCAAAAAAGTCAAATGATATCCTTCCAAATTCATTGTGCACGAAATTGGATGGTATCTAATCAACTTGAATGATCTTTAAGAGTTTCTAGAAGAAGAATCAAATAAAATATTTGAGTTTTCATATTTTATTTTGATTTAAATTGAATTTTAATGAATAAAATCCAAATAAATACTAAATAAATTATAAAAACCAGAAATATTTGTAATTGGGTCGTGCTTGATGTTATTGTAAGGATTGGATTACAAAATTGCAAGCCCATTTGGAAAATTTTGGTTTTAAGACCTCATTTGCTCAATATACCCCTAAAAAATTTCCTAACTTTTCCAAGGCATGAATCCTTCAATTTTAAGGATATGAAAGTGTTATTGGACATTTTGGAAAGCTTAAAGAGTCCTCTAACCAACCTTTTTGGTCTCATGTCCATATCCTTTACTATTTTTAAATTATTCCTTTTGGAAGATGTTGACCTTTTGTTGACTTTTGAAATGACCTGTAATGTTTTAGCTCATACCTTCCAAATGAAGCATTTTTAGGCTTGGCTTGTGAGACACAAAGTTGTAGAGAATTAAATTTACTTCAAAATGAGCTTTGGATGGGAATTTTTTGATGAAGCATGTGAAAGTTATGGCTGGTCAAAGTTCAGTTGACTTTCCTTAAGAAAACCCTAATTTAGAAACTCCTGATTCTTGATGATCTGAAACTTCCTTGATAAATCATGATCAAACCTTGATAAAATGATGAATTTTACTTCATAAACTTGATGTTGGCAAAAAATCTTGAAGTTTGGACTTTAATTTGACCATAGTTGACCCCAGTTTGACTTTTTAACTACTTTGACTGATTTTTGCATATCTGATCATCTGACTGGGCAAACTTATTAGGAAAGCCTTGAAACTTGACATGGGGATTCTTGAATACATGTGGGATGTTATGAAGCTCACTTGAGGTCTTAAAAATCATTTAAACCTGAAGAAACACAAAACCCTAGTTTTGGACACTTTGCTTAGGAGGAGGCATTGTCTGAGGCAACTTCCACACTTCTTGACTAATTGGGAGTCTTGAGGATCTTATTGTCATACCCCAAATTTGTCCTACCTTTGTTTTTCTGTTTACCGATATGCTCCGAAAAATTCAAAAAATATATGTCTTTCCTTTTCTTAAGAGTTTGTGCGAAAATTAGGTTTCACTTGAGATTGCGTGAATGCATGCAATGGAGATTTTATTTTGAGGGTTTTGTGTGTGTTAGTCATCAGGAGTTGGTCCGATTCATGTAGGTTTTGGTATGGTGACCATTTGTTTTTTATTACTTCTTTTTTATCCGATTATCACCTTTCATAATTCATACCCATTCATATTTCACCATCCGTTTATTTCTCTTTAAAATTAAAAATTCATATTTTCTTTTATCTTCAATATTATGAGCATTTTATTTATTTTTATTCAAAAATTAAAAAAAAAACTATTTCTTATTGTTATTATTAATACTTTTTATTATTAGTTTTATTAGTATTTACATTTTCTATAGTTTTTAATTATTATTATTACTTATATTATTGTTAGCATGTTTTATTTTTATTTTTACTATCATTATAACCATTTCTATTTTAATTTTCCATTATTAAACAATTTTTCACCATTATTATTATCATTAAACTTTCTATTATTATTATTACTACTATTATTATTCTTATTTATTTTTATCCTTTTATTTTGATAATTATTATTATTATTATATTATTATAGTTTTATACTACTATTATTTTATTATTCTTTCAACCTCACATTTATCATGTCACTTTTGTTTCTTCTCACCACGTCACCCTATAACTTTTGTTATTACAGCTCATTTTTGATAAGCACCTCCAAATCTCACAACAATACCACTAGCTGCAACAATTTCAATTCCACCACACAAGGACACACCGCACAGTACAATTTCACAACCTGTAACAAACTTTTCTCATTTAAACTTCTTCCCCAATTCTTCCACTTTTGCCCTCAAGTGATGCTGCTATATGAGAGATCTTTATCCTAAAAAATGAGAGGCGGAAAAATAAGGAAATCTCCTGCAATATTCATACCAAATTTCAGCTTCAACACCAAAGATACAAATTCAGAAAAACTCACAGCAAAATACCTTCCACTATCCACTTTTCAAACTCACCTTCATCACCATATTAACCTTCACTAAAACCCACAAAAAAAACTTCAACCAGATCTGAAATTTGAAGTTTGCACAAAAATGCAACTGACACAGAGTGATAACTCTTTGAAAACAGAAACATTGTAGGAAATCCAAAACCAACGTCACCAATCTTCGTAAACAAACTGAACCGAAAAGAGAAAGACGAGAACCTTTAAACACGAAACCCGCACAAACCCGAACTTCACTTTCAGATTCCCAAACCGTCGAACCATCTTCACAAACACAGAAACAACCAGCCACGTTAAAACCTCAGCCAATCGAAATATAGAACCACGCTCAAACAACCGAAGCCCATGCGAAACCAAGCTGACGCACAGGAACCTCTCAACCACCGCCGCTCAACCGCGAAAACTACCGAAGCCACCATCACCACCAACATTCGACCGAACCGCCGTGAAGGAAGGCGCAGAGAGAGAAACGGACTGAGCGAGTTAAGCGAAACGCCGCGAGAGACCAAGACAACCCGAGAGAATCGCGAATCAGACCTTGAGTCTGCCGCGAGAGAAGTTTTGCGAGTGAGATCGATTGGAGTTTAGCGGAGGCGACCAGCATCGGGGTGGGTGAGCGCTTTTTTCTTTTTCCCTTTCTTTCCGCTTGCTGAACTGAACGTGTGAGGGGAGTGTTTGATTTCCTTCTGTTTCTTTTTACTAATATTTTGTTTTATAATCTTTTGTTTTATATTATTTATCTATTTATTTTATTTTTTTATGATTGGTGGTTGGGCTCAACCCAATATTTTTTTGCTATCCACAATTCCAAATTCAACACGCACCCATCTTTTATTTATGTTTTTTTAGTGTTGGGATTACTTAGCCCATTTTCCAGAGTTTCTAAGCACACACTGCATTACACAACACAAAGCCCCTCTCTATTTTATTTTTATCTTATTTTAATTGTTATAATATTTTCATGAAAGTTAGTCACCATTTTTTTAGTTGTTATAATCATCTTTCTTAACCTTTTTTTTCTTTCTTTTCTTTGTTTGAAACAAAAAAAATGCTAAAAAATATGTATTAATATTTTCTTTTGTTTATCTTAAGGGCCAATGACTTGATAAAAGACCGATATTCGCCCGATTTCGTTAAATCGGTGATGTTCGGTCAATATGAGGCCCTCCTTTTTTTATTATTTTATTTTATCCTATTATTTTTATTTTGAACAAAAAACTTGTAATATAATTTAATTTATTCATTGTTTTCAATATTATTTAAATTATTTATTTATTTGTATTCATTATTCTATTTATTTTTTGCAATTTAATTTTATTTATTCATTTCCGCATTTCAAAAACTATGTTTCGACTCCTTATAGAATGATTCCAATTTTGAATCGATTCTAAGGTAGTTCACAAACTAAATTTCGACGCGTCCCAAAAAGGTCCAACGCCTTCGAATAGTTGTGCTCGATTAAAAGGTCCAACGCCTTCGAATAGTTGTTCTCGATTAAAAGGTCCAACGCCTTCGAATAGTTGCCTCCGATTAAAAAGGTCCAACGCCTTCGAATAGTTGTTGCCGATTAAAAGGCCGAACGCCTTCGAACCGTTCAAAACACTGCACACACGCTTCCTCTTGGGCAAACTACAATGATACCATTTATTTCGCGCAATCCCCTGTATTTATTTTGTATCCCTCTCCCATTACTTTGTACGCACTTTATTTTTCCGCATTTTATTTATTTCCGAATCCTTGGTCCAACGCCAAGCGATCTCACTTATACACTTGCACTTTATTTTCCAGTTATTGTTTCGTTTATTAGGATCCACTCCTCCTTGCGAGCCGAGCGCTTCGTGCCTCGCTAACAAACTACAAAAATAAACTCCATTTGCATTCACCCTTTAACCTCAAAATACCAAAATGTTTCGATTATATCCAAACCCTTGATCCAACGTCAAGCGGTCTTAGGAAATAAAACACTTTAATATAAACGAGAAGATTTGTACGCCACGAGCCTTAAGCGATAGAAAGGAGGATAACGAGCTCTCGTTACTCGCTCCGATTATTTTCGACGCAAGACGCTCGTCTTGTTGGACGAGATAAACTATCCATACTCTTTAGTGCATTTCAACTCCTAAACCCTTTCATCAAAGAAAGGTAATAAATCAACAACCATTAAACCTTAGTAGGCCAAACTACGAGGTTCTGAATTTCCCATTGCACACGGGAGTACGTAGGCACGAGGATCTCAATCCTTGTCGAGCACCTAGGTTCAATCTAACTTATAATTCAACTCATTTCCCTCTAGCAAGCAATTCGTTTAAGCATAGACATCCTTTCTCGCGCGTTAACTTAGATGGTTCCCATCGAGTACGATGGATGTAGGGGGTGCTAATACCTCCCCCCTGCATAACCGACTCCCGAACCCAGGCAATGATTCCGTTGACCTTTGTCCTCATCCTTCTCTTCCTGGGTTGTATCTATATCTTCCCTTTCCCTCTTCGGGAATAAATAGAATTATGTGGCGACTCTTCAGTCTGTCCGGCGCGTGATTCCGTCCTTTCGGATCGCGTGAGGTCATATTTTTCGGGGTACGACAGCTGGCGACTCTGCTGGGGACTGGTTCACCCCTATGCGAGTCGAGCCTAGTCTAATTTCCTGCGTTTGTTTGGATGTTTGCTTTTATACCTTGCTTGTTTATTTTTATCGCTTTCTTTATCGCATTCCATTTTATATATCTTGTGGTTCCTTGGTACTATAACTTGGATCAATACTTTGAAAAAGAAACTTGAGGGAAAGGCTCTATACCCGGGCTTACGAGTACAAACTTAAGTTAGTGAGGTTGTGTAGTATGGGCTCCTGAGAGAACCACTCTCGTGGGTTGTCGATACGAAAACCTCACTTGGAGTAGATTCTGATGAGAATACTGACAACCGTCAAGTCCTTGACGCGTGTGCTCAGTTGCTTTCATTAGGGTCATTAACTCTGAGGACCTTTAGAACCTTTTGGTTAAAACATCGGTCGATGGTTGCGTAGTATGGGGCACCAGGGTTCGCCCTCGCGTGGCTCGATACGAAAACCTCACTTGGAATAGACTTACTCAATGGAGTTGATTGACTGTCAAGAATGTATGAAATTGACATGTGCATCAAACAGTTGAGAAAGTTCTATAACTCCAGGACTTTGTTTTAAACCTTGTGTCAATGATCACGTAGTATGGACTCCCGAGAAAATTTGATCTCGTGGGTTGTCGATACGAAGATCTCACCAAAAATAGATTCATATGGCGGAGTCAATCAACCGTCATGCTTATGGCGCGTGTGATGAACAGCCATATGATTTGATAACTTTGGGGTCCCTAAAACCTTAGAGTCTACCCAGTGAGTTCCTGATCAGAGTATCCTCCATCTGTACCTTGGACTCGTGAGACCTTGATCTTGTGATCCTGGATTTTGACATTACATATCATCTCATTTGCATTATTTATTCATATTGCATTTCATTCCAAAGCCGAGAACTCATTTCATGTTCCTCCATCTTCAGTAAATCAAGCTGGTTTCCCGACGCCCGTATCGTGCTAGACGCCCATACTTAACTCGAGCCAACACTAGAAGACTGATGGATGTGATTCAAGAAGAACAAGCTGCTATGAGGGAAGATATTGACTCGGTCAAAGAATTGGCATAAGACTTTCGATCAAACACTTTGGGCTTGTTGAACGTCTCTTGGGGAAGTAACCAACTATACGCCTTTTCGACAGACATTTGGATATGATGCAGTGTTTCCTACTAAGATATACTTGCAATCAATAAGAAACCAAACGCAAAGTGAGATCTCATCCAACCATTACTAGAGCATGACGATGAAACAATTGGTCGACTTAGACAAAGAAAGGTTAGTAGCCTTAGATGTTCTTATTAGAAAAAAGAAGTGATTGGCTAAGGTTTACAATAAAAAGGTTAGGTTGAAGGTCTTTGCACTCACTGACTATATTTGGATGGTGATATTGCCTATGGATCTAAGGGACAAAGCTTTGGGGAAGTGGTCGCCAAACAGGGAAGGACCATTTAAAATTAGCCAGGTGTTTTCAAATAAATCTTATGAGATTGAGGAATTAAGTCTTTCTCGAGGACCCTGCAACAGAAGAAGTATTTGTGTTCTTTCGACCCTAAAGGAGGAAAACAAAATATTAGAACATCCATAGAAAACTAAAGGAAATAAGGTTAGAAGTTTTACCTGTAAAGTTTCTGTAGTGCTTATGTCTTGAGAGGCAACAGTCGACGATTTTGGATTATGGGGAACTCTTGTAATAATAAACAAAAATGGATTAGAGCCCAAGAGAAAATTAAGATGAGTTAAAGAAAGTGTATCCTTAGTTTTTTCTACATTCTAGAACCAATCGACGTGGATTACCTTTGTTTTTATTTTATAAATCCCGCAGAAAGGAGAAAGCATTGTCTTGGCATTGGACCATAAGGGTAGGATTTGGCACGCTTTCATAATAAAGGGGCCACCAGTCCTCGAACTCTTTGGTACAATGGAAAGATAGGTAGAATTCAAGAGGATTGAGGATTACATTCTTATTCCCAAAGAAAATATTATAACTCTTAAGACAATCCTTGTGTGGTTTGTCAGTTGAAACAAAAATAGCATATGCTTTAGGAATCAAGCATTTAGGTAGCAGTTGGCTCAAACCAAATTGTCTGGCCAACAAGTTTGGTTGGTAGGTAATTGTTTTTATCCCTATTTTGGAGGAGGTAAGCTTCGTCGACAAAGGAGCAGGGTGGAAGAATTCCAACATAATATCATGTATTTCCCTATTTTCATTGCGAGAAGGATGTGGAAATAGTTTTTTGAACCATGTAAGTCCACATTGTCGACGAGAAAAGGGTGTCATAGTCAAAATAAATGTTTTACATTAGTAAAACATGTCAAAGTAAGTCTCAAAAACCTCCTTTGATGTAACTTTACCATTATTTGGAGTGAGTTGGGTGAGTCTTACAACTTCGACTCCCACCACTAAAATAGGAAGAATCTTAGTTTTTGAATAAGGTCTGAAAGTGGTGTTAAGCCACAACTGCAAGATCCAGATGGGGCCCCACCTGAAGGCTTTCAAAATTTTGTCTTTTCTTGAGGTCGCGAGATGTTAACCCCAAGGATTCATACAGACCACTTAAAATCAATTTCTTGAGGAAGATGTTTCTCCCCTCATGAAGTTGGATGGCAATATGGACAAATCTTTTAGCTACTTGAATAGATCAAGAGCATAAGACATGTCATGAAATCTAGTAAGTTAGGAAGGATATGTGTTCATGATCCCTCACACGATTTGTGGATGCATGATGATCCTCAATGAATGTGATGTAGGCAGCTCTGGTGAAAACAAACCCATGTTGGCTTTGGTAATTTTTGAAGGCTTAAAAGGCTCTCTAGTGGGTTGAAAACCAAAAATTACAATAATATTATAAAGTGTAGGGTTTATCATCCCACAAGGAATGTGAAATATGTTGGTTGAGGTATCCTAGAAACACATGGCTGCAAAAAGCATATGAGAGTTGTATTTGGGACCAACTTTTGTGATTTGTATTAGATCAAATTACTCAAATCTTTCCAAAAGTGTTTTTCCTTTTCTTGAACCCTATTTAACCATAGGATGTAATAAGAGTCGTCATCAATCAGGGGAGATGTCTGGAATACCTTATTTTTGAAGAAACTAAAATCAAATGGGGCATCTAGGAATACCAAGGGCTTAAAAAAAGGGTAGTTGGGGAAGAAATATTCCATGACATCAAGTTTCTTAACACATCTAGGAAGGAGACCCGTGAAAGAAAAAATGGTACCTGAAATGGAGTAGGGAATTAAGACGTTATCATACTAGACATTTCTTCTCCCATCTTCCATGGGAGGTTCAGGGACGTAAGCGTGATCATTAATTAAAATAGGTTCTTCAGTGGTAGTAGCTAAGGGAGCACATGGAGCTGGTCTGAATGCAATTTTTGGAGCCATTTTTTATTCTCATAAGTTTTTAGGAAGATAAAATGTGATGGAAAAGATAACAGAAGTCAAAAAAAGCTCTAAGGTTTTTTTATTTCTTTCTCAAAGAAGGAAATGGTGAAAGAGAATAGAGTTGAGGAAGAAACGTTTAAATAGCCAAAAGGGGAAGAAATGTTTTGATTTTCCCTCCAAATATTTGGACAGTGGCACATTCAGGTCGACATTAGGCAGCAAAATGTCATGGGATAAGATGAGAAAAATGAAATTAAATGATTTTTTAATTTCATTTAAGTTAATGGTGCACTAATCCCTTACAAAATTGGGGGTGATATTGATCAGTCACACGCACGTCTGTGACGTGACAGTTTGATAGAAAGTGTTCATGATGACTAATAAATAAAAATAAATAAGAAAAAAATCTAGTTGATGTGACTTGTACAGACTGGGTAAACATTGTCGAAGGATTACTAAAACGCCACCTTTATTCCATCTGACACAAATGATCGAACGCGACATTTTTTTGGGGCATATGTTAGACAGACTGGAATTTCTAATTGAAGAAACGTCAACTAAATGCTACGTTGAGAAAATACTAAGTGTTACCATTTATTGACAAGCTTTGACGGGAATAAATATGTTGACTAAAGCGTTTCGACTAGCATATTAAACATGGTTTGGAAGAATCTTAAGAGCAGATCTTGAACATGGTTTGGAAGAATGTCAAGAACAGATCTACTATCATTCGACACCATGTCGAGATCGAAGCATTCGACAGGCGTCAAGGACTTACAATAATTTTGAAACCAATGACTTGAGAGAGTTGTTCTAAGCATTAGGGGATTTTTCACCAACTACATTCGATAAGCAGACAGGTATATGCTTAGAGTATTTAAGAATGTGGGATAATGGTTTTCAATGGTGTACAAGTTCTTATAACATGGAGATGTCTCAGAAGACTAAGTTGCATATTCTTAATATGTGTCTACTTTTTAGTAATAAATTGTCGGAGACAGTTATCTTTAGATTAATATAAGTAGCATACTCATGCATTGTAATCAATGTGGTCCTTTATGTTTTTTTTGTTACAAGTAGGTCCTTTAAGTTATTTTAAAATATCAAGTTAGTCCCTTAAGTTTTTTTTGTAATGTTTTGGTCCCTTTTTAACAATCTCTGTTATAATAAATTGCAAACTCGTATACCATTTGAATTGGTTTTTCGCGCTGATCACAAATATGCAATCAAATTTATCAAATAAGTTACGATTCATGAGAATCAGGTAAAAATGGACGAAATACATAACGAAAAAATCATCAATCAAACTAAAATACACAATCAAACGCAAAACTAATTACATATTCGTGATAAGTGTGAAAAGCCAGTTCAAATGGTATATGAGTTTGCAATTTATTTTAACGGAAATTTTTAAAAAAGGGATCAAAGTGTTACAATAAAAACTTAAAAGACTAACTTGATATTTTAAAATAACTTAAAGGACATACTTGTAGCAACAACAAAAAAACATAAAAGACCACATTGTTACAATTAAATAACTTAAAGGATCATGTAGGTAATTTATATATATATATATATATATATATATATATATATATATATATATATATATATATATATATATATATATATATATATATATATATATATATATATATATATATATATATATATATATATATATATATATATATAACTGGAGTACCTGAGTCAAAGAGCGAAACAGTTTGTGAGGAGCATGTATGAGTTTGTGTCCCTTTCTTTCATTGTCTTTGTGTTTCCTTAATTGAAACACTTTACTTCAATTGTCATTTACTACACTCTTATTTAAGGCAAAATACCTTTTTTGGTCCCTTAACTATATGCTTGGGTGCAGATTGGTCTCTTAATTTTTTCGTTTCAGATTGGTCCCTTAACTCTTCAAAACGTACCATGTTAGTCATTTTCGTCTAATTAGCGACAGAAATATTCAAAAATCGGTCGCTAAATTCATCGCTAATTAGACAAAAATGACTAATATGACACATTTAAAGAATTAAGGGAATAATCTGACACGAAAAAGATTAAGGGATCAATCTGAACCCAAAGGTATAATTAAGGGACCAAAAAGAATATTTTGCCTTTGTTTAATATCATTTATTGCACTTTTCATTTATTACATGGATTCAAGCTTTTTACCATTATAGTTTGTGTCCACTTTGTCTTTATACAAACATTTCTCCTTGTGCATTTATTTTGACAAATTGCTTCCGAGATTTTTCGAGTTAATCTCACAAATGAACTAAAATCTTGATTGTTTGCTAAGAACACCTACGAACACTTATTTATTTTAATGTTGAGTATTTTATGTTTCGCTAATTACTACGACTACGAAGTATTATCCGTTTTGGGTGTGAGAATTCGTAACAGTTTTTTTCTTGGAAAAATCATCTCGTTTCAGAGTGTGAGTGTTGTATGTAAACTATTCGTAAACTTTATTCACAAGAAATGTGAGACTATTTGGTGACCAAAATTGTTTCCCTATCAGTCGAGGCTAAGGGGCAAAGTGTGAACCCCAAGCGTGTGGGTTTACCTCTCTTTCTAGTTCCAAAGTTCAAATCAACCTTAAATTCGTTGACCATTGCAACGAGATATTTTCCATTTTGGGTGTGAGAATATGTCACAACCTTTGTATTTTAGAAAATGCGTCTTGCTGAGTTGAAGAGTGTGAATGTTGTATATAAACTATTTGTTGTCTCAATTCTAAAACAATGTGGGACATTTGATGATTGGAATAGTTACCCCCTCATCTCTTCTAGAGCGGAAAAGAAAATAAATGTTGAACTGGTGATGTTAGCGGAAGGACTCTCTTACTTACTCCATTTCTATTTATAAACAAGTTTTGAGTTGTTAGATTCATTGAATAAATGATATATTTTGACTACATATAAGTTAGATACATCAATTATTTAATAAATCTTAAAAATTAAAATTTGTTTATAAATAAAAATAGAGGGAGTATTGTACTTAAAAAAAATTAATGCCTGAGAAAAATATAAATATAAATGAAAATCTCATTTATCAAACTTGCAGTGCAACATTTATATTTGTATAAGTCTTCATAAGCATTCAAAATTAAAAATAAGGAAGTGACTTAGTTGAAATAGTGTTTTAATTTGACAACATTTTAAATTTGACAACATTTTAAGTTTTGAGGATAAGTTCCTCGTGAAGAGTTTTAATGATGCAGGCTCACTTGCTCGAATTTATTGTCTACAATGTTTTCTCATCTTTCATAAACCCTTCTAAGTACGAGGTCATCAGGATTGAAATCTTTGTGTCTGACTTTCAGGTTGTATTTGGCATACGTGACTTGCTTAATAGAAAATTCGGTGAGGATATAGTTCTTGAGATAAATTCCCCATGAAAAGTTTCAATTTCTACACTCAAAGGACATGTAGAAACTCTTCCACCCAATTTCTCTTAAATTTTTCAAATCCCCTATTCTATCTTTTCAGCTTGCTTGTTACTTTAAGTGAATTCCTGAGTAACATCATCAAACTATGGAACAAGAGAATGTTGTTTTGAAAACTAAAAAGAGAAAATAACCTTTTAAGTTGAATTCTCCCTTCTACCCTCGTGTTACTTCACTCTATGTATCCATATGTTTTTATTTATTTTTATGTATGTTCTTACTCGAACAATATAAGTTTGAGAATTAGGGTTGAAAATGGTTTGGAACTCGGTTTAACAATTAATTCGTTGAATCTGATTCATGAATCTAATAAACCAAATATAAACAAAAAATTAAGTTCGTTAATTAAATGAGTTAAACTTAAACTATATTTAGCTCAACTTCAACTTGTTAGGTTGATGAACTAATTCGATTATATATGAAAATAGTTATATTCTCTTTATGAATAGATTTAAAAATTTAATATAAATTTTAAATTTATATTTAATTTTAATTTAACGGTTTTAATTGATAATGTATATTCTCAAGTGAGTAAAACATGTTCAAAAATAATTATATAAATAAAATTAACATCATATAAATTAATTTATTTTTGAATTAGTAGAACTTTTAGACAAAGTTAAATTTCAATCTAATAATTTTTATTTTATTTCAATATTTCTTTTAAAATAATATTAATTTTAAAAGTCAAATATATAAAAAAAAAAAAAAATTTAAAAAATATATTTTAGAAAAGGGTTAAATATGTTTTTGGTCCCGGTAAATATCTCAATATTAATTTTTAGTCCCTATGAAAAACGTCGAGTTTTAATCTCTATAAAATTACTTTTGCACGCAGTTTTAGTCCTTCTACAGAGACTAAATCAACGTGCAAAAGTAATTTTATAAGAACTAAAACTTAATTTTTTTATAGGGACTAAAAACTAAAATTGAGATATTTATAAAGACTAAAAATATATTTAATCCTTTAAAAAATGACCTTTAAGTCCGTGAAGCATCCAAGTTGAACCTAACAAGACGATCTGAGTTGTTCGTGAACTTATAAGTTATAACAAGTTGAGTTTGAGTTTTAAAAAAAAATCATGCCAAATTCGAAACTAGATTTGAACTGAATCAATTTTTAATGAGTTGAGCCAAACTGAAGCGAGTTCAACTCGACTGAACTCATTTTCAGCCCTAGTGAGAATTCACCCATATACCATTTCAGTACTTCCTCCATCCTATAATGAGTTATTCATTTAAAATAAAAGTGTCCTAAATTAAATGATTCATTTCAATTTTCAATGCATCTTTTTCAAATTTAATCTCTAATTAATATTACTTTCATCATTCTCAATATCAATATCGATAAAGATACTTTACTAAAATTATAATTTTTTCTCTTCCATTTATTTCTTTTTCTTGATCTAAAAATTCCGCACATGGAAATTGAATATTCCACTCCATTAAATGTGATAACCTATGGTGACAATTTATCATGCTATTTAATTTTTTGGTAGTACATGTCAAATAAATTAAAGAAGCTCCAATTATTAAATGAAAACAACCATAATGAATATTATCCGTCCCAACATACTCTCACCAGAGTAATACTTGATGGAATCAAGCAACAATGTTAAACACACATATGCACGCACACAACAAACATAAATTAATGCAAATAAAGCTTCTTTCTCATCTTTCCATAAACAAGAGACATTGATTAATTTAAGTAGCCAAACTCTTTGATACCACAATCATAGCATACAATTTTCAAGCTTCAACAAAACCAGGGTGTCAATGTAATTTTGTCAAATTCATGGTGATTCAAAACATGCATGTAGTTAGCTCAACTTCATTGGCCCTTTACATTCATGCTTCTTTTGCCCTCAAGTTGTGTCCATGAACAAATAGCTTCACAAGAAGTTACATCTATACTTAGAAAATAAGAAATAATGAGAAGGTTAAGTGACAGAAAATGCATCAACTTTGCGCCTTTCCGGTTGGTTTTGGTGAATGTTGAGGATACTGATGATGAAATGGAGAGGCATGAGTACCATGTGATATGGAAAGGCTCCTTTGTTGTTGTCCGTTTCTGGTGAACGCTCCTTGTCTACCGTTTCGAGTATTCGGACTCGCACTAAAACGGTCGGCTTGCATCGTCTGGAAATAGTATGATGAACTAGCCATGTCCTTTAGGTTTGGGAGAGGCTTCAACGCTTCTACAACTTCACTCATTAGTGGTCTTGCTTTTGGATCTCGGCTAAGACAGTGAGCAGCTAAATGGGCGGCTTTTTGAGCTCCTTTTATCGAGAAGTGACCTTCCAACCGAGGGTCGATCAATCTGTAGAATCTTCGTCTTTCTCCTAGATGCGGTCTTGCCCATTCCACAAGGTTATGTTCGCCATTCGGTCGGTTTTTGTCCATGGATCTTCGCCCTGTTATCATCTCAAGTAGTACAACTCCAAAACTATACACATCACTTCTTGATGTAAGATGCCCTAAATCCAGCATATAAAGATTAGATAATACAGATGTTCGATTCCATTTAAAAGGACTCAAAACAAAACAAATGTACGTAAAAAAAATTGAAATACAACTAAAAGTTGTGTTTGGACTTTCGCATAACCAACAAAACTTACCTGTCATGACATATTCTGGTGCTGCGTAACCATAAGTTCCCATAACTCGAGTAGACACATGGGTTTTATCACCTTCCGGACCATCTTTCGCAAGTCCAAAGTCGGAGAGCTTGGCGTTGTACTCCTGAATGGTTATATTATTATAAATAAATATTACAATAAAGGAAAGAATGGAATGTAATCAATAACCATGTCGTAACTTTTGGCACTTACTGCATCCAATAGTATATTGGAAGTTTTGAAATCCCTATATATTACAGGTCGTTCAGCTTCCTCGTGAAGAAAAGCGAGTCCCTTTGCAGCTCCTAGTGCAATTTTCATCCTAATGGACCACGGAAGAGGCAACGCTCCTACAGCAATATAGTTTTGCACACAAGAACATTAAAAAATAAAGTATGGAGCAGAATCAGTAAGAAAATTTAAGAATATGCCATAACAGATCATCTATTACTGGAAAATATAATTGAACATAATTTGTCGTAAAATAGTAACTTACTCCTAAACAAGTGGTTTTCCAGGCTTCCACGAGGCATAAACTCGTATACGAGCAACCTTTGATCATCCTCGATGCAGTAGCCTATTAGTTTGACAAGGTTTTGATGAACTAAATCACCGAGATAATTTACTTCAGCCTGTATAGTGAATGAAGCAAGAAATTAAAGCATGAAAGAAATCAACACATAAGATTCAACATAAAGACACGTGAATTTAAGGAAGACAAAAATCTTATTAGAAAAATTACGAACCAGCCATTCTTTATGACCTTGGAGACCATCATGGTTAAGGGTTTTGACAGCAACGGTAAGTCCTGTGCCAGGTTTCACTGCAGCAGTTCCGTTTTCTTCAATCCATCCTTTGAACACACAACCAAACCCACCTTCACCAAGAAGACTCTCGGGCCGAAAATTTCTTGTGGCCAACTTAAGATCATTGAAAGTGAATTTTCGCAGCCTTGAAGCAACTTTAAGCTCCTCTTCAAGTTTCGAAGTAGATGAGTTGCTTTCAGCATTACTAGTAGTAGTGGTTGTCGAAGAGGCTACTGGAACCGATGGCTGGTCTCTACTTGTATCAATAGTTGATTTGCTTTCAGCTAGCCAAAACACAACAAATATAGTAAAAACATAATTAGAACAGCATCATTTATCATACTAAGACAAGAACGAGAAATAGGCTATAAAGCAACACCACAAACAAAGTATACACTGCTATTAGTAATTTAAGAAACTGAAAGTAGTCGAATGTAACTACATTTTTCAGTGTCATGTTAGTGTTATACACCAAACACTAACATTGATTTCAAGTGTCGATGCTACATAGGAAATAGGTACCATTTCAAATTCAATTTGATAAAATAACAAAAGGAAATGCAACCAACTAAGAAAACCAAGTTCTTAATTTTGTCATACATTACAAACACATACATAAACATCGATATTGCGCGATATACCAACATTATCACAAGTTTACAAATCACAACTACAATTGTACAAATTAAGAACTCATCTCTAACTCATGAAACTTTCAAACACATAACAGTAATTTTTTTAAAGGAAGCAGAAGTTACCATAATTAGTACTTGCGCCACTAACAGAACTATCAACCTTGGATCTTGAAGAAATGCAGCTTCCAATGAACCTAAAGCTAAGCCAACACCCAGTTTCAGTTTCTTCATCTTCCATTACCCCATCTTGCTTCTTCTTCTTCTTTCTCCCTTTTGATTTACACACATCCAAAGACTCTACTACCACCTTAGCATTTTCACCACCTAACCCCATTTTTATCAAACCCTAAACAACCAAACCCAGAAATCATCAAACCTTAAACACCCTCCAACACATACCCAGTTAACCAATTCCCAAATAAAACCTAAAAATCACAACTTTATCACTGAATAAAACTCAAAACATGAAATCCAACAAAATCCAGAAATTCAAAATGGATGAAGAGGGAAAGTAGATCACATTAACCAGATCAAAAATAAAAACCCAAAAAAATAAATCGGTTGAACCCTAGATTGATCAGTAATGTGAACCCTTTACACCAAAAGAAAAATACTATAGCGAAACCTTAATAACAGAGAAAGGTATGGTTCAAGATAGAGACAAACATCAAACGTTTCTGTGTTGTGTTGTTCTAACTGAAAGAGTAGAAACTTGAAACACAATGCTGAAACGGAAAGAAAAGAAAATAATAAATATGTGAAATTACTAAAAATAAATAATATAAGATAATTGTTGATGTGTGATATAAAACAAAAAAAAAAACAAAAAAACTGTAGATTCGTTCTCTCTCCTTCTTTAATACATATTTTATTTTCTAAATTTTGAAAATGAAAAAGAAAGAGAGAGAGTGGGGGTGCCCGAAGAAGAGGAAGTTTTTGGGTACCCGAAGGAATGTGGGAGGGTGACCAAATAGGAGGAGGGCAGTTAGGGCAGGAGAGAGAAAAAGGGGACCTAGTGATGGTGACGTGTGTGCCTTTGACGGGTGTAGCGTGAGGGAAGCCAAGTCATGCGTCAGGTTGATCTCATTTTTGCAATAAAATAAAAATTGTTTTTTTCTATAATGAAATTCATAAGTAATTTTATTTTAACTATGACAAATGTTCACGTGTATTCCAAAGTTAAAATTTAATGAATTATTTATAGAAATATTTTTTTTGGAACATGTGTATTTAATTTTTTGAATTTTAAATATAATATTTTGTATTTAATTGTGTGTCTTTATGGTCGATGTTAGCAATGATTTTTTAATTATTTAAGGAAATGCTAACAAAGACATACGTTAATAATATTTTTATAAAAATATTTTTTTTAAATATATATATATTTAATTTTTTAAAACTTTAAATATAATTTAATTATATTTAATATTTACTGATCTTACCTTATCAGGAGGACCTTCTAGCAATTGGGTGAAGACAGTTAGCGGATGAAAAGAAGGGGGTGTACCTGCAAGGCACTCCGATGCCAAAGTTAATAGAGGTACAGTGATTAGGTGAGTAGAAGAGTGGAATCAGAATACCTGACCCTTTAGTGAAAAAGGGTTTTTATAGAGAGCCCCCAGCGCTGGGTCAAGGTCCTTCCTTGGGATGGATCAGCTAGGCCCAAGGAAGAACTGTCAAGGAACGCGTGAGAAGCGTGAAGACCTAGCTAAGTGGTCTGGTCCTTGGTTCAACTGCCCCTATCTTTCAGGAGATAATGGGGGACAGTTGGATGACGTGGCAAGTGAACTGGCAGACATGTTCTTTGCCCGTTGTAAGTGTGTGTCGATGTTGCACCCCAAAATTTGCCCTCACCAAGACAAGACATTGTGTACTAAGGTGTCCCAAGAGGTTCACAAGGTTCACAAGATTCACAAGGTATCTCAAGAGGTTCACAAGGTTCACAATTAGTCAGAAAGTTTGACAATTCCCTCAGACAATGCATCCTTCTAAGCAATGCATCCTAAACTAGGATTTTGGATTTCATCAGGCTAAATGGACTTCCAAGGCTTCAAGTGAGCTTCATAACACCTTATATGTCTGCAAGAATCCCTATGTCAAGTTTCAAAGTTTTCCCAAAAGATTTGCTCAGTCAGATGATCAGATAGGCTAAAATCAGTCAAAGCAATCAAAAAGTCAAACTGAGATCAACTGTGGTCAAACCAAAGTCAAACTTCATGATTTTTTGCCAACATCAAGTATATGAAGTAAAATTCATCATTTGATCAAGGGTTGATCATGATTCATCAAAGAGATTTCAGATCATCAAGAATCAGGAGTTTCTAAATTAGGGTTTTCATAGGAAAAGTCAACTGAACTTTGACCAGCCATAACTTTCACATGCTTCATCAAAAAATTTCCATCCAAAGCTCATTTTGAAGGAAATTGAATTCTACACAACTTTGTGTCTCACAAGCCAGGCCCAAAAATGTTTCATTTGGAAGGTATGAGCTAAGACATTATAGGTCATTTTAAAAGTCAACAAAAAGTCAACAACTTCCAAAGAGCATAACTTGAGAATGGTAAAAGATATGGACATGAGACCAAAGATGTTGGTTAGAGGACTCTCTAAGATTTCTAAAATGTCCAAGAACACCTCCATATCCTTAAAATTGAGGGATTTGTGTCCTTGCAAAGTTGGGAAATTTTTTAGAGGTTTATGAAGCAAATGGGGCCTTAGAACCAAATTTCTCCAAATGGGCTTGCATTTTTGTGACCCAAACACTTCCATGACATCATGCACGAATTAAAAATCATTTATTTAAATTTTTATTCATTTTATTTTATTTATTATGATTTTATACATTAAAAATCATTTTAAATCAAAATAAAATATAAAAATTTCAATATTTGATAGGATTTTGGTTCTAGAAAGTCATAAAGGTCAATTTAAAGTGATTGAGATCATGGAAAATCAGATCAACCAAAATAGTAAGGATATATCAATATTTTTTCAATATTTGGAAGCATATCTTTTTCAATCTCAAATGATCCAAAAGTCCAAAGGATGATCTGATTTTTTGACCTAGTTAAGTCATACTATATATATATAACATGATGCAAACACAAGACACGAAAAATTGGCAGCCAAGAGCATTGATACCAACTTCAAAAATCACACAAAAAGATTGATTCGGTTTCAATCCTAGAGGCATTTTCAAGACCAAACAAAGGTGGCAAAGTGTTTTTGGACATTCATATAGTGAATATGCATCATCACATTGTTCCATAACATCTCATATTGACGAATCTGATCCAAACTTTTTATATATTTTTTGATTTTTCGTTCTTAATCATTCATGTATCATTTACTAGTTTTGTTTGTTGATTTGTGTTTAATGGAGGTTTGTGATGAATTCTGGGTGATTAGATTAAAGAAATCATGGCTAAATCGTAGAACGCCATTTTAGGGTTCATAACCTTCGAATTGGGGTTTCCCAATTAAATGAATATAAATGCATTCTAAAACCATAAATCAATTGTAAAGACTGTCTGGATCATGTTTGTGTGGTTAATTAGATGAAATTGTACAGGTTTGACATGATAGGAGTTTCGTAGGTTTTCCTGCAGGTTAAATTTCGCAGGTAAATTGGCAACAGAATTCGCAGGAAATTCCCCAGGTCTGGAGGTTGAAGATGATGGCGCCATCTGGAAATTCAAAAACTTGACTTAATATTTTTAGAATTACTTTCTGTTTTGTTTCAGTAAGAGTTGGCTGGCCTAATGGTAAAGGTGTGCGCGTATGAGGTTCTTGATCTGGGTTCGATCCTCAGGTTGTATCTTTTTGGTTCCCAATTGTTTTATTTTGCAGGATTAAAATATAATAAGCAATACCCATTGTATATACACAAGGCGCATGTAGCCCAACTGGTTGGAGGGTGTGTGATTAGAGGTTGGAGTCCTGGGTTCGACCCCAGGCTCCTTCAGGTATGTATTTTTTGTTATTTTTCTAATTTTAACTTTTTTTTAAATCAATTTCTTTTATTTTAATTATTATTATATATCTAAATTAGTTAATTGAATTAAATCTTTTCTAAATTAAAATAAAAACCTAAAAAATAATATTTTGTAAAAAAGTTTTACTTTTCTAATTTTTGTATATGATTTTTATTATAAATGCATATTTAGTAAATAAATACTAATTATTTTTATAATTTTATTTTTTCTATTACTTACTTATAATAATAAATTTTTATATAAAAAGAAACTTAATTAATAATTTTATTAAAAATTCTAATATTGTACATAATTAGTTATTTTTATAAATTAATGTAAATAATTAAAATTAATTAAAGTTGTATTTTCTTAATAATCTTTAATTGTTTATTCTTTTTATTCTAAATCTAATTTCTTTTTTCATTAATTCTAAATAACTTCTAATTAACCCTAAATTATTCCTCTAATTAAATTTCTAATCTTGTTTATTATTTATTTTTCTTTAATCTTATTATTATTATTATTGCTTTATTATTCTTGCTATTATTATATCTATTATTATTGCTTTATTATATATTCTTATCATAAGTTATTTTTATCCGATTATTATGTATTTGCCCATAAGTCTTGTAATAGCTTAGAGATTTATTTTTCTATCTTTATTTATTTTTGTAAATATTTTTATTGCCATGGTGTCGTACCTCGGAAAAAATACGACCTCGCGATCTGAAACAGACCGCGGATAAAAATTAAAACAACAGAGTCGCCACCGAACTTATTTTATTCCAATTAAGGAAAAGGAAAATATCGAGAAACCTTTTGAAAAAACGGATGGATCAAGGTCTTTGAAACCAAATTCTAGGTTCGGGAGTCGATTCCGTAAGGGGAAGGTATTAGCACCCCTTACGTCCGTTGTACTCAACGGGAACCTCTTAGTTTAATTTGCGATTCAATGTTGACTTATGCTTTCTGTTTTCTTCAAATAATAAAAAGTAAATGCGAAAGATTCTAATATAAGGTTAATAGGAGAAATGGGTTATTTTGTTCCTAGGGTGCTCGGCAAGGAGTAAGATCTGTGTGCCTACGTATTCCCTTGTGCAATGGGAAAGTCAGAGCCTCGTAGTTCGTGGTACTAAGGTTGGTTGGTTGATTTGTTTTAATGAACGATTATTTAAACCGCATTCTAACTACTAAGCGTTGGCTTGTCTGCTCGCGATAGGAGGCGGAAGCGCTAGCTTGTTTGCAAGATAGAAAGGATTTAAATAATGTTCGTTTGAAAAAATGTTCGATTTAGTTAATGTTTTATGAACGAAAGGGCGAATGAACCACGTCCCATGGGGCGAGCCTCAGGAGCGTTCATTCAAAAATTCGAGGAATGCTAGACTCCAGAATTTAATTCTTTCGTTATTTGATGTGTCGATTAAGTGTTTTAATTACGGAAAGTCGAATGAACCACATCCTGCGGGGCGAGCCTCAGGAGTGTTCATTCAAGAATTCGAGGAATGCGAGACTCCAGAATTCAGTTATTCCGTTATTTAATTATAAAAATATTTGAATACTTGAGTTGGAAGAAGTTTGATGGCGAGGCACGATGCGCTCGGTTTACATGGTTTGCGAATCGATTAAAGCGATAAAATTACAGAAAATAAATTAAAGACAACTATTCGGAGGCGTTGGACCTTTTCTTCGGACGCGTCGAAATATAGTTTGTTTACTTCCTTAGAGCCGATTTAAAATTGAAATCGTTCTATGAGGAGTCGAGCGTTTATTTAAAATGCGATAAAATAAATAACTAAATTAAATTGAATTGCGGAAATTAAAAATCGGAATAAGAATAACAAATAATAATAAATAAATTAAATTAAATTGGATTCGATAATATGTCGAATAAACGAAATGGTATAATAAAATAAATTAAACTAAATTAAATAGTGTGATAAAAATAAAATAAACTTAATTAAATTGACAAAATAGAAATCACATTAAAATAAAATGATAAACGGAATTAGGTGGCCTCATATTAATCAAGTTTTTCCGATATAATGAAATCGAAAATAACTTAATTTTTTATAATATCATTGGCCCCAAAAAAAAAACTAATCGAAAAAACAAGAAAAAACAAGATGGTTAATTAATCAATTAAATTAACTAGAAATATTTAACAAATTAGTTAATTAAATAACAACATTTAAAATAAATAATTAATATGAATGTTTTTTTTTTGGTATTTGGTTTTAATAAGGCAAATATAAAAGAAAGTAATTTAAAATAAATTAATTTATGACAATTAAAGGAACTAATGGGCCATGGAGAGAGAGAGACAAAACAGACGGTGTACATAAGAAACTTGTTAGACCCACTACAGAAAGAGCCCACACGCTGGCTCGGGTCTTTGAATCTGGTTTGTTCTCTAAACCCAACATTAATGTATGGTAAATAAATGATAACCTAGCCACTAATGGGCATCATCGGTCAAAATAAAATAGTAAAGAAACCCTTAATTGAATAACAGATGGCGCATGGGGCAGTGAAAATTAGTGAAGGGTCAGCATTAAAACTAACAGACATTGGGTACTGCAAAACAGAACAAAGGTCACAAGTATTAATTGACATGCTTAAAATGAAATAAAAAAACAATCAGCAAACACCACACGTTAACTCCCAATGAAAGTTTCTAACTTAACATTAAAAAACCATTAAAATCAAAAAAATTAAAATTTAAACCAAATACTCCTTTAAAAAAAAGAGAAACCTTGTAGGTAATAAAAACTTAACCGATCATTAAGAAAGAACATAGAAAAGCCTTTGCCTCATCGTTAGATACACGTTCAACTCAAGAAAGAAAAAAAAATAAAAAAAAAGATAACTCAACCTCAAACCCTTGATCGTTTCAGACCTTCTCACGACGATAACACAACCTCAAACCCTTGATCTCAACTCGCTCGTCTTTTACTCGTTGTGTCTCGTTGCAATTCACGGTGGGGGATGGTCCAATCGGTATCTCTCTGTTTTGATGAATGGCTCGCGGTCCTGGTTCGATTTTTCGGATTTTTGGGTATGGTTTTGGATGTTAACGACGGGTTTTTGTTTGATGTGAGATTTCGGTTACTCACGGTGGGTCTGATTGAGGCGTTTTAGGTGTTTGTACGGTGGGTTTCAGAGTTTGTGATGGTTGGTTTCGTGGATTTCACGGTGGTTCTGTTTTTGTGAGCGATGGTTGTTGCGGCTAGGTTGTATTTGCGGTGGTTTTGGAAACAATGATGAAAGGTTTTTTTTTGTGTTT
Organism: Lathyrus aphaca; assembly: GCA_963966055.1. NCBI lineage: Eukaryota > Viridiplantae > Streptophyta > Magnoliopsida > Fabales > Fabaceae > Lathyrus > Lathyrus aphaca. Next base: position 304,149,049 of record OZ014522.1, read on the forward strand.
GCGGGTTTGGTGATTTTGATGGATTTTGAGTTGTTGTGTGTTGAAGATTTGAAGGTTATTTAAAGGTTATGCGGGTGTACGGTATGAGGGTGTTGGTTTGTTTATGGTCTCTGTTTGTAGGTTATGGTGGAAGGTGAAGTGAAGATGGTGGATGCCATTTTGGTTTGTGAGAGATTATGGTGATGAGTTTGAATAAAAGTTGGGTGGGTGTGTGAGCGGTGATTTTGCAGAAAGGGTTTTGTATTATTTTGAATCGTTGGAGGTTGTCCAAGTGTAGTATGTGATTTATTTTCAGATTTTTTTTGAAGGGTTAAAAAGAGTTTGTTGAGGATTTCTTGTTTTGTGAGTGAGGAGTGCCTGATTTTATAGTGAGGTTGAGGTTTGAGGAATCAAGGAAAAAATGTTGTGAGCTGTGATTGTGAATGGAAAATCGTTGGTAGTGCGTTGGTTGCAAGTTTATTATTGTTGCTGGCTGAAAGGGAATGGTGCGCGTGGGAATATTTGCACAAATGGGAAGATTGGACCATGTGTGTGTATTGTGGACAGGCTGGAAAAAGATATGTGTTGCGGTGAGAATCGAATACCAAGCTATTAAGTGAGCTTGAATCGCAAAACTTTTATGTTCACCACCGACTTTAATTTAATCCAAAGGGAAAAGGGAAAAAGATCATAAAAAACCCTAAATGAGGAGAAACTAGGTTCGGGGGTTGGTTATACCTAGGGAAGGTGTTAGCATCCTAAGCATCCGCAGTATCCTACGGGAACCTCTTGTGAATATTTGTGTTTTGTTATTTATTGCTTGCTAAAACTAAGGGAACCTAAGGTTTTTATTTCTAATGGTGCTCGCACAACATCGCATCGATGCCTACGTATCGGGTATAAACTAAACCTAATTAAAATCCTAAAACTAAATTTAAAAAAAAAACTAATATACAAACTAAAAAATTAAAAAAGAACTAACTAATAATAACAATTAAAAGTGATGGGTCAGGAGGTTTCATTTGAAAAAGAAAAAAAAACAAACTATGGAAATAAATCTAATTATCTAAAGAAGAAGTTCGGTAAACCAAGAAAATTGCACCTCAATTAATATTGACTACTAGTTAGAATATTGGGCAATGAAATGAATTAAAATCCTTGGTTAATGCTTATCAATAATAATAAAACAAATCAAATATTTTATTAAAAAATGATCAGCAAAGGAAAGAAAAATAAAATAAATCACATTAAATTTAAACCTAATTTTTATAATACAAATAAAAGAGATTAAAAGGTGAAGATAAAACTCAGACCTTTACCCAAACACACGTATCCTTCTTTCTCCTTCCTTCAAACGAGATCTCTGCGAAACAGTTTGTTCTTCACTCTCCCCTCCGTCTGCGACTCAGCTTCTGTCTCTGTTAACACACACTCAACGCCCTCTCTCTGCTTCGCTCTGTTGTTTGTTTTGCTTTTTTCGATTTACAGCTTCGGTCTTATGATGGTGGTGAGCGGCGGTTTTGGAAGTCTTGTGATGGTCGATGGATGGCGTTGCGGCTAGTTCTTGTTATTGCTTCTACTTTGTGAATAGTTGATGTGTAAGGTTTTTTTCATGAAATTTGTGGTTACTAAGGTTGTTCTAGGGTTCTTACTGTTATCCTTGTGACTGTTATTCTGATAAGTGATGGGGGCTGCTATCTTGTTGTGATTTTTTTTTAGATTTTGATGAAAGGTTTGGAATTTTGGTCTGTTGAATTTTTGTGATGCCGCCTCCTCTTAAACTGATCATGAACAGTAGTTTAAATAGGAAGAGGGATTAGGGTTTAATTTTGAAAATTTGTCCTGAAACTTGTGGATGAAGGGTCTCAGCCAAGGGGACAATTTCTGCAGTGTTGTTGTAGTGGGATAGTGGTGGAGGCAGGGTCTGCGAAAACACAACTCTGAATAGCTCTGTTGAGTATGCATTTTTGTCTTGAAAAAAAAACTTGTCTGTTAGTGAGGAAATGGTCCCCACTGGTTTTCTTGCTGTACTGATCCACATGAAATTACTGGTGTAAAAAATGGACCAAAAACTTGTATTTGTTGTTTGTGAAATTGTTGAACACTTATGAAATTTTTTGTTGAATCTGCAACTTCTTGATTTTTTTAGCATACACAATGTTTGAACAATTATTAGAAACTTAAAGAACTAAGTAAAATGTGATTATGTATGGGAATTAATATGAAAGTGAGTGAAATTTGGTGACCACCAACATGGAAATGAATTTTAACAATGGATAAATATGAATGGAAGATTGAAATTGAACATGAAAAAACATTGAACTTTAAATTAAAAATGAACTTGGAAATTGAATTGGAACTTGAAAATGACTTAGAAAAAAAACTTGAAATTAGAAATAAACTTGGAAATTAAAAATGTAAATGTGAAATGAATTTGAATTTGAAAATGACTTAGAAATAAACTTGAAAAATAAAAATGGAAACTGAAATGAATTTTGGAACTTAATTAAACTTTGGAAAGAAATTTGAATAATGATTGAGAGTTAGAAACTTGAATGTAAATTAAAAATTTAAAATTGAACTTGGAATGGGCTTTGGAATAGAAAAAGGAATTTATAATGTTGAAAATGAACCTTGGAGATGGAATTGAAAGACAAAATGGAATGAAATTGAACTTGCAATTTGAAAAGATTTAGAATAGAAACTTGAAATAAAAATTTAAACAAAATTGGAATATAAACTTGAAAATTTAAAATGGAATTTAAAATAAAATTGGAAAATTATTTGACAATTTGAATTAAAAGCTTGAAGTGAAAATTTGGCGATTAGACTAACAACACCCGAAAAGAGGAAACTCGAATCGCACGATTCATGAGACCACTTAAAAAACTTGTTGCAAATCCAAAATAACTAGTATGCACAAAGGTACACTAATGATGAGACGAATGCGTGAATGAAACTTAGGGGTAAAATTTAGGGTGTGACAGTTGCCCCTATTTAAATAACTTCACCAGATGGCGTGAGTGATGGTAATCCTCATGGAATCAGTGTGAAAGGTATTTAAATATAGAAATAACCGGAAATTTTGCCCCTAAATGCAATGTTATGCTGGACTACAAACTATCTAACTCTTGTAATTCTTATGCAATGAATGATGATTATGGTATGAATGATTAGAATGAGATATATCAATGACCACAAGCCAAGACTCACTGGGGATGACATACGCTGGGGATGACATACACTGGGGATAAAGAAACGAAAACGGGAAGTATTCAAAGTGATAAATCAACAGGTTCAAGTGTAACTGTTGACACTAAGAATAACAAAAGACAGAAAAAAAAAACAAAAGGAAATCCAACGCGTTGGATCAACAAACACAAGTAAAGTCAATTTGAAACTTAGGATGACAAAGAAATATTAAAATTCAAAGTGACTGCACAGTGGCTCGATACGACCAACTGACACCAAGAATAAAAATAAGACAAGGAAATAATCGAAGTGGTAAATCAACAGCTCTATGCGACCAATTGACTTTGAGAAATAAAAAGCAACAACATATTCAAAGTGAATGCGCAGCGGTTCGATGCGACCAACTGACACTAAGAATACAACAAAATAAACATTCAAAGTGAATGTGCAGCGTTTCTATGCGACCAACTGTCACTGAAAATGATACAATATTCAAAGTGAATGTGCAGTGGCTCGATGCGACCAACTAACACTAAGAATACAACAAAATAAACATTCAAAGTGAATGTGCAGTGTTTCTATGCGACCAACTGTCACTGGAAATGATACAATATTCAAAGTGAATGTGCAGCGGCTCGATGCGACCAACTGACACTAAGAATACAACAAAATAAACATTCAAAGTGAATGCGCAGCGGCTCTATGCGACCAACTGTCACTGGAAATGATAAACATAATATTCAAAGTGAATGCGCATCGGCCTGATGCGACCAACTGACACTAAGAATACAACAAAATAAACATTCAAAGTGAATGCGCAGCGGCTCTATGCGACCAACCGACACTAAGAATAACAACAAAATAAACATTCAAAGTGAATGCACAGCGGCTCTATGCGACCAACTGTCACTAAGAATACAACAAAATAAACATTCAAAGTGAATGTGCAGCGGATCTATGCGACCAACTGTCACTGGAAATGATAAACATAATATTCAAAGTGAATGCGCAGCGGCTCGATGCGACCAACTGACACTAAGAATACAACAAAATAAACATTCAAAGTGAATGCGCAACGGCCATTGTCGGTCAACTGACACTAAGAATAGAAACGACATAATATTCAAAGTGAATGCGCAGCGGCTCGATGCGACCAACTGACACCAAGAATAAAGATAAAATAAACATTCAAAGCGAAAACGCAACGGTCATTGCCGGTTGACACTGAGAATGACAACAACAAACTTATTCAAAGTGAATGCATAGTGGCTCAATGCGACCAACTGACACCATGAATAACAACAAAATATTCAAAGTGAAAGCGCAATAGGTTCGAGAACTATTGACACTAAGAATAAAAGCCAAGATACACTCAAAGTGAATGCGCAACAGGTTAAAAAAAACGGTTGACACTAAGAATGATAAAGACAAAGTAGTCAAAGTATTCAAAACGGTAAATTAGCAGGTTCAAATGTAACTATTTACACTGAGGATAAGGAAGAAATCACATTGATTCAGCAGCGGCTCTATGCGACCAGCTAGCATTGGGGATAGAATGTAAATCACCCAAAGATAGATCAACGGCTCTAAGCGACCGGCTAACACAAAGAAGTAACAACAAAATATGTTGGAGTTTTCAAATAAGATAAAACATCCAACCTCTGGAAATTCCTTCAGGAACCATCAGGAGAAAGGTACAAGTATGTGCCAAAATCAAATGGACTTGGATTTTAAGCAACAGGTTTCACGATCCGCTTAAAAGATTTGTGCCAATGACAATTGGACTTCAAGGAGATATTGGTGGTCATAAAGACAAATACCAACCACAATTAGAATTCCACTGGGGGCACCAGCAATTATTGGGGACAAAAACATTGGTAAACCAAACTTCGGGTACCAACAACAATGAATTCTCAAATTAAACACTAATGATATCTGGACTTGGATTTAGAAAGACGACAACTGGGGAAAGATAAATGCTAATATCAAATGCGCATGATTGAACATGATGCAAATGATCATGATATGCAAATGTTGACTCTAAAGAGACAAAGAGTTGACAAGACTCAATGAGGAGTAGGCTCTCAACACCAATACTTAGATGAGCAATATGAAAAACACTGGGGAGATGTCTTCGAATTTTGGAAATCATGTTTGGCCCAAAGATCCATCCAAGAGTGTTATCAGTTTTGAACTTCTATGGGGATTTCTGTAATAATAGTATAAAAGTGTTGTTGCAAACCAGGACTTCTTGGGGAAACAAAAGGTTTTTCCAATTTTCCCAAAGTCAAAGAAACTTGAAAGTTTTTCAGTATGTTTTCAAAAAAACATTTCCTTAAAAAAAAACTTGTCATTTTCAGAGTTAAATTGTAATTAAGTGATGGCATTTTGCATAACAAAAGAAAAATAAGAGGTTGAACTACAAAATTCATAGGAAAAGTTTGTATTTTATTCAAGAATGGTAGCTTGCTAATGGCAAAAACTCCATGGGAAATTACAATTTGAAAATGGCAATGGGGAAAGGTCTACATTGAATCCAACGACCACTACAATCCCTAATAACTAAGACTGCCTGACACCTTGCTTTTGACAAGAGCAAATGGATTGGTCTTCCATTATGATTCTTCAGTAATGGTAAACACCATCTGATACAGTCAAATGCCTTTGTCCCTAACTTTTGCCTGGACCGCCCTTTCGGGTTTTCAATCCACCGGGACGCTCTTTTTTTCCTAAGCCGCCCTTTCGGGTTTTCAACTTAGCGAGCTCTTATTTTTTCATTTTTATCCCTAACTTTTTCCTGGATCTCCTTCATAGGTTTTGATCCACCGGGATACCCATTTTTTTTGCCTAGGTCGCCATTTCTGGTTTTCGACCTATCGGGTTTTATTTAGGCATAATATTTTTTGACTGCATCAGAATTCACCGGGTGTTTCAGCTGTTCACCATCCATAGTTGTAAGGATTAAGGAACCTCCGGAGAATGCCACCTTCACAACATATGGGCCTTCATAGTTAGGACTCCATTTTCCACGCATGTCTTTGTGGACTGGCAAGATTTTCTTGAGTACAAGATCTCCTTCTTTGAATTCTCGGAGACGGACTTTCTTGTCAAATGCTCTCTTGATGCGCTTCTAGTACAACTGGCCATGGCACATGGCGGTCATTCTCTTCTCATCAATGAGGTTCAGTTGGTCAAACCTGTTCTGGACCCACTCAGCTTCCTCCAGTTTGGTTTCCATCAAGATTCTCAAAGATGGTATCTCTACTTCAATAGGGAGAACTGCATCCATCCCATACACCAGAGAGAAAGGGGTTGCCCCCGTTGAAGTGCGAACTGATGTTCTGTATCCGTGTAAAGCATATGGTAACATCTCGTGCCAATCTTTGTAAGTTTTTACCATCTTTTGCAGAATCTTTTTGATGTTCTTGTTTGCAGCTTCAACAGCTCCATTCATCTTCGGACGATACAAAGAAGAGTTATGATGTTCAATCTTGAATGTTTCACACAACTCTTTCATTGTTTTGTTGTTCAAATTGGTCCTATTATCTGTGATGATTCGGCTTGGGATCCCATAACGGCAGATAATTTGGTTCTTGATGAAGCGGGCAACCACTTGCTTTGTCACGTTGGCGTAGGAAGTTGCTTCTACCCACTTGGTAAAGTAATCGATCGCAACCAAGATAAATCGGTGACCGTTGGAAGCTTTAGGCTCAATTGCCCCTATCATGTCAATGCCCCACATTGAGAAAGGCCAGGGTGATGATAGAACATTCAAAAGGGTCGGAGGTACATGCATCTTGTCGGCATAAATCTGGCATTTATGACACTTCCTGGCATATGTGAAACAATCTGATTCCATGGTCAACCAAAAGTAACCAGCTCTCAAGATCTTCCTGGACATGGCATGTCCATTGGCATGTGTTCCAAATGATCCTTCATGGATTTCCCTAATCAATAAGTTTGCTTCGCGCTTGTCCACACATCTGAGCAGAACCATATCATGATTTCTCTTGTAAAACACATTGTTGCTGAGGAAAAACTTGGACGCCAATCTTCTTAAAGTCTTCTTGTCTAGAGTTGTTGCATCCGATGGGTACTCCTGATTTTGAAAGTAGTTCTTGATGTCATAGAACCACGGTTTCTCATCAGTTTCTTCTTCGACCAGTAGACAGTAGGTGGGTGCAGTTCTTCGCTCGATTGTAATGAGTGGAGCTTCATTAAGAAATCTGACTTGAAACATAGAGGCCAACATAGCCAAGGCGTCTGCTATTTGATTCTCTGCCATTGGAACATGATGAAAAGTGACTTCATCAAAGTATTTGATCAATTCCACAATGTGGGCACGGTATGGGATCAACTTCTCATCACGGGTCTCCCATTCACCTTTGACTTGGTATATTACCAAAGCTGAGTCTCCATATACATCAAGGATCTTGATTCTGGTATCAATTGCAGCTTCGATACCCAAAACACATGCTTCATACTCTGCAACGTTGTTTGTACATTCGAAACATAATCTGGCTGTAAAAGGAGTATAACCACCATCAGGATTCATCAAAACAACTCCTACACCATGCCCCATGTAATTAGAGGAACCATCAAACATCATCTTCCAACGAGAACCTGGCTCGGGACCTTCATCAGGACCGAGAACTTCACAATCCTTTATCAACATGATGTCCTCGTCTGGGAAATCAAATTTCAAACGTTCATAATCTTCAACAGGTTGATCAGCAAGGTAGTCAGACAAAACAATGCCCTTGATAGACTTCTGGGTTACATATTGGATGTCGTATTCGGATAACAACATGTGCCAACGGGCGAGTCTTCCAGCTAAGGCAGGCTTCTCAAAAATGTACTTTATTGGATCCATTTTCGAGATCAACAAAGTAGTGTGACAAATCATATACTGCCTGAGGCGTCTAGCAGCCCATGCCAAAGCACAACAAGTCTTCTCTAAGAGTGAATATCTGCTTTCACAATCTGTGAATTTCTTGCTTAAGTAATAAATGGCATGCTCCTTACGACCAGTTTCGTCCCGTTGGCCTAAAACGCAACCCATAGAACCCTCAAGTACAGTTAGGTACATGAAGAGAGGCTTCCCTGGAGTAGGTGGGATCAAGATAGGAGGTTCTTATAGATAAACCTTAATCTTCTCAAATGCCTGTTGACAATCGGAATTCCACTCAATTGCTTGATCCTTTCGGAGCAACTTGAATAAGGGCTCACATGTAGCAGTCATGTTGGAGATGAATCTGGAGATGTAGTTCAATCTTCCGAGGAAACCCCTGACTTGCTTTTCTGTTTTGGGAGCTGGCATCTCTTGAATTGCTCTGACCTTGTCCGGATCTACTTCAATACCTTGTTGACTAACAATAAAACCAAGTAACTTTCCTGATCGGACACCAAAGGTACACTTAGCTGGATTCAGACGCAGTTGGAACTTTCTGAGGCGCTCAAATAACTTCAGGAGATGATTCAAATGATCCTCCTCACTCTGTGATTTGGCAATCATATCATCCACGTAAACTTCTATCTCTTTATGCATCATATCATGGAAAAGGGTGACCATTGCCCTCTGATAAGTGGCTCCTGCATTTCTGAGACCAAATGGCATAACCTTGTAACAATAAGTGCCCCATGGTGTGATGAATGTAGTCTTTTCCATATCGTCAGGATCCATCTTGATCTGGTTGTATCCTGAAAACCCATCCATGAAGGAGAAAACAACAAATTTAGCAGTGTTGTCAACCAAAGTATCAATATGCGGAAGAGGGAAATCGTCCTTCGGACTGGCTTTGTTCAAATCCCTATAGTCCACACACATTCTGACTTTGCCATCCTTTTTAGGGACTGGCACAATATTAGCTACCCACTCAGGGTACTTTGCAACTGCGAGGAATCCAGCATCAAACTGTCTTTTGACCTCCTCTCGAATCTTCAGAGCCATGTCCGGTCTTGTTCTTCGGAGCTTTTGCTTTACTGGGGGACAATCTGGTCGAAGAGGCAACTTGTGGACCACTATATCTGTGTCTAAGCCGGGCATATCCTGATACGACCATGCAAACACATCCACATACTCTCTGAGAAGCTTGACCAATCTTTCTCTGACGTCTGCCCCAAGTGTTGTACCAATATTGACTTCCTTCTTGTCTTCATCAGTGCCAAGATTGATGGTCTCTACCTGCTCCTTATGTGGCTGAAAATCTGTGTGCTCATACTCAACTAATCTTGCCAGTTCTTCGGGAATGTCACAATCTTCCTCACTTTCATCTTCCGCTTGGTAGATGGGTGAATCAAAGTTAGGAGAGAATGTAGAGTCATTGGATTCAACAGGGTTTTCGTTTATTCTGCATATGAGAATGATTTGCTTTTATTAAAAGTGGAAAATAGAGAAATGCAAGAGAAAAAGCTTTTTATTGGTTTTGAAAGATTGCCATTTTCTTTTAAAAGTGAAAAGAAAGAGAGAGAGAGAGAGAGAGAGAGAGAGAGAGAGAGAAAACAGTAAATGATCAAAATAAGAGTTTAACAAAATGCCTTCATTAATAATAACTTTGAAAATGAGAAGGGGCCCTACAAAATACTCCCATAGCATTGGGCAGAGCTAGGGAACTTTGAAAACACTTAAAAAACAATAAATTACTTTGACAATGGAAAAATCTCTGGGATCTCGACTGCCTCCCAATTGCCCAAGGCTTCTTCACACTGATACACCAAATGATTCACATCTTCATCTACAGAACCTCCATCGATTGCATTGACTTGATAACCAGCACTGGAAAACACCTCTTGAATGGTCTTCAGACGTCCTTCAATGGAGGTTGATGCTCCTTCCTTCACATGAGTTGGTTTGTAACCCAACCCGCAACGATCTAACTTCTGTTTGACTTCAATGACATCACCCCAACCTTCATAGCTTCCTTCTTCAATGGTGGAAATCGTACTCTTCAGCGATGCAAAAGATGGGATACCCTTCCCTTTTGGTTCCTCTACTTCCAAAAGGATAACATTGCCTATCTCAAGAGCTTGGAAAGAAGTTTCCAAAGCATCTTCATCAGCCTCAATATAGCTAAAGGATGAAAGGTTACTGACCATGAGATCTTCTTCACCAGACACAGTTACCAGCTTATTATCAACCACAAACTTCATCTTCTGATGTAGGGTAGAAGTGACTGCCCCAGCGGCATGGATCCAAGGTCTTCCCAGCAAGAAACTGTAATTAGGGTTAATGTCCATAACCTGGAAAATGATTTTGAACACCTGTGGTCCAATCAAGATTGGCAAGTCTACTTCTCCAATAACAGTTCTCTTTGACCCATCAAAAGCTTTTACAATCAGCGCACTGGGCCTCAACTCTGCCCCTTGATAAGATAACTTAGCAAGTGTTCTTTTCGGCAAAACATTCAATGAAGATCCTGTATCCACAAGAACTCTTGCTAGAGTATCCTCCTGACATTTTACAGATATGTGGAGAGCACGGTTATGGTCCAAGCCATCCTTTGGAAGATCCTCCATACTGAAGCTGAGATTGTTACATGCAGTAATATTGGCAATGACACCATCAAACTGATTCACAGTTATGTCATGTGTAACATGAGCTTGGGCTATGTAAACACCCCAAATTTGCCCTCACCCATTCACACCATGTCTTGTGATCTCTTCATATGCATAAGCACAATCATAGCATCTCATACTACATTTTTGATTCACTGCATAGATTTAAAGTCATCTGCATCTAGGGTTTGTGATCTGAGCAATCCAAGAGCTTCTTGAGCCACTCCAAAGGCCATCAATCACTTCAAGGGGGTCCATGTATGTTCAAGCATCATATTATGTCCTCTCAAAATCAAGATTATCAAAGAATCACAAGAACTGAAAATGGCATGGAAGCAGAGCCAGGCTTGACTGCACAGATGACCTAAAATTAGGGTTTTGGTTTCAGAGGCCATAACTCCAAATTTTTTGGTCATTCTTGTTTCTATTGGTCTCTATATGGTATAGGGAGTATGCATATCAATTTTCATGAAGAAATTCCTTGGGGAAGTCATCTGATCAAGAGTTGACTTTTCAAGCAAGTCAGTGTAAAATCAGGGCATCTGAGGCCCCCAATGACCCAACCAAAGGGTGTTCTTCATCATTTTGATTGCATATGATCTTTATTTGATCATAGAAGAAGTTGGAAGTTCACAAAATTGAAGAATTTCAAGTCTTTTGCAAAGTTGACTTTTTGGGAAAGTTGACTTTTTAATGAAATTGCCATTTTATGAAACTTTTTCAACCTTTACTTTTTGATTCAAAATTGCTTCAAATGGAAAAACTTTGGTCATGAAAGTTGTATAATGGATCTTTCCCTTTTCAAAAAGTACAAGAACATGACCTAATTCATTTTGGATCAAAAGTTATGGTTTGTCAAAGTTGGCTAAAATCACAAAATTTGAAGTTTTCTACCAAAGAGGCAAAGTTGCAAATTCACTTGTCAAGGCAAATTGAGCTATCAAACAAACTTCTAACCTTCACACAAACATGTACCAAGACCTAAAGGTCAGATTGCACCCAAAGAATCACACATTTTTATGGCTTATGGAGCAAGATTTTTCATGAGAAGCAAAAGCAAGGCAAGTTGCAAAACTCATCATAAGCTACCATCCACTTGCTTGCTGACTCCATGATCAATCCCAGGGTTCTCCCCACATCATGCTGCGCAGGACACACCTTTTGTCCTTGGCTAGCAAGTAGCCCATGCCTTTCTTACACAACTTTGACATTTTGGCAACTTGAGCCATACCTATCACAAAAGCACACATCACTTCTTCTGACCAATCCCAATTGTTTATACAAGCAAAAAGTAAGCCAAAGCATACACAACACAAGTCTGAAACACACTCTAACAGAGCATTCTCATTTTCACCTCATCTTGCAAGAGCATTCGAAACTGCTTGCACAGGCCACAAACACACAAACAAACTTCACAAATCAACTCAACACACCTTCCTGGTCACAAAGCACCCATCACCATAGCCTGAAACTCAAAGAATCAAAAACACGATCACCACCTGCCATTGAACAGAACTCCTGCCATCTCTCAAACCAGCCATTGCAAACTTCAAACAAACATTGCAAGCTTCTTAGGAGGATCATTGGAGTGGATTTAGGCCAAAGAAACAGCCAGAAAGCTCCTGAATCGAAAGCTTCAGTTCAGGTAGTCATCTCAAAACTTTTTTCCAGAAACGTGTTTTTAAGTTCTTAAAAGCTTCTATGCACTTCCCTGATCATGAATATGTGTTTACTTTTGAAAATGGTTGAGAAACCAGCATGTATGAACTGTCTGAAACTTTTTGCCCTAAGAATGTTTTGGTTCGATTTGGCTGTTTAATGAATGGAAAATGATGTTTGATTGAGGGGTTTGATTCGTTTTTGAATGGGGATGAGTTCTGGGCAGTTAGATTTCGTTTTCATTGCGTGTAGAGAGAGATGGAGAAATGAGCTAGCCGGAGAAGACGACAGGAACAGTGTTCCGGTCGCCTGAAAGTCATTAGGGCATAATTAATTAGGGCTAATTATAATTATGTGAATTTGAATCTCAGCCCTTGGATATGACGCCAGGTCAATTCGCGCGCGTGTAGGTTTAAATGTCAGCCCTTGATCTTGCATACTTTTCCATTTTCAGTTTATTTTCATTTTATTTTTCATTTAATTTGATTTGTTTTCTCCATTTTATTTAAAATAGCAAAACAATTTTAAAAATTCTGAAAATTTTTGTATAAACTTTTATGAATTTTCAGAAACCAAAAACATTTTTTTTTTATTTTGTGCATTAAAAAATATTTTTAAATTATTTAAAATTTTATTTTTAATTAATTAATGAGAATTAATTAATTAAAAATACTTTTAGGTATTTAAAAATCACCAACAAATTCATGAACCCTTTAAAATCATTTAGAAACATTGTCCAACCCTCAAACCAAATTTCTTTTTTGATCTTAATGCATTTTGACAATTTTTCATGGAATTAAAATCATTTCAAGGCAATATTTTGATTCAAACTTCCAAAATTCATTTCTGCCTAGTCTTTGAGAGTTGGACTTTGATTCTTTTTGCATTGTGTCTTGCATACCATGTAGTTTATACGATTAAATTGGCATGATTTGACCCTGCATTTTCAATTTGTTTGACATTTTTCTTGACAAGGTACCTTAAAACCCTAGGAATCTTAGGAAATTCATAACCCTCATTAGGTTAAGAGTTAGAACCCCTCCTTTGGGCAGTGAGTTTGTATAGGTTTAGGGTTCCCTTGAATGAATTTTCAATTTTTTATCTTGATGTTTGCTTCTGGTTTTGATTTTTGTTTGGTGTATTGTTCATAAACCCTAATTTGAGCTTCCTTTTGCATCCATCTTGCATTTGCTTGCATACCATGACTTGCCATAACATTTTGTGCCTCCATTTGATCCATTAGACATCTTAAGACATGTTAGAAGTATGTTTGATCATTGCATCTTTCATTTGCCATGTTGTATGTCATTTGCATTTCATAACTTTTCATGTATGTTCATGGTTCCAATCATGTTTCTCTTGCATCCATTTGTTCATATGATCATCCTCATGCCTTGATTCATGTTTGCATCATCTCATAGCATCATTATCATCTCATATATGCTTCTGGTTTTGATTTGCATCATGTCATTTCATCTCACCTTGCATTGCATTGCATTCCTTTCATTAACTTTTCAGGTGGTAAGTAATTTTGAGAAGTGAATTTGCCTTCACTTCTCACATTCCTTTCATCTCTTGTATGCATCATTGTTGCATTCTATCTTGTGCTTGAGATTGAACTTGCCCTTTCTTCTTCTTCTTACTTTCTTTCCTCAAGTGACTTGTCTTCTTAAAAATGAAGCAAGTTACTTTGCTTCTCTTTGCTCCTTTCATCTGCTTCTTGGTGGCTTCTCTGAAGATTTCTCTTGTAAACCTCACAAACTTTAGGAACAACCAAGCATGACAATAATTAGGGTTTTGATTAGTCCCCCATTTAGATTTTACCTTTGTGTCTCATTGAGTCTTCTCTTCTCATCTCATAATCAGGGACTAAACCCTAAAGGCTTTAAGGCTTTGTGATTAAGCTTATGCCTACATCCTTCTATTAGGATGGAGTGTATAACTTTAATCCTAAGTGTTAAACCCTTAATGTGTTTAACTCCTTTAATCAATTCACTTAATAATCATCTAGACATCAAGCTTGTAACTTGGGCCTTGCATTAGGGTTCTAATTCTTCCTTAAATGGTTAAGAAGGACTAACCCTAGTGTTAATGGACAAGTCCCCCTCAAGTTGTCTTACAAACCCTAAAAATCACTTCATCATCATATCATTAAATAAAATCCACTTAATAAAGGCTTTGTTTTGTCATGAGGTTAATCCCTAATCATGGATTAAGTTGAGGAGCTTTCCTCAGCTTAAACATTCTCATCTATTATCCTTCTATTAGGATGGTGTAATGAGTCTGTTTAATCCCTGATTATGGCTTAATCTCATTACTCAACACTAAACAAAAACCACAAAAACATCTAAATAATCACAAGTAGGTTAATGATCTTAATCCTGCATCAAAGGTGATTAAGTGTGAGAAGCTGACTTCACCCTTAAGGTATTCTCATTACCCCTAATCAGAGGGAAGATGTGATGAGTTTACTAACCCATTGGTTTAGGCTTAAGCTCATTAACTTATGACAAACTCCAAAAGCAATAATAAACCCGAAAATACAAAAAACAAACAATAATCGTCTCCTCCGGGATTCTTTTCTCATCTCATTCACTCACAAACGAGAACTTGCTTCTTCCGTCTAATGCAAGACAGTTTGCACCTGAGCCAGACAGGTCATACACTTGAGCATAGACAAGTAAGCAGTTCATCAGTCAAATTACTTTTCAGTCTCTTTGGGTCGAACTACGGTGTTCTGACTTCCTCATTGCACGAGAGGATACGTAGGCATAACTTAACTGTTATCGAACAAAAGTCTCTGTATATTCCCCCCCTCCTTCTAGCCTTTTTCTTTAGCCTCATTATCATGAGCATTTCATCTTTGTTCTTACACTGACACCTTACTCATACACTTCACATTTCTTTTGCACTGACACCTGTACATCCTTTTCCAGCTCTTTTATACACAAATTGCACTGACATTACCCCTTTTAAAACACAAATCTTTTAAGCGTGGATCCCGTCGAGTACGGCGGACAATCTGGGTGCTAATACCTTCCCAGGTTGTAACCAACCCCCTTCCTCAGTCTCTCTGGTTCGCAACCCTCTTATCCATATCTTTCTAGGTCTATGCAGCATTGCCTTTCCTCCGGGATAAAAATGCCTAGATGGCGACTCTATTCATTCCCTGTGAGTTCACTCCTGTGTGTTCTCGCATCCCTCTTTCGCCGACCGTTCACGTCTGTACCTTTATCTGGGCCATTTCCCATTTATCGGGAGCGACAGGCTAGTAATTTCTGAAGAACACCTCGGTGGGCCGGCGAATGCATAAGAAGTGATAAGATAGATATTTTGGAAGGCGTTTGATGTAGCTGATCAATAACCTTATAATCACTCTTCTTAATGATTCTGAGAAATTCTGCATCCTCTTCTTCCAAGACCAACTCTTTATCCTTGTTGGCAACAACGGGAATGACTTCTTTAGGTGGAGCGGGTGGAACTGTATTGACTTGCTGAGTATAAACACGACCACTGTGAGTTAAACGACTTGCACCTGCTATGTCGGCACTTGCCACTTTTGAACTTTCCTTCTGACCAGCCTGTTCAAACTTCTGATGAATTCCTCCTGTATCATACTTCCACGGAACTGCTTTGGTATCTTCATAAAGGAAAGGGTTACTCCTTTTCTCAAATCTTGGATATGGTAAATTGAAAATGGGCACCACCGGTTCTGGCATATTAAAGATGGGTTGAACTCTTGAAGATTCAAGTATGTTCAATATTGGTGTTATGGTAGAATCAGACTCAGGCAAGTTGAAAATGGGTTCAATCATTGCCACTTCATTCCTCTTTATATGACCGCTCACTTGTAAGACACCTTCATCAATCAAATCTTGAACATCTTTCAAGACCAATTCACATCCCCTTGGACTATCAACACAGCCTTCACAATTCTTATGACAACTCTTTAGTATACCCGCCCCCACTAATTTTGCATGGAAGTCTCGAAGCGGGGTCTTGATCTTAGTAGCATCAAAAATCAAATTTTTGTCAGATTCATCAACAATGGAATTTATGGACCCATGCTTGGGTAAAGGATTATCTTTGACATTCGGACCAGTATTTCCAAATGACAGAATGTTTTTCTCCATCAAATCTTTCACGATGTACTTCAAAGCATAACAACCCTCCAAATCGTGCCCTGGGGCACCTTCATGGAATAAACAGTGGGCATTTGAGTTGTAATTTGGTGGGAGCAGATTTGGTGGAGGACCCAAAGGCCTTGGAGTAACTAAACCTTTTTTCAGCAGTGAAGGATATAATTCAGTATATGTCATAGGGATTCGAGGATTAGGAGGCCTTCCTCCTGGTCTTCTATTCTGAAATTTGGGATTCGGATGAGGAGCTGGAGTCCTCTGCTGGTAGGTTGAAGCATTGGGCGCTTGTTGATAACCTGGATTGTTGAGCATTGGTTGATAAGCTGGAATCACTGGAGCCGCTTGCTGATACATCGGTACTGCTTGAGTTGGTCGATATATTGGAATCTGTTGATTATATGATGGTTGAACTGCTGCCACATATGGATGTTGAACGTACTGTGGTGGATGAGCATACTGTTGTTGAGCCATAGGTGGAGGTCTCTGCCAAAGCTGATTTCTCTTATGACTCGCCATTATTGCATTTGTCTCGCCCTCTTTCTTTTTGTGGAAATTGCTGGTAAATTTCTTGACATTGTTTCCACTACCATTGCTGGAACTGCTGGATGCACCACTCATCTTTCCATTCTTCAGACCTAATTCGACCTTGATTCCCACAACCACAAGATCAGAAAAGCTAGCCGTTATACTTCCCACCATTCTCTCATAGAATTATGGTCGCACAGTGTCAACGAACCAGTCAGCTAATTCTTTTTCAGTCAATGGGGGCTCTACCTGAGAAGTGGTCCCTCTCCACCTTTGAGCATATTCTTTAAAGGATTCAGACTCTTTCTGGGACATGCTTAGCAATTGCCTCCTGTCGGGGGCAAGATCCATATTGTACTTGTACTGTTGGATGAAAGCATCTGTCAGGTCTTGAAAACTGCGGATCTTTGACTGATCTAGCGTTAAATACCACTTGGAGGAGATTCCCTTCAGACTATCTTGGAAGCAATGAATCATTAATTTGTCATTGTCCACCTGCGCAGCCATTCTTCGATAGTACATCAAGAGATGGTTCTTAGGACACGTTGCACCCTCGTACATATCAAAAGTGGGTATCTTGAACTTTTGAGGTATTACCCGTCCAAATACCAGACACATCTCTCTAGCAGCAGCCCCAAAGATCTGGTCACCTTCAATTGCTCTTAAACTTTTTTCAAGGGTATCAAAATTCTCTTGCATCTTCTCATGTTTCTCATTTCCGTTCTCAGACATATCTGGCACGTCATACACCTGATGGTCGTTAAAGTATGGTTGGGCACGGGTGTGCACAATGTCTAGTGTAAAATTAGTAACCGTGTGGTTCTCTTCATTAGTCACAGGAATAGTCTACTGAGCAGCAAATCCTTGAGGGGGAGGCACAAAACCTTGGGAAGGAAATGCAATACCCTGAGAAGGAGGTGCGAAACTTTGAGAAGCAAAGCCTTGGGAAGGAGGGAAGAAACCCTGAGCAACAAGTCCTTGGGAAGAAGGAATAAAAATTTGAGAAGCAAAACCTTGAGGAGGAGGAATAAAACTTTGAGAAGCAAAACCTTGAGGAGGAGGTACGAATCCATGAGGAAGCCCAAAAGGAGGCCTGGTCACAGGGGTAGTGACTAATGGCGTAGGCCCAGTCGTTGCAGTGACTATCTCTGACACTACAGTCTGTTGGGTATCTAATCTTGATTGAATGACTTGCAGCATTTCCATCATCTGACCCATATTTCCACGAATATCAGTAAGCTCATCATTAACTCTGTCCATCTCTAGGTCTCTTTCAGCCATTCTCTTTCTGGCTTGAGCTCGAGTGTAGTATTTGCGTGAGAGCCTCAGTGTGAAAGCTGGAGAGCAGATGACGGGAATGAGTTTTATACGAAAAAATGCAAATGAAATGCCAAATGTATGAGTGCCATGCGAAAATTAAATTTATTCAAGGAACTTAAGAAACAATTTGCAAATACCAAGGAAAACATAATAATCAAAAGGATACGATTTCATTAAATTCAAAAAAGTGATACAAAGTCTTGAGTACATCTTCAAAAATCCCAAACAAAGTTTAATAAAAACAAAGACAAAGTCCTAAGGAGATTCTCCTAAAAGCCTCAAGTTGAGCTTCTCGATTTGTGCCTTCATCTGAGCCCTTTCAAGCATAAGTTGATCCACGATCGACTTCCAAGAAGTGTCCCCTTGAGTGCTGGAGGAAAATAAATCCTCTTGCGCTTTCCTTTTCTTGTTGGAGAGCTCTTCTTCTTCCTTCATCTTCAGCTGTCTTCTAAGTTCTTCATTCTCACTACTGATGATCTGATGTCGATTCTTCCATGCGTTCTTCTCTAGAAGCTCTTTCTCCAAATCAATCTTCAGCTTCTCTGCATCGTCCATAAAGATTAGAATGGGTTTCTTGAAGGTCATAGGATCCTGGTGAGGGTAAGGCATTTTCAGACTGATTGCCCTATCTCGTACCCATTGGAGATAGGGTTCCATAGAAACACAATTCGGCTTTCCCAAGCTACTCCTCCTCCTCCTATGGATGTACTTCCAAGTTTCTATAATCTATTTCTTGAGCTCTGGTTCTTTGTCATCCTTAAAGAAAATTCCTTCCACTTCAACACTCTTAGGTTTGTCCTTCAACGGATACCCGAGTTGGCGGCGAGCCAAAACTGGATTATAGTTGATTCCTCCCTTAGTGCCAAGAAGAGGTACATTAGCAAAATCACCACAGCTATCAATAATCAATGCTCCATCATAAACACGATTGTACCAACTAATGTCAGAGTGGGTAAGAGACATGATTCTTTGTGACCACCACAAACCATCCTTAAGATTCCAAAATGAAGTTGACTTAGGCAAGTGCGAAATAAACCACTCGTACAACAATGATGCACAACAAGTAATCATCCCTCCCTTATGGTGATTCCTCAGATGGATGGAATGGTAAGCGTCTCCGAGCAAAGTAGGGACCGGGTTTTTCTTCAGAAAGATTTTGATGGCGTTCAGGTCGACAAAGTCTTCAAAGTTTGGGAAAAGTAACACTCCATATATTAGCAGAATAAAGGTCGCCTCAAAAGCTTTCATATCCTTCACACCAACAAAATTCTTGGCCTTTTCTACCAAAAACTTTGTAGGGAATCCAAAAATCTTTCCTTTATAGGTCATATTTTCCTTGACCTCAGGCACACTCAAATAGGTCGCCTTTGCAATCTCCGCTTCTTCAGGGTCCTTCCCTAGAACAGGGAATGGAAACTCATCCTTAACCCGTGATCCCACCAGAAATGAATACTCTTCCAAAGTAGGAACCAATTGGTAATCAGGAACGTAAAACAATGGTAGAGAGGATCATAAAACTGGAGCATCACAGAGAGCAACCTTCCATGCCACTCAGTCTTAAGTAAAGCTAAAAGTCTCCTATGCTTCTCCATGAAGGCTTCTTGATCCATAACCAAATCTCTTAATTTCCTTAGGTCTTCGAGTTTGGGAGTTTTGAATGTGTACTTGACAGTCTTTCTTCTTCCAAAGTCCATGATGATACCTACGATATTTGCAAAGATAGAGTTTCTGAGTTCCTTGAATAAATTGGTAAAAATGATGCTTCATGATGCGTGAATGCATGAATACACAAACACACACAAGGCTTAGGTTCAAAGCTTGCATGAGGTTGAAGGTTCAACCCTCCCAAAAGGTATGTACTATGAGTTTATTTGTACCTGTACAACGGGTTCTAAAAGTTCCCAGAATCATTGTCCCATCTTTCGGATATTACCGACTTCCCAACTCAACTTGGTAATCAATAATATTCTCAAGAGAGTCTCATTCGGGTGTAGTATCGCGTATCAACTATTTTGGATTTGCACCCTCATAGTCATCGCACTACATCCCTAAAAGGCCAAGTGGGGGTAAATGTTCTACGGTCCTCAACATTAACGACTCTCAGGTAGAATATAGTAATGCTTTCACGACTGAACTCGATCAACAAAACTACATCCGAGGAGGCCTCCGCTGAGTGGTGGTGTCTCAAGTCAACTTGATCGGGACTCAACTCCCTACAAGCCTTCTTGAATATACCACCGTCCTATCTTATTTTGTACTCAAGTCCGGGTTAGGACTTATCTCACCACACATGGAACACCCAACAAAAATCCCAAATAATAACAAGCAATACAACAACAAATATACAAATATACAAGGTGGGCTTAACCCTCAAAAATAGACTCCCCAGTGAAGTCGCCATTTCTGTTGCGGTGAGAATCGGATACCAAGCTATTAAGTGAGCTTGAATCGCAAAACTTTTATGTTCACCACCGACTTTAATTTAATCCAAAGGGAAAAGGGAAAAAGATCGTAAAAAACCCTAAATGAGGAGAAACTAGGTTCGGGGGTTGGTTATACCTAGGGAAGGTGTTAGCATCCTAAGCATCCGCAGTATCCTACGGGAACCTCTTGTGAATATTTGTGTTTTGTTATTTATTGCTTGCTAAAACTAAGGGAACCTAAGGTTTTTATTTCTAATGGTGCTCGCACAACATCGCATCGATGCCTACGTATCGGGTATAGAATCAGAGCACTCGCAGTTCTCCTAAGGATTAACGAACACTTGGTTACGCTCAAGGTTCGCGGGGGAAGGTAAGTGTTATGGCAAACACTCACGTGACTTTAGCAAAGTCACAAAAAATTGTAAAATAAAAAGTCCTAATGGCTAAGGTCGAAAAGGAATTAGGGATGGCTAAACTTCCTATGACATTGAGTCAACTGCAGGAGTTATTTCCCTTTTGGAATTGGTCGAAAGTATCGTAAATGAGTAAAATCGAGCAAATCTATACGCAACAAAGTAATGTGAGATCGTCTAAGATAGGTCGAGGATAACGCGTCAATGACAAAGCTTCAAGGACCCAACAAAATCAACATCGAATCAAAAACTAAAATAAAGCATAAAAGATAAACATCTATCTAACATTTTTTGGGTTTTTTAATATCTAAAAAAAAATTTAAACTAAAAAAACAGTTAATAATAAAAAAATTGAAACTAAACAAAGAATTTTTTTTGGATTTTTTTTTAATATTTTAACAAATAACTAAAAAATTAAATAATAAAAATAAAATCTAATAACAATAAAACGAAAATCTTTTTCTGAGTTATTTTTTTTATATAAATAAACAATGTCATTACTAACAATACTATATATATATTAACTAAATGATCCTAACAAAAAATACTTAACTAACTAAATAACCTAAACATTAAAAATAAACTAATCATAAACCTAAAACTAAATAACTAAATGAATAATAATTAAAAAAAAATTAAGTTAAACTAAGAATACGTATTTTCTAGTTCTTTTTAATTTTAATATATATATATATATATATATATATATATATATATATATATATATATATATATATATATATATATATATATATATATATATATATATATATATATATATATATATATATATATATATATATATATATATATATATATATATATATATATATATATATATATATATATTTATCTCTAAGACCATCTCAATAAAACCTAATATAAAAACTTTTAAAAAAAATATTCAAAAAAAAAAAAACTGATATAACACTAACAATACTTTATATTATATTAATAAATCCTAATTAACTAACTAACTAAATAAATATAACTAAACAAAATCCTAAAACTAAATAATATTAAAACTAAACCTAATTAAAATCCTAAAACTAAATTAAAAAAAAAAACTAATATACAAACTAAAAAATTAAAAAAGAACTAACTAATAATAACAATTAAAAGTGATGGGTCAGGAGGTTTCATTTGAAAAAGAAAAAAAAACAAACTATGGAAATAAATCTAATTATCTAAAGAAGAAGTTCGGTAAACCAAAAAAATTGCACCTCAATTAATATTGACTACTAGTTAGAATATTGGGCAATGAAATGAATTAAAATCCTTGGTTAATGCTTATCAATAATAATAAAACAAATCAAATATTTTATTAAAAAATGATCAGCAAAGGAAAGAAAAATAAAATAAATCACATTAAATTTAAACCTAATTTTTATAATACAAATAAAAGAGATTAAAAGGTGAAGATAAAACTCAGACCTTTACCCAAACACACGTATCCTTCTTTCTCCTTCCTTCAAACGAGATCTCTGCGAAACAGTTTGTTCTTCACTCTCCCCTCCGTCTGCGACTCAACTTCTGTCTCTGTTAACACACACTCAACGCCCTCTCTCTGCTTCGCTCTGTTGTTTGTTTTGCTTTTTTCGATTTACAGCTTCGGTCTTATGATGGTGGTGAGCGGCGGTTTTGGAAGTCTTGTGATGGTCGATGGATGGCGTTGCGGCTAGTTCTTGTTATTGCTTCTACTTTGTGAATAGTTGATGTGTAAGATTTTTTTCATGAAATTTGTGGTTACTAAGGTTGTTCTAGGGTTCTTACTGTTATCCTTGTGACTGTTATTCTGATAAGTGATGGGGGCTGCTATCTTGTTGTGATTTTTTTTTAGATTTTGATGAAAGGTTTGGAATTTTGGTCTGTTGAATTTTTGTGATGCCGCCTCCTCTTAAACTGATCATGAACAGTAGTTTAAATAGGAAGAGGGATTAGGGTTTAATTTTGAAAATTTGTCCTGAAACTTGTGGATGAAGGGTCTCAGCCAAGGGGACAATTTCTGCAGTGTTGTTGTAGTGGGATAGTGGTGGAGGCAGGGTCTGCGAAAACACAACTCTGAATAGCTCTGTTGAGTATGCATTTTTGTCTTGAAAAAAAAACTTGTCTGTTAGTGAGGAAATGGTCCCCACTGGTTTTCTTGCTGTACTGATCCACATGAAATTACTGGTGTAAAAAATGGACCAAAAACTTGTATTTGTTGTTTGTGAAATTGTTGAACACTTATGAAATTTTTTGTTGAATCTGCAACTTCTTGATTTTTTTAGCATACACAATGTTTGAACAATTATTAGAAACTTAAAGAACTAAGTAAAATGTGATTATGTATGGGAATTAATATGAAAGTGAGTGAAATTTGGTGACCACCAACATGGAAATGAATTTTAACAATGGATAAATATGAATGGAAGATTGAAATTGAACATGAAAAAACATTGAACTTTAAATTAAAAATGAACTTGGAAATTGAATTGGAACTTGAAAATGACTTAGAAAAAAAACTTGAAATTAGAAATAAACTTGGAAATTAAAAATGTAAATGTGAAATGAATTTGAATTTGAAAATGACTTAGAAATAAACTTGAAAAATAAAAATGGAAACTGAAATGAATTTTGGAACTTAATTAAACTTTGGAAAGAAATTTGAATAATGATTGAGAGTTAGAAACTTGAATGTAAATTAAAAATTTAAAATTGAACTTGGAATGGGCTTTGGAATAGAAAAAGGAATTTATAATGTTGAAAATGAACCTTGGAGATGGAATTGAAAGACAAAATGGAATGAAATTGAACTTGCAATTTGAAAAGATTTAGAATAGAAACTTGAAATAAAAATTTAAACAAAATTGGAATATAAACTTGAAAATTTAAAATGGAATTTAAAATAAAATTGGAAAATTATTTGACAATTTGAATTAAAAGCTTGAAGTGAAAATTTGGCGATTAGACTAACAACACCCGAAAAGAGGAAACTCGAATCGCACGATTCATGAGACCACTTAAAAAACTTGTTGCAAATCCAAATAACTAGTATGCACAAAGGTACACTAATGATGAGATAAATGCGTGAATGAAACTTAGAGGTAAAATTTAGGATGTGACAATATGAAATGGAAAAAAGTTTGTTAACAAAAATAGTAATACTAATACTAATAATAATAATAATAATAATAATAGTAATAATAATGGGTGAATAAAAATAATAAAAGATAGTAAATAAAGATAATAATAATACAAATAATTTTTTTTACTAATAATAATGAATAGATAATGAAATAGAAATATAGTAATAATAAAAGTAATATCAATTATAATAATGAAAACTATAATAATAAAAATAGTAAATAAAATTGGGAATAATGGTGAGATATTCTAGGATTTTTGGATAAAGGGCTTTTTTTTTAAAAATGAAAAATGAATTTATGTAAAATGTTTTAATGGAAATAACAATAATAACAACAGACTCTTTTTTTGTATATTTTTTGATACAAACTAAACCATAAAGATAGAAATAAAAGACTTGAAATAAAAAGAAAATTTGAATTTTAGCTTGCAAAGAAAATAAATGCATTTTTGGATTTTTTCGAATAATTGACAGAAAAATAAAATGGTACCTAATTCTTTGAATTTTTTAATATAGTTAAATAAACAAAATAGCACAGGTAGGACAAATTTGGGGTATGACAGATGCCCCTATCGAATTGGCTTAGACCGAGTAAGATGAACTGTCTTGCGTTCATTCTTTCAAGGTATAAGATAATTAGATATTAACAGACTCCAAATTTGTCCGATAAAGAAAGAAATCGCGAAAATAGCAGATGGAATAAACTGGAAATGATGGGTGACACAACAAGAACAATTTGACAAAAACAAATCATTTATCACCAACGGATGATAAAGCGAATAACTGAAAATAAAATCACTTATCACCAAGGGATGATAAGGCGACTGACTGAAAAATAAAATCACTTATCACCAGAAGATGATAAGGCAAACCGACTGAAAATAAAATCACTTATCACCAGAGGATGATAAGGCGAACGACAGAAAAATAATGAATTACTATCAACAAAGGATGATAGGCGAAAGACAGAAAAATAAAGAGTCACTATCAACAGAGGATGATAGGCGAAAGACAGAAAAATAAAGAATCACTATCAATAGAGGATGATAGGCGAAAGACAGAAAAATAAAGGATCACTATCAATAGAGGATGATAGGCGAAAGACAGAAAAATAAAGAATCACTATCAACAGAGGATGATAGGCGAAAGACAGAAAAATAAAGAGTCACTATCAACAAAGGATGATAGGCGAAAGACAGGAAAATAAAGAATCACTATCAACAGAGGATGATAGGCGAAAGACAGAAAAATAAAGGATCACTATCAACGGAGGATGATAGGCGAAAGACAGAAAAATAAAGGATCACTATCAACAGAGGATGATAGGCGAAAGACAGAAAAATAAAGAGTCACTATCAACAGAGGATGATAGGCGAAAGACAGGAAAATAAAGAATCACTATCAACAGAGGATGATAGGCGAAAGACAGAAAAATAAAGGATCACTATCAACAGAGGATGATAGGCGAAAGACAGAAAAATAAAGGATCACTATCAATAGAGGATGATAGGCGAAAGACTAAAAAATAAAATCACTTATCACCGAAGGATGATAAGGCGAAAGACATGTAAATACGGCCATTGAATCCGCTGAGGAGATGCCTAGAATCTTCGATCGACTCCGAATCCCGACTTCCGCTGGGGAAAGGACTGGAAACCTGCGTTGATCTTGGATCCTGAATTATGCAACTATGCTTATTGATTTTTGTGAAATGGTTTTCCATAACGATGGAGATACGATGCAAGTGTTTATGCACTGAGACATAAGTTAAAAATGTTGGGGATATGAAAATCTGATTTATTTAGGCATGCATATGATGCACGTGTTGAAAATGATTGATGTAAATGATGCGTATGACGTTGATGATGCATATGAGCGATTGAAAGGTGCCAGCTTGGTGGACTTTTGGTCTGGTAGTTGCCAATAACGATTGGACTTTGGGTGGGTGGAAGGTTTGATTCCCCGACACTCGATCTTCAACGATGCACGATCAGAAGATATATCTGAATACTCCAAGTTGGGTCATTTGCTGATGAGCAAAACGACTTGATTGACGCATGAGAACTGATTTTCTTTGAATGATTGCCAACGTCCAGCAAAATCTGCTTGATTAGCTGGGGAGTAGAGATAAGAAGATTTTCTCCTTGTTTGCTTGCCCCTGCCTGTAGGGTATTTAAATAATTCTGGTGGGGAACCTTGAGAATGACCATGACATGATCTGCCCCTGTATCTGGATCTGGTAGGTGTCTGCCCCTGATTGAGCTGTTTGAAGATAATTTGCCCCTGATTGGGTTGTTGAAGATGATTTTGCCTCTGATTAATGGACTGTTGAGGTAGTCTTGATTCATGTTGGCGCTAATGAAGTCCAAATTTCTCTTTTGATTGCCCCTTGTTGGGATTGCACTGATGTCAAGCACTGAATTGCAATTAAATTATTCAATACACAGATGGTAGTGTTAATGTAACATTCATATAAGTTTTGAAAAAGTCTATTATTTGAATGATTGTGATAGTGTGACGAATGGACCGTTAGCCCAAACGAGGTGCTGATTTAGAAAGTGCGTGAAAGATGCAGCAAAAATAATGTGCAAATGAGATTGAAGATTAGCAAATATATGGGAGTCAATTTTACGCAACCTTGTTGGTAGCATGCTTTCAGAATAAACCACGCCTCAATTAGGAATTTCTAGGGTTGTAACGTGGTCTGGTTAATGGTTTGAAAAACAAAGGATATAAGGCTCAAAGTTTGATTTGTACCCAACCCTTCTTCGTAATTTTCTCCAGTCCTACGTTCAGTTAGCTCTGCACATGCGTTCGTTTTGACTTTGCAAGAGTGAAGATGAAGCTTCAAAGTTCGCTTCTTATTTTGTTATTAGTGACCCTTTGATTCTTGATTTGGTGGTCACTGATATTTTCTTTGATTTTGCTGAGGATCTGGGTTCCTCTTTTGATTTCTCTTTTTTTTTCCCGACTAAGTCTCCCTTCGGGTGCTCAACTTAGTGTTTTTTCCTTTTCCTTTTCTTTTTGTTTGAATGTCGTGATTGCCAAGTCATTTGTTGATGGTCCTCCGACGGGATATCTCATCTTGCGATTCGAAGGTGTAGTCAGGTTAACTGAACAACTACCCTGCCCCGGGTTAGATGTAAGGGTTGTATCCGAAAGAAACTCCTACTTCTAGGCTCGAAGTGGTTGACTAGGGATTAACTCCTTATTTCTCCAGTGTTTGGGGATTTGAAAGAATGCATGTACATCATTGACGAGGTTTTATCCGAAAGCATACCGCAACAGTTATGGGTATTTCGTTTTCATCATCCTCCCTCAAATATTTGCTAAAGTGAAGTGAGGAAATATTTTTGTGATTTTTGCGATAAATGATAAATAATGAGCGAATGCGAATGGATTAATTCAAAACATGCATAAACATAACATTAACATAACCAAGTATAGATAACAATGTTCAGAGCAAATAGTACTTAAACAAACATTACAAAATAACAGAAATGCGGAAATCATAAATGGCACTGGCTGCCTTGATTTGAGGAATGAACTTCTCTTGATTGAATGCTTCAGAACTGGAGACTACTCAGCTTGGCCTTCGACAACCCCTTCAAATGTCTTCACTTGTTGGCACCGTGCGGCGGCATTGGATTGTTCTAGACATTTGGATTTCTCGGAGTGAGGGTGAGATCCTTAGAGTTAATCATATCTTGAACCATGTGTTTGAAGGAATGGAAGTTCTCGATTGTGTGACCTGGAGCACCTTTGTGATACTCACAGCGAGCATTGGCATCATAGTTTCGGGCATTACCAGTCTGAGGTGGCATATCTTTCAAAGTAAGAGATCCTTTTGCCATCAACTGATTAAAGATTTCAGAATATGCCATAGGCAGGGGATCAAGGTGTCTATCATATCCTCTTTGTTGATATGGTGGGCGCTAATGAGGAGCGCGTTGCTGTTGTTGACCAGGCCGTTGTGGGTAGGCCGGTTGCTGGTACGGATTGGGCGCATACTGCGCAGCAGCGACCATAGGATATGGACGTGGTTGATAAGCCATCTGAGGCGGAAATGGAGCTTGAATGGCCTGATGATAAGGCATTGGCGGAACTGGCTGATACGGCATAGGAGCATATTGCGCAGCAGCAACATAAGGATACTGGTAGTAGGAAATTGGAGTAGGTGCATTCTGTTGAAGATTCCCACTTGCAGAAGAAATGGCATTTGCTTCGCCCTTTTTGCACCCGTTGAAAGGTTTCTTGACATTGATTTGGTTGCTAGAACCTCCTTGAATCTTTCCACTTTTCAAACCCTCTTCAATTCTTTCTCCTACCATTACCATGTCTGAAAATCCAGAAGATACGCTACTGACCAGCTTCTCGTAGTATTGCCCCTGTAGGGTACCCATGAAGATATCGATCAGTTCACGGTCAACCAACGACGGATGAACTCTGGAAGCTAACTCCCTCCAGCGTTGGGCGTACTCCTTAAAGGATTCGCTCTCCTTTTGAGACATACTCTGAAGCTGAGTACGGTTAGGAGCTAAGTCAGTGTTATACTTGTATTGCTTTTTGAATGCATCGGATAGATCAAGCCAAGTACGAACATTGTTGCGTTCGAGCTGCATGTACCATTCTAGGGACGCTCCAAACAGGCTGTCTTGAAAGCAATGGATCATGAGCTTGTCATCTTTGGCATGAGCGGCCATTTTTCTGCAGTACATTCTCAAATGGAGCTCAGGACAACTGAGGCCTTTATACTTCTCGAATTCTGGGAGTTTGAACTTAGCAGGGATCACAACATCTGGAACTAAGCACATGTCTGAGGCACTCAGAGAGGTTGAGTTGTGTCCTTCCATGATTCAGAGTTTTTCAGCTAACTCACGACACATCTTCATAGCTTCGGATTCTTGAACAGCATGAGGATTGGTGATTGGAACAACAATATGCATCTCATACTTAACTTTATGGTCCTCTTCAGCATGAGGAAACTAGACTTGAGTTGGAATAGGTTGAGCTTGTGGAATAGCACCAACAGTGACACCAAAGGTAGGTATTGGTTGAGAAGTGACTTCCTCAACCGCAGGAGTGAAGCTTGGAGGCAAACCATAGACCAAAGGATTTGGAACTTGAACTGAAGGCATTGCGCGTGAGGTAGATCCTTGCACTAGAGCATTGTTCATTGCGGCAGAAGCTTCGCGGCGTTCTTCCATCCTAGCCAAAGCTTGTATGGTCTCATAAATCTGGTCAATCTTGTTCTTGACCAAGTCAATCTCTTCCCTCATAGCAGCTTGTTCTTCTTGAATCACGTCCATCAGTCTTCTAGTGTTGGCTCTAGTTAGATACGGGCGTCTAGCACGATACGGGCGTCGGGAAACCAGCTTGATTTACTGAATATGAAGGAACATGCAATGAATTTACGACTTTGGAATGAAATGCAAGATGAACAGATAATGCAAATGAAACTAATATGCGCATGGATGCAATGCAAGATCCAGGATCACGAGTATAATCAGCTCTGAGGTGAACCATAGTAATGAGTAAATAAACTGGTATTTCTGATAAAAGTAACCTTAACAGGTAAGCTCTTATAGGATTGTTCTAAGCTCTTTACCCGTAAAACCACTCACAGGATAGTTGCTACGGTTATGGATAAGATACTCAAGGTCATGGACGCTAATCGTACTAACGTCCTGCCACAGGCTAGCTGTATTATGACGATAATAACGATAGGGTCTACCTTGAGTGGAGTTCTCATGTTAGCCGTATGAGGAGCGGGTCCTCGGAGACTAACACTACGCAACTACCAACATTGAAACCGGTTCTAAAAGTGGGTCCCAGAGTCACAACCCTTTCATGAATCAGGTCATGTGACAGGCTAGCTGTGTTATGACAAGATCTACGAATAGGTCTACTCTCTGGGGGGAGCTTTCATGCTAGGCTTGCAAGGAGCGAGTCCTTGGAGACTAACACTAATAACTACCAATTCTAAACTAGATGTTTCCTCTTCTTTTTCGCAAACTCAGATGCCAACCCAGGATCCAACAAGCAGGTATGATAATAATCTTAATAAAGAGAGAGAAAATAAACAAGCATAAATAAAAAGCATGAAGAAAAAAGATAAGCAATGTAAACATTGATCGCAAAGTAAACTAAGTTAGACTTGACTCTCTGTTTTTCCCCAGCAGAGTCGCCATCTGTCGTACCTCGGAAAAAATACGACCTCGTGATCTGAAATAGACCGCGGATAAAAATTAAAACAACAGAGTCGCCACCGAAATTATTTTATTCCAATTAAGGAAAAGGAAAATATCAAGAAACCTTTTGAAAAAACGGATGGATCAAGGTCTTTGAAACCAAATTCTAGGTTCGGGATTCGATTTCGTAAGGGGAAGGTATTAGCACCCCTTACGTCCGTTGTACTCAACGGGAACCTCTTAGTTTAATTTGCGATTCAATGTTGACTTATGCTTTCTGTTTTCTTCGAATAATAAAAAGTAAATGCGAACGATTCTAATATAAGGTTAATAGGAGAAATGGGTTATTTTGTTCCTAGGGTGCTCGGCAAGGAGTAAGATTCGTGTGCCTACGTATTCACTTGTGCAATGGGAAAGTCAAAGCCTCGTAGTTCGTGGTACTAAGGTTGGTTGGTTGATTTGTTTTAATGAACGATTATTTAAACCGCATTCTAACTGCTAAGCGTTGGCTTGTCTGCTCGCGATAGGAGGCGGAAGCGCTAGCTTGTTTGCAAGATAGAAAGGATTTAAATAATGTTCGTTTGAAAAAATGTTCGATTTAGTTAATGTTTTATGAACGAAAGGGCGAATGAACCACGTCCCATGGGGGTGAGCCTCAGGAGCGTTCATTCAAATATTCGAGGAATGCTAGACTCCAGAATTTAATTCTTTCGTTATTTGATGTGTCGATTAAGTGTTTTAATTACGGAAAGTCGAATGAACCACATCCTGCGGGGCGAGCCTCAAGAGTGTTCATTCAAGAATTCGAGGAATACGAGACTCCAGAATTCAGTTATTCCGTTATTTAATTATAAAAATATTTGAGTACTTGAGTTGGAAGAAGTTTGATGGCGAGGCACGATGCGCTCGGTTTACATGGTTTGCGAATCGATTAAAGCAGTAAAATTACAGAAAATAAATTAAAGACAACTATTCTGAGGCGTTGGACCTTTTGTTCGGACGCGTCGAAATATAGTTCGTTTACTTCCTTAGAGCCGATTTAAAATTGAAATCGTTCTATGAGGAGTCGAGCGTTTATTTAAAATGCGATAAAATAAATAACTAAATTAAATTGAATTGCGAAAATTAAAAATCGGAATAAGAATAACAAATAATAATAAATAAATTAAATTAAATTGGATTCGATAATATGTCGAATAAATGAAATGGTATAATAAAATAAATTAAACTAAATTAAATAGTTTGATAAAAATAAAATAAACTTAATTAAATTGACAAAATAGAAATCACATTAAAATAAAATGATATAAGGAATTAGGTGGCCTCATATTAATCAAGTTTTTCCGATTTAATGAAATCGAAAATAACTTAATTTTTTACAATATCATTGGCCTAAAAAAAAACTAATCGAAAAAACAAGAAAAAACAAGATGGTTAATTAATCAATTAAATTAACTAGAAATATTTAACAAATTAGTTAATTAAATAACAACATTTAAAATAAATAATTAATATGAATGTTTTTTTTGGTATTTGGTTTTAATAAGGCAAATATAAAAGAAAGTAATTTAAAATAAATTAATTTATGACAATTAAAGGAACTAATGGGCCATGGAGAGAGACAAAACAAACGGTGTACATAAGAAACTTGTTAGACCCACTACAGAAAGAGCCCACACGCTGGCTCGGGTCTTTGAATCTGGTTTGTTCTCTAAACCCAACATTAATGTATGGTAAATAAATGATAACCTAGCCACTAATGGTCCAATCGGTATCTCTCCGTTTTGATGAATGGCTCGCGGTCCTGGTTCGATTTTTCGGATTTCTAGGTATGGTTTTGGATGTTCACGATGGGTTTTTGTTTGATGTGAGATTTCGGTTACTCACGGTGGGTCTGATTGAGGCGTTTTAGGTGTTTGTACGGTGGGTTTCAGAGTTTGTGATGGTTGGTTTCGTGGATTTCACGGTGGTTCTGTTTTTGTGAGCGATGGTTGTTGCGGCTAGGTTGTATTTGCGGTGGTTTTGGAAACAATGATGAAAGGTTTTTTTTTGTGTTTGCGGGTTTGGTGATTTTGATGGATTTTGAGTGGTTGTGTGTTGAAGATTTGAAGGTTATTTAAAGGTTATGCAGGTGTACGGTATGAGGGTGTTGGTTTGTTTATGGTCTCTGTTTGTAGGTTATGGTGGAAGGTGAAGTGAAGACGGTGGATGCCATTTTGGTTTGTGAGAGATTATGGTGATGAGTTTGAATAAAAGTTGGGTGGGTGTGTGAGCGGTGATTTTGAAGAAAGAGTTTTGTATTATTTTGAATCGTTGGAGGTTGTTCAAGTGTAGTATGTGATTTATTTTCAGATTTTTTTTGAAGGGTTAAAAAGAGTTTGTTGAGGATTTCTTGTTTTGTGAGTGAGGAGTGCCTGATTTTATAGTGAGGTTGAGGTTTGAGGAATCAAGGAAAAGATGCTGTGAGCTGTGATTGTGAATGGAAAATCGTTGGTAGTGCGCTGGTTGCAAGTTTGTTATTGTTGCTGGCTGAAAGGGAATGGTGCGCGTGGGAATATTTGCACAAATGGAAAGATTGGACCATGTGTGTGTATTGTGGACAGGCTGGAAAAAGATATGAAATGGAAAAAAGTTTGTTAACAAAAATAGTAATATTAGTAATAATAATAATAATAATAGTAATAATAATGGGTGGATAAAAATAATAAAAGATAGTAAATAAAGATAATAATAATAAAAATAAAAAAAATGTACTAATAATAATAAAATAATAATAATGAATAGATAATGAAATAGAAATATAGTAATAATAAAAGTAATATCAATTATAATAATGAAAACTATAATAATAAAAATAGTAAATAAAATTGGGAATAATGGTGAGATATTCTAGGATTTTTGGATAAAGGGCTTTTTTTTTTTTAAATGAAAAATGAATTTATGTAAAATGTTTTAATGGAAATAACAATAATAACAACAGACTCTTTTTTTGTATATTTTTTGATACAAACTAAACCATAAAGATAGAAATAAAAGACTTGAAATAAAAAGAAAATTTGAATTTTAGCTTGCAAAGAGAATAAATGCATTTTTGGATTTTTTCGAATAATTGACAGAAAAATAAAATGGTACCTAATTCTTTGAATTTTTTAATATAGTTAAATAAACAAAATAGCACAGGTAGGACAAATTTGGGGTATGACACATGGTTAGTAACTATAGGGTGTGTATAACTATGTGTAATTAAAATAATTTAGAAAACTAATTAAATAAGATAAATACTTGAACATGAACATGAACACACGTAAGTCGATCTTTGATCGCCATCCTACACTTTCTAGGGTTACCTCTCATGTTGCCTATTTCTAAGGTCAAGTAAGGTGTCTTTAGCAAAGTCCCTTCATAAAATATCATCAAGTCCCTTCAAATTATAAGATCAAGTCCCTTCGAGGTTGCCTACGATAAATGATCTTGTCCCTTCGAATAAAAGATGATAAGTCCCTACGAATTGCTAAAGACACCTTGCAGTTGCCTAAATTCAGATGTCCCTTCACATGTCCCTTATTACATCCAAGGTAATGACTACCTATTCCTTAATAATAGGGATTGTCTTACCATTGAAAGAACATAATAACAGTAAAGACTTAATATAGGGTAGGTTCCTCTTAATCACCTGCTCACACATTTGAAAATACTTTTTTACACCTCACTTTTCAAACAAATTTTCAAAAACAAGTCTTTATATACATCCATACGAGGATCATTATAAAGTACTTAGAAAATTCTTAATCACACACTACACCTTTCTCAAAACAGTTTAAAGTGAGCTAAGTAACTAAGAGCCCATGGATAACCATGGATACAAAGGGTGCTAACACCTTCCCTTTGTATAACCTACCCCCCGAACTCAAAATCTTTTTAAGGTCTTTCCTGTTCTTTTATGCCCTTTCCTTTTGGATAAAATAAAAGTCGGTGGTGACTCTTGCTATCCGCAACATTTAACTAAAGTCAGTTCTCCCACCGTGTTACACCCGACATCTAGGATATGTGCCCGACCGTTAAGCGCCCCTGCCCGTCTATCAGACGTATCTGCCCGAGCATATGGGTATCTGCTCGACATATTGGGCCGCAGCCCAATACAGTCCGGAGGCCCAGTCCGGAACAAGAACCCCCCAAGTCGAGTCTCCGAGTCTGAGCGATGAATTAAAGCATAGGTGTAACACCCCTTTTCTATACCCCAAATAAGAAATTAATTCACTTAGGCACATATTAAAATTTCATCAGAGTATATTGAAAAACGGTATAAAAGAGCAATGCCACATTATACTTGAAATTAAAATCATACAACACCTGCTCAATAAAGATATGCAACAAACGGGGTAACTTACATACACAAAGATTTCATCTTTACACCCGTATTCATCAATTCATTAAACAACGAAAACAAAACATAACAATTTCAAACTTATATACTTATCATAAATATATCTGCAAGTTTGAATCACCAAAATACTCCATGTTTACATAAAATATATCACATCAAAATACATATACAAATGTATTCACAAAAAGGCATCAAGCCAAATCCTAGCTACCCGGTGCTATATATCAGAGCCGACCGACCAAAAGATGAAGACGAACTTCACAAAAATATCATCCAGCAACCTACTCTGCAATGCCTCATAGAGCATCATAAAACAGCAGAAGGGTGAGAAACATTATCATAATAATATTGCATATAATTATATATCTCAACATATAAAAATGCACACAAAACCTATTCTCACCACACATTTCATTCCTCATCACCTATACACATCGCAATGTATACATACACTAATCAAGCATGTTCATCATGCACCAATTCACTAATTCACATAACTCGTATTATTTATGTTTACTCCTCAATTCTATTCATTCCGCATAAACATACGTCTAGCTATGTTTAATCACACATATACATTTACAAATGTATAAACCACATACATATACATATCAAACATGCATATATACAATCAAGTATGTTTTATCACACATACTATCATCTCCATAACACTCCAAATAAATATTTACACATTCATGTTTATTTCTGCATATCATAATTAAAAAGATAAAAATGCAACTCATAGAGACCGACACACGACTCTATGCAGATGCAAATGCGGTACCGACTCAACATTTCAGCTGGTTCTCTCAGGAACCAAATGAAGTCATCGCTTGTTACCTAAAGTAACTCCCCGTCGGGCACACGATGTTCACCCATTGCTCACACCCCACATGGGCACACAATGTTTATGGATTGCTCACAACCCACAAAGGCACACAATCCGATTGCTCACACCCCACACGGGCACACAATCAATGTGAATAAATCACTCATCGCTCATACCCCACACGGGCACACGATGTTTCTGGATTTCTCACACCCCACACGGGCACCCAATCTGATCGCTCACACCCCACATGGGCACACGATCAATGTGAATAAATCACCCATCGCTCACACCCCACACAGGCACACGATGTTTCTGGATTGCTCACACCCCACACGGGCACACAATCTGATCGCTCACACCCCACATGGGCACACGATCAATGTGAATAAATCACCCATCGCTCACACCCCACACGGGCACACGATGTTGTTGTAGTCATCGCTCACACTCCACATGAGCACACGATGCTACAACGAATTCACAAAGAATCCCACAACACAAGAATGCATACATTATGCTTACATGCAAAATGACACACAACATTCTTGAAAATGCATACATATTCACAATATAGTTATGCATTCATCTCATACAATTAGCGTACATTCACATTTAATTCAAGCAATGTATCTACTTGCCAAACGGCCACAACACAACAATCAAACCCACAATTCCATAATTAACATAATTACATTTTATCGGAAAAGCCGGGTAAAAATCGGCTAAAAATTACATATCTTAGCATCATTAGATTTTACATGTTTTTAGCTTCAAATCGATATAAGGATAACTAAAAACGGATACCCGAAACTCAAGTTACGAAACAAAACGTAAAAACCCAAAAATCCTCCCAGGCTCGCTGAGCGAAAATCACCCTGGAACTTTCGCTGAGCAAGGGGTAGCTCGCTGAGCGACCACTGCGATTTCAGCAAAATACCAGCTGCGAACAGTCAACTCTAAACACTCCAAATATCCCAAATACTTCCATAAAAATGATCAACAACATATATCTAACATCATACTTCGATTATAACGATTTCTAACCGATTAATCAACCAATTTCTCACACTTTCTCTCAAACCCTAACTATTCATCTTCTCTAACTTCCATCAAAACCAAAACTCAACCAATCAAACACATACATAATCATACACAATATTAAGATAACAATGCTTATCACCCTTACCCGATCATTTCGATTTCTTGGAGCAATGAAGCTTTTCCAACTTTTCTCTCTTTTCTCTTCTTTTCTCTTGTCTCCCTTTTCTTTCTTCTCTTTTTCTTTCTATCTTTTCTTTTCTTTCTCTTACCAACTTATACTCTTTCTCACTCTCTTATATTTTCTTTCTATTTTCTACTCTCTCCAACCAAATATCATTTTCTCACAAAATACCAATTCTACTAATTTCTAACTTATCATTAATTAACAAATACCTTAAATACCCTCTTATCCAATTTTACACGGAAATTCATAAAACGGAAAAAATCACATATCACACCAATATATCACATTAATTCATCAACATATCATATCATTATATTAATTTCACAAACAAAATAATAATTACTCAATTAAAATAAAAGACTCCAACAAAAATGAGAATTATCGAATCGGGGCGTTACAACTCTCCCCCACTTTAGAAATTTTCGTCCTCGAAAATATTACCTGATTCAAACAAATCCGGATACGACTCGCACATCCCACTCTCCAATTCCCAAGTCACATTGCCTTCCGCAGCGCCTCCCCACACCACTTTCACAAGCGCAATATCCTTGCCTCTTAGCTTCTTGATTTCACGGTCCAAAATCCTAACCGGCAAAGCTTCCACCATAAGGTCATCTCTTACCTCAACCTCATCCATAGGAATAACATGTGACGAATCCGGAACATACTTCCGAAGTTGCGAAACATGGAACACATCATGCAAATTCGAAAGATTCGGAGGCAATGCCACACGATAAGCCACAACACCAACTCGTGCAGTAATCTGATACAGCCCAATAAAACGAGAAGTCAACTTCTTTGACTTCAAAGCACGACCCACACCCGTAACCGGTGTAACTCTCAAAAACATATGGTCGCCTTCCTGAAACTCAAGATCCTTCCTCCTCTTGTCATGATAACTCTTTTGTCTACTTTGAGAAACTCTCATCTTCTCCCGAATAAACTTCACATTTTCCGTAGTTTGTTGTACCATCTTCGGTCCAACTACTGTTCTCTCTCCGGTTTCATGCCAACACAAAGGTGTTCGACATCTCCGACCATATAAAGCCTCAAATGGTGCCATACCAATACTTGAATAAAAACTGTTATTATAGGTGAACTCAATCAACGCTAAATAACTATCCTAAATACCACCTTGTTCTAGCACACAAGCACGCAACAAATCCTCTAACGATTGAATCGTCCTCTCGGTTTGACCGTCCGTTTGCGGATGGTAAGCCGAACTCAATCTTAGCTT
Source organism: Lathyrus aphaca (assembly GCA_963966055.1). Classification (NCBI taxonomy): domain Eukaryota; kingdom Viridiplantae; phylum Streptophyta; class Magnoliopsida; order Fabales; family Fabaceae; genus Lathyrus; species Lathyrus aphaca. The sequence continues at coordinate 304,187,249 of OZ014522.1, forward strand.
AGAACCCAAAGCCTTTTTTGCAAACTTTCCCAAAACCTCGATGTAAATCTAGGATCTCTATCCAATACAATACTCTTAGGAACTCCATGTAACTTCACAATCATAGAAACATAAATCTCGGCTAGCTTCTCCAAAGAATAACTAATATCCATCGGAATAAAGTGAGCAGATTTAATAAGTCTATCCACAATCACCCAAATAACATTGTGACCTCTTTGCGTATTCGGCAAACCCGTAACAAAATCCATCGATATACTATCCCATTTCCATTTCGGAATATCCAACGGTTGCATCAAACCACTAGGCTTCTGATGTTCCACCTTAGACTTCTGACAAGTCAAACACGCATACACAAAATTAGCTACATCTCTCTTCAATTCGAACCACCAAAAGATCTTCTTCAAATCTTGATACATCTTATTCGCTCCCGGATGAATACTTAAATTACTCCGGTGTCCCTCTTCCAATATTATCTTTTTCAACTCCTCATCATCGGGAATACAAATACGACCACGGAATCTCAAAACTCCAAAATTATCAACCTTGAAATCTTCATTCTCATTCATCATCAAATCAACAAATTTCAAATCCAACTTTTGCTTTTCACAAACGGTTGCAAGAAAATCATTCGTAACGTGAAGCATACAAAGTCTCACACTTCTCGGCGTCATCTCGCAAACCAAACTCAAGTCTCTAAAATTCTCCAAAAGTTCTCATTCTCTTATCATTAATGCGGACATATGTAACAACTTACGACTCAAGGCAACGGCCACCACATTCGCCTTACCCGGATGGTAATTCAAACCAAAATCACAATCCTTCAAAAGTTCTAACCATCTTCTTTGTCTCATGTTCAATTCCTTTTGATCGAATAAATACTTCAAAATTTTGTGATCACTAAAAACTTCAAATCTTGCACCATAAAGATAAAGCCTCCAAATTCTTAGAGCAAAAACCACAACCGCTAATTCCAAATCATGCGTATGATAATTCTTTTCATGCACTCTCAATTGTCTTGAAGCATAAGCTACAACTTTTCCATCTTGCATCAAAACACCACCTAACCCAAACAATGAAGCATCACAAAACACCACAAATGGTTCCGTCGGATTCGGCAAAATCAAGATCGGAGCCGTTGTTAACCTTCTCTTAAGTTCCATAAAACTCTCTTCACAACGAATGTCCCAAATGAAAGCTTTTCCTTTACAAGTCAACTACGTTAACGGAAGTGCCAAATTTGAAAATCCTTCAATAAACCTCCGGTAATAACCCGCCAAGCCTAAAAAGCTTCGAATCTCCGTAACCGATCTAGGAACTTCCCATTGCATTACCGCATCAATCTTGGATGGATCAACACTAATTCCACCATCGGAAATCACATGCCCAAGAAAACTTACCTTCGACAACCAAAACTCGCACTTTGACAACTTAGCATACAATTGTTTCTCTCTCAAAATCTGTAACACAATCCTTAAATGCTCTTCATGTTCTTCTTGAGACTTAGAATAAATCAAAATGTCGTCGATGATTACAACCATAAAACAATCCAACTGTTCATGAAAAATACGATTCATGTATTCCATGAACACACCCGGCGCATTAGAAACTCCGAATGGCATCACAAAATCTCGTAATGACCATACCGTGTCCTAAAAGCCGTCTTTTGAATATCCTCCTCTTTCACACGAATCTGGTGATATCCTGATCTCAAATCAATCTTACTAAAAACACGCGTACCAACCAATTGATCCATCAAATCATCGATCCTCGAAAGCGGATACTTGTTCTTAATTGTCACCTTATTCAACTGTCGATAATCAATACATAACCGCATGCTTCCGTCCTTCTTCTTTATTAACAATATCGGTGCACCCCAAGGAGAAACACTCAGCCTAACAAACCTCTTGTCCAACAAGTCATTCAACTGCTTTTTCAATTCTACCAACTCTGAAGCTGACATACGATACGGTGCCATCGAAATCGGTCTAGTACCCGGAACTAGATCAATAGAAAACTTAACTTCTCTTTCCGGCGGTACATCCATAATATCGTCCGGAAACACTTCTGGAAAATTACACACCACTGGAAACCTACTTATCTCCACTTTGCTTTCCACTGACCACGATGCAACCAAACCAAACAATTGAGCTTCGTCCACTAAAATTTTCTTCAACTCTTTCATGGATAGGAAACTCTCTTCTTCATCATCATCCAAAGAAGGAAACCTTACTAACTTATGATAACAATCTATATGAACTCGATTAAATTGCAACCAGTTCATACCCAAGATCACATCCAAATCTTCCAACGGCAAACAAACCAAATCCATAACAAAATCTTTACCATACATGGTCAAAGAACAACTTACACACACCAAAGAAGTAGTTACCGATCCTGAAGCAAGAGTCTCAATAACCATCTCACCACCCCAAGAAGACATAAACAAATTCAAACGCTTAGCACACTCATGAGAAATAAACGAATGAGTCGCTCCCGTATCAATAATAGTAACTAAAGGCGTACTATTAATAAAGCATGTACCTTTAATCAAACGGTATGCACTAGTAGTATCCTTCCCTGCTAATGCAAACACCTTTCTGCCCGCCTGAGCTTGCTTCGGCTTAGTACACTTATTACTAATGTGACAAACTTCCCCACAATTGAAGCACTTCACAACATTCTTCCTACACTCGGTAGTAGCATGTCCAAGACCTCCACAGTTTGAACATTTCACAATATTATTCCCACACTCAAAGGACTTGTGGCCTAAATCGCCACACTTGTAACACTTAACGGGGCCAGAACTCCCTCCACCAGATCTCCTATCAAAGTTTCCCCTATGTTTGCCTTTATCAGCGGGTGTCACATAAGGTCCACTTCTAGCTTGTTGCTTCCTTTTCCTCTCATTTGCACTCTTGTAATGTGTAGAACGAGCTCTGCTATCTTCCTAAAAAATTCTATAACATTCAGTCAAAGCTGAAAACCTTCTAATTCTCTGATATCCCACAGCTTTCTTAATCTCAGGACGCAAGCCATTCTCATACTTAATACACTTAGAAAACTCAGCAGTAGCAGCAGCATAGTGAGGATGAAACTGAACCAATTCCACAAATTTAGCAGTATAGTCAACCACTGACATACTACCTTGCTTCAGCTCAAGGAATTCCATCTCCTTCTTTCCCTTCACACTCTCAGGGTAGTACTTCCCTAAGAACTCAGTACGAAAAACTTCCCAAGTTATCTCTTCATCATTTTCCTCAAGAGTTTGACTTCTACCGACCCACCAATCATCGGCTTCTTCCTTCAGCATGTGAGAACCAAGCCTCACCTTACTCTCTTCAGCACAATCCATGACTCTGAAGATTCTCTCAATCTACTTCAACCAATTCTGAGCACCATCAGGATCAAATCTCCCCTTGAAGACCGGCGGTTGATTCTTCCTGAACTCATCATTCGCATTCACATTCGGCGCTCCCTGCACCGCCCTAGCCATTGCTTCCAAAGTAGCAGCCATATCATTGTCATTTCTACCAGCCATATTCTGATCATTCCCAAAGACAGCAACAATATTAAACAAAAGTTCAATCACAACAACATCAAGACAGACACAACTGACTCGAACACTGGCTCTGATACCACTTAATGTAACGCCCCCTTTCTATACCCCAAATAAGCAATTAATTCACTTAGGCACATATTAAAATTTCATCAGAGTATATTGAAAAATGGTATAAAAGAGCAATGCCACATTATACTTGAAATTAAAATCATACAACACCTGCTCAATAAAGATATGCAACAAACGGGGTAACTTACATACACAAGGATTTCATCCTTACACCCGTATTCATCAATTTATTAAACAGCGGAAACAAAACATAACAATTTCAAACTTATATACTTATCATAAATATATCTGCAAGTTTGAATCACCAAAATACTCCATGTTTACATAAAACATATCACATCAAAATACATATACAAATGTATTCACAAAAAGGCATCAAGCCAAATCCTAGCTACCCGATGCTACATATCAGAGCCGACCGACCAAAAGATGAAGACGAACTTCACAAAAATATCATCCAGCAACCTACTCTGCAATGCCTCATAGAGCATCATAAAACAGCAGAAGGGTGAGAAACATTATCATAATAATATTACATATAATTATATATCTCAACATATAAAAATGCACACAAAACCTATTTTCACCACACATTTCATTCCTCATCACCTATACACATCGCAATGTGTACATACACTAATCAAGCATGTTCATCATGCACCAATTCACTAATTCACATAACTCGTATTATTTATGTTTACTCCTCAATTCTATTCATTCTGCATAAACATACATCTAGCTATGTTTAATCACACATATACATTTACAAATGTATAAACCACATACATATACATATCAAACATGCATATATACAATCAAGTATGTTTCATCACAAATACTATCATCTCCATAAAACTCTAAATAAACATTTACACATTCATGTTTATTTCTGTATATCATAATTAAAATGATAAAAATGCAACTCATAGAGACCGACACACGACTCTATGCAGATGCAAATGCGGTACCGACTCAACATTTCAGCAGGTTCTCTCAGGAACCAAATGGAATCATCGCTTGTTACCTAAAGTAACTCCCCGTCGGGCACATGATGTTCACCCATTGCTCACACCCCACATGGGTACACAATGTTTATGGATTGCTCACACCCCACACGGGCACACAATCTGATTGCTCACACCACACACGGGCACACAATCAATGTGAATAAATAACCCATCGCTCACACCCCACACGGGCACACGATGTTTCTGGATTGCTCACACCCCACACGGGCACACAATCTGATCGCTCACACCCCACATGGGCACACGATCAATGTGAATAAATCACCCATCGCTCACACCCCACACGGGCACACAATGTTTCTGGATTGCTCACACCCTACACGGGCACACAATCTGATCGCTCACACCCCACATGGGCACACGATCAATGTGAATAAATCAACCATCGCTCACACCCCACACGGGCACACGATGTTGTTGTAGTCATCGCTCACACTCCACATGAGCACACAATGCTACAACGGATTCACAAAGAATCCCACAGCACAAGAATGCATACATTATGCTTACATGCAAAATGACACACAACATTCTTGAAAATGCATACATATTCACAATATAGTTATGCATTCATCTCATAGAATTAACATACATTCGCATTTAATTCAAGCAATGTATCTACTTGCCAAACGGCCACAACACAACAATCAAACCCACAATTCCATAATTAACATAATTACGTTTTATCGGAAAAGTCGGGTAAAAATCAGCTAAAAATTACATATCTTAGCATCATTAGATTCTACATGTTTTTAGCTTCGAATCGATATAAGGATCACTAAAAACGGATACCCGAAACTCAAGTTACGAAACAAAACGTAAAAACCCAAAAATCCCCCCAGGCTCGCTGAGCGACGAACAGCTCGCTGAGCGAAAATCACCCTGGAACTTTCGCTGAGCGAGGGGTAGCTCACTGAGTGACCACTGCGATTTTAGCAAAATACCAGCTGCGAACAGTCAACTCTAAACACTCCAAATATCCCAAATACTTCCATAAACATGATCAACAACATATATCTAACATCATACTTCGATTATAAAGATTTCTAACCGATTAATCTACCAATTTCTCACACTTTCTCTCAAACCCTAACTATTCATCTTCTCTAACTTCCATTAAAACCAAAACTCAACCAATCAAACACATACATAATCATACACAATATTAAGATAACAATGCTTATCACCCTTACCCGATTATTTCGATTTCTTGGAGTAATCTTAAAGCTTTTCCAACTTTTCTCTCTTTTCTTTTCTCTTCTCTCCCTTTTCTTTCTTCTCTTTTTCTTTCTATCTTTTCTTTTCTTTCTCTTACCAACTTATACTCTTTCTCACTCTCTTATATTTTCTTTATATTTTCTACTCTCTCCAACCAAATATCATTTTCTCCCAAAATACCAATTCTACTAAGTTCTAACTTATCATTAATTAACAAATACCTTAAATACCCTCTTATCCAGTTTTACCCGGAAATTCATAAAACGACAAAAATCACATATCACACCAATATATCACATTAATTCATCAACATATCATATCATCATATTAATTTCACAAACAAAATAATAATTACTCAATTAAAATAAAAGACTCCAACAAAAATGGGAATTATTGAATCGGGGCGTTACAATAGGCGGGCGTAGGCGCGTTGAAGAAGGTGTCAGGCAAATATTTGCCTGTGCTGTTGAGTCTGTCGGGCATGTGGTGTTTCACAGAGTCGAGGATGCTCCTTATAGTCGGGGAGATTTGCAGTTTCTCGGCGTCGTTCAGGATTCTTGTGGACTGACATGTCTCAGCATTAATGGTGCGTCGCTTCGTTCCCTGTGCAAACGGCAGCGTAGGGTCTAGGTAATGATTACCTGGCGCGTCCGTCCACGCCCTTGTGGCTATATAAAGGGGGTGGTCCACTTAATTTTCACTTTTTCGCTCTGTCGTTTGACCGGAAGCTCTTAGAAGAACCCTCTCTCCGCCCGTCTCTATCGTCTGCACTGCCATTTTCTGCCCGCGCGCCACCTTCTTCTCCTCGTCTCCAATATGTCAGGTAACAATTCAAATTCTCTGTTTTGCATGCTTTTTCGTTTGGTAGGTAGGAAAATGTCTGATATGTTTGTGTAGAGTAAGCAAACTTTAATGTAGAGTAGATAAATCTGGGTTTAGGGATAGTTTTTTAGGTTTTGGGTATGAATGTCCCGGGCAAAAGTTTCATATGTACTTGAATAAATCGGGCAAAAATATCATGTCACGGGCGTGAAATTCATATGCGTATGAATATCCCGGGCAAGGTCAGCATGCCACGGGCGTAGAGTTCATGTATGTATAAAATTGTAGGTCGGATCTTTATGTGCCCGAATGTGTGTAGGGGTTGCCCCTTCGCCGGTCTAGGTTAGTTTAGTCGGATTTTGGGCGTTTTAGCTTTTCGCCCTTTCACTTGACTTGCGGTGGAAGGGTGGATTTGATGCGATGTCGAATTCACTTTTTCTGTATGCGTTTCAGGTACGACCGAGCATCGGAAGGTCGGGGAAGGGAATGTCGAACGTGGTCAAGCTGATGAAGGGGAGGTCACGCATCGGAACCCCGACGAAAGGAATGTCGAGGAGGACAACGAGCATGTTTCCTCGTCCGGGCATAATGACTTATCGTGGGTCGCGGACGAACCGTTGGAAGAAGAGTCATACTTTGCCGATGAGACGACCAATGCATACGTCTTGGTGGAAGACCTCAGTCCCAAGGACCCTGCGAATTGGCAATGCCTTGCTCCTCAGGAGTCAGACCGAATATGTCACCGCTTTCCGGGGAAGTAGTTTTCTATGTACGAATTTTCCTTCCGAGAAGCGAGGGTCAGGCTGCCCTTCAACTCTTTTCAGATGGGGGTTTTCAGGTGGCTCAGACTGGCACTATCGCAACTGCATCCAAACGCCATTGCTTTTATCCGGGCGTTCGAGCTAGTTTGTCGTTTTCTAGGCATTAGGTGCACTTTTCCCCTCTTTTTCCATATCTTCCACCTGCAACGGTCTGGTGCCCGGGGACGTCACAGCTGGGTGTCTCTAAAGCAGCCAGTGAGGCTATTCAAGACCTATGTAGATTATGCCCGACATTTTAAAGGGCGGTGGTATACGGTGAAGCCGATCACTCGTTCTGCCTTAAACTCCCTTTACTATTACAAACAGAATGCTGTTGGGGAGGAAAAACTTATGTCGAGGATCCCCTTGAGGTGGCAACCCGGCCGTTTCAATCTATCGACCAGTCACTATCGGGTAATATTCTCGAGCATGGGGGTCGAGGATAGGCTGGCCTACAAGAGTCTGGTGGAGTATGTACAGAGCTTCAACCTAGTAGTTTGGGTTGACCGGAAAGGTGCCCCCTACGTCGATGAGGCTGGGATGCCGATTTATGAAACCCGTCTTATAAACACGAAGGCTCTGCTCGAGTGTGATACGGACGAGAAGGCCTTGGAGTTACTGCGTAGGTTTTCTTTACTTATTTTCTTTTCTCGGTCTTGTGTCCGTCCAACTAATCGTTGTTTTTGTTTTGTAGGAATTATGCTCACTCATCGTGAACGAGTTCTGAAGCTGGCGAACCAGGCTGGGGCGCCGGACAAGGTCCCTAAAAAGTAAAAGAAAGTGACACCCCATGTCTAGGAGGTGGCCACGGAGCTCGGGGTAGGTAGCTCGGGTAATGCTAGCCTGGTGTCTAACTCCCCTCAGCCCACTCAACAAACCTCTTCGATCCAGATACGGGACAGTCCCCCCTTCCACCTCTCCATTGCTCAAGCGGAAGCATCTGGACGGGACTCTTGCCCGGTCTGCTGCTGTGGGGGGAAATGATTATGATGCCCCTAGGAGTTATCTGCTGCCTCCTTGCTATCTAGAGCAGGAGTTCTTTAAGGCCGAAGGTTCTGTCGTGGTGGCGGTGCCCGAGGCAAAGGCCATTCTGAACCAAGATGCCAACGCCCGGCGAAGAGAACTAGCTGGTGACCTGGCCACTGTTATCCGGGTGATGGAGATCGCCATGGTCCTGTCCGAGACTGTTGTTTCCATGGTTTCTTTAGAGGATGCTCTTCTAGCTGCCCAGACTGAGAAGGATAGATTGTCTAAGGATCTATCCGACTACAAGGAGGAACACCAGTTGCAGGAGGGGCTGAAGAAGGAGCTGGAGGAACTGAAGCTCGAGCGGGACACTCTGAAGGCCGAGAAGCAAAGTCTGGAGGATCAAGCTGCGGGGCACAAGAAGGTGGCTGAAGAAAACGTGCAGCTTCATGCTCGGGAGACTCTGCTCGAGGGTACCATCCGTCCTCGGGATGATGAGACTGAGGAGGAGCTTTTCCTTCGTATCTGGGGCGGGTTGGTCGGACATATCCGCGAACTCAACAAACAGCTGGTTGTAATGTTCAAGGATGGGTTCGACAACGCCACTGAGCAGCTGAAGGTGTTGAATCTCGGGCTAGAGACGGAGGGGTCGGCCCACAACTACTGTGTGGTTGACGGGGAGATCGTGTGCCCCTTCAAAGCTGAGGAGGAGCTGGAAGATAAGGAGGAGCTGGAAGATAAGGAGGATGATGGTCGTGAAGAGTAACTCCAGGCAGAGTCTTTAGAATTTTTTGTTATCTTTTTGTAGGGCCTGCATGCCTGTTTATAATGGCCTTTTGTACCCGTTTGAATATTGGCCTTCGGGCTCCTTTTTTTATTTTTCTTGGTCGGTTGCGACTGTGTTTAATGAATGTTATTTTCGATATTAATTTGTTTTATTTATTTATTTTTGAACTGTTTGTGCTTGACACTGCTGATCTCGTTGGTTTAGGGAATCGACAAGGTGGCGAGCGTTGTGCTCGCCTTAAATCGAGGTAGGGTTTACGATCGGAGAACTCTGACCTCGGGGCTTGGGCTTTCCCATCGCGAGCTGGGTGCCCTGCCAACGTGGTACTGCGACACTGGGGCTCGTTTGAGGTGCCCAGCGTCGGGGAGGGTTGTGTTCGCCCCTGAGGAGCATAGATCCTCCCTTTTGTTTTGGTGGTGAAGAGCATGGTCGTACCTCCCATGTCTCCCCGGGTTATGTTTAGCTATAATATTGTCTAAGTTTTTCTGCGTTCCATGGTCGAGCGAGTTCTTCACCTTGTAGGTTTTCTAGATAATAGGCCTCGTTGCTCGTCTTGTCGCGGACGCGGTAAGGGCCTTCCCAGTTGGCGGCCAGTTTGCCCTCTCTTAGGTTTTTTTAGTTTCTTCTGAGGACCAGGTTTCCCACCTGGAACTCTCTTTTATGACCTTCACATCGTGGCGTAAGGCTATTTTTTGTTTGAGGGAGGTTTCCCTAAGGGCCGCTTTGGAGTGGATCTCGTCGACGAGATCCAGCTCGGCTCGAAGTGCCTCGTCGTTCATCTCTTCGTTGAGGGGCGCCTCCACGCTTCTTGTCGGCTCTCGGATTTCCACCGGGATGACTGCTTCGGTGTCGTACGTTGGTCTGAACGGGTTCTCCCCGGTCGTGGAGTGTGGTGTTGTGCGGTATGCCCATAGGACGTTGTGTAGTTCCTCGACCCATGCCCTCTTTGCCTCGTCGAGTCTGCGCTTTAGTCCGCGCAGGATTACCCTGTTGGCCGCCTTAGCTTGTCCGTTGGTTTGAGGGTGCTCGACGGACGTGAAGTGTTGTTTATTGCCTAGGCTGGCTACGAAGTCTTGAAATCCTTTGTCCGTGAATTGTGTTCCGTTGTCAGTGATGAGGACCTGGGGTATGCCGAACCGGGCGAGGATGTTTCGTTCGAAAAATCGAAGAATGTTCTGCGCCGTTATTTTGGCCAGTGCTTCTGCTTCGATCCACTTGGTGAAGTAGTCTACCCCTACAATGAGGTATTTGTTTTGGTAAGAACCGGTCACAAATGGGCCGAGGATGTCCATGCCCCACTATGCGAAGGGCCAATGGGAGGAGAGTGTTTTTAGCTCGTTGGGAGGTGTGAGATGCATGTCGGCGTGTCGTTGGCATTTGTCGCATTTTTTGACGTGCTCTTTGGAGTCGTGTTGCATAGTCGGCCAATAGTAGCCTGCTCGTAGAGCCTTGCGCGCCAGCGACCTTCCGCCGGGATGTTGGGCGTTGATTCCCCGGTGCATTTCCCCTAATATGTCGGGGACTTTCTCCTCCTCGACGCATTTGAGCAACGAGATGGAGAGTCCCCTACGGTAGAGTTTCTCTTCGAGGATGACGTATGAGCACACGCTCCGCTTAGTTGTGGTTGCCTCTTTGGGGTCCGCGGGGAGTTCGTCTTTCGTGAGATAGTTGTAGATGGGTGTCATCCAACAATGATCATCCCCGATCACGTTTACCTCGAGCGAGGGAGGCGGCCTTTCGGTGCTAGGTCGAGGAAGGATTTCCTGGATTACTGATTTGTTTCCGTCTTTCTTCCTCGTGCTCGCGAGTTTCGACAGGACGTTCGCCCGCGTGTTATGTTCGCGGGGCACGTGTTGGACCTCCCACTTCTTGAAATTTTCGAGTCTTTCCCTTACCAATGACAAATATTCGATGAGGTTGTCGTTCTTGGCTTGGTATTCCCCCCGTACCTGTGATGCCACGAGTTGGGAGTCTGTCGATATCTTTACTTCCTTTGCTCCTAGGTCTTCGGCTAATCATAGACCAACGAGGAAAGCTTCGTACTCGGCTTGGTTGTTGGAGGTGGGGAAGGATAATGCCAATGATACCTCGATCAGGATTCCGTCTTTATTTTCGAGGATGATTCCTGCACCGATTCCAGCCGGGCTAGAGGCACCGTCGACGAAGATCGTCCATTTGTGGGCATTGTCCGCTAGCTTTGGGTTGTGCGTCATTTCTGCGACGAAGTCGGCCAGGGCCTGAGCTTTCAGAGCTTTCCTTCTCTCGTATTGGATGTCGAATTCAGAAATTTCCAGCGACCATTTCAACATTCTGCCAGCCATGTCTGGTCGACCAATGAGTTGTTTTATTAGTTGATCGGTTCTCACCTTGACCGTGTGGGCGAGGAAGTAGTGACGTAATCTTCTCGCGGTGTTTATGAGGGCTAGTGCGACCTTTTCGATTTGTTGGTATCTGAGCTCGGGGCCTTGGAGTGCTTTGCTCGTGAAGTATATAGGCTTTTGTCCTTCGTTGGTTTCTCTGATGAGCGCGGCGCTGACGGCCTCGGTCGCCACAGACAGATATAGGTACAGGGTCTCCCTTTCCAGTGGTCGGGACAGGACCGGGGGCTCGGAGAGTGCCTTCTTCAGATGGAGCAGTGCCCGTTTGCACTCGTCGTTCCTCTCGAAGGTGGCCAATTTTCGGAGGAGTTTGAAGAAAGGTAAAGTGTGTTGAGCGGACTTGGCGACGAAACAGGAGAGTGAGGCGAGCATCCCGTTGAAGGATTGAATGGAATTTTTAGACTTCGGGGTCGGGAATTCCGAGAATGCCCGGCATTTGTCGGGATTGGCCTCGATTCCTTGTTCAGTGAGATAGAAGCCGAGGAATTTTCCTGCCTGGACACCGAATGTGCACTTTTCAGGGTTAAACCTCATTTTGCATTGTCGCGCTCGCTCGAAGACCTGGAGAAGGTGTCGTGCGTGATCGGTTTCCTCGTGTGATTTGACGATCATGTCGTCCATGTACACTTCGAGCATGTCTCCGATTTCTCCTTGGAAGATTTTGTTCATCATGCGTTGGTATGTGGCCCCAACATTCTTTAGCCCGAAGGGCATTACGTTGTAATAGTAATTGCCCGTCGGGGTCATGAATGCCGTGTGTCTCTTGTCCGCGTCCGACATAGGGATTTGATTGTATCCACTATATGCGTCCATGAAGGAAAAAAGTTTGAAACCTGCAGAGTTGTCGACCATTATATCTATGTTAGGGAGAGGAAACGCATCTTTGGGGCAAGCCCTATTAAGATCGGTATAGTCAACACACATACGCCATTTTCCATTATTTTTCTTAACAAGGACTACATCAGAGAGCCAGGTTGTGTAGTGGGCTTCAGAAATAAAATTTGCCTCTAAGAGGTCTTTTACAGCTCGCTCGGCAGCCTCCGCTTTCTCGGGGGACTGTTTGCGCCTACGCTGTGCTACGGGCTTAATCGCCCGGTCTAAAGCTTATTGGTGGCAGGCGACTTCATGATCTAGGCCGGACATCTCTGCGGCGCTCCATGCGAAGAGGTCAACATTCTCCCTGAGGCAAATCGCGAGTTGCTTCTTTGTTTCCTCGGGCAGGTCTGTGCATATCTTCACCGCTCTGTCGGGGTCATCGCCTAGCGAGATGAGCTCGAACTCTCCGTCTGGGATTGGGCGGAATGGGTGAGTGGGAGCTTTCCCCTCGACGGGTCTCTATTCTTCAGCTTCGTCCTCGTCGATGCGGCAATCAAGGTTGACGGCGTTGATTCCCTGGGGGGGAGGCTCTTCGAACCTGGGCCTCTTGTTGTTTTTGGTGTTGATTATGGCCTGTCCTTTTACTGCAGCATCGTAACACCTTCGGGCGGCCTTGATGTCGCCGTGGATTGTGACCACGTGGCCCGGTTTGATGTATTACTTCATCTTCAGGTGAACGGTGGATGGGACCGCTGTCAGCTCAGCTAGAGTCGGGCGACTGAGGATGCAACTGTAAAAGGAGGGGCATTCTATGACCAGGAACTGGATCTTGATTGCTCTGGCCGTCTCTTGCTCTCCGAAGGTGACGAGGAGCTCAACGTAACTCCACGGATTTGTCGTGGCCCCGTTGAACCCTTGGAGGTCGGATCCGATGTAGGGAGATAGGTTGGTCTTGTCCAGCTTTAGGGTTTTGAATAGGTGGACGTACATGGTGTCCACCGAACTGCCTTGGTCGACCAGGATGTGTCAGACGTCGAAGTGAGCCATCTTGGCTATGATCAGCAGCGGGATGCTCGAGTTGGGGGAACCGCTCGGAAGCTCCTCTAGGAAAAAGGATATCGGATTGAACTTGCCTCGGTATTTTGTCAATGTTGCCTTTTGCTCGGGCGCAGCCAGTAGGAGTTCGTCGAACTTTCGCTTTACCGAAAGGGCAGTGCTTTTGCTGTTCATCCCTCCCCCCGATATGACAAAGGCGGTTGGGAAGTCTTCCCAGGGGCTAAGGGTAGTGATCCGTCCTTCTGGTGGCGAATTGGGGAAGATGAAGTCCTCTGGTCGTGATATGCATAGGGCCACTTGATAAGAAGAGTCGTCGGGGGGAGTATCCTCGCGGGGTCTCTTCTTTTCTTGCTCTTCGTGCTTGAAAGCTTCGTTCTTCCTGGTGTACTGTTTGAGATGTCCCTCTTGGATCAAAATTTCTATTGCATCCTTCAAGTGGACACAGTCTTCAGTCACGTGCCCATGGCTTCTGTGGAACCTGCAGTACTTGGATTTGTCAGTGTGGGGCTTGGGTGCAGAAGGTTTGGGGAACCTCACCCTGCCCTGTTTGAAGTCGGAGTTGATGCATTCAGCGAGGATGCGTTCGCGAGGAGCTGTTAGCAATGTGTACTCGCTATATCGGCCCGCGAGTCCTCTTCCTTCGCGAGGCTCGTGAGGTTTCTCCTCCCTTCGCCTGTTCCCGTTGCGACGGGGAATGTTCGGGTCCTCGCATTTGGGATGGTCGGTCTCCCCGGTGTTGCGACTGCTGCGAGCATTGTGGGCAACCTGTTTTTCTTCATATCTAATGTAAGCCTGGGCTTTATGCAGGAGGTCATTCAGGGTGCGGGGAGGTTCTATCCCGATTGCCCTGCTAAGCTCACTTCCGTGTAGGAGTCCCCTCTCGATGAGGTATTTCTTCATGTGTTTTGTGGTGTCCACCTCGACAGCCTCTTGGTTGAACCGCTCGATATACAAGCGCAGTGTTTCATTCTTCCTTTGCACTATGGTTTCGAGGGTATCCTCGGTCTTGGGATGGCGTCGGGAGGCTGTAAAATGCCTCGTGAACATGGATCTCATAACTCTCCAGGATGTGCTGGATTCTGGGGCTAAGCTTTTGTACCAGGCCATGGCTCCCTTCCTGAGAGTTGTCGAGAACAACCTGCATTTGAGGTGCCCGGTGATGTCATTGCGGTAGTCGAGCATCGCATTAACGTTGTCGACGTGATCGTCGGGGTCAGTGGTCCCGTCGTAGATGGCCAAATTTGGGGGTTTCTCCATGCCCTTGGGGAGTGGAGTCTCCATTATCGCCCGCCAGAGGGGCAATGCGGGTCTTCTTCGTCGCTCCTTGGTGGGGAGAACTCATTATTACCAGGGCTCTAGTCGTGCCTTGGCGAGGTCCCCGATCGTCCGGAATCACGGCATGCTCGTGACCTGCTCTTGTTGGGTTCCAGGGAATATCGTCCCCGCTTTCATGCTGAGGTCGGCTCTCCTGCCGGTCAGCCTCCAGGGCCATGATTCTTTCATGTTGCTGGTAGAGCATGGAGTTGGCCTGATTAAGAGCGTTCACCATAGCAATCATGGTGGCATCCCCCTCGACGGGCACGGGGATGGGCTGGAACGTGGTGATCGCCTGGTCTTGAATCTGAGGTTGGTTCCCATTGTCCTCGGGTTCAGGGGATGAGGTGGAAGGGTGCCCATCTCGGGCGTCAGATTCATGGTAGTTCAAATTGTCCTCCATCATGTAGTCGACGAGGGGACGGTTACGGTCGTTGGGCTGTTCTCTGGCCATGCTGAAAGGATGGAGTAGTTGAGCTTTGATCTTCTACTGTGGAAGAAGGGGAAGCTAGTTTCCCACAAACGGCTCCACTGATCTTACCTTATCAGGAGGACCTTCCAGCAATTGGGTGAAGATAGCTAGCGGATTTAAAGGAGGGGGGTGTACCTACAAGGCACTCTAATGCCAAAGTTAATAGAGGTAATATGAATAGGTGAGTAGAAGAGTGGAATCATAATAACTGACCCTTTAGTGAAAAAGGGTATTTATAGAGAGCCCCCAACGCTGGGCCAAGTTCCTTCCTTGGGCTGGATCAGCTAGGCCCAAGGAAGAACTGCCAAGGAATGCGTGAGAAGCGTGAAGACCTAACTAAGTGGTCTAGTCCTTGGTTCAACTGTCCCTATCTTTCAGGAGATAATGGGGGACAGTTGGGTGACGTGGTAAGTGAACTGGATGACATGTTCTTTGCCCGTTCTAAGTGCGTGCCCGACATCTAGGATATGTGCCTGACCATTAAGCGCCCCTTCCCGTCTATCAGACCTATCTGCCCGAGCATATGGGCCTCTGCTTGACATATTGGGCCGCAACCCAATACAGTCTGGAGGCCTAGTCCGAAACATTTACTAATTATAGTATCCTTAGGGCACATGTTAGCATGACCCATTATTTAATGTTCATTATGGATTTTTTTTTCATTTGGGTTTGTACTTTTCAAGGGCGACACTAGTAAAAGCCCTTTCTGAAAGATTCATAAAGCTCAACCCGGTAACAGAAAATATGCAAAGAATGTGTTCCGAACTAAGCATCTAAGACAGTATTGGGCAGAAGCCCAATCAGTCGGGCAAAGGCCCAACCCGGCGAGCACGAGGCTCAGACCGTCGGGCACGCCCACGACCCACTAGCTGGCAGTGGGGAGACTA
This sequence comes from Lathyrus aphaca, assembly GCA_963966055.1. Lineage (NCBI taxonomy): Eukaryota > Viridiplantae > Streptophyta > Magnoliopsida > Fabales > Fabaceae > Lathyrus > Lathyrus aphaca. The sequence goes on from OZ014522.1 coordinate 304,203,421, forward strand.
CGTCTCCCTCACATATGTCACGTCACCCAACTGTCCACTATTGTCTCCTAGATATAGGGGCAGTCAGACCAAGGGCAAGACCATGTGCTAGGTCTTACACGCTCCTACGCGGTCCTTGGCAGTTTTTCCTTGGGCCTAGCTGATCCAGCCCAAGAAAGAGCCTTGGTCCAGTGCTGGTGGCACACTATAAATATCATATTTTCATTAGAGGGTCAGGTATTCTGAACCTACTATTCTATTCTACTTTTGTACCTATACTCACTTAAGCATCATAGTGCCTTGTAGATACACCCCCACATTCTCTCAATCAACCATCATGTTCGTTGCTCAGCACTTGTAAGGCCCTTCTGATCAGGAAAGATCAGTGGCGCCATCTATGGAAACAAGCTCTCCCCATCTTCCACAACAGAGGATCAAAGCTTCAATTCACTTTTTACCCTTCCAGCATGGACGACAAACACGGTGACAACCACACCTTTGGCCTTGTCGACTACACCATGGAGGACAACCTGATCGTCACCCACAAATCTGATGTGCACGACGGGCAGCCTTCCACCTGAACCTGAGGACAATGGTATTCCTCAACCTCAGCCAGCAACTCCCTTTTAACCCATCTCGGTGTCATTCGAAGGGGATCCTACCATGATAGCCATAGTGCACACGCTCAACTAGTCCAATCTTATGCTCTCTCAACAGCAGGAGAGGATAATAGCACTGGAGACCAAGCGTCAGACTGGCCATCCTCGACAAGGACGTGGATCTCAACCCGAGAAACGCCAGCCATAGGCGACCAAGAAGCGGGAGCATTCACCTCCTCTTCGAGGGCGGCGTTCCCCCGAACCAAAAAAGAATAAGTCCAGGGAGCGCCCCGAGCGAGGGAAGGACCAGCTGAGGACTTCCCCTCGACATGATCAGAGTCCTAAGAACGATGACTACTCCCCCGTTGAGAAGTGATGAAGATGACCCCCATTGCCCCCTTTCCCAGGCTATCATGGAGGCACCACTCCCGTCAGGCATGGAGAAACCCTGAACCTGGTGACTTACGACGAGACGACTGACCCCGACGACCACGTCGACAACATCAACGTTATGCTCGACTACCGCAATGGCATTAGAGGGAACGTCAAGTGCAGGTTATTCTCGACAACTCTCAGGAAATGAGCCATGGTGTGGTACAAAAGTATGACCCCCCGAATCTACCACATCCTGGAGGAGCATGAGGTTGGCATTCACGAGGCACTTCACAACCTCCCGACGCCACCCCAAGACTGAAGCAACCCTTGAAGCCATCGTACAAGGGAAGAACGAAACAATACGCTCATACATCGAGCGATTTAATTGGGAGGTCGTTGAGGTAGATACAACTAATTACATGAAAACGTTTCTCCTCGAAAAAGGGCTCCTCCCCATAAATGAACTCAGCAGAGCAGTCGGGTTAGAACCTCCTCGCACCCTCGACGAACTTCTCCACAAAGCTCAAGCATACATCAGGTACAAGGAAAAACAGGTCGCTCACAGTGTCCGTAGCAACCATGGTCATGAGGATGCCAGAAGCTCCAAACACGAAGATTACACTGCCTCCCGCCGCACTGGGGAGAAGCGAAGAGATGACAAACCTCGCGAGGTTCGTGAAGGAAGAGGACCAGCGGTGCGATTCTCTGAATATACGTTGCTGACTGCTCCCCGCAAGCGCATCCTCGCCGAATGCATCAATTCTGAGTTCAAACAGGGCAGAGTAAGGTTCCCCAAACCGACATCACCCAATCCCCACACTGACAAGTCCAAGTGTTTCTGCTTCCACAGAAGCCACGTGCATGTGACCAAAGATTGTGTCCACCTAAAAGATGCGATCTAGATTATTATTAAAGAAGGCCACCTCAAGAAGTACACCAAGAGGAACGATCCCCCCCCCCCCCGAGGCGAGGATCAGACTACAAAGAGAACCCGGGAAGACACCCCATCTGACGGTTCCCCCTTCCAAGTGGCAATGTGCATATCACGGACTGAAGATTTCCGCCTCCCCGATGTCAGCATTGGAGGGCAACTTGATGCATACAATCCATGGGAGAATTTCCCCGTGGTCTTGGTGATCTCTGGAGGAGGAGTAAACAACGAGAACACTGTCGTTTCTGTAAAGCAAAAGTTCAATGAGCTCTTGTTAACCGCGCCTGATCAATTAGCAACATTAAAAAAATCTAGGGGAAGGTCCAACCCTATATCCCTTTTCCTGAGGAACTATCAGGCGGGTCTATTAATTTGAGAATCCCTCTACTAATAAGGGCCAAAATGGCGCGCTTTGACGTTCGACACATCCTGGTTGATCAAGGTAGCTCAGTGGATATTATGTACGCCCACTTATTCAAGACTCTCAAGTTGGACAAAACAAACGTGTCCCCATATGTTGGTTCCGACCTCCAAGGGTTTAACGGGGCCACCACAAGACCATGGGGGTACGTGGAGCTCCTCGTTCTCTTCAGGGAGCAGGAGACCGCTAGAGAATTCAAAGTCCAATTCCTGGTGATCGAGTGCCCTTCGCTTTACATATGCATCCTTGGCTGACCCACACTAGCCGAATTGATAGCAGTCTTGTCTACCATCCACTTGAAAATGAAGTACTACACCATGTTGGGTCACGTAGTCACGATTCACGACAACATTGAGGTTTCCCGAAGATGCTACGATGCGACAGTCAAAGGACATGCCATCATCAACACTACCAAGAGCAACAAGGAGCCTAAAGTCGAAGAGCATCCATCTCCCCCGTGAGTCAACTTCGTCGAGCTCGACAGCCGCCTCGGAGAATATGATGCTGAAGCACAGGGCCCCATCAACGGGCAGACACCCACTCACCCAGTTCGCCCAGTCCCCGACGGAGAGTTTGAGTTTATTCCTCTGGGCGACAACCCCGATAGAGCTGTGAAGATAGGTATTGGACTACCATTAGCAACAAGGGAACAACTTGTAACTTGCCTCAAGGAGAACGCGGAAATGTTTGCATGGAGTGTTACCGATATGCTCGGGCTCGATCTCGAGGTCTCCTGTCATCAATTAGGTTTAGACCCAGCCATTAGGCTAGGTCGAGGATACGGCCTGCTCTGATACCAACTGTAACGCCTCATATAATAAATACCTAGAATATCATTATACAAGAGTTTAATTGGTACTGACACTATCATAAGTGCCAAATAACATAATTCACATTCTTGACCAATACTAAAACATAAGACAACTATGGTACAAGACATGGAAATCATACTAAGATAAAAATGCTAAGATCAATATAATATCCATTATTGTACAAAGATAAATACATATCAGAAACTAAATTTATGCTTCTCTTGAAACATCTTGAGCATAGCTCTACTTGTAAATCAAACCTGTAAGTAAAACCTAAAAAACAACAACAATCGTGGGGTGAGATATCAACATCTTAGTGGGTTCCCTATCTTATGGATTCTCTCGGCTCTACAAGGTTCTATCAAACCTAACTCAAGTCAGGGGGAAAAGGAATACGACCTTGAGTTCACACATCTCACACTATGAGACATTATCACGAGTTTAACAACTCACAATCTCACACTCATTTGGGACCACGTCCAAGAGTTCTATAAATCCTATTATCACTGGTTAGGATATTACCTTTTTACTTCCCATGAGACTCTGTATAACACCCATCTCAATATTATGTTCATTCTTTCTATAGAATTAGACATACTATTCATTATCGTTTGCATTGCTTCACGTGGGACTCAGTGTAATACCCACCTCAAGACTTATCATTGCTTCCCATGGGACTCAGTGTAACACCCACCTCAAGAATTATCATTGCTTCCCATGGGACTCAGTGTAACACCCACCTCAAGACTTATCATTGCTTCCTGTGGGACTCAGTGTAATACCCACCTCAAGCCTAAGCCATTGCTTCCCGTGGGACTCAGTGTAATACCCACCTTAAGCCTAAACCGATGCTTTATGTGGGACTCAGTGTAATACCCACCTCAAGACTTACTCAATGATTTTTGTGGGACTCAGTGTAATATCCACCTCAAGCCTAAATCGATGCTTCTCGTGGGACTCAGTGTAATATCCACCTCAAGACTTATCATTGCTTCCCGTGAGACTCAGTGTAATACCCACCTCAAGCCTTTACATTTTCTAGACTTCCCATGGGACTCAATGTTATACCCATCTCAAGCCATTTACCAAAATATTATAATAAAAATACATGCTAATAAAACATACTTAGACATCAATCGTACAACAATACCATCTAACAATTTCTAGTTACATTACTAGGCCATACTATTGGGTTATGGTAAGGTTTCCTCACTCTTTCTCCATTCTTGATGCCTTTAATTATATAATTCTTAATCATATAATGTAACATTTTAATTTAATTATCACAATTAAACTAATCCCACAATAAATCTCATTGTCTCTACTTTCGCTCAAACTTTATGATTTAATATACATTCCACGATTCGATTAATACCACAATTAATCAATTCACTCGTTAATTCATACTGGAATTAATTAAATCTCATAAATTAATTAATCTCACAAATTAATTAATTTCACTTCTAACTCAATATTTTATCTCACCATTGAATAGTACGTTGTCGTAGCTTTCCAACGGTATAAAGTTTTCCTCAAACGGATACCCGGGTAAAAAGTTATGAATTTTATAAGAAAAATAATATTTTCCAAGACTTACAGTGTTAACCGGTTAACGCATAGGGTTAACCGGTTAACCAGACTAGTTTTCCACTTCCAGTAGCGTATTAGGGTCCCATTAACAGGTTAACGTATATGGTTAACCAGTTAACCTACAGTCAGTAGCATAAAAACCTGTGTTTTTCATCATAGAAACCCATCCAAACTCAATCCAAACACTATGGATCATCTAAGAAATCCTGGTAGGTTTAACATACTTATAACCCGACTATTCTACCAGATTATTTCAGCATTTTAACCATTAGAAACTTTGATTAATCAATTTTACATTTTCTCACAACTTAACCTAACTCTTAGAAAATTAAGAATTCTAAAAGAAAAAGTTTCTAACTAAAAACCACCTTGCAATTGACGAGGAGTTTGGTGAAGATGAAGATTGATGAAGATTGAAGATGATCCAAGCTCTCTCTTCCTCTTCTAGGTTTTCCTTTCTCTTCTTTCTCTCTTCTTTTTTTTCTCTTTCTTTCCTTTTTTCCTTCTTCTAACTAACTTTCTTATTTTATAACAAATAACTTGTTATACATATATCTTAATTAGTTAGTAACTTAACGGGTCCAATTTGAGAGTATTCAAAAATGTCTCTGAGTCAACTATTTAATAAAACTTCTGAGTCAGATAATACTAATTAATTAATTTAAGTTCATCAATGACTCTAATTATTTTAATTGAAAACTCTCAGAGCACACTGGAATCATATTAATCTTAATTAATATTATCCAGAGCATTTAATTAAAATACGGGGTATTACATTATGGTTGGCCGAAGATCTGGAAGCAAAGGAATTGAAAATCTCCACTGACTCTCAGCTTGTAGTGTCCCAAGTACGAGGAGAATATCAGGCTAAAAACGACAACCTCATCGAATACCTGACCCTCGTGAAAAAGAAACTGGATAAGTTCGACGCATGGGAGGTCCAACACGTTCCCCGCGAACACAACACGCGAGCAGACATCCTATCTAAACTGGCGAGCACGCGAAAGAAAGACGGAAAAATATTCGTGATCCAGGAGATCCTCCCACGACCAAGCATCGAGAAACCTTCCCCTCCACTCGAAGTAAACACTATCGGCGATGCCCACTGCTGGATGACTCCTATCCACAATTACCTCACGAAGGAAGAACTTCTAGCGGACCCCAAAGAGGCGTCCACAACTAAAAGAAGGGCATGTTCTTATCTCCTCCTCGAAGTCAAACTTTACCGGCGAGGTTTCTCTATCCTGTTGTTTAAATGTGTTGAAGAGGAAAACGTCCCCGACATCTTAGGATAAATACACAGGGGTATTAATGCTCAACACCTCGGAAGAAGGTTGTTGGCACGCAAAGCATTGCGAGTAGGCTACTACTGGTTGACGATGCACCACGACACGAAGGAGCACGTCAAGAGATGTGACAGGTGTCAAAGAAACGTGAGCATGCACCTGGCTCCTCCTAACGAGCTAAAGACACTTTCCTCCCCATGGCCTTTCACCTGGTGGGGAATGGACATCCTCGGTCCATTCGTGACCGACTCCTACCATAATAAATACATTATCGTCGGTGTTGACTATTTTAAAAAGTGGGTCGAAGCCGAAACTCTTGCTAAGATCACCACACCGAACATACTCTGTTTCTTCAATAGAAATATCCTCGCCCGCTTCGATATACCCCAAGTCCTCATCACCGACAACAGGACACAATTCACAGACAGGAGGTTCCAAGATTTCGTCGCCAACCTCGGCACGAAGCAACATTTCACGTCCGTTGAGCACCTCCAAACTAACGGTCAAGTAGAGGAAGCTAACAGGGTAATATTAAGAGGGCTAAAATGCAGATTGGGTAAAGCAAAGAAAGTGTGGGTCGAGGAGCTACATAATGTAATCTGGGCCTACCGCACGACCCCATACTCTACAACCGGGGAAACCCCATTCCGTCATACGCAGTTCAGCTCTAAAAAAACACATAAATAGTTCTCGTCTTAATTAGGCGAACTACGTCGACTCTGATCCTCATATTCTCGATGAGGTACGTAGGCAGCGAGGTAGGGCCCGTTCAAGCACATTCTTTATTTTCCCTACATTTCCCCTTTTCGGTCTCTTTTCCAGTTCCCTTTCTCATTTCCATTCTAGTAAGCGGTTTATTTCAGCAGCATCTTTATTTCTCACCCTTTGAAACAGACTAACAAGCGTGGATCCCGTTGGGTACGGCGGACGGTCTGGGGTGCTTATACCTTCACAGGTCGTAACCGACTCCCGTACCCAGATCTTTGGTTTGCAGGACCTTGTCTTTTCCTTCTTCCTCAGAATTATGCAACATTACCTTTCCCGTTCCTTCGGGATAAAAATTCCTGGCTGGAGACTCTGAATTTTCCGTGCCACTTTCACATTTGTACTAGGATGAAAATCCCGGGAGCGACAGCTAGCGACTCTGCTGGGGATCGAACCCAGAATCTATGGTTTCCCTTGAGAGTCAATCCAAGCACCTATTTGCCTTTGTTTCGTTGGGTGTTTATCTCTTTGCTGATGCGTGCTTTAGTTTAGCATTAATGTTTTCATTTACAGTTTTATTTACAACATTTATTTACAGTTTTCAGTATTTATTTTCATGCATCATATATTACTGGACTGTCTAGATTGTGTTGGTTTCCATTTTTTCTGTGGGATGGGAGTTACTGTGAGATAATCCAACTACCTAGCTTGAGTGTGTAACGCCCCGAAAATCTAAATTTAATTATTTAGTCATTTATTTAATTAATTTAGAAAATTTGGAGAGTTTGGGTTAATTAGAGAATTTTGGAGAAAAAGAGTATTTTTATATAATAAGGATAAATAGTGTTTTATTATACTATTTTATTATTATTATTAAAAATATATTAAAGAAAAAGGTAAGGTGGTCCTTTTGTGAAATATATGAGGGTAAAGAGGGAAAAAAACTTAACTGGGATATGTTTTGGTAAAAAGGAATACACGATTAGTTTTCTAACATTATCGTGTTTTTGGGAGAAGAAGTGCTCTGAAGGAAAAAGGGAGAGAAAGAAGAAGCTCAGAGTCAGGAGGCTGTGGAGAACCCCAGAGAAGAATGTAAAGCGAAGAAATTCTCTAAGGTATGGGGAATTTTTATAATCTATGATAAACGTGTAGGAATTGGAATATGAATGGATTAGGATGGTACGAGTTTTAGGAGTTTTTGGGGTTTTTGAGTTAGGTTGAGTTTATGAGAAAGTCTTGATGAATTAGAGTGTTTAGAATGAGTTATAATCATATAATTATTGGTATAATTGTTATCTTGATGTTGTTGATGTTTGATCGATGTTTTTGAATGGTTTTTGAGTGTTTTGATGTGAAACCCGTAATGGGATTTGGGGGGTTTTTGGTGTTGGAGTAGCCTGCAATTTGTATAGCAGAGAACTGCTGGAAAACGTGCGTTAACCGGTTAACGCTATGGGTTAACCGGTTAACCATTGTAATTTTTGGAAAAATTCTGGAATTTCGTAGGCGTTAACCGGTTAACGCTATGGGTTAACCGGTTAACACTGTTTGAGAAGAAAATTTTAATTCTTTGAAAATTCAGAACTTTCAAACCGTAAGTCCGATTCGCATTCCGTTTGAAGCGTCGGTACGAGCATAAACTGAACTTTATTTTGATGAATAAAAATGAGAAAAATGCAATAGTTTTTGGATAAATGAATTTATGAAATAACCTTGTAATTACCTTATAATTTACCGGGTACGGGTCAACTCTTGATGTGTCAGAGTGGTTATAGAACCAGTGTTCTGGGTGTAATGTCATGATATATATATATATATATATATATATATATATATATATATATATATATATATATATATATATATATGATTGTTTGGTGATTGGTTTGCTGAAGTGAAATGAATGATGCGAATTATTTTGATGAATTTTACGATGTAATGCATCATTGTATTTCATAACATTCACGATGGGGCTTCGGCCTATTTATTTGCTTCAATCCCATTGTGTGGATTGAAGTGTCTCGATGATTTACGATGTGCTCCTTTGTGGAGGGTTGATGGTCATGTATCCATCTCACAATGAAAATGGTACCACATGTATATTGCATATCAGGATGTTAGAATTGCATATTCTGGATGAATTTCATGACTGTGTTGGTGTTGTTTGATTTCATGATCGTGTTGTGGTTGTTGCTGAATTTTATAGTTGATGATGTCATGATATGTATACTAATTTATTTATGATTCTATATTCTGGTACGTTTATGATATATTATGATTACTCACCCTGCCTGCTTGGAAATGTTGCCTCCTTCGTGGGTAGCTTGCAAATGTCAAAGAATAGTCCTGCAGTGCAATAGGAGTAATTCATGAGTCTCAGAGCGTGCTTTAGTGTTCTTTAGAAGTGGTTCTGGTGTATGTGTCCTGCTCTGTGTCATGTAACACTGGGATGGGTTTTATTCTGTTAAACTGTTTGCAGTTATGTTGTTATTTGGATAAATGTTTTCTATTTGATGATGTTAAATTTAGGATGGTGAAAATTATGTTTAAGAAGTTTTGAATTATGAAGTTAAATTCCGCTGCGAAATGATTTATGATATTCTTGATGTTGATTAACCCGTGTTCCGGGACATGACACTGTTTGTGTTGAATTATGATGATATGTGATACCCTTTTTAGATGATTACTCTGATATTATTTAAATATTATGTTTTGGGGTAGAAGGGTGTTACAGAGTGCACCCTAGGACTAGTGTGGACACGTTGTACTCGCATGTGGCATGATGAGTGGCAAGGTGTTTCACACCTAGACTGCGACCATTTTGGAAATATCTTGTGTGGGGATTTCCTCCACTTCGGGATAAGACCTTGATAATTATGTGCATCTGGGGACCGATCATTGAGAACCTTTGTGAAAACAACCCTCTCTAGTGATGATAGTGGCAGACCACATTTATTGGCAAACCTACTCACATCTGAGGGCCCAATGGGAACTTGCATAGGATGGTCTGGTTCTCTCGTAAGAATCCAGTTAAAGCAAACTATTTGAATGATGATAGTACTGTATCCTATGGGCTGAATGTACTATTGTTTCTCGATTCAGTGCTTGAAGCTGGGGACTTATAAGGGATGCTTGTTTCCTTGGACTCAGCTGAGACCTCCCTGAGAAATACATAATGCCAAACCAATTCCCTAATTTGGTCACGAACCATTTTTCGGAGATGGTGAACGTATTATTGCTACTTGGCTTTGAGAGTCTGTGATGTTGACCCGAGTAGCACACCCGTGAGTTTGGGAGGGGTTTACAGGTTTGCAGGAACCCTTGACCTCATCATACCCTCATTAATAACACAGACTTATGTTCTGATTCCGTTACTTTGATTATGGAGCTCTTGAGTGAAGCTAGTTCTGGTCCTTGATATGGGTTTATTTATGACTATCTGAGTTGTATGGGCTATTATCCAAAAGATTTTTGGGAGTTTCTAATCACTTGGCTCTAGTATCCAATTACCAAACAGTCCAGATTGATCATATGTACTTGCATGTGCATTACATCATTCCATCATTCACCATGTTTTTCTTTCGTTCTCAAGTTTAGCTTACTGTCTCCGGTTCTGGTATATTTTTCAGAGATGGAAGACCCTCGCAAGCAGAACATTCATTTCAAGTTCTTCGACACCAAGGTTGGCCTGTTAAAGAGGATGATGGATTTGATTATGCCCAATCATGTGGGATAGTTCAGGAAAGCTTACAGGAATATTCTGGATGTGGTAGTAGAGCTAGACCCCTCTGAGAGAAGTGTCATTCATACGCTGCTTCAGTACTATGATCCTTGGCTTCGATGCTTCACATTTCCCGATTTTCAGTTAGGGCCTTTGCTGGAGGAATATGCTTTGATCTTGGGAGTTCCTATTCAAGACCAGATCCCATTCAATGCTGAAGTGGTTAGACCTGCACTTGAGGCAATTACCAAGGCTCTTTATTTGAGCCCTTCTGTGGTGAATTCTCTGACCATTACTAAATGGGGTATGCCAGGCTTCTCTTTGGAAGTTTTAGTGAAGAAGGATGAAGAGCTCGCTGTTGAAGCGCATTGGGATGTTGTGTATGCTATTCTGGCCCTCTCTATTTATGGCATTATTCTGTTTGCAGATTTGGAGAAGTTCATAGACATGAATGCCATACATTTATTCCTACTGAAGAACCCTGTGCCTACATTGCTGGGAGATCTGTATACTTAGTGCACTATAAGACTGAAAGGAAACGAGGAGGTTTAGTTCGACGTTGCGCTCCTTTGTTCCATATGTGGTTCGTAAGGCACTTGCCTAGCTCTGGGGTGTTCAGTGATCATACTTTGGTTTGGGCCCAAAAGCTGGAAAAGTTGTTTGCCAGAGACGTCAAATGGTTTACTCAGAGACTTCAGGATGCATGTTTTATCACAAGTTGTGGTAGTTACCTTAGTGTACCTTTGCTGGGAGTGGCTGAAGGTATCAACTACAACCCAATCTTATTTAGGAGACAATTGGGGTATGCTTTAAGAGATATCCCAGAAGAGTTAAAATTGGCTCCTACATTTTACCTTCCGGTGAAGGACAATATGCCTTTGGTGAGAAAAGCTTATGGGGCTTGGAAATGCATCAGAAGAGAAGGGATGGCTAGCTTTGGCAAATGTAACAATCATACTTTCCCGGAATATGAGTCTTGGATAAAGAATAAAGCTCGAGCAATATTATTTCCATTCTCCCCTCCAGTTCTTCTAGTGACTGAGCCTAAGACCATTGTTCCCTTAGAAGACTACAAGAGGTTGGAAGCCCAGCTGCAAGAGTTAATGGTGGAAAACGTAGAGATGATCAACTTGTACCATCATGCGATCTATTCCAAGGAGGAAATAGAAGAGAAGCTGCATAAAATGCAGATAGCTCAGGAGACTAAGGAGAAAGATTTCACGGAAAGAAAATCCTACTTTCAGAGAAGATGTCTGATGGATACTAAAAGAGAGGAAGAGTATAAGAAGACTAAGAAGACTCTCAAGGAAGCCAAACAATATCTCGTCTGGTTTCAAGATCAGAGGATTCAAGACCAGAAGGTGCACAAGGAAAGAGAAGAGTTCTATGAATTGCAGATGATTTCCAAGACACAGCAGCAGGAGCAGAGTCAGAGGGCACTTGAAGCGGCACTCCAAGAGATAGAAGATCTCAAATTGATAACTGGAATCAAGAAGGCTAGAGCCGGGACCTAACAAGGAGGGATCTGAGTCCTCAAGGAGTAGCTTTGGTTTCTCTGTATTTGGATTACCTACAGACTTGTTGTAGGAATCTTGGTTTATTCTTCCATATTTCCCTTTCCTTAAGCCTTGTACCCTACGGGGAATGCTGTTATCATCGCTTTATGGGTTGATCTATGTTATGAGGCTTTTAGTCAACTCTTTATATTTTCTGCATGCACTGACACTTGGGCCATTACAGTTATACGAATCTGATTTTTATGCAAAGGTTTTTCAAAGTCGGGGGTCAAACGCCGTTTGGATTTCTTTGTTAAATACCGGAACCGGGGCATGAATGACCTTGAGATCGAAAGCATAAAAAACTGCATTGCACGCATATCACATTGTTTCTCTGTTTTGCAGGTACATTCTGAGATTGCTAACAACTCTTTTGTTTCAGGCACTATTGCTACGAAGAAGGTCCACATGTATCCTACTAAACAAAACAGAGTCAAGATCATGGATCAAATGCAAGCTGAGTTGACAGAGTTACGCAATCGTATGGACCAGTTCATGACCTTGGTAACTAGCATCAATTAGAACCAAAAGCATTTGCGAGAGGTGATGGACAACAATGGTGGAGGCCCTAGAGGTACTGGTGCTCCGGGCGGAGGAGGTGGCCCTCAACCTCAACCTCGGCCTGAGGTTATTGTCAATGATGGTGGTGGTCCCAATCCCAAGTGGATAATCAAGATGACCAGTTCACCATCCTGTAAGACATGGAAGGATAGGGCGCTGAGGTCAATCGCCGTTTTGAGGAAATGGCTGAGCAAATTCGCTCAATTCAATCCCAAAACTCTGTGGGATTCAACATCACTGACTTGGGTCTTGTGCTTGGGATGAGAATTCCCCACAAATTCAAAGCTCCCTCCTTCGACAAGTACAATGGTACTTTTTGCCCAAGGACCCACCTCCAGTCTTTTGTCGGTAGGATTGTTGCTTATACCGATGATGAAAAGTTGTGGATGTACTATTTCCAGGATAGTCTTGTTGGAGCTTCCCAAGAATGGTACATGAAGCTAAGTATGACCTCTATCAGGAGCTGGAAAGAATTGGCCGAAGCCTTTTTCAATCATTATCAATATAATCTGGATATGGCTCCAAATTGTACACAGCTTCAGAGCATGTCGCAGGATTCCAAGGAAAGTTTCAAAGAGTACGCCCAGAGATGGCGCCAACTAGCTGCAAGAGTGCAACCTCCGTTGTTAGAGAATGAAATGGCGGATATGTTAATGAGTACTCTATAAGGGGTGTTCATCAACCGTATGGCTTCCTATTCAGTGACCAAATTTACCGATCTCGTCATTGTTGGTGAAAGAGTGGAAAATTTGCTAAAGATGGGGAAGATTCAAGATATCGGTGCCAGTAGCTCGTATGGAGCGTGAAAGCCCTATGCTGGTCCCCAGAGGAAGAGAGAAGGTGAAAATAATGTTGTTTACAATAGAGGCTGTGGCCGGAGTCGTCAGAATCACTATGGTCAGGTGACTGCAGTTATCATTCCATCAGGGCCTACTCAGCAACAACCACAACAATATAATCAGCTTCAACAAAGGCCTTACCACCAACGTTCACGTCAATCTAATCGTGTCATTGAGCCCATTTCGATGAGATATACTGCACTGCTTCAGTGATGACTGGATATGAACATGATCCAGTTAAGGACATTGCAACCTATCACTGGGGACTCTCTACCTCCGGGATACGATGCCAATGCCAGATGTGCTTTTCATTCAGGTGCCCTGGGGCACACAACTAAGAAGTGCAGGGCTTTACAGCTGAAAGTCCAGGATTTGATTGACGCGAAAACTATCAACTTTGCACCACCGCCGAATGTCAACACCAATCCCATGCCTGGTCATGGAAGGGCAAGGATCAATGCTATTGAGGAAGGAATAACCTTGAACTTGATTCTGAATGTTGATGAAATTGAGACTCCGTTGTGTGTTTTCAAGGAGAGATTGTTAAAAGGCTAGGTGTTTCCTGGATGTGAAAAAAATTGTGAAGATTGTAAAGCTTCCGAGAACGGGTGTGATAGATTGAAAACGGGAATCCAAGCTTTGATTGATGAAGGCTCGCTGCAGTTCAATAAGGTAAACAACCAAAGCGACGATGTGTCTACCGTCACTATACATTTCACTCCAGAAGAAATGCCTTCTCAACCGGCACCAATTACCATTTACATACTGCAAGAGGCAAGATCTGTTACAACAAGCCATGTAACCATCACGGTTCCTGGACCTGTCCCCTACGAGAGTGAAAAAGCAGTTCCTTGGCACTATGGATCAGATGCGTATGTTCAGGGGCAGAAGGTTGAAGATAAGTCCCCAATTGTTATTGATCCAAATGTTGTAAACATCGGTGGAATAGGGGGATTCACCAGAAGTGGCCGAATGTTCTCCCCACAGACTCTCCGAACGAACAACAAAGCCGAAGCTGCAGCACGAGCTAAAGGAAAACAAGTAGCTACAAAGGAAGTGGTGATTCCTTCAAAAGAGCATTGCACCTTTGAAAAGGAGGTCTAAGAATTTATGTGGTTCATCGAGAAGAGCAATTACAAAGTGGTTGACCAGCTAAATCAAACACCCTCAAATATCTCAATATTATCGATGCTTATGTGCTCTCCAGCACACCGTGAGGCATTGTTGAAGGTTCTATAGATGGCTTACGTGCCGCAGGAGATAACTGTGAAACAACTTAAGACCGTGATTGCAAGTGTCAATGTGTCATACCCCAAATTTGTCTTACCTTTACTATTTTATTTATGTCTAACAGATATTGCAAAATCCAAAATATGCATTATTTTATTCTACTATCTAAAAATAAAAAAAATATGTACCATTTTATTTTTCTGTCTGATATTCGAAAAATCTAAAAATATGTCATTTATTTTCAAAACGAAAAAAAATTAATTTTAATTTTGTTGTTCAAGCCCATTAGCTCATTTACCGTTTTTTTTATTATATACAAAAGTTACAAAAAAAAAACAATTACCAAAAAAGTCAAAAAATGCATTCATTATTTTCAAAAAATTTAATTTCTCTTTTTATATTATCATAGGTTTTATTTTTATTATTTAGTCATTATCCAAAAATATATACACAAAAAATATCTATTATTATTACTATTAAAACCATTTCTCTTAAGCCCATTATCTCTCTTCTTAAATCCATTTACTATTATTTAAGATCACAAAAATATTTTACTATTACTAGTTTATAATTATTTTTTATTATTTTTAGTGTTATTAGTATTTTTATTTTTATTATCATTATTATTTTTATCATTATCTTTATTTTTATTCACTTTTGTTTTAGTTCCTATTTTTATTCCTTGTTTTTAGTATCACTATTATTTCTATTTTCATTATCATTCTTATTAGTTATTATTATTATTATTATTATTATTATTATTATTATTATTATTATTGTTTTATTTCACTATCCATCACCCCAAACAAATCACAATTTTTTCACCCAATTTTATTCAGCATCCCACGACAAAACAAACTTTCCACTACCATTTCCACTCACTTACACCAGCATAACAGAATTTTTCTTCCATTTCACAGCTCATTCTTATCCCAAATCAAAACTCATCAAATATCAGTATATTCCTTACTTTGTCCCCAATTCTTCCCATTTCACCCTCAATCTCAAACTCTATTTAAACAGCCCCACACAACATTCTAAACACCAAACAATAAAACACAAAACACTCACTGAACCATTTCACAAAATCAAATCCTCACATCATCACCTCCATAACCTTCACCACCATATACCATCGCAACCCACCATCACCACCGAAATCGCAAACCAAGCCTTCAAAATACCAGAACACAAACCTTCCCGATCTGAGAACGGAACCGACAAAATCGCGAGTGAGAGTTGCGAGAGAGAAGCCGAACGAATACAACAATTGAACCTCTCAATCACCCACCTTCATCGAATCCGATCCAAAGCCGAAAATGCTACCACCATCAAACCAAAACCAATCGCGAGTTGAGACAGAGAGAACTGCCGGCGGATTCGTGTGAGGGTGGGTTTTTCCATCGCTTTTCTTTTCTTCTAGTTGAATCGAGTTCTGTTTTTATGGGTTTATTGTTTTCTCTGTTTTTATTGAGCCGTTAAATATTGTGATTTTGTTGGTCTCTATTAAATGCTTCACTTTTGAGAGAAGGTCATGTTCAGATTTTGTTATTTTCTTATTATTTAGTTTTTGTTTTATATTTTAAGTTTCTGTTTGCTGGACTGGGCTTTGAAACCCAGTGAGATTCACACAGTAACACCCTATTATGCAACCACACCTTTTTTTTTAGGATTATTTTATAAATGTTTTTTTCTGGCTTTCGGGCTCAGCCCAGTTGATCTGCTGCTAAATGCTTTCTTGTTGATGTTGAAAAACTGTGAAATACTCAAGGGTTTCTCATTCATGTGTGTTTAGTATGTATGCATGTATAGTTTGTTTTCACATATTTACTTTTGTTTCAAAGTTTTATATATATATATATATATATATATATATAAATATATATATATATATATATATAAATATATATATATATATAAATATATATATATATATATATATATATATATATATATATATATATATATATATATTTACATACTGCAAGTTATGTTCTTAGAGTAAATATGTACATATTTTAGATTTAATATAATATATACATAAATATGTATTTATGATGATTTGCATGATAATGTGTACATATGCAACAATCCCGTTTTTTCGTTTCGTAATGATAGCTCGAGTTGTTGGCATTAATGTTGCGGTTTGATGTGTTGCTGCAAATAGTGTGAATATCACTGTGATATTGGTCAATAGCATGAAATGATACGTACTACATTGCTTTTTACTATCTAGCTTCCTTTAATTTTTCTTTTACTTTTATATTAAATAATCTTGTTTATTTTGTTTTGTTAAATAGTAAATAAAAGAATTAGAAATATTTCTTATGAAAAGTTAAGAGATTTTTACAATCCATTTATGGATTTTTTTTATTATTTCACTTCTTTTTTTTTAAATTTATTTTTGTAAATATTAGGATTTAGATGTGGGCTTTGAGCCCATTTGTTTTTTTTGTTATTAACACCCAATGGTTTCTTCTTTTGTGATAAATGTAATAAGTTTTGTTTTTTATTTCGATTTTCGACGATAGTGATGTAATATTCCTATATATATATATATATATATATATATATATATATATATATATATATATATATATATATATATATATATATATATATTGCATCAATCCTTGCATTGCAATTTCGAAGTTAAAATTCAATTTAATTTTCAAAAATCGTATGGATGCATAAATCGACCCTCGACTCCTCATAGAACAATTCTAAACATTGAATTGGTTCTAAGGAAGTTAAAGAGCTACATTTTGATGCCTCCGAATAGTTGCCTCCGAATAAAATGGTCGAATGCCTCCGAACAGTTCGAAAACACTGCACACACGCTTCCTTTTGGGCAAACTACAATGATACCCTTTATTTCTTGCAATCCCTTGTAATTTATTTTGTACCCCTTTCCCATTACTTTGTACGCATTTTATTTTCCGCATTTTATCGATTTTATTTCGTTCGCGAACCCTGGTCCAACGCCAAGTGGTTGCACTCGCACACTTGCACTGTATTTTTCAGTTATCGTTACGTTTACTAGAATCCACCTAACCTTGCGAACCGAGCGCATTGTGCCTCGCTAAAGAACCACAAAATAAACCTCCACCTGCATTCACCCATAAACCTCAAAAACCAAAAATGTTTCGATTAGATCCAAACCCTTGATCCAACGTCAAACGGTCGTAGGTTAATAAAACACTTTAATAAATACGAGAAGAATTGTATGCCACGAACCTTAAGCGGTATAAAGGAGGATAACAAGCTCTCGTTACTCGCTTCGATTATTTCGTCGCAAGACGCTTGTCTTATTGGTTTGGAATAAACTACTTATAGTCTTTAGTACAAATTGACTCCTAAACCCTAAAGCTAATAAAATCAACAACCACCCACCGCAGTAGGCCAAACTACGAGGCTCTGACTTTCCCATTGCATGCGAGAGTACGTAGGCACAAGGATCTCAATCCTTGCCGAACACCTAGGATCAATCTAACTTATAATTTAAACTCTTTTCCCATAGCAAGTAACTCATTAAGCATAGACATCCTTTCGCGCGTGATAACTTAGATGGTTCCCATCGAGTACGATGGATGTAGGGGGTGCTAATACCTTCCCCTTGCATAACTGACTTCCGAACCCAGGCAATGGTTGCGAGACCTTTGTCTTCATCCTCCTTTTCAGTGGGTTTTATCTATATCTTCCCTTTCCCTCTTCGGGAATAAATTAGAATTAAGTGGCGACTCTCATGTCTGCCCAGCGTGCGGATCTTCTCCTTTAGATCGCGTAAGGTCGTATTTTTCGGGGTGCGACAGCTGGCGACTCTTCTGGGGACTGGTTCACCCCTATGCGAGTCAAGCATAGTCTAGGTTTCCACGCTTGTTTGGATGTTTGCTTTTTTTGTCTTGTTTTTTTTCATCGCTTTCTTTATCGTATTCCATATTATATATCTTGTGGCTCCTTGGTACTATAATTTGGATCGATACATTGATCGCAAAAGAACTTGAGGGAAAGGCTTTATACCCGGGCTTACAAGTACAAACATAAGTTAGCGAGGTTGTGTAGTATGGGCTCCCGAAGGAACCTCTCTCGTAGGTTGTCGATACGAAGACCTCACTTGAAGTAGATTCTAATAAGAATACTGACGACCGTCAAGCTCTTGACGTGTGTGCTCAATTGTTTTCATTAGGGTCATCGACTCTGAGGACCTTTAGAACCTTTTGGTTAAAACATCGATTGATGGTCGCGTAGTATGGACTCCCGAGAAATTTGCTCTTGTGGGTTGTCAATACAAAGACCTCACTCAGAATAGATTTTCTCAATGGAGTTGATTGACTGTCAATAGCTGACATGTGCATCAAACATTTGAGCAAAGTCCATAACTTTGAGGCCTTTGTTTAAACCTCGTGTTGATGATCGCGTAGTATGGGCTCCCGAGAAAATTTGCTCCCGTGGGTTGTCGATACGAAAAATCTCACCCAAAATAGATTCATATGGGGAAGTCAATCAATCGTCATGCTTATGGCATGTGTGATGAACAACCGTATGAATTGACAACTTTGGGGTCCCTAAAACTGTAGAGTCTACCCAGTGAGTTCCAGATCAAAGTATCCTCCATCTGTACCTTGGACTCATGAGACCCTGATCTTGTGATCCTGGATTCTGACATTGTATATCATCTCATTTGCATTAATTGTTCATCTTGAATTTCATTCCAAAATTCGAAAACTTATTTCATGTTCCTCCATCTTCAGTAAATCAAGCTGGTTTCCCGACGCCCGTATCGTTCTCGACGCCCGTACCTAACTTGAGCCAACACTAGAAGACTGATGGATGTGATTCAAGATGAACAAGCTACTATGAGGGAAGATATTGACTCGGTCAAGAGCAAGATCAATCAGATTTTTGAGACTTTACAAGCTTTGGCCAGAATGGAAGAACGTCGCGAAGCTGCTGCTGCAAGGAACAATGTTCTCGTGCAAGGATCTACCTCTCACACAATGCCTTCAGTTGCAATTCCAAATCCTTTGGTCTATGGTTTGCCTCCAGGCTTCACTCCTGCTGTTGAAGAAGCCACATCTCAACCAATACCTACCTCTGGTGTTACTGTTGGTGTTATTCCTCAAGCTCAACCTATTCCAACTCAAGTCCAGTTTCCTCATGCCGAAGAGGATCAACAAGTTGAGTACGAGATGCATGTCGTTATTCCAATCACCAACCCTCACGCTGTCCAAGAATCCGAAGCTATGAAGATGTGTCGCGAGTTAGCTGAAAAACTCTGAATCATGGAAGGACACAATTCAACCTCTCTGAGTGCCTCAGACATGTGCTCAGTTCCAGATGTTGTGATCCCTGCTAAGTTCAGGTTACCGGAATTCGAGAAATACAAAGGCCTCAGTTGTCCTGAACTCCACTTAAGGATGTATTGTCGGAAAATGGCCGCTTATGCCAAAGATGACAAGCTCATGATCCATTGCTTCCAAGACAGTCTGTCTGGAGCATCTCTAGAATGGTACATGCAGCTCGAACGCAACAATGTGCGTACTTGGCTTGATCTATCTGATGCATTCAAAAAGCAATACAAGTACAACACCAACTTAGCTCCTAACTATACTCAACTTCAGAGTATGACTCAAAAGGAGAACGAGTCCTTCAAAGAGTACACACAACGCTGGAGGGAGCTAGCTGCCAGAGTTCATCCGCCATTGGTTGACGTGAATTGATTGATATCTTTATGGGTACCTTGCAAGGACAATACTACGAAAAGCTGATCAATAGTGTATCTTCTGGTTTCTCAAACATGGTGATTGTTGGAGAAAGAATCGAAGAAGGTCTGAAAAGTGGAAAAATTCAAGGAGGTTCTAGCAGCCAAGCCAGTGTCAAGAA
Source organism: Lathyrus aphaca (assembly GCA_963966055.1). NCBI lineage: Eukaryota > Viridiplantae > Streptophyta > Magnoliopsida > Fabales > Fabaceae > Lathyrus > Lathyrus aphaca. The sequence continues at coordinate 304,223,909 of OZ014522.1, forward strand.
GCCTTTCAACGGGTACAAAAAGGGTGAAACAAATGCCATTTCTACTGCAAGTGGGAAACCTCAACAAAGTGCGCCTACTTCAATCCCCTACTATCAGTACCCGTATGTTGCTGCTGCAGAATACGCTCCTGTGCCATATCAACCAGTTCCTCCAATACCTTATCAGCCAGCTACCCAAGATCCATTTCCGCCTCAGATGCTTTATCAACCACATCCTTATCCTCTAGTTGCGGCTACGCAATATGCACCTGTACCATACCAGCAACCGACTTATCCACAACAGCCTGGTCAACAACAGCAACACGCTCCTCAACAACGCCCACCATATCAGCAAAGAAGGCCTGAAAGAAATTTTGATCCACTGCCTATGTCTTACAGTGAAATCTTTAATGGGCTGATGGAAAAAGGATCTCTTACTTTGAGGGATATGCCACCTCAGATTGGTACCTCCCGAGACTATGACGTCAATGCTCACTGTGGGTATCACAAAGGTGCTCCAAGTCACACAATCGAGAACTATAGAGTGTTCAAGCACAAAGTTCAAGACCTGATCGACTCTAAGGATCTCACCTTCACTCAGAAGAATCCGAATGTCCAGAACAATCCAATGTCGCCGCACGGTGCCAGCAAGTAAAAGCTTTTGAAGGGGTTGTTGAAGATCGAGCTGAATAGTCTCCAACTTTGGAGAAGTCAAATCAAGAGAAGTTCATTCCTTAAATCAAGGTTGTCGACGCCATTTATCATTTTCGCATTCTTGTTATTTTGTATTGTTTGTTTAAGTACTATTTGCTTTGAACATTATTATTCGTACTTGGTTTTGTTAATATTATGTTTATGCATGTTTTGAATCAATCTATTCACATTCACTCATCATTTATAATTTATCGCAAAAAATTACAAAAATATTCCCTCACTTCACTTTAACAAATATTTGAGGGAGGATGATGAAAACGAAATACCCATAACTGTTGCGGTATGCTTTCGGATAAAACCTCGTCAACGATGTACATGCATTTTTTTTCAAATCCCCAAACCCTGGAGATGTAAGGAGTTAATCCCTAGTCAACCACTTCGAGCCTAGAAGTAGGAGTTTCTTTCGGATACAACACTTACATCTAACCCAGGGCAAGGTAGTTGTTCAGTTAGTCTGACTACACCTTTGAATCGCAAGATGAGACATCCCGTCGGAGGACCATCAAAAATGACTTTGCAGTCACAACATTCAAACAAAAAGAAAAGAAAAGAAAAAAGCACTAAGTTGAGCACCCGAAGGGAGACTTAGTCGGAAAAAAAGAACAAATCAAACGAGGAACTCAAATCCTCAGCAAAAGCAAAACAAATGTCAGTGACCACCAAATCAAGAATCAAAGGGTCACCATCAAAATAAAATGACTGCCATCTTCAAGCAAACTTTGAAGCTTCACCTTCACTTTTGCAACGTAAAAAACAAATGCATGTGTAGAGTTAACTAAATGTAGGACTGAAGAACATTATGAAGAAGGGGTGGGTACAAATAATTTTGAGCCTTTTACCTTTGTTTCTCAAACCATGAACCAGACCATGTTACAACCCTCAAAAGACCTAATTGAGGCAGGGTTTATTCTGAAAGCATATTACCAACAAGGTTGTGTAAAATGACTCCCATATATTTGCTAATATTCAATATTGATTGCACATTATTCTTGCTGCATTTTTACGCACTTTCTAAATCAGCACATCGTTTGGACTAATAGTCAATTCGCTACACTTTCATAGCATTCAAATAAATTAACTTTTTCAAAACTTGTATGAACGTTGCATTAACATTACCATTTGTGTATGAAAAATTTAATTGCAAAATTAGTGTTTGACATTAAGACATCCCAACAAGGGGCAATCAAAAGAGAAATTTGAACTTCATTGGTGCCAACATGAATCAAGACTACCTCAACAGTCCAATCAGGGACAAAGCATCTTCAACAGCCCAATCAGGGGCAATTTATCTCAAAGTCCATTAATCAGGGGCAAAATCATTCTTAACAGCTCAATCAGGGGCAAGATCACCTTCAAAGGCTCAATCAGGGGCAGACACCTACCAAATCCAGACACTAGGGCAGATCATGTCATGGTCACTCTCAAAGTTTCCCCACCAGAATTCTTTCAATACCCAATAAACAGGGTCAAGAAAACAAGGAGAAAATCTTCCTATCTCTACCCCCAACTGAACAAGCGGGTCTTACCGGATGTTTGCATACCTAAATAAATCAGTTTTTCATATCCCCAACATTTTAACTTTCATCTCAGTGCATATACATTTGCATTGTATTTCCATCATTATGGGATACCTTTTTCAAAATCAAAAATGCAAACATGCATAAGTCAGGACCCAGGGTCGATCGAAGATTCCAAAGATTCTCCTAAGGTGTTATTCAGTGGACGTCCCCGTTGGATATTTCTCTTCCAGATTTTTTTTTGTTACTCAGCATCGACCTAGCATTGAGTGTTGGGGTCGCATTATCATCCTTTCGGTGGTAAGCAATTATTTAATTTTTTGTTACTCAGCATCGACCTAGCATCGAGTGTTGGGGTCGCATTATCATCCTTGCGGTGGTAAGCGATTATTTATTTTTTCTGTTACTCAGCATCGACCTAGCATCGAGTGTTGGGGTCGCATTATCATCCTTGTGGTGGTAGGCGATTATTTAATTTTCTGTTACTCAGCATCGACCTAGCATTGAGTGTTGGGGTTGCATTATCATCCTTGCGGTGGTAAGCGATTATTTAATTTTCTGTTACTCAGCATCGACCTAGCATCGAGTGTTGGGGTCGCATTATCATCCTTGCGGTGGTAAGCGATTATTTAATTTTCTGTTACTCAGTATCGACCTAGCATCGAGTGTTGGGGTCGCATTATCATCCTTGCGGTGGTAAGCGGTTATTTAATTTTTTGTTACTCAGCATCGACCTAGCATCGAGTGTTGGAGTCGCATTATCATCCTTGCAGTGGTAAGCTATTATTTAATTTTATGTTACTCAACATCGACCTAGCATCGAGTGTTGGGGTCGCATTATCATCCTTGCGGTGGTAAGCGATTATTTAATTTCCTGTTACTCAACATTGACCTAGCATCGAGTGTTGGGGTCATATTATCATCCTTGCGGTGGTAAGCGATTACTTAATTTTTTGTTACTCAGCATCGACCTAGCATCGACTGCTGGGGTCGCATTATCATCCTTGCGGTGGTAAGCGATTATTTAATTTCCTGTTACTCAGCATCGACCCAGCATCGAGTGTTGGGGTCGTATTATCATCCTTGCGGTGGTAAGCGATTATTTAATTTTCTGTTACTTAGCATCGACCTAGCATCGAGTGCTGGGGTCGCATTATCATCCTTGCGGTGGTAAGCGATTTGTTTAATTTTCTGCCACTCGACATCCTTTTGGTGTCGGGGTCGCATTATCATCCTTGCGGTGATAAGCGATTATTTAATTTTCTGTCAACCTGTTTTTGTTTCGTATCACCTTTGTTTTTTCAATTTTTAATCATCGATTTACTGCACAATTTCTTTCTTTTGCAGACAAATTCGGAGTCTGTTAGTATCTAATTGTCTTATACCTTGAAAGTATGAATGCATGTCAATTCATCTTACTCGGTCTAAGTCAATTCGATAGGGGCAACTGTCATACCCCAAATTTGTCCTACCTTTACTATTTTATTTTTGTCTAACAGATATTGCAAAATCCAAAATATGCATTATTTTATTCTACTATCTAAAAATCAAAAAATATGTACCATTTTATTTTTCTGTCTGATATTCGAAAAATCCAAAAATATGTCATTTATTTTCAAAACAAAATAAAAAATCAATTTTAATTTTGTTGTTCAAGCCCATTAGCTCATTTACCGTTTTTTTTATTATATACAAAAGTTACCAAAAAAAAAACAATTACCAAAAAAGTCAAAAAATGCATTCATTATTTTCAAAATATTTAATTTCTCTTTTTATATTATCATAGGTTTTATTTTTATTATTTAGTCATTATCCAAAAATATATACACAAAAAATCTCTATTATTATTACTATTAAAACCATTTCTCATAAGCCCATTATCCCTCTTCTTAAATCCATTTACTATTATTTAAGATCACAAAAATATTTTACTATTACAAGTTTATTATTATTTTTTATTATTTTTAGTGTTATTAGTATTATTATTATTATTATCATTATTTTTTTTTATCATTATCTTTATTTTTATTCACTTTTGTTTTAGTTCCTATTTTTATTCCTTGTTTTTAGTATCACTATTATTTCTATTTTCATTATCATTCTTATTCTTATTCTTATTATTATTATTATTATTATTATTATTATTATTATTATTATTATTATTATTGTTTTATGTCACTATCCATCACCCCAAACAAATCACAACTTTTTCACCCAATTTTATTCAGCATCCCACAGCAAAACAAACTTTCCACTACCATTTCCACTCACTTTACACCAGCATAACAAAAAATTTCTTCCATTTCACAGCTCATTCTTATCCAAAATCACAGCTCATCAAATATCAGTATATTCCTTACTTTGTCCCCAATTCTTCCCATTTCACCCTCAATCTCAAACTCTATTTAAACAGCCCCATTCTCATAATCAAAACTAGTTTGAAAAACCAATTAAACCTCTGCACAAAAACAGAACCAAACTTCAACAAAAAAAATAACTTCAAAAATTCACAGCAAAATAAATCATTCTTCATCATTTCATACCATAAACACAACATTCTAAACACCAAACAATAAAACACAGAACACTCATTGAACCATTTCACAAAATCAAACCCTCACATCATCACCTCCATAACCTTCACCGCCCTATACCATCGCAACCCACCATCACCACCGAAATCGCAAACCAAGCATTCGAAATACCAGAACACAAACCTTCCTGATCTGAGAACGGAACCGACAAAATCGCGAGTGAGAGTTGCGAGAGAGAAGCCGAACGAATACAACAACTGAACCTCTCAATCACCCATCTTCATCGAATCCGATCCAAAGCCGAAAATGCTACCACCATCAAACCGAAACCAATCGCGAGTTGAGACAAAGAGAACTGCCGGCGGATTCGTGTGAGGGTGGGTTTCTCCATCGCTTTTCTTTTCTTCTAGTTGAATCGAGTTCTGTTTTTATGGGTTTATTGTTTTCTCTGTTTTTATTGAGCGGTTGAATATTGTGATTTTGTTGGTCTCTATTAAATGCTTCACTTTTGAGAGAAGGTCATGTTCAGATTTTGTTTTTTTTCTTATTATTTAGTTTTTGTTTTATATTTTAAGTTTCTGTGTGCTGGACTGGGCTTTGAAACCCAGCGAGATTCACACAGTAACACCCTATTATGCAACCACACCTTTTTTTTAGGATTATTTTATAAATGTTTTTTTTTGGCTTTCGGGCTCAGCCCAGTTTATCTGCTGCTAAATGCTTTCTTGTTGATGTTGAAAAACTGTGAAATACTCAAGGGTTTCTCATTCATGTGTGTTTAGTATGCATGCATGTATAGTTTGTTTTCACATATTTACTTTTGTTTCAAAGTTTGATATATATATATATATATATATATATATATATATATATATATATATATATATATATATATATATATATATATATATATATATATATATATATATATATATATATATATATATATATATATATATATTTACATACTGCAAGTTATGTTCTTAGAGTAAATATGTACATATTTAAGATTTAATATAATATATACATAAATATGTATTTATGATGATTTGCATGATAATGTGTACATATGCAACAATCCCGTTTTTTCGTTTCGTAATGATAGCTCGAGTTGTTGGCATTAATGTTGCGGTTTGATGTGTTGCTGCAAATAGTGTGAATATCACTGTGATATTGGTCAATAGCATGAAATGATACGTACTACATTGCTTTTTACTATCTAGCTTCCTTTAATTTTTTATTTACTTATATATTAAATAATCTTGTTTATTTTGTTTTGGTAAATAGTAATTAAAAGAATTAGAAATATTTCTTATGAAAATTTAAGAGATTTTTACAATCCATTTATGGATTTTTGTTATTATTTCACTTTATTTTTTTTAAATATATTTTTGTAAATATTAGGATTTAGATGTAGGCTTTGAGCCCATTTGTTTTTTTGTTATTAACACCCAATGGTTTCTTCTTTTGTGATAAATGTAATAAGTTTTGTTTTTTATTTCGATTTTTGACGATAGTGATGTAATATTACTATTATAGATGTAAATTATATATATATATATATATATATATATATATATATATATATATATATATATATATATATATATATATATTTTGCATCAATCCTTGCATTGCGATTTCGAAGTTAAAATTCAATTTAATTTTCAAAAATCGTATGGACGCATAAATCGACCCTCGACTCCTCATAGAACAATTCTAAACATTGAATTGGTTCTAAGGAAGTTAAAGAGCTACATTTTGATGCCTCCGAATAAAAAGGCCGAATGCCTCCAAACAGTTCGAAAACACTACACACACGCTTCCTCTTAGGCAAACTACAACGATACCCTTTATTTCTCGCAATCCCCTGTAATTTATTTTGTACCCCTCTCCCATTACTTTGTACGCATTTTATTTTCCGCATTTTATCAATTTTATTTCGTTCGCGAACCCTTGGTCCAACGCCAAGTGGTTGCACTCGCACACTCGCACTTTATTTTTCAGTTATCGTTTCGTTTACTAGGATCCACCTAACCTTGCGAACCGAGCGCATTGTGCCTCGCTACAGAACCACAAAATAAACCTCCACTTGCATTCACCCATAAACCTCAAAAACCAAAAATGTTTCGATTAGATCCAAACCCTTGATCCAACGTCAAGCGGTCGTAGGTTAATAAAACACTTTAATAAATACGAGAAGAATTGTATGCCACGATCCTTAAGCGGTAGAAAGGAGGATAACGAGCTCTCGTTAATCGCTTCGATTATTTCGTCGCAAGATGCTCGTCTTGTTGGTTTGGAATAAACTACTTATAGTCTTTAGTACAAATTGACTCCTAAACCCTAAAGCTAATAAAATCAACAACCACCCACCGTAGTAGGCCGAACTACGAGGCTCTGACTTTCCCATTGCACGCGGGAGTACGTAGGCACAAGGATCTCAATCCTTGCCGAGCACATTGGATCAATCTAACTTATAATTTAAACTCTTTTCCCTTAACAAGTAACTCATTAAGCATAGACATCCTTTCGCGCGTGATAACTTAGATGGTTCCCATCGAGTACGATGGATGTAAGGGGTGCTAATACCTTCCCCTTGCATAACCGACTTCCGAACCCAGACAATGGTTGCGAGACCTTTGTCTTCATCCTCCTTTTCAGCGGGTTTTATCTATATCTTCCCTTTCCCTCTTCGGGAATAAATTAGAATTAGGTGGCGACTCTCATGTTTGCCCAGCGTGCGACTCTTCTCCTTTAGATCGCGTAAGGTCGTATTTTTCGTGGTGCAACACAATGTCAGTCATGGGCTGGGTTATACGGACAAAGACTTGACATCGGAAGGAAGAAATCATAACAAGGCCTTGCACATCACAATGGAGTGCAATGGTTTTGTGTTATCTCACGTTCTAGTTGACACTGGCTCTTCTTTAAACGTACTTCCGAAGAAAGCTTTGATGAAGTTGGAAGTGGACGGGCTGATTTTGAGACCAAGTAACATGGTGGTAAGAGCCTTTGATGGTTCTAGAAGATCAGTCTTTGGTGAGGTTGAGTTGCTAGTGAAGATAGGATCGCAGGTCTTCAAAAGCATATTCTATGTCATGGATATCCAGCCAGCCTACAGCTGTCTCCTGGGACGTCCATGGATCCACGTTGCAGGCGCAGTGACTTCAACCTTTCATCAAAAGTTAAAATATATTGTTGATGGTCAAGTGGTTACTGTGTGCGGAGAAAATGATATATTCGTCAGCCATCTGTCGACGTTCAAGTACGTTGAAATGGATGGGGATATCCATGAAACGCTATGCCAAGTATTTGAAGTCGTGAACATCAATGTTGTTGCTTGCAACTGTGCTACCAAGAGTGGTGAGCAAGTAGGAACTTCTATATCCTCCTACAAACAGGCTAGGGAGGTGGTTGAAGCTGGAAACGCCCAAGGCTGGGGCAATCTGGTCCAGGTTGACAAGAAAGAATATAAGTTTGGGATAAGCTATGTCCCAGGTCAGGCAACAGGATCCCAAAGCAGAATGGTCAGTTTCTCGAGCGGGGGAGCAATCGACCCAAATCAAGTATGTGCCATCGAAGATGTTGCTGATGATGGTGGTGATCTCGACAACTGGGTACGCCCATACAGCCCAGGGGAAGAGTTAACAAACTGGTTCGCCGAGGATTTCATCCAAGTCACTGGCCTTCCGAAGTAATTTTCTTTGTTTTCTCATTAGCATACGCATGTCAAGTCCTACACTATGCCCAAGGTGTATGGATTCATTGTAGGTCCACCTTGCATGTTATGCAATTTATTTGACCATAAATAAAGGACATTTTTCATTCAAATTGTGTTCCCTTTCTTTCTTTTGAAATTTTTTCACAAAAAAACAAATAAAAATGGCAATGTTTTTCTTTTGTTTTGTCTTGTGGTTTTCATAAAAAACGAATTCTGAAATAAGCACATCACTTGTGCAGAATCAATCCTTCGGATTCCCTTGATAACTCTTTTGCTATGGCTAAGTATGATTTCGATAATCCAATCCACCAAGTTGACGGAGAGGCCAAGGAAGATCGTGAATTACCCGAGGAGTTAGCCAGAATGCTCAAGTAAGAGGAGAGGGTGATTCAGCCACATGAAGAAACCATTGAGGTCATCAAACTGGGTATAGAAGAAGATAAAAGAGAGGTCAAAATCAGGGCCGCATTGGAAGGAGCTGTCAAGAGCCATTTGATTTCCATGCTTCGAGAGTATGTTGACATCTTTGTCTGGTCTTACTGGGACATGCCAGGGTTGGACACCGATATTGTTGTGCACAAGCTACCGCTCAGAGAGGATTTCCCGCCGGTAAAGCAGAAATTGAGAAGAACCAGACCTGACATGGCCATCAAAATCAAAGAAGAGGTTCAAAAGCAATTTGATGTCAGATTCTTGGCCGTGACGAGCTATCCTCCGTGGGTTGCAAACATCGTGCTAGTTCCTAAAAAGGATGGTAAAGTCATAATGTGCATGGACTAACGGGACCTGAATCGGGCCAGCCCCAAAGACGACTTCCCGCTTCCTCATATTGATGTGCTAGTTGATAACACTACCCAATTCTTCGTGTTTTCCTTCATGGATGGCTCAGGCTATAATCAAATCAAGGTGTCTCCAGATGACATGGAGAAAACTACTTTCATCATCCCATGGGGTACCTTATATTACAAAGTCATGTTGTTTGGTTTGAAAAATGCTGGTGCAACATACCAACATGCAATGGTGACTCTATTCCATGACATGATCCATTGCGAGATCGAGGTCTACGTCGATGACATGATTGTGAAGTCACGAATAGAAGAGGAACATTTGGTCAACCTAGCCAAGCTATTTAATAGGCTTCAGAAGTTCAAGCTGAGACTGAACCCGAACAAGTGCACATTCGGGGTGCGTTCCGGAAAGCTGCTGGGCTTTATTGTCAGTGAAATGGGGATTGAGGTCGACCCTGTAAAAGTAAAAGCAATTCAGGAGATGCCTGAACCAAAAACTGAGAAGGAAGTACGTGGATTCTTAGGGAGGTTGAACTACATTGCACAGTTCATATCTCACCTAACAGCCACGTGCGAGCCTATTTTCAAACTTCTGAGGAAGAATCGGGCCATCGAATGGAATGATGACTGCCAACAAGCTTTCAATAGAATCAAAGAGTATTTGTAAGAACCTCTGATTCTCATGCCTCCAGTTCCAGGGAGACCTCTAATCATGTACCTCATAGTACTCGAGGGATCAATGGGTTGTGTGTCGGGTCAGCAGGACGAATCTGGTCAAAAAGAGCACACAATCTATTACCTAAGCAAAAAATTTATCGACTGTGAGACACATTACTTACTGCTCGAGAAAACTTGTTGCACTTTGGCATGGGCTGCTCGCCGACTAAGACAGTACATGCTGACTCACACCACCCTACTGATTTCCAAAATGGACCCCGTGAAATACATATTTGAAAAGCCAACTCTAACAGAAGAGTAGCCTGATGGAAAATGATTCTGACAGAATACGATATCCAGTACACTTCACAAAAGGCTATCAAAGGAAGTGTATTGTCGGATTATCTGGCCCAGCAGCCAATTGATGATTACTAGCCCATGAGGTTCGAGTTCCCGGATGAGGACATCATGTTCCTCAAGTCGAAAGACTGCGAAGAACCACTCCCAGAAGAGGGGCCAGACTCCGAATCCAAATGGAGTCTGATGTTTGACGGAGCCGTTAACATGAACGGAAGCAGAGTTGGTGCCGTTATTATCTCGCCAGAAGGGATCCATATGCCCTTCACTTCCCGGCTGACGTTCGAGTGCACAAACAACGAAGTAGAGTATGAAGCCTACATAATGGGGATCGAGGAAGCAATTGGTTTGAGAATCAAGAACCTTGAGATCTTCGATGATTCTGCTTTGGTTGTCAACCAAGTTAACGGAAAATGGTTGGTTCATCAACCTCATCTGATTCCCTACAGTGACTACACCAGAAGGTTGTTGACTTTCTTCACGAAGGTCAAGCTGAAATATATACCTCGGGACGAGAGTCAATTTGTTGATGCCTTGGCAACCTTATCTTCCATGATCAAGGTTCATCAAGAGAATTATGTGCCTAGAATTGACGTGTCTCATCTCGAAAGGCCGACATATGTGTTCGCAGTTGGCGGTGTTGAGGATGACAAACCCTGGTATCACAACATCATGCAGTTCCTAAAGTCTCAAGAATACCCAACAGGGGCATCAAGCAAAGACAAGAAGATCCTTAGGAGGTTGGCAGACGGGTTCTTCTTAAACCAAGATGATGTGCTCTACAAATGGAACTTCGACATGGTCCTACTCAGATGTGTGGATAGACACGAAGCAGACATGTTGATGCAAGAAGTGCACGAAGGCTCCTTCGGTACCCATGTTGGAGGACATGCTATGGCAAAGAAACTTCTCAGATCAGGATATTATTGGATCACCATGGAATCCGATTGCTACAAATACTCCCGCAAGTGCCAAATCTATGCTGACAAGGTTCATGTACCTCTCAGTCCATTGAGTGTCATGTCTTCACCTTGGACCTTTGCCATGTGGGGCATTGATATGATCGGCAAGATCAAGCCAACCGCCTCCAATGGTCACCGCTTCATCCTGGTTGCTATAGACTACTTCACGAAGTGGGTCGAAGCGGCATCTTATGCCAATGTCACAAGACAAGTGGTTGCCCGTTTCATCAAAAGGGATATCATATGTCGGTATGGAATTCCCAAAAGAATCATTACTGACAATGGTTCTAATCTCAACAATAAGATGATGACAGATCTATGCCGGGAATTCAAGATTGAGCATCCCAGCTCATTGTCGTATCGCCCGTAGATGAATGGTGCCGTCGAGGTGGCCAACAAGAACATAAAGAAGATTCTTCAAAATATGGTGGTGACGTACAAAGACTGGTACGAAATGCCACCATTCGCACTGCATGGGTACCAGACATCTGTGCGTACCTCAACTGGGGCAACCCCGTTCTCGCTTGTGTATGGTATGGAGGTAGTCCTACCAGTCGAAGTTGAGATCCCCTCACTGAGATTAATGATGGATGTCAAGCTCGACGAAGCTGGGTGGCTATAATCTAGGTACAATCAGTTGAGCCTCATTGAAGAGAAAAGCCTAGCACCTGTATGTCATGGACAGTTGTATCAGAGGAGAATGAAGAGGGCTTTCGACCATAAAGTGCGACTTCAGCGCTATATACCCGACGATCTAGTGCTGAAAATGATCTTTCCTCCTCTAACAGATTACAGGGGCAAGTGGACACCCAACTATGAAGGTCCATTCATGGTCACAAAGGTCTTCTCGGGCGGAGCCTTGATGCTAGCGACCATGGATGGCGAAGACTTCCAGTCCCTTGTCAACTCAAACATAGTGAAAAAATACTTCGCATAAAAAGACCCGCTGGACAAAAACAGAATAAAAATTCCAGGAAAAAAAGGGCATCCCGGCGAGCTAAAAACATAATAAAAAGCTCGGGCAAAAATTAGGGAAATATTTGAAAAAAAGTACAACCGCTGAGCAGAAAAGCCGCATTGGACAACTCAAGCAAAAAAGGGTATCCCGGTGGATTGAAAACCCGAAAGGGCGGTCCAGGCAAAAAAGGGAATAAGCAAATGACTGTGATCTAGGTAATTTGTACCACGTCATTGTTTCAGTAAACCTGGAAATCTCAGAAGGGTAGGAATCAGTCCGATCTTCTTTTTCAAAAAGCGAAGGCAAGAACGGAAAATCTGAAGACATACTGGTCATAGTAGAATTGAAACTCATAGAATGTCGTGTACATTGCCATTAGGATAGTTTCTTTTTATCAATTTACAGTGATCACCTCTTTCTAGGTGATTGCTTTTTGATGTAAAGTTTCGCCTATTCAGAGGACCATCAATAAAAGAACATTCAGTCAAAAAGCTTTATCCTTGTTTTATTTTTACTTGCTTTGTTTGCAAAAATATCCTGAATTTTTGATAAAAGAACATTGCATTGAAACTCGGTGGCTTTATAAATGACATGTGAAGGGAAAACATTTAAAATCACTTTGAATGTTAAGTGAATGGGATGGTAATTCAGACCATGAACCCGAGGCATGCAAGCCAAACTAAGCCTTCATTTTGTAGTCGCTATCAATTGTGTACATGCAGGTACATGTTTTGCTAGCAAAGCCTTTGCTTAACACTGAGTTTTAAGAAACCTTTTCCTCAGTAGGTCTCATTGAAGCATGGCTCGTCAGTGAGCCAGACCAACCTCTCCAGTAGAGCAATAATAAAAAGAATGATATTGCCCGAGCAGGAAGATCATTATCTCTTATCTCCAGCAGAGGACGCCTTCCATTTCTCTCATCCTCAACATGAGACACATCCTACCTCCCACTCCTAGCAAGAGGTGATCAAATATTTTATTTCCAGCCAAAAATATCCCCAGTAGAGTTCTCTGTTATCCCCAGTTAGAGTCGGAAATTGAACCTTCCTCAGTAGAGTAGTAAGACTAATGATTTCCCTAAGCAGAGAGTTTTCCCTCAACGAAGGAGTATCTCTCACCAGAGTCTTTGCTATCCCAGCAGTACAGGAAGATTTGTTATTCCCTAGTAGTGGTGAAGATACAGAAGAGCCCGAGAGTTCTCCTCCTTGCCCAGCAGTGTCCGCAGTTTTCACCAACGAAGCTACCAAATAAAAGTTCAATCTTCATTGGCATCTGTTCTTAAAGCAGAATGTTCCTCCCCAAGCGGGAGGGGGTGTATTTGAGGAGTCCCCAACAGATCTCTTCCTCAAGCAGAAAGGTGATACTTAGCATCCTCAACAAAGTTAAAGCGGAATCTTCCCCAGCTGAGTCAGAACAGGCATTATTCTCAATAGGACTTCAAGATCAGTTGAGTAGTTCCTTTTTCTAAGCGGAGACTTCATTCCCAGCAAGCAGTTGAATGCAGTTTTCTCCCTATAGAGTTAGAATTGTCAGAATTCTCTCCCCAGCTGTGTCTTGGCAGATTGTTTCCCCAACCGAGTTGGAAGTTTGTCACTCCCCCGCAAAGGTGTGTGATTGGGATTCATCCCAATGATGAAATATTCTCTAAGAGGTCGCTGATTTATTTTGGTAGACATGACAGATCAAAGAAACGCATGCCCAGATGCAGTTTTGTTATTATCCCTCTCCAGCAGATTGCTATCTCCGGCCAGAGTTTCGAGATGGTTATCTTATTTCCTCAGTACAATGTCGCCTAGGACGTTGTTATCCCCAACAGGATTCAGGATATAGTTATCTCGTTTCCTCAGCATGATGTCACCCAAGACGTTGTTATCCCCAGTAGGATTCAGAATATGGTTATCTTGTTTCCTCAACACAATGTCGCCCAAGACATTGTTATCCCTAGCAGATGGTTATCTTATTTCCTCAGCACAATGTCGCCCAGGACGTTGGCATCCCCATCGGAGTTCTAGTAAGAATTCTCCCCAGCAAGAGTATATCTTTATCCAACCCAGTGGATAGATACTTAAATAAGTACAAATTCTATTCAGAATCACGACAACATGTGGTTACAGGGATTCTGACAATGATTCAGCCCAGTGGATCCGTTATCTGAAATAACATATATTCCTGTTAGAATGGTTATTTCGTATTCAAAATCAAGACAACATGTAGTTACACGAATTTTGAAGGTTAGAGTCAAGACAGCGTGTTGTTACACGGATTCTGACAGCGACCCAGCCTAGTGGATCTTTGGAAATACATATCTACTTGATAGAATGATGATTTCGTAGACCAAAATCAAGACAGCGTGTAGTTACACGGATTTTAAAGGTCAGAGTCAAGACAACGTGTGGTTACACGGATTCTGACAACGATCCAGCCCAGTGGATCTTTCACTTGAAATAACGCGTGTTCTTGTTAGAATGGTTGTTTTTGTTTTCAAAATCAAGACAATGTATTGTTATACAGATTTTGAAGATCAGAATCAAGACAACATGTTGTTACACGGATTCTGAAAATGATCCAGCCCAGTGGATCCTTTATTGGAAATACCTCATTGTTAGGATGGTTACTTCTATTCAAAATCAAGACACATATGGATACACAGATTTTGAAGCTCAGAGTCAAAATAGCTTGTAGTTACACATATTCTGAAAGAGGGTCAAAACAGTGCATTCCTGGTTGCAAATCCTGACAGTGGGTTATTTTTTCAAAACAGTGCGGAAGATCAAGACATCACGTTGTTACATGGATTTTCGTAACTGCACAATTGTTACTGTATGCCTTTAGGTTATACAAAGAGAACCAAGACAGCGTATTGTTATACTGATTCCAATCAAGATCAAGATAACGTATTTGTTAATACGGATCTTGAAATCGTACACGTTTATCCCATAGACCGAAGTGTACCATGTCCATCGTTGCTATGGCAAGCCAGTAGTCCCCTGGTTCCACAAAAGACACTTTCTCACTGCCAAGTCCATCGTTGCTATGGCAAGCCAGTAATCTCCTGGTTCCACAAGAGACAGGTTCTCGTTTTCAACGGTTACTTATGGTTACCTTCATCATCATACATTTATTTTCTTTTGGTTGGGTTTATTTCACTGTTTTTCCAACAGAGTGCAAATTTCAGGGTCTTTTTGGTATTCAACTATAATTCATCTAGAACAGGCGACAGCCAATGCTCTCGTCCTTTTCAGACTAACAAATGCTTGAATAGGGGCAGCTGTAACACCCCAAAATTTTCCCTCTCATTTTCATATCATATAGCATAACATATTGCATACATAATCAAACATTTTTGCATATAAAAATGAGGCATAACATCCATGGTTGCTAGCATAGGGCATGTGATCAGTTATCCAACTATTCGATTCGCAAAGTCAATAAGAGCCAAGTGATTATGCAAGGAGCTCAATGCCATCCACAATGCCCCATAAGGGGTTAAAATCCAAATCAACTCAAAATGGACGGTGTGGACATATTCCTGGAGTTTCCCACAAGAAAAAATAAAATTCAAGTTTTTGGTCCGTTAACCGGTTAACCTATAGCATTAACCAGTTAACGCATGCGAAAATTGAATAAAAAGCTTCAAAAATTAGTTGTTTTCATTTTTCCCTCCATTTTTTCCTTCTATTTTCCACTTTGCTTCAAACTTGCCTTACACTACTTACACTCCATTTTGCCTTGGAGCTTTCCACCACATTCTAGACTCTTCTAGCATATTCCAAGGAATATTCTAGAAACCTTAACTAACTTTAATTAACTCCAACCCTAACTCCAAGTCTCATTTCCTAATCCTAATGCCTATGCTAGCTCCATGCCTAAGCTTCAATCGAAGCCTAACCTCTATATAAATCCATTTCACTCCAAACCTCACAACTTAGTCCTCATTTTCACAAAAATTCACTTCATCTCTCTCATTTTCTCTAAACTTTTCCTCACTTTTCACCAAACTCACCAAAGCTTCTCCATAGAAATTCTTCTAGTTTTTTCATTGAATCTTGAAGAACTTGAAGCTAAACCTTCATCAATCATCAATTTTGGAGCTTAATGAAGAAGTTGTTGTTGTTTGTGGATTGATTTTAGCTTTTCGGAAGCGACTGTGCAAGTGTTCATCAAGAAACATCATCGACCGCATTTATTTTGCACGTTCACGGATCTTCGGTTTTCTTCTTCACTTGCATTTCGATCGACATAGCAACAAACACCAAAGCAAGCCTCCACTTTGTAGGTTGGTGATCCGAAACGTTATTCGCTTTTAACTTATTTCACTTCATCTCGCCGTATGGAATTCTTTGATTATTCGATTGTGTGATTGCATTTTGATCGTTCTATGATTTGTTTATAGTTTGATTATGTTTTGCTTATTTTGATCATTCGTAGCTAGACTTGTAGCTTAATCTAGGAGCTAATAGGTGTTAGAAGACCTTAGTTAAGTAGAAAATTCGTGTTAACATGTTCATATATGCTATATGAGCTTTTAGAAGTAGGTTTGAGACCAAAAGTGTTTATTTCTTGTTGAATTTTTGTATTTTGTTCAGTGTTAACTGGTTAACGCATCTGGTTAACCGGTTAACACGTTGAAAATTGCCTTGGTTTTGAAAATTTGAGGACGTTAATCAGTTAACCAATACCGTTAACCGGTTAACGCTGTTCTGACTTGGAACAATCCTTTGTTTTCATTGCATGTTTGCATTCCATTGTTCCTTTTAGCTTCATAGTTGATTAGATCATTATTTAAGAGAATTGTTAGGATCATTTTAGGCGCATGATTATGTATTTTTTATAGCTTTTGATACACGTTCGTTAGTTTCCATTTTCGTGCATAAAAGTTGCATATATGTTCATAACATTTTAGTGATCATTGTTTGCATTGCTTTGTATCATTCCTAGCATCATAATAAATGCCACATCTCTGTATTTTGAATTGCATTATGAAGCGTTTGCATTTTGTTAAATCATGTGCATGTTTGAAATTTTGCATAATGTAAGAAACCACAAAATCACTTAGTTTGCATCATTCAATTGCATAATGATTTTGGCATTCCATTGATAATAATTCATTGCATTTTATTGCATAAATCTTGCATGAATTTTTGCATTTTCATTTTGTGCATCACATCTCACTTTGTGCATAAATAAAAAATAAGTCAAATCTGTCTTGCATTCCATAACTGTCTTTTCTTGCAGTAGCTGTAAAATATATGCTGAGTGTTGCATTTTTACACTTTTCACACCTGTTTTGCATGTTGTTTGTTAGCTGTAAAAAGTTGTATGTATTGTGCATTGCATTTCATTATTGTTTGTGCATTTAAGAGTTGTAATAGGTTGCTGGATTTTTGCTTTGCATTATTTTTAGGTCCTTTAAACTAAGGATTGAGTCTAGTTAGGTCCTAGATCCCTTAGGAATTGTTTTGATATTTGTTTACCTCATTTCTTATTCATGTTTATCATGTTAACCCTTGTTTTGTAGGGAAGGGGAGGTAAGTCTCTAAACCTTAATCTCTTTTACATTCTTTATGCTTTCAAAGTGTATGTGTTTTTAGCATTCCTTTGCTTACTCTTACTCAACTTCATGCTAACCCCCTTTAGAATCAACTTAGCTTCATTAGGAAGTAAGTTTTATTTTATTTCCTTCTTTCTTTCCTTTTTGCATTAGGATTTGAAAACTGCACTAACCTAGTGTCGCTCCCCCGAAAAGACACCGGGTCAAACAAGGTACATACGCGAATGGTCGGCGAAAAGAGAAATGAAAGTGAAGTGAATAGAGTCCCCAGCTAGGCATTTTTATCCCGAAGGAAAGGTAATGCTGCATAAACCTAAAAAAAAGATGGATAAAACGGTTGCGAACCAGAGAAACTGAGAAAGGGGGTTGGTTACAACCTGGGAAGGTATTAGCACCCAGATTGTCCGTCGTACTCGACGGGATCCACGCTTGAAAGTTTGTGTTTAAAAGGGTAGTGTATGTGCTATCTGTATGCAAAAGCTGAAAAAAGAATATACAAGTGTCAGTGCAAAAGGTGAATGCTCAGGAGCTGAGGCTTTTGATGAGGAGTAATAACCTTCTCCTCTTGTCTCAACAACCTAGCTAGCTCTTCAGGTAGCTCATAATCTTCTTCAACCCCTTCATCGGCTTGATTAATCGGATTGTCAAAGTCATACGAAGTCATAGCAGTGTTGTTGTCGGTGCAGTCTGGAGGGTGCTCTCTGCAAGGGTTTAGATTTGTTCATTTTAGTGATCAGTTTTATCTTATTTAGAAAAAGTGAAAATGAAGTTATCATTTTGAAAAAACATTGCCATTTTATTTTTGTACAAAAAATGAAAAATGAAAAACAGTGAGCGAAAAAAGAAGAGACTCATTTGCAAAAGATGTCCTGATATTCATTAATTGATCTTTGCACAAAATACAAGATGGCCCGATTACAAAATGAGCCCTGGCATCTTGGGCAAGATGCAGGACTTGATGCATGCTTTAAAACACAGGAAATAATAATTACTCTGCAGGAGTAACTCTTATAATTTCCTGGGAAGAACAGTTTGAGACATGGCTCCCCGGGGTCCTTGGACGTATCCAGCTTTCCAGGTTGCGCTCGTCCTCTGACTCATCTTCCAAGCTATTCACAGCATCCGGGATGAGCATCCCCCCGCTAACAAACTTGGGCTCCGTTGCAGCCTCTGGTTGATCCTGCCGAGTTGGTCTGTAACCCAACCCGAATCGGTCTTCTTTCTTTTCCACGGGCAGTAACTTGCCCCAGCCTTGAGCAGTACCCTCTTCAACAACCTTCCGGGCTTGTTGGTATGAGGTAATGGAGGTCCCCAGCACAGCAGATGTCTCATTAATATTAAGGGCCTCAAACCCTTGGCTCATGGTTTCATGGATCTCCCCATCCATTTCAATGTATTTGAAAGTAGCCAACTGGCTAACAAAAATATCCTCTTCCCCACAAATAGTAATGACTTGGCCTTCCCACTCGAATTTTAACTTCTGGCGAAGGGTTGATGTCACGGCGCCAGCGGCGTGTATCCATGGTCTACCCAATAGACAGCTGTAGGCAGGCTGTATATCCATCACAAAGAAGGTCGTTTTGAAAACTTGTGGGCCAATCATTATTGGTAATTCTATCTCTCCCATAACTGATCTTTTAGAACCGTCAAAGGCTCTCACTACCAAGTTACTTGGGCGTAGTGCCAATCCGTCATACTCCAGCTTCACAAGGGCTTTCTTGGGCAAGACATTGAGGGATGACCCTGTGTCTACCAACACGTGAGAAAGAACTGCACCCTTACACTCCAAGGTAATGTGCAAAGCCTTGTTGTGATTGCGACCTTCCGTTGTTAGATCAGTGTTGGTAAACCCTAGTCCATTACTAGCGTTGACATTTCCGACCACAGCCTCTAACTGGTTGACGGTAATCTCCTCTGGCACATAAGCTGCGTGCAGGACCTTCAAAAGTGCGTTCCGATGAGCCTCGGAGCACATTAGCAATGATAATATGGAGATTTTGGAAGGTGTTTGGTGAAGCTGGTCTACCACCTTGTAATCACTTTTCTTTATGATTCTCATGAACTCATCAACCTCTTGATCAAAAGGATTCTTCAAAGCTTCTTTGACAACTTGTTCTTCTTGCGCCATGCTCTTCCCTTTTGCCTTAGCAGCAGCTTCTGCTTCAGCAACGGGTCTTGGAATTTGCGAGGCAAAGAGACGTCTGCTCCTAGTGAAGCCTCCGCCTCCCCCCACATTGTCAATCTGAGTTGAAGAAGTTGATGATTCTAAAGTGATTTTCTGCCCCTCGCAGTACAGATCTGAGCCATAATGCCACGGGATGGCACTATTGCTTTCGTAAGGAACTGGCCCCGGCACTGTGATAGTGACTGGACTGATAGCAGCTGCAGAAGGGACCACAATGGTATGTGGATCATAGTATATGGTAACTGGTGCTCTGACAGGAGTAACATTTTGTTGGTTGTTGGCGGGAACATTTGCAGGGTCATAGTATATGGTAACCGTTGAGACGCTTTCATCAATTGTTGCTGATGTTGTAGAAGACACGATTGACTAGATGGGTGTTGAAGTTGTAGCAGGAATGGTGACTGAGCTTGCATCCATTGAAGTGATTGATTGAGCGGTTGTTGGAGTTGTAGTAGAATCCGTTGGAACAATGGTTGCTGACGTTGTAGGAGTATCTGTGATTGCCGGTGAAGGAATTGTTGGATTTGTAGGCGCCGTTGTCATAATCTGAAGGATACCATCCTTAATAAGACCATATATGCCGTTTCTCAGCCTTTCACACCCATTGACTGCAATGTTGCAATACCCACAACCGAGCTCACACCTAGGGAACACTTGGCATTCTAAAAGCTGGGCTTTGATTTCGACCAAAGGTGTTCGAATCTGTGCAACACTGGTGATTAAGGTGGATAATTTTCCTTCCTCAATAGCATTGATCCTAGGCCCGTTGTGACTAGGCATTGGATTCCTCGTAACATTCGGAGGAGGTGCGAAGTTGAGAGCTTTTGAGTCCACCAGATCTTGGACTTTCATCTGTAAGGCCCTGCATTTTTCAGTATTATGCCCGGTGCATTCGAATGAAATGCACACCTGACATTTGCATCATAATTCTTTGGCATATTGGCGGGATCTGGAGGTGCCAATGTCCTTAATTCAACTAGGTTGAGTTTCAGGAGTTGTGGCAAGAGTGCAGCATACGACATTGGGATTGGGTCAATCACCCTGTTTGCCTGTGATGGTCTTTGTTGGAAAGGACGCTGTTGTTGGTTGTTGTTGTTGTTGTTGTAGGTTCTCTGTTGCGGATAATGAACTTGTTGTTGATACTGTGGTTGTTGTTGTTGAGGATATGCTGGTTGTTGAGGAATCAGAGCAGGAATGGTAACGGCGGCTACTGACCGGTGGACATACTGAGGCCTGCCCCTGCTTGCATGGATGGAATTTGTCTCACCGGCTCTTCGGGGTCCCACAAAAGGCTTTCGGGGATTGCTAGATGAACTTGCACCACTGTCGGAAATTTTGCCCATCTTTAAGAGACTTTCAATACTTTCACCAGCTATGACCACATCAGCAAAACTGGTAGAGGAGAAGGCAGCCAATCTATCAATATAGGTCCCTTGCAATGTATTCATGAACATGTCAGCCATTTCCCTCTCTGACATGGGTGGTTGGACAACAGCAACAAGCTGTCTCCACCTTTGGGCATATTCTCTAAAGCTCTCTCTAGAAGATTGTGACATTCCCATTAGGAGGGTCCTGTTAGGAGCCATGTCCAGGTTGTATTGATATTGCCGGATGAAGGCTTCAGCTAAGTCCTTCCAGCATCTAATGGTAGCTCTGGTCAAGTGTGAATACCACTCTCTTGAAGCCCCAGTCAGACTATCTTCAAAGTAGAACATCCACAGTTTTTCATCCATAGTATACGATTTGAGTCTTCCCAGGAAAGATTGCAGGTGGGTGCGTGGACAGGAGGTACCATTGTATTTCTCAAAGCATGGAGGTTTGAATTTGTGGGGAATTCTCACCCCATCCACTAGGCCCATGTCCATCACATCGAAGCACAAAGAATTCTGAGACTCCAAAGATCTTAACTTCTCAGCAATTTCGTCCAATCTCCGGTCATATACTTCATCTCCAGCCCCCATAACAGTAAACTGTTCTTCTTGGGGATCTTCTTGCAGGATTCTCCCCCCAACAGTATTACCTTGTACATTTCTCGGGATGTTGACTTCCGGATCCAGATGAGGTCCAAATACTGGTGGGTCAATACGAGGCTGGCCCCGTTCATTGTTACTAGTTCCTCCTGTTCCAAGGTGAGGCTCCTCAGGAGTTTGCCTCTCCACCAGCTCTCTTAACCTCTCCTGACTCTGGGCTAGGCCAGTCATTACTGCCATGAACTGAGACATCTGATTTCTCATCTCTAATCTCTCATTGGTCATCTGATTTCTGACCTCAGTCAGATCCTGCTGTACTTGTTCCATTTGAATACCGGGAAGGTTGTTGCGAGTAGGGTACCGGTGCGTGCGGTTGACAGGGGACACTCGGCGACGAGCAATGTTTCCTGAGATCACAACAAAGTTAGAAACAAAGATAATAACAAAACCTACAAAATAAACACAAAGGTTAGTATGCAATGCAATATGCTTATTTGTTTTCTAAGGTATCCGGTTTGGTTCTTGGTTTTGACCTTTCCAGACCTCGAGGAAGATGCTTGATGTTGTTGAGAGAAAAGCCCAAATGGAAACGAACTGAAATATATTACAAATGGTGAACAATACATAGTTTGTTTTTACAACACATGCCCATGGAGGGTCAAAATACAATAAAAGGAAAAAAGTACATCAAATGGAAATAACAACAAAAAAACAATCAAACATCCAGTCCAAACTCATCCTCTCTGACCTCCTTCAGGAGTGCCTCAGTCACTGGACCAGCCGGGTGCTCTGTAATGGTCCTAATGAGGAGGTTCCTGGTAGCAATGGCAGTGGTCAGCTTCTTATGCTTGTCCTGGTCTTTTGATCTCTTCAATCCTGCTCTGAGCTTCAACTCTGAAATCTCCCTCTGGGCTTCCAGCAAAGCTTCCTGCTGCTTCCTCTCATTGGCCTCTAGCTGTTCAATCTTAGCTTGAGTCTTCTGGTCTTCTTGTGTACGGGCTTCGGTGATCCTGACCCACCTAGCCTGACTCTCTTGCAGATAGTGCTCAGCCCTAGCTTTCTGAATCTTGGCCTCCTTACAGGCATTCTTCAATATCTGTTCCCCAGCACTTGCTTTCCTGATATAGTCCTCTGTCTTCTCAATTTTGGTGAGATGCTCCACCCTAAGCTTCTCCAACCTCTCAATATCCAGACGACCATCACTCCTCTCCCAAAGAGTTTTCTTCAAAGCCTCAAATAACTTCTCATTCCTTTCCTTCAGCTTCTCAAATTCTTCTAGGTTGACAGTTGTTGTTGGCTGTACAGTAGATGGTCCAGGCATGTCTTCCAAGGTGAAAGGTATCCTGGTAATCTGAGCTCTAGTACGGGACCAATCATAGTACTGAGCTGAAGCAACATTATTACACCTTCCAAGGATAGCTACCCCCTTTGTCTGGATGTTGTCCCAAGCCCAGGATGCTTGACTGACAACAGCTGAATTAGGCTTCACTTCACAATACAGGGTCTCAGCTAAATCTTGTCCTCTGGGAGGGTGAACAAAAGCATAGCCCAGTTGTCTCTTAAACAGCAAAGGATTGTAATTGATGCAACCATTTACTCCTATCAGAGGCACATTTGGGTATTGTCCACAACTGGTGATAATGTCCTTGCCTTTGGTGCTCTGGGTGCACCATCTAATATCATCTGAAGTCAAGGCAATGAGCCTATTGGCCCAATTCTTCTGTTGGTGGGGATTCAGGAAGGTATCTGACTTAGGCAGGTGTCTGAGCTGCCAGGTGTAAAACAAAGGAGCACAACATCTTACTAACTTCCCCCTTTGTTTCTCATTCCTCTGATGAATGGAATAGTAGAAATCTCCTAGCAATGTAGGTACTGGGTTCTTCAGAAGAAACAGATGGATGGCATTTTTGCTGACAAATTTGGGTTCATCTGCAAACAGTATAGCCCCATATATGCTGAGGGCTAACAGTGCACAGACTGCCCTCCACTCTCCCAATGAAGCCTTCAGGATAGCCTGAGAAATCAAGAAGTCCAAATGCAAACCAGGGATCCCAGCCTTTGTTGTCATACTTTGCTCAATCAAGGCAGGCTCCAGATATAATGCCTTTGCTATTTCTTCATTTCTGGGAGCTGGCATTTCTGGGTTGAAAGGAATTCCACCTCTGATAGGTACTCCAATCAATAAAGAAAACTCTTCCAGTAGAGGCCCTAACTGGAAGTCCGGAAATGTGAAGCATCTCAAAGGAGGGTCATAAAACTGCAAGCATGTGTGGATCATGCTCCTCTGAGAAGGGTCAAGGTCCATGACCATATCCAGTATACCTCCATGGTGCTCTCTCAATAGAGGGATATAATCAGGTGTGACGAGTGACTGGACCTGCCTGATACCAGTCAACACAGGCTCAAAGAAATGGTAGGATATGTTGCTTTTCTTGGGAGTAGTCATGAATGTTGCTGAAGAAACTGAAGATTGGTACTGATGAAGATCACAGACTGATGCTGGAAATGAGCCACTGACAGGCTGATGCTGGTGATGATGAAAATAGCTGAAGCAGATAACTGATGAAGCAAAGGTCTATGTAGAAGAAGGGGTCAAAACCAAACCAGATATGATGTGGATACCCTGAAAAACAAATAAACAAATGTCAAATGATGCAATGATGATATATGCGAATGATATGCAAGGGTTTGTGATCAAGCTGGATCTGATTATCTGTCTTGATATAGGCCCATGTATGTTCAAAAGTCCAGATGAAGGCTTAGAAATCCAGTAACCAGAGTGGGGGACTCAAATTAAGAGTCACATGTCCAGGGTTAATCACAAGAATTGTCCAAAGCGAGATACTCTTAGACAAAATAGTAACAGGGTATGATGTGGCCAAGGGTACCTGCAAACCTGTAAACAGCCCAACCCCCTCACAGGTAATGTTCTAAAACAAGGATCCTCAGACTTGGATCAGTTATGAGAAGTGTAAACACTTCTAACCCGGAGGTAAAATGTTTACAATAACCATAAAAGATCCTCCTCTAACTCTCCTCAGTTTCTGAAGGTCATAATAAAGGTCATCCAGACTTAGCAGGCTTCCCAGATAGCCCTAGCACTACAGGAAATCTGTAGCACAGAGTTCTCAAGAAGAA
This sequence comes from Lathyrus aphaca, assembly GCA_963966055.1. Taxonomy (NCBI): domain Eukaryota; kingdom Viridiplantae; phylum Streptophyta; class Magnoliopsida; order Fabales; family Fabaceae; genus Lathyrus; species Lathyrus aphaca. Next base: position 304,248,943 of record OZ014522.1, read on the forward strand.
ACCCACATCTGAACCGTGTTTCATATTCCCGCACCAGATCGAAATGGAATGGGAAAGAACATGAACCACTCTAGCCTAGGTGTCACTCAGGTCCCAGGTATAGGACCTTGAACTCTCAATGGAACCCCACCCACCAAAACAGAAACCAGATCCAGCAATGACAGTATGACAGTATGATGTATAAAACTGTAAAGAAAGCAATAAACAAGACTGTACATAAAGCAATAAAATAAATACATAAACACATGTAGCACATAACACCCCAGTAAACACAAATCAAACAAGCGCTAGGAGGAATCCACAAAAAGAACCAGATGCCCTGGTTACAATATAAGGAATCCCCAGCAGAGTCGCCAAGCTTTCGCTCCCACCAAATGACACCTGGTCAGATAGGGTACAGACGCGAACGGTCGGCGAAAGGGAAAGAAAGGAAAAGAGTCGCAAGCTAGGCATTTTTATCCCGAAGGAAAGGTAATGCTGCATAAACCTAAAAAAGGATGGATAAGACGGTTGCGAACCAAAGAAACTGAGAAAGGGGGTTGGTTACAACCTGGGAAGGTATTAGCACCCAGATTGTCCGTCGTACTCGACGGGATCCACGCTTGAAAGATTTGTGTTTTAAAGGGGTAGTGTCAGTGCAATTTGTGTGCAAAAGCTGGAAAAGAAAGCAAGTGTCAGTGTAAAATAAATGTGAAGTGAAGTATGAGAGTGTCAGTGTGAGAGCAGAAATGAAATGCTCAGGATAATGAGGCTTAAAGGATAATGTTGGAAGGAGGAGGAATATACAGAGACTTTTGTTCGATAACTGTTAAGTTATGCCTACGTATCCTCTCGTGCAATGAGGAAGTCATAACACCGTAGTTCGACTCAAAGAGACTGAAAGATAAATTGACTGATGAACTGCTTACTTGTCTATGCTCAAGTGTATGACCTGTCTGGCTCAGGTGCAAACTGTCTTACATTAGACGGAAGAAGCAAGTTCTCGTTTGTGAGTGAATGAGATGAGAAGAGAATCCCGGAGGAGACGATTATTGTTTGTTTTTTAGGTTTTCAATCTTTTATTGCTTTTTTGGAGTTTGTCATAAGAAAATGAGCTTAAGCCTAAACCAAGGGTTAGTAAACTCATCACATCCCCCCTCTGATTAGGGGTAATGAGAATACCTTAAGTATGAAGTAAGCACCTCACACTTAATCACCATGATGTAGGATTAAGATCATTAACCTACTTGCCTTTATTTAGATGTTTTTTGGAGCTTTTGTTTAGTGTTAAGTAATGAGTTTAAGCCATAATCAAGGATTTAATGGACCCATTACACCATCCTAATAGAAGGATAATAGATGAGAACATTTAAGCTGAGGAAGATACCTCAACTTAATCCATGATTAGGGATTAACCTCATGACAAAACAAAGCCTTTATTAAAGTGGATTTTAGTTAATGATGAGGTTAAGAAATGGATTTTATGGTTTGTAAGACAACTTGAGGGGGACTTGTCCATTAACACTAGGGTTAGTCCTTCTTAACCAATTAAGGAAGAATTAGAACCCTAATGCAAGGCCCAAGTTACAAGCTTGATGTCTTAGTGATTATTAAGTGAATTGATTAAAGGATTTAAACACATTAAGGGTTTAACACATAGGATTAAATTTATACACTCCATCCTAATAGAAGGATACAGGCATAAACTTAATCATAAAGCCTTAAAACCTTTAAGGTTTAGTCCTTGATTAAGAGATGAGAAGAGAAGACACAAAGATGACACAAAGGTAAAAACTAATGGGGGGACTAATAAAACCCTAATTGTGATCATGCTTGGATGTTCCTAGGTTTTATGAGGCTTGCAAAAGATCTTCAAGAGAGAAGCCACCAAGGAAGAAGCAGATGAAAGGAGATTAAGCAGAAAGAAGCAAGACAACTTACTTCACTTAAGAAGATAAGTTGCTTGAAGAAAGAAGGAGGAGAGGGAGAATGAATGAGCAAGCTCACTCTAATACAAAATTAAAATGCAGCAATGATGCACAAGAGAGATGAGAAAATATTTATGAGAAGTGAAGGCAAATTCACTTCTCAATGACTTACCACCTGAAAAGTTAGTAACAAGAAATGAAATGAAATGAAAATGAGATGAAATGAAATGATGCAAACCCAAACCAGAAGAATAAACATGATGTTAATGATGCTAAGAGATTATGAAAACACATGACAAGATTTGTGGATGATCATACAAGGATAAGGATGCAAATGGAACATGTTTTAAACCATGAAAGTTCATGAAAGTTTATGAAATGCAATGGAGGTATAACATGACAAATGGATGAATAAATGACTTATCATGATTCTAATGTGTCCTAATATGTCTTAGGAGTCATATGAATGCACAAAATGTCATGGCAGGTTCATGTATGCAAGCCTGTGGAAAATGGATGCAAATGAAAGCAAAAATTTGGGTTTAAGCACAAGACACAAAGCAAAATCCAAAATCAGAAGCAAATGACAAGATTAAAAATTGAAAATGGGATCAAAGGAACCCTAACCCTACATAAGTTCACTTCCCAAAGGAGGGGACCTAACTCTTAACCTAATGGGAGTTATGATTTTCTCAAGTTAGCTAGGGTTTTAAGACACTTCAAAAGGGAAAATGCACAACAAATTGAAAATGAAAGATAAATTCAAACCAATTTTATCCTAGAAACTAAATGGTATGAAGAATGCAATGCAAAAAGAACCAACATCAAACTCTACATGGTTGAGCAGAATGAATTTTTCTAAGTTAGGGCAAAACTATTGACTTTTAAGAACTTTAATTCCAAAGAAAAATGTCAAAACATGTCAAGAACCAAAAATAAATTTGTTTGGAGAGTTTGATAATGTTTCTAAATGTATTAAAATGCAATGTGAATTTTTTTGTGATTTTTAGAAACTTAAAGGCTATTTTAATTAATTAATTCTCATTAACTAATTAAAATAAACATTTAAATATTTTTAAAATACGAAAATTATGCAAAAAATAAATCAAAAATTATTTTCAGGAAGAGAAAAATATTTTAAGGTGTGATACAAAAAATGAGATTTTTTAGAAATGATTTGCTATTTTAAATAAATTGGGCAAGGAAAATGAATAAAATTGAAAATAAAATTGAATTAAAGGAGAAGTATGTAGATCCAAGGGCCAAGATTTGAACTGAGGAGGACAGGGTTGACTGCGCGCGCCTCTTAAAGGCTGGGATTCACTCTGGATTAATTAACCTAATTATAATTAATTAAATTAACAAAACCAGATTAGGGCTAAATGAGTTGATCTGGGCCGCTCAAAAACTAATCTAATCCACATCCAATGGTCACGAAGCAAGCTGGCTAATTCATTAGGGTTAGGACCTAATTACTTTCAGGTGACCGGAGAGAAGCTCCGGTCATCTTCTCCGGCGTGTCCAAAACCCTAAAATGATTTACAGGCCACCCCACATCAAATTAAACACAAAGAAATGATCCTCTACCCAAACCCCATTCAAATCATCCCTCAAACATCATTTATAAACCAAGAACAAAGAGAATCGAAGCAAAGTTGTTTCACGGGTGAAATTTCAGAGGATCATAAAACACTCAAATCTTCACCATTTTTTATTCTAAAAGCATCAACATGACCAGCATAGCATATATTTTCAATTTGTAACAAAAGAAATAAGCTCTGAGAAATTTGATTCTTGTGCTTACATGAGACGATGAGATGTAAAAGTGAGCTTTTATGACCTTTCCTTAATGCAATAAGCCTCCTCTACACCCCCTGAGATCAATGGAATGCTCAAAATCATTTGATGGTGGCTGATTTGTGAGTTTGAGTTCTGGTATAGCAGGTTTTGCAGTTGAGGTATGTGGTGCTTTAGGCTGTTTCAGTGCTTGGTTCTTGATCCATGGGTGATTTGTGACTTATTGGTGAAGAAAAGTTTGAGGTTTGATGGTTGTGGGCAGAGATTCGAAGAGATGAAGGAATTTGAAAGTTTTGTGAATTCTGATTGTGTGTGTGTTCTGAGCTTGTCTCCCATTTGTTTTATGATCCATAACATATCCCTAAACTATTGGAAGAGGTCTGAGGAAGTGACATGCACTGTGGGAATGGCATGGGGCAATTGGCCAAAAAGTCAATGGTAGGTGTACTTCAAGCATGGGCCATGGAAGAAGCTATCTTAGGGCTGCTCTGAGTTCAGCTGCCTTCAAGGAGGGCCATGGGATGTTCTGAGGTGATCTGAAATGGATGAAGGGTGAGATGTCATATGTTTTACCTTTTTGCAACTTGTTGCATTTTGAAGTTTTTGGTTATGGACATGTGACATCCCTTGGGCAATATGCAGAAAAATGAACCATATGATGTTGTTATGACACTTTGAGATTGATTAGAGACCAAACAAAACCCTAAGAACCATTCTTGCAAGATTTCCCTCTTTGTGACTTTTGTGATAAATGGCTTATGATTCATGAATTATGGACCATGAATGATGTTTGTATGATGATTAGAAGTTGATTTGAAGTCACATTTGGTTTTGGCAAGTGTTTTTGCAAGTTTCCTCTTTGGCACAAAAGTGAAAATTTAATGATTTTGTCCAACTTTGCAAGGCCATAACTTTTGTTCCATGATGAATTAGATCAAGTTCTTGTACTTTTTGAAAATGGGAGGATCCAATCTACAACTTTCATGACCAAGAATTTTTCATTTGAAGCTTTTTTGAATCAAAAAGAGGAGGTTGAAAAACTTTCCTAAAATGGCAAGTTTACATTACAAGTCACTTTCCCAAAATGGCAACTTTGCAAATGGCTTGAAATTCCTCAATTTTGTGAACTTCTAACTTCTTCTATGATCAAATAAAGATCATACACATTCAAAATGATGGAGAAAACCCTTTGGTTGGATGGTTGGGGGCCTCAGATGCCCTGATTTTGCACTGAATTGCTCAAGAAGTCATCTCTTGGTCAGATGCCTTCCCCATTGAATTTCTTCATGAAAATTGGTATGCATGATCCCTATAACATATAGAAACCAATAGAAAAAAGAATGACCAAAAACTTTGGAGTTATGGCCTCTGAAACGAAAACCCTAATTTTAGGTCATCTGTGCAGTTAAGCTTGGCTCTGCTTTCATTCTTTCCTCAGTTCTTGTGATTTTTGACTTTCTTGAACTTGGGAGGATGAGATATGATGATTGAACATTCATGGCCCCTTTTTGAAATGATTGAAGACCTTTGGAGTGGCTCAGATGGCCCTTGGATTGCTCAGATCACAAACCCTAGATGCAGATGAATTTGAACCAATGCAGTGAAGCAAAAATGTAATATGAGAGGATGTGATTGAACTTATGCAAATGGAAAGAATCACAAGCCATGGTGGAATGAGTGAGGGAAATTTGGGGTGTTTACAACGCTCCACCGAGACACGATCATCCCTGCACCAACGATTCACAATGAATCCGAATGATCACTTACGCTCCACCGAGACATGATCATTCCACCAAATGTGTATGCATATGCAAACTCAAACACATACACCATAATACAATTATGCATGAAAACATTCATGCCTTCACGATCCACATGATCCCACCAATATTAATCACATCATTATATCATTCATGTTAAGCATATACCATAATCGCATAATTCAATAATTCATTACATTATTAACAAACTTATGCTACTTATACAACCCTCACTATTACATTCATTAAAGTTTGGTTATCAAGTCCTATAATTAGCACTAAACCTCAAGTTATCGTATTAGAATACTCATAGGAACTTATACTAAACTAATGGATAATAAAACATATTAAAATTTCACAAAATTCCAAGATACAGAGGCCTGACACGACCTTCCGTATCCCCTGACACGACCCGTGTCAGGTGCTCTGAACACACCCCTCTCAAACAACAAAATCAACCAAGACCAGGGGGCTGACACGGGTGCCCGTGTCGTGTGACACGGCCCGTGTCACACTTACTGTTTCCCATTCTCCAAAATTCTTCCCCTCATCCTCTTCCAGTGGCCTGACACGGCCACCCGTGTCCTGTGACACGGCCCGTGTCAGGTGGCTACGTGAATTCTCCAACTTTTTCCAAAAATCTTCCTTTTCTTTCCCCTCTCACTCCAAACCAAAGCCAGTTCATTTTAACTTGATATTAGCATCCCTAAGAGTCAAATTTCAATACTTTATACCACCACACACTCATAACATCAATTATTCCTCTTCTCCATAACAACTATTCCTCAATTCACATAGCACACATTCAAGAACGGTTCATCCAAGATTACCTCATAACAAATTATTCTCATAATAATCATCATCAAATTATAAACACAATTCAAGGATTCATAATCTATCACATACATATCACAATTTCATCAACTCCAAACCTTCACATATATGAACCCTAAGGGATGAAGGATCTCCCAATTACCCTTATTGTGTTAATTCACCAATTATAAAACCCATTCTCCCCCCTTACCTCGAAATAGAGATGAGTTCTTCGAAATCTTGGTCTTGATGATCTACGATCCTTGACCTTGCCTTTCTTCTCCTCTTTCTCCAGACCTCACTGTTCTTCGTCAAAAACACGATAAATGATCCCTTATTCCACTTACATAAAACAATAATTCCACCTTTGCCCCTTAAACCTCTAACTAACCCTTTTTATTTTATTTTATTTAAATAATAACGATATTATAATAGTATACATTATTATATTATTATTATTCTCATAAAACATTTCTCTCCAATTTATCCAAATATGCCATCAAATTATTAATATTTATTTCATAAAAATAAATATAAAATTAGGGCGTTATAACATCGGCGGAGCTTCAAAATATCTTTCTCTGGGCTTCTAGGGGTAATATGGACGAGGAGCTCTTTGTTGATACCCTTGTTGGCATTGTTGATGTGGTTGTTGGACTTGCTGTTGAACAGGTTGAGCTGAGATAGTGACAGGGGCCACTTGCTGATAAAAACCTCTATTGTTTCCTCCCCTCTGCGCGTACACTGCCCCGGTCTCTCCTTCTCTCCTCTTCACGAAGGGCTTCTTGCCACCAGAACTCGAAGCTCCCCCGTTCTGAATCTTCCCTTGCTTGATCCAGCTTTCTACCCTTTCGCCCGTCAAGATGATATCTGAGAATCCACTTGAAGAACATCCAGCTAGCCTTTCCATGAAATGCCCAGGGAGGGTATCCAGGAACAGGTCGACCATTTCTCTTTTCAGCAAAGGTGGTTGCACTCTAGCGGCCACTTCGAGCCTCCTTTGCGCATAATCCTTGAAGCTCTCAGATTTCTTCTGAGTCAGAATTTGAAGTTGAGTACGACTGGGCGCTATGTCGATATTATATTGATACTACTTGAGGAATGCTTCTCCCAATTCCTTCCAGCTTCTCACAGAGCTTCTCTCTAGCTTCATATACCATTCCAAGGATCCTCCGGAGAGACTATCCTGGAAGTAGTACATCCTGAGCTTTTCATCCCTAGTATGGGCATCAATCTTCCGGTAGAACGCCTGCAAGTGAGTCTTTGGGCAGGAGCTACCGTTATACTTGTCAAAACTAGGCGGCCTGAATTTGTGAGGAATAACCACCCCGAGGACTAGACCCATGTCAGATACGTCTATCCCCAAAGTATCTCTACACTCGAGGGCTTTGACTTTCTCAGCGAGCACCAAAAAGTCTTGAAGATTTCCTTCTACGCCGAATCCCATGTCATTGTTGAAAGAAGGGAACTGATCCTCCTGCCTATCTTGTAATGGAATGAAAGTTGTCTTGCCCTGTTCTGGAACCTGAGGTCCGCCTGGGCCATATTGGTGTTCTGGAACCTGAGGTCCGTCTTGCCCTGTTCCTTTACTGCTTGTTGGCTCTCTGCTAAACTTTGGAGATGACCCTTCTCTTGATGATAAGCCTTCTGAAGGAGCTCTCTCTGTCCATCCAAAGAATCCTGCAGACTCTTGATTTCCAGCTTATGCTTGACTTCCAGCTCTTTCAGCTTCCTCAAATTGTCCTCCCACTTCTCTTGCCATAAGGTGACAGCTTCATTGGCTTCATTCAAATCCTTCCTCTCCTTCCGACGCTGGGCCACCTTGCGAGTTTTAGCTAATCCCCTTTTCTTGAAGTAGAGCTCTCTCTCTTGAAAATCTTGATACTTGAGCCTGACCATCTCTTCAGCTTTATGAGCTCTTTCCTCCAACTTTTGATTCTGCATCTTCAGCTTCTAACATGAATTGTAGGCTTCTTGATTCTCCAATCTGAGCTGTTGAACCAAGACTTCCAACTTTTGATAATCTTGAAGAGGCACTGAAGTTATGGGCGCTACCTCCTTAGGGTAGAGAGGTGTTTCCTTAGAGAACGGGAGCAACAAAGTCTTTACATGATCCTTCAACCAGCTGGCAAAAGGATCATAAGTATTGGGATCCACTCTCCCAAAGTCTTTCTTCCCTTTCATCACTCTAACTTCCCAAGCTTGGGATGCTAGTATGCTCATCTTGGAATTTCCTTCTGCTGGAAAGTATAAAGAATCATTATTATCGTCAGTCAAAGGTACATCTCTTAAAGGATAGCCAAATTGTTTCCTGGATAAGATGGGATTGTAGCTGATCCCACCTTTCCTTCCTATCTAGGGAACATTTGGAAAGCTACCACAACTGATCAACATTTCTTTGCCCACAAGGTCTCTATTACATCCCCAAGCAATGTCAGCTGAGGTTAAGCCCATTAATCTTTTGGACCACTTCCAAGATTGTTTCAAATCCTGAAAAGGTCCTGATTTAGGGAGTTGCCTTACAAACTAATAAGCAAATAGGGGAGCACAACAATTTACATTTCCCTTCCTCTTTTCATTCCTGTGGTGAACTCCATAATAGAAGTCGGCTAGCAATGTAGGTATAGGATTTCTTTTGACAAAGATGGTGATGGCCTCCATACTAATTAGCCCTTTCTCTCTTGGAAATAAACTGATTCCATACACTATCATGGCTAAAAATGCTTTGAAGTCTGCCCATTTCTTTCCCAATGCCATGATATGTGCCTCTGTGATAAGAAAATCCAAAGGGATCCCCTTACTTTGGCCAGCCTCGAATCCCATCTTGAGTCTGAGCATACTCAAATGACAGGCAACAGTGATATCCTCATGAGGAGGGGTCCTCTCTGAAGCATAATAAGGCATACCTTCTTTAATATGAACATTCAGCATACTAGAAATCTCCTCTAATGTAGGTGCCAAGATATAATCAGGGAAAACAAAGACCCTCAACTGCGGATCATAGAACTGCAACAAAGAATGCAAGCTATCCCTCTGGTCAACTGTGGGCTTGCTCACATAATCAAGTATCTTGCCAAACTCTTTCCTGAAATCATCAAGGACTTTGTCACCCATCAAGCTAATCAATCCCTGAATACTCTCTGTCTCCGGTTGTGGGAAAGTATAATGGACATTTCTCTTCCTTGGAATCTCCATGTTGAAGCAGCAAAAATGACCAGAAATGGGATGTAATGAACCCTGAGAATAAAAAGAACACAAATGATTAATGATGTTATGCAAGGCAAGACATGTGATTTGTGATGTGTCTGTGTAGTGAATCAAGTAATCAAGTGTCTGTGCAAGGCCACAACATCATCACAAGTATTTTTGATCAGGAGTCCATGATTTCAGAATCCATAATTAACAGAACAAGATCATATCACTGAAGTATACTGGCCTATATGGGTATGTTGAAGTTTCGGGTTCCTGCAAACCTGTAAACCCCTCCCAATCTCACAGGTGTGCTACTCGGGTCAAACATCACGGACTCTCAAAGCCGAATAGCAATAATACGTTCACCATTTCTGAGAAATGGATCATGACTAAATCAGGGAATCGGTTTGGCATTATATACTACTCAGGGAGGCCTCAGCTGAGTCCAAGGAAACAAGCATCCCTCATAAGTCCTCAGCTTCAAGCACTGAATCAAGAAACAATAGTACATTCATCCCGAAGGGTACAATACTATCGTCATACGAACAGTTTGCCTTAACTGGATTCCTATGAGAGAACCAGACCATCCTATGCGAGTTCCTAGTGGGCCCTCAGATGCGAGTGGGTTTGCCAACAAATGTGGTCTGCCACTATCATCACTTGAGAGGGATGTTTCCACAAAGGTTCTCAATGATCGGTCCCCTGACTTCACATAACTATCAAGGTTGTGTATTGCCCCATAAAGATTCTGGCATCAATACATTTCCGAGAAGGTCTCAAGTCAAGGTGTGGAACTCACTACTACCAACATAGCAAGATTCCACGAAGCCAAAGTGACTGTCCACTCTAAGTCCTAGGGTGCACTCGAGCCCCGGTTACGAGCTCATCTCACAGTAACCCCATCCCACAGAAAAAATGAAAACCAGCACAGCCAGACAATCCAGTAAAATATGATGCATGGAAAATAAATACTGAAAGTAGTAAATAAAGTTGTAAAGTAAACTGTAAACGAAAACAATAAATAAACACAACAACACACACATATAAACACCCAAAGAAACAAAACCAAACAGGCGCTAGGATTGACTCTACAAGGGAAACCAGAGATTCTGGGTTCGATCCCCAGCAGAGTTGCCAACTGTCGCTCCCAGAATTTTCATCCTAGTACAAACGCGAAAGTGGCGCAAAAAAGGTAGAGTCGTCAGCCAGACATTTTTATCCCGAAGGAATGGGAAAGGTAATGTTGCACAAACCTAAGAAAGAAGGAAAGGACGAGGTCCTGCGAACCAAAGATCTGGGTTCGGGAGTCGATTACGACCTGGGAAGGAATTAGCACCCCAGATCGTCCGCCATACCCGACGGGATCCACGCTTGTTAGTTTGTTTCAAAGGGTGAGAAATAACTGCTGCTGAACAAATGAACTGCTAACTGGAATGGGAATGGAAATAAGAAAATAATAAGAAAAGAGAATGGAAAGAAAGAGGGAAATATAGGGAAAATAAAGAATGTGCTCGAACGGGCCCTACCCCACTGCCTACGTACCTCATTGGGAAAATGAGGATCAGAGTCGACGTAGTTCGCCTAACCAGTCGGGAACTTTGTTTGTGTTTTTTATGGCTGGAACTGCGTATGTCTATGCTCAGGTGTTACAGGCTCGTCTGGTACGAGTGAGTTTAGCGTCTTACATGCGAGACAAGTCGTCGCAAGTTCGTGTTGGAGTGAATGAGATGAGAAGAGAAGTTCCCGCAGGAAAGTCTCTTATTGTTTGTTTTTTCCTTTTAAGAGTTTTGCATGAATTTGGCACAAGGAAGTGAATTCAAACTCTTTTCCATGGAATATGTACTTGCTACTACATTCCAAGATGGAATAATAGAACAAGCACACCAAGCAAGGAGAATTTATCCAAGACTTATTTCCTAGGATTAGGGTTTAAGTTCACTAGCTTGTTGAACTTTATCAAGTGTTTTTGTTACTTTTGTGAAGAAATGTCTTTTAGATTTTTCTTTGTGAAACAACCCCTTGATGAGGCTTGTACATCATGCTAGACAAGCTTACACTATTCCAAGATGGAATGAATGTAAGTGCCACATGGAATAAGGCTATACACAAGGGATCCTTTCATGCATTTATTAAGTCTTTTTGGATTTTGTTTGAAGATGAGAAGAGAAAGACTCAAATGGAGAAAGGAAAAAAACTAAGGGGGACTAAGACACGACCTTAAGTTATTTATTAAAATGGTGGTCCTATGGTTAATGCGGTTTCTAATCCTAAAGAGAAAAAGGAAAAGAAAGAAGAAAAAGGATGCAACTTACTTCCTAAGTGTAACACCCCAAATCTGCCATCTTCTTAAGCATCATATGACATCATATTCATCATGAACATATCATTTTCTCAGCATCCTAGCATGGAAAGATGAGGCATAACATTCTTCATGTCCTAACATCAAGCATATGATCATCTGTGGAGGTTCTTGAGGCATCACAAGCCATGACAAGGGTCCCAATGGATTTGTACAAGTCCTATGATGAGTCTACATTGCATTTAAAAGTTCAAGTCCATTCACAAAAGCTCAGAAGATTGCATGATCATCAGAGGTCTCAGGGCAAGGCAAAGCTCCTACACAAGGCACCTAAACTAGGGTTTGAGATTCAAGCATCAAAACTTCACAACTTTGGCCATTTCATTTGGGAAAAGTATTCTATATGTCAAGAGGATCCTAGGTGTCAATTTTCATGAGAAAATTCCATGTGGAAGTCAGGAAATTCCTCAGTTGCTTGCAGATGAAGTAATTGGTCAACTGTGCCCTTAAAAAGTCAACTGTGTGATTTCAAGGGGTCTAACCCAATTTTATTGGCCAAGGGGTGTCCTTACAATGTTATAATAGGTTAGGAATGATCAAAGTTCAATAATCATGGAGATTTGAAGGGTTTTGCAAAATTGGTGAAAACTTGGTTTTAAGGATTTTTCAAATTTGGCAACTTTTGCCCTAATTTTCAAATGGCCTTAACATGATCAAAAATTATTCAAATGGACCAAAGTCAAACATGAAAGTTGGAGATAAGGGCTCCCATTTTCAAAAAGTACAAGTACTTTTTCATGGGATTTGTGGTTCATCCTAGAGGCCCTTCGAAAAAATGGCTAAAACTAGGGCAAATTCAAAATTTCCATGCATGCACAAAAGCAAAAGGCTTCAAAACTTGTTTTCAAGACTTGGAATGGTTCAATTAAGTTTGTAAACTTAAAATACATTGCATTTTGATCACTTTGCTCAAGAGAAACTCCCAATTTCGTGCACAATAAGAAAGTTTCTCCAAAAGAGGATATTTTGCAAAATCATGAGGAAAGTGTGATACCTCAATCCAAAGGCCAGAATTGATTGGATTATGATCAAGGGTTGGAAAAGGATTGCCCATGTGCTGAGAGGCCAAGCAAAGCATGAGGGTGGCATGCTTCCCTCACAATTTGCAAATTTTGAAAAATCACAAATATCTCATGATCCACACGTGCAAACTTCTCAATTCTTTCAGCAAGGGTTTGTGACTTCACATAAAAGCAGCTAGGGTTTCAGAATGCACAACCACTCTCTCATTCTCTCATTTCCAACTTTTTGCACAAGTTGAATTTTCACATGAATCTCTTCATTCTCTCACACTCTTCACAAATCTCTTCCATATTCTTGATCAGTGAGTTATAGAGATCATTATTCCACCATTTATTTGAGTTGAAGGTGCAAGAATAGAAAGGTGCCATTCAGAGGCAGCTTGCTTTGAAGCTTCAGATCCAAGTTCCATCAAGCTTCCTCTTGCATTTATTTTGCAAGAGGAGATCATAAGAGCTAGATTTGCAACCTTTGGAGCATTTTCTTGGTGGTTTTGAAGTATCTTCACCTCAGGTATGCTCTGATATCTTTTGATCTGGAAATGAAATTGATCATGTGTTTTATAATCTTTGATGCACACTGATCATGCTGCAACTTTTATTTTCGAAAAAGGTGCAATATTGAGTGAGTTATTAGAATTTCATTTTTCATGGTCAAGGTTGTTCTTGTTCGATCCGATTGATTCTTTAATCCATTGCTCATTTTGATCCCATTTTCGAACTCAGGGCATGTCATTTAGTCTATCTGGACATTTTTATTCATTTATGTTGTTGTTTAAGCTTCTGGTATGAATTCCGGTGCCGGAGCCCTAGCTCCGGTCACCGGAAACTGGGTTTATGACTTAGGGTTTGTCTCATGAAGAAGATAACCTTCTGGCCCTTGGATCCTTCTCACGCACGTCCTGGATGCTTCCACGTAGCCCTAGACCACCACCTCTCTCCCACGTGAATGTTTATTTCATTTTAATTCTCAGTGTTTCTCAGCACACCATAGGTCTTGTGTTCCATCCACTCACATCTCACCTTGTTGCCACGTAATTTAATGAGTGTCCTTCAGCATGCGTTGGATTGATCTAGCGTCTCATGTTTTTTCTTTTTATTCACTGAATTTCCACCACAAGTCCAATAAACCAGCGCAGCCTTCCTGGGCCTCAGTGTTGCTATGCGCACCCCAACCAACTAAACCCAATCAATTCCAACGTGGATCCTTACTACCAACACCCCCCAGCTTCTTTTCCTTTTAATTTCTTTTTCATTAATTTTCTTTTAATCCATTTTAGTTTCTAATTAATTAAAATAGTTCTGATTATTAAAAAATTCCAAAACTATTCATGAGTCATCTTTTGAGTCTCTTTTATTTTTCTATATTTTTATTTTCCATTTTTTTAATTTCCACGTGTCATAATTAATTTCCTCTTTCCATTAACTCCTTTTTAAGTTCTTTTTGAGTACACTGCCTTGTCCATTTTCTATAGACTTCATTATTTTGAGTTTTGTGCTCATTCTTTTTGCTCTGGATTCCTAAGATGATGTAGTTCTTATGTGATATTTTCCCTGATTTTTAGAAATTTATCCCTTGGGTCTTGGTCCTTTGACTTGTGTTGGAAGTTATTAACCCTAGTTTGTGTTCTTGCCTCCATTTGACCTAGTTTGCTTCTGAATTCTTCCAAATCCTTTTGGCTCATTGATATACCATGTTTGAAGATCATTTGACTTTAGTTGTGGAATTTTTGGATGATTGGTTGATTCAATTTGAATTTTGTCTTGAACCTTGTCCCATTTTGCTTCTTTTGGTCCATTAGCTCTCTCATAAGCTTAGAAGGGCACTTGCGCCAACTTCTTATTCTCATTTGGGGTTCTTTTGGGGTATGGGTACCTTCCTGGTCCTAGCTTAGGGTTTGTGTCTTAGAAAATTTTGTGTTTGCTTCCCTCTTAAGTTCTTTCATTTCTTAAGTGTGCTTTCACTCCTTCCTTTCTTCTTTCACTCCCATTTTGTGATTGTTTGGTATTGTGTGTCCATTCTCTTCATCTTGCTAGCTTCTCAAGCTCTTCCTTGATTTGTGTTGGTTCTGATCTTGTGCATTGAGTCTATGTTTGTGCATTTTTTCTTTGCATCTCATTAAGTTTGCATTTGTTTTCATGTGTGATTCATCTTGCCTCATAGTTTGCTTGTATGCTCCATTCCTCATTCTTGTGAGTTGAATTTGCATTGAGCATGTGTACATATCATTTCACTTCTGTTTGTATGATGTTAACATGTCATCTTTTTCATCTTGCTTCACTTATTTGCATGTTACTAACCTTGCAGGGGCTATGGTAAGTGAGAGGTGTGGAAGTTGAGTTCCACATCTCCAAATTTCATCTTCTCTTCTTATGTTATTAAGCTAACTCTTTTGTTGTTGGGCTTAGGCCTTACTCATCTCATCTCTTCTTCTTCTTCTTCTTCTCTTCTTCTTTCCTTCTTCATTAGGATAGAAACCACACTAACCCTAGGATATCCATGTATGTTAACACTTAGGATTCTTTAATCCCCCATTAGACTTTTACCTTTGTGATCCTTTGGTTCTTCTTCTCTTCTCATCTCATAACCATAAAAAACATCTTAATAATGTTTGAAGTGATGCCTTGAACAATAGCCTTATCCCATGAGGTATGCTTGTAGTCTTCACATCTTGGGATAGTACAAGTTTACCTTGTGATGCACAAGTCTGATCAAGGTATCTTCTTCATAAAGAAAAGCACAAAAAACACTTCTTCATCTGTAAATAACCAAAAACACTTAATAATTTAACAAGTTAGTGAGCTTAGGCCCTAATCTTTGGGTTCAAGTTTTGGGGATCTTCTCCTTACTTGAGTGTTCTTGTTCTATTATTCCATCTTGGAATGTAGTGACAAGTGCACATTCCATGGAAAAGAGCTTGAGTTCACTTACTTGTGACACACTCATAAAAGCTTCTAAAAAAACACAAACAAACAATAAGCGTCTTTCCTTTGGGAATTCTTTTCTCATCTCCTTCGCTCCGTACGCGAACTTGCTCCTACTTGTCATTTTGCAAGACGGTTACGCACTCGTCGTCCGAGTCTGCAACACCTGAGCAATGGAATAGGCAGTTCAAGCCTTAATTCACAAGCAATTTCCTTGCCACCCCTAGTTAGGGGAACTACAGCGCCTCTGATCCTCATTATCCTGATGAGGTACGTAGGCAGCAGGGTAGGGCCCGTTCGAGCACACTCTTTATTTTCCCTACATCTCTTTGTTTTCTCATTCAGTTCTTTTCCAGTTCCAAATTCTTTTCATTTTCATTTCTTTGCAGCAGCTTTCATACCCTCACCCTTTGAAACAGTTCTCTTTGTAACCGACTCCCGAACCCAGTCTCTTTGGTTCGCAGGACCTGTGTCCTTCCTCTTCTTTCTTCTGGTTTGTGCAACATTACCATTCCCTTTCTTTTGGGATAAAAATACCTGGCTGGCGACTCTCTTCTTTTCCGCACCCCTTTCGCGTTTGTACCAGGATGGAAATCTGGGGAGCGACACTAAGGAAGATAAGTTGGTCCTAACAATGGGAAATCCTACCAATCACAAGTATGGAAGAAAGGAAATGAATTAAATGCATAAAAAATAAAAGGATAAGGTGAAGGAAACTTACCTCAATCTTCCCCTCTACAAAACAAAGGTTAATGTGAATTTTTATTAAAAAGGAATGAGGTAAACACATACCAAACAAATCCTAAGGCAACTTGGACCTAAACTAGACTCAATCTTAAGTTTAAGGGTGCCTACACTATCCTAAACTAAAATTCAACCACTATTTACAGCACTCAAACACACAATCAGCTATGAAAGACAACACATAATACAAACAACATACTACAACTATCAAACAACATGAAAGTAGGTGTAAAAATTCACAACCAGCATAGACTACACAACAACTAGCATACCTTATACAGCACCTATATGCAACAACAACTATGAAATGCAAAATCCAGATTTGATTATTTTCATTTTCTAATGCACAAACTCAATGAAAAATGCACCAACTTCATCATGAACATGCATTTGAACATGGATCATCATACATAATTAAAATAACATGAACACTTTTGAAGGATTATGCAAGAATGCATCACATGGTTGATTATGCAACAAGTAATGCAAAATGTGGCACATGAACATGGCATATGAACATAATGATCATTGGTTATGAACATGCAACATGATAGATCAACAAGAATGCCAAACTCAATGCAAAATTCAGAATTGAATTGATGTAAATGATATGATCAAGCATGCAACCAAATGCACATACATACATGATTATGTGGAATGCAACATACATTGATATAATGAAATGCAAAATGACTTAATGCAATGTGAAAGATGTAAAAACAGAATGCAACATGATTAATCACATGCCAAATGATGCATAAACATGGCAACAAAATGCAAGAAAACAAACTATACTCAAAGGAATACAAAAACGCATAACACGTAACATGAACGGAAATGCGTCGAAACGACTCGAAATGGGGGAATGAGCTACATGAAATGGACCCAAAAATTCCCTAAAATCAATACCTAAACATGTATGAACATCAAAGGCACTAGAAACAACACTAAAGCTATCAAATAAGCCAAGAATCCAAAAATTAACAGCGTTAACCGGTTAACCAAATGGTTAACCGGTTAACGGACCTAAAACTGCCCTGTTTTGTGGCCAATACGCACCCGTTAACCAAATGGTTAACCGGTTAACACTGAACCAGAATGTGAAAAAAGTTAAGAAATAAGTGCTTTTGGCCACAAACTCACTTCTAATGATCCCTAACATACCTAGGAACATGCTAACACGAATTTCTACTTAATTAGGGCTTATTTACACATGATAGAACCTATAATTATCTACACCTTAACTTCTACTCCATTACAAATCATAAATCGCAAGCAACACATAACGAAAACGTAATCGATCGCAATCAAAACGAAAAGCAATTAAAGAATGCTGAAATGGCGAGATGAAGAGAATAACTTAAAGAAGAAGTGATTTAGATCACCAACCTACGAAGCAGAGAAGTGCTTCGGTGAATGTTGCAAGAATCAGAGCTTGATCGAAGAGAAAACTAAGAAAACCGCGAACTCGCAAAATAAATGCGTTCTTGGTGCTTGAACCTTCGTGCGCTTCCGATAAGCCGAAATCCTCACAAAAATCAGTAGATTTTTCTTCCACAATCCACAAAAATCAATAGAGGTTGGAGGCTAAGCTTCAAGATCTTCAAGTTTCAATGTGAAACTTGAAGAGCATCTTCAAAAAGCTTTAGTGAAATGGGAAACTGGAGGAAAAGTGAGAGAGAAAAAAGTGATTGTGAGAGAATGAAAAAATTTGGAAACTTGTGAATGAAAATTGTGAGAGTTTTTTCTCTTGGTTTGGATGAAAATAGATTAAATATGGCTTAGGTTTGGGGCCCAAAAATTAGGCTTGGGATCCAAAATTATGGTTTGGTAATGAGGTTAGGATTTAGCAATGAAGCTAGGGTTGGTAGTTAGTTAGGGTTAGGGTTGGAGAAGGAATATTCCTTGGAACACTCTAGAAGATGGTAGAACATGGTAGAAGTTTCCAAGGGAAATGGAATGGAATTGAAATGGAAAAACAAGAGGGAAAGAATGAAAGGAAGTGTGGAAGGAAAAGTGGAGGGAAATGTGAAATCAACCACTATTTCTTTTGATTTTTTTATGATTCATACATCATTTCTCAACCAAGTTTGAGCCATAGGATCATTGTAACCCTAATTTTATGATCTCGATCTCAAAAGTCAGGAGTCGACCTTTTTTACCTAGCTCGGTTGCCTTTTCCCCGATTCCTCGATTTTCAGCCATCTGGCCAAATGAACTTCTTCCAAAATGAATTTGTGGACGAAATTTGAACCCTAGGCACTTGACATCATATATAAGACAAAGGAATCCGCTTTGAATCAAAAACTTCTTGAAGGAGCCTAGTAGAAGTGAAACCCTAATTTGGCCTTTCCATCAGGAAATGTTGCACTGCTTGCCTCCTTTGATCAAATCAAATCTTTCCATGGCTCGTGACTTCAAGTGAAGACTTGTGAGATGTTGTGAACCCTTTGCACAAGGTTGAGAAGCTTTGTGGCTCTTTGATTGCCTTTATAATGCCTTCAGTTGCTCCAATCATTGATCACATACCCATGCCTCAGCTATGCTACATATGATGCAATGTTTTTGGTTATTTTATGAATCTATGTATGCAAAATTCTATGCAAAATGTTAAGGATATGATAGGGAAAATTTTGAGGTATTATAGTAGTGTATGTGCTATCTGTATGCAAAAGCTGGAAAAAGAATATACAAGTGTCAGTGCAAAAGGTGAATGCTCAGGAGCTGAGGCTTTAAAGAGTATGCTGAAAGAGGGGGAAGACATATACTTTTGTTCGATAACTGTTAATTTATGCCTACGTATCCTCGCGTGCAATGAGGAAGTCAGAACACCGTAGTTCGACTCAAAGAGACTGAAAGATAAATTGACTGTGAACTGCTTACATTTCTATGCTCAAGTGTATGACTCGTCTGGCTCGAGTGCTAACTGTCTTGCATTAGACGGAAGAAGCAAGTTCTCTTTTGTGAATGAGTGTGATGAGAAAAGAATCCCGAAGGATACGATTATTGTTTTGTTTTTTTGTGTTTTCAGTTTTGTTATTGTTTTTGGTGTTTTGCATAAGTTAATGAGCTTAAGCCTAAATCAAGGGTTTGTAAACTCATTATATCCTCCCTGATTAGGGATAATGAGCATACTTAGGTATGAGATAAGCATCTCAACTTAATTACCATGATGATGTAGGATTAAGATCATTAACCTACTTATGATTAATTAGATGTTTTTGGGTTTTTGTTTAGTGTTAAGTAATGAGTTTAATCTCTAATCACAAATTAGTGAACTCATTACACCATCCTAATAGAAGGATGATAAATGAGAACACTTAAGCTGAGGAAGATACCTCAAATTAATCCATGGTTAGGGATTAAATTAATTATATAACAAAGCCTTTATTAAGTGGATTTTAATTAAAGGATGAGATTAAGAAATGGATTTTCTGGTTTGTAAGACAACTTGAGGGGGACTTGTCCATTAAACACTAGGGTTAGTCCTTCTTTAGTGATTTTTTTGGTTAGAGGACACTCTAAGGTTTCCAAAATGTCCAAGAACATCTTCATAGCCTTAAAATTGAGGGATTTGTGCCTTTTCAAAGTTGGGAAATTTTTGGGAGGTTTATGAAGCAAATGGGGTCTTAGAACCAATTCTTTCCACACGGGCCTACAATTTTGTGATCCAATCTTTACCATGACATCATGCACGACCCAATTCCCATTTATTCAGATTTTTATAATTTATTTTATATTTATTTTGATTTTATTCATTAAAAATCAATTTAAATCAAAATAAAATATGAAAACTCAATATTTAAATGTGATTCTTCTTCTAGAAACTCTTAAAGACCATTTAAATTGATTTGATGCTATCCAAATTCGTGCTAAGACAATTGGGCATGAATATATTTGATTTTTTGACTAATTTGGCAAGAAGATTTCTTCACATTCAAGACATCCAAAAGCCCACAAAGTCACATGTTTTTTTGACCTAATTTGGTTCACTATATGAAGAGGAACATAACACAAACACAGGGGACGAAAATTGGGCAGCCAAAAGCACTTATCAAAAGTTCAAAAACTCAAGAAATTTTAAAATTCAGTTTCATCATTCTAGCCATTCTAAAGGAGTTTTGAAGGTGTCATCATGTTCCTTGAGACATTTAGAACGTGAATACATTATCATCATTATCAAAAACATCCCCAATTGCATAAACCGAATCTATGTTCTTCGTTTTTTTTTCCATTTTTCGATTCAAAATATTTAAGCATTATCAATGGATTCTAACTTTGTTTTCTTGTTTGTGGTGACCCATAGATCATTCCTGGACATTGTTTTTGAAGCTTCATAGCGTAGAACTCATTCTGCCATTGTTAGGGTTTGTGCCACGGATTTAGGGTTTTTGAAATTAACATGTATAAATACATTCTAACAATGCAGATGAATTGGTTTTGTTGTGGGGAACGCAATGGTGCATTCAATTTTGTGAAACTTTGCAGGTTACGCAATGTATGAATAATATAGGTTTTCCTGCCAAAATAGTTTCGCAACAAAATTCCCAGGAATTTTCGCAGCAAATTCCACAGGTCTCAAGGAAGAAGATGACCTCCTTGGCGCCATCTGAAAATTTAAAAATTTGATTTAATATGTTTAGAATTGTTTTCTATTTTGTTTCAACTAATGATGGTTGGCCTAGTGGTTGTAGTGTGCACATGAGATTGTCCAAGACCCGTGTTCGATCCTTGGGGATACCATCCTTTTATTTTTATTTTTTCAGGCATTTAGTTAGCATAATATATTATCATCCTTTGTTGTCATATAAGCAGATGCGCCCATGTGGCTTAGTGGCAAGAGTATTGGCTTTACATGTGCAAGGTTGGAGGATCGAATCCTGGTGGAGGCAATTTTTTTCATTTGATTATTATTCGTCCAGTTTAATATATATTTTGTGGAAGCTGCCTAATATTACCATGCGTGCCTAGCTCAGTTGGTCAAAGCTCTCATCCCTTGAGGTACAGGACCTGGGTTCGAATCCCAGGTCCATTTATTTTGGTCACTTGTTATCTTTTTCTTTTATTATTCTAATTTCTTTTTTTTATAAAAATATTAACTAATTAAAACAATAATTAATGATTAGCTATTAACATAATTTCTCAACTATTTTCTTAATAGTAATAACTTTATTTTCATTACATTTTTTTATATAATAATAATTTTGTAAATAAATCTTTATAGGTTATTTTTTGTGAATAAAATTCAAATAACTCTTATTATATTTAAAAATTCTAAATTTTGATATTATGTATATATTTTTATAAATAAATTAAATAATTAGATTTAGATTAATTCTTAACCCTAATTTTCTTAACCCTAATTTTTTATTAATCCTAATACTTAACCTAATTTTTTTATAAACCCTAATTAAATCATTTTTTTAATATGTAAATAGTTTAATATTTTGTTTATTATTATCAAATTTGTTATATTTTCTTCTAAAAATTTTCTAATGTTTATTTAACCTAAAAATATTTTTCTCTTTTAAATTTTTATTTTCTTTATTTCTTATTCTAACCATTATTATTGCTATTATTTTATTATTACTAACATTTAAATTATTGCTTATTTATTATTATATTTATTATTTCTATTATTATTTCCCGATTATATTGTAATTGTCCCGAAGCCTTGTAATATTTTAGGTTTATATTTTTGCTTTATTTATTATAAATATATTTACTGTGTGGTTAGTAATTCTAGGGTGTGAATAACATATTTGTAATTAAAATTAACTTAGAATAATTAACTTAAATAAGATAAATATTTGAATATGAACACACACACGTAAGTCGATCTTTGATCGCCATCTTGCACTTCCTAGGGTTGCCTCTCAGTTGCCTATTTCAAAAGGTCAAGTAGGGTGTCTTAAGCAAGTCCCTTTCATAAATATCATCAAGTCCCTTCAGTTTATAAGATCAAGTCCCTTCGAGGTTGCCTACGATAAATGATCTTGTCCCTTCGAATAAAAGATGATAAGTCCCTACGAATTGCTAAAGACACCTTACAGTTGCCTATATTCAGATGTCCATACACATGTCCCTTTACATCCAAGGTAATGACTACATATTCCTTAATAATAGGGATAGTCTTACCATTGAAAGAACATAAGAACAGTAAAGACTTAATATTGGGTAGGTTTCTCTTAATTACTTGCTCACATTTCAAAATACTCTTCACACCACACTTTTCAAACAAATTTTCAAAAACAAGGCTTTGTATATATCCATACTGAAATTCTGGTATAACAGACTCAGATGTCGAATATGATGTTGAGACATCTTATCTGTTACTTATAAACATGGTAAGGCTTACATATCAGTACTTAAATAATTCTGATATATCAGAGTCAAACATGCTTCAGGATGTTGTGACATCTGATAGGACATTCAGTTCAGGTACTGCATAAAACATAAAACAGAAAAGATATAAAGAGCACATCAGAATTGTTAACCCAGTTCGATCAAATCAATCTACTCTGGGGGCTACCAAGCCAGGAAGGAAATCCACTATGTAGTATCAATTCAAAGACTTCTCAGCAAACACCTATAGTTTACAGTCTTCTCACTTAATCACTACCAATGCAACTTCTACTTAGGAACTCCTAAATAGGAGAAACTCATTCTCACTTCCAATCACCTCAGTGATGTCTCACAGTTCTCAACTCTCAGTTGCTGATATTGACGACTTCATACCTATACAAAAATTCACAAATAGAATCCATACTTCCATGACAACAACTTAACTTTGCTTAGCAGCTTCAATTAAGTACAATACTTCTCTTGCTTACAAGCTTCGAGAATCACAGGTAAAACAACCACAATGGAGTTCCTTGTTACGCACGGCTGCCACAAGAACATAACCCTAATAATGTTTACATTTTCGGTTGATTGGGTTAATTCTAAACTAGGTTACAGGGTTTCTTTTATAACCTATTCCCAACTAGATTTTGGGCCTAAACAATCACAACAATAGCTGCTACAAATATGCAGAAAAAATCTGCTACAAATATACCAAAAGATCTTCAAATCTAAAACCTCCTAAAATATCTCTAAATATAGAAACTCTATATTTTTCAATATTTGTCTTCAATTTAAATTGAGTCTTTAAGATCTTCTATATCAGCACCCTTTAAATCAGCGCCACATATGATTGCATAATATCTCCAGAATATTCTGCATCTTTAAAAAATAATTCCACCTGTGATATCAGAATATTTTGTAGAATATTCTGCATAATTCAGATCTGATAAATCCCACTGTCATCACCTTGAATTAGGGTTAGTTAGTTTGTTACCTCCTTGATTCAAGGTGAGTTAGTTATTCTGTTATACTGAATTCAGATAACTAATCTCCCTAAAGATGCGCCTTGTATTGCTTATCTCTTTCCAATTAATTCCAGATAAATTCCCCTGAATTTACTCAGTTCTGTTGTGCATCATTTAAGTCTGGTAGCAGGTTTACGATGTCCCAACATCTGGTGTGACATCCTGATGTCTTGACTTAAGTGTTACTCTGTTTGACAATGTCACAACATCTGGTGTGACATCCTGATATCTTGACTTAAGTTCATTAACTGTTACTCTGTTTGACAATGTCACAACATCTGGCGTGACATCCTGAACTAAGTTCAACACTTCTTGTTTGATATCTATCTGTAACGCATGACAGTAATGTTGTCATGACAGTTGCAGATGTTTCAACATTTTCTTTGACATCTGTCTGTAACATATGACATTAATGTTGTCATGACAGTTGCAGATGTTTCAACATTTTCTTTGACATCTGTCTGTAACATATGACAGTAATTCTGTCATGACATTTGCAGATGTTTCAACATCTTCTTTGACATCTGTCTGTAACATATGACAGTAATTTTGTCATGACATTTGCAGATGTTTCAACATCTTCTTTGACATCTGTCTGTAACATATGACAATAATTCTGTCATGACATTTGCAGATGTTTCAACATCTTCTTCAGTATCTGCCAATTATTATAACCACATTTATCTGTGCCACCATGTCAGGACATCATGTTTGACATGTTCTTCCAGAATCTATACCATGTTAATTTAACATATGGAACTTCTTATTCAACATCTTCCAGCCATATTAGTTTTACCAAACATAATGCTAATCATAAAATAATAGAATTAACAATCTCCCCCTTTGGCTTATTTTGGCTAAAACTAATTTACATACAGGTGTAGCAGTACCTCATGTAGAAGTTCCTTAACATCACATCTTCATATCAGACCTCAATAGTACACACTTTCTCCCCCTTTTTAGCCATAAAAAGACAAAGGCACGATAATAACCATAGAGGTATATAATCTCCATAAGCTTGAAACACACACAAGCTTCACAATAATGCCAATAAAATAAGACCATAACTCTCCCTGTTTTATATAATCATTTCTCCCCCTCGAGAAAAACCACATAAAATCAATTGCACATACTTGTAACACACTCCCCCTGTCTAGGATACTCCATGCTTCTCTGTACATTGATGAAAGGAAAACATAAGACGCATCTTCATGTCTTCAAGAGCTCACCCTTTGTTCAATTCCCAATTGAACACATTCACTTCTTGTACCAAAGCATACCTGATTCCTTTCTTGGTTTGTAGTTACCACAGACTACACAAGATGAACATCTTCTAGCACACAGGTTCTTAACACTAAGCCTTTACACACCAAAGGCCATACAATCCAGATAAAACACATCCAAACTAATTATGACATTAGAATGAATGTCCACAAACAAGCTTCCAAGCAATCAATACCTGATATACTTCAGTCTCTTCTACATGTTTCTTCCAATATAGATCATCTACTTCATCATTCTCCCATATGATTAGGTAGTCTAATAATAGAAACCATGTAGATAAACACCCCAGATAATGTACTAACACTTAGTTAGAACATTTTTCATACACCAAGACCTTATCACCATGATCCTAGATGTGCTCCACCAACTGGACTTACTATAGCATAGTAATCCAAGAACTGAAAATCTTCAACTACACTGTGCCACCAGTTAGAATCAGAAATCCAGAAAAAGTGATAAATTCTCATCTACCTTCAAGAAAAATAAATCCCCTTGAGTCTTCAACTCATCACTCCTCTGCCCAAGAGCAATTTGTTCCAAGACAATCCTCAAGAACAACCAGCTGCCACACTCTGATTATCTTGATTCTTCGAATCCACTTTAAAGATCAACCAATTACCACATTTTGATCACCTCCTTTATGAATCCTCATATGAAAAAGCCAATTTCCACATTTGTCTTCTTCACGTTTATAATAAATCTTCCAAAGATATCCTGATCAATAAAGTTGATCTTCACCAAGCTGTCAAGATAATAGGCCTTATGAAGCATTCAATCCCTATAGATCATTCTATCTTAATTTATGTGTCACTTCACCAATTAGACTCTGATGTTGAACTAGATGTTTGAACATTATTAGCCCACATCCATCTGTTGAATTCAAGTCCTTCTTCTGCCACTTGAAAGAACCTCCTTCCTTTATAGAACAAGAGTTCCATGCTCTCATAGACTTGATTTATCCATCAAGTTTGAGTAAACAACCTCCATTCTATTGGTTTTGCAGAAATTCCTACCGATAACACATATTGATGAGAAACTTCCAATGTTTCTCCAAAGTCTTCAAACCTGCCACTGCCTGATCATTCAGAAGGAATAGTTAAGAACTACACCTCATAACTATACCAAGGATGCCACCTTTCCTTGAGTAAGGCAGTCTTAACAAATTTATGATATCGCCACCTATCTTAACTCCATGATGAGCATTCTGGACTGCACCTAGATCAGAAATAAACCAATCCAAGTAGTCATCAAGATTATGATGTGTTCATGGTCTTTCATCTCCATCTTCAGAATCAACAATATCCAGACTAGTTCTTGCCAAGAAACTTTCCAGAAATACACAACTCCTGTCACACAAGACTGAAGCCAATGCTACAGCTTATGCAATACCTCTCCCATGATTTTGCACAAACTCTGATGATAAGATGTTCCAACATCTTTTTGAACATCACCAATCTTGAATCACAAGGATAATCAATCAA
This sequence comes from Lathyrus aphaca, assembly GCA_963966055.1. Lineage (NCBI taxonomy): Eukaryota > Viridiplantae > Streptophyta > Magnoliopsida > Fabales > Fabaceae > Lathyrus > Lathyrus aphaca. Next base: position 304,275,594 of record OZ014522.1, read on the forward strand.
ATATTTGTGAACTCCACAAACAACAATTGATCTTAAATCCTTGTATAATACCCTATCAGATAGTTCTACACAATCTAATCTTTTAATTTTGAAAGATTTTAAGGTTAGCTCCAGATAAGATTAGCAAGATCTCCTCATGTCATGGATAAACAATACTCCAGCTGAGCATAAACTCCACTAATTCTCAACTTCACACCCCTGATGAACATACTCTCAAACCGAAAAACAATCATGAGTTTTACAAATTCATATACACTAGTTCTCTGAGAATACCACAAAGAGCACAACTGATAAATATCCTTATATATCCATACAAGACACACTTGATTTTATATTCCAAAACAGATGCTCTTAGTTTGCTTGCTACAAAGGGTTCATACTGCCACTATCCATGACTAGTAGTAGAAGAAACTACCAGTTCAACAACCATTCTGATCAGACCTCCCAATCTGACATTCTTCCCTTGCTTCTAGCAATTGTTGGTCACATTGCTAGCTTTAATCATGACCAAAGTCATGCATTTATCACACACATTTGTAGATGCATTTAGAAGCTTCTTTTATCTACCAATAGACATGATTGTTTCAATATCATTTAGGACTTCAACACAGAGCTCCAAAGACAATCTCTAAGGATCACACCTTCAGTAGCTAATTCAGGTCGTCACAGACTAAAACACCATGAAAAGAAATATACAGCCACAAAGAGAAAAGTAATTTCTCAACACTTCTTGAATTATGATGTTTAGACTGTAGTTCTGCACTTTTACATCAGACATATACATAATCCTCCATTAATGTATTTTCTCATTGGTTGAAAGCACAACATCTTTCAAAGACAGATAAACATTTAGCTCCTGTCAGAGTATTCACTATCGGTTAGATGCATATCCTTATCAATAGCAGACAAATACTCAACTCCTGTCAAGGTTTTTATCATATGTGATAAGGTAACCTTCTCACACAAGGTAGGAGATTTGGTTTGACATTCATTTCCTGCACACCTTTGGCACTTTCTAGTCCCTATTTTATTAATCCACACCACCTATCACTTCAAATTAGGTAAATGGCTTGACCTGATATTCCACCATGAGCACAACTAACTTCCTTAGTTGAAGATTCAACATTTTTGAGATAATGTTTCAACATCAGATCTGACAACAATCTCAAACAAATTGATTTGACACTTACTATGGTTTTTGGGGGTAACAACAGTAGTAATCCATGTACAACTCTTTGCAGAGGGTACGAGAGTTCACCAGAAGTTAATCATCCTTTTCTATCAGACCCAAATACATGCAGTGACTTGCATGATACATACCATTAACATGTCTACATATTATACTCTTCATACGGGGACATCACATAATTGGGCCTAAGCTTTATGAAGAATTCCCTTGATCATACACCAATAACTATGGTTATTAGCAGCACACTCCCACTTTCTTAAACTTGAGACCTTCAACACATAGCATAGATGCCTCCTCTTCCAGGTTAGGAGTAGGTTCCAAACATATGTGATCATTACACATTTGTCTAGCACCCAAAGCATCCATCATGTTAGCAGGATATCACACCAATTTCCTTCTTCTGGAACACAAAACTAAGCTTGGTTCTGAAACATTACTACTTTCAAGATTACTACCTTTTCTTCAATCAGCCCCAACTGAAGTGCTATAACATTATGAAGGATACTTTGCACAAATACAATCGTCAGTAGTATCTCAAAGAGTATTCAACTTCATAGCTTCAGAGATCCTTAAAAAAATAAAACACAATCTTTTAGGTCTTTGACTCAACATTTACCATAAACTGCTGATGTGTAACGTGGTGTCAAGACATTAGGATTGACATATCAACTCAGCTTCTTTCTTGATGAAACTTCCTTCAGTTCATGATTTAGACAATCAGAAACATGTATCTTCACAAGAGAAATTATCTTCAGCTATACCTAAACTATATTGGACACCATAACCAGGAAGAATATCCTAATTAGGTCACCATAAATAAGCTTAAGAGATAACTTATCAAGATCTTCACTCCCGCATGAAAGATTTGATAATTATACTCTTTTGCTTTGGCTCCAACCTCTTCTTTTACCAGGAATCTCTCATCAAGAAACACAACATTCTGAACTAAGTGTTCTCCAGTTTTGTAATCACATGATAGAACATCAAACTTGACATTATGAACTGAAGCTTTACAAAAGCCTTTGTATGAAGTACTAGGGAACCACTATCAAACATAACACATTATAAATAATAGAGCAATTCCTTGGAGATAAATAAACTCCTCCACAGTAAGATCCTCCAAAAGATATTGAAACACGATGTCAAGACATCTTATCTGACATCAGCAAACCTATGTGAATAAAACATCATTATACCATATTCCTTATAAATTGTATGATCATCAATTCAGATACAGATATAACTCCCCATAAAGGAACAACCAAAACATTTCCCAACCACAGTGCATCTAATCCAAGTAACACACAAACTTGGTATAACTTCAGAATATATCAGAGGCACATGCAGTAGTACAGAAGTTGAAACCAAACCTCACAGAAAACAAAACATAAGCCTCCTTCAAATATAGAATTCTCTGAACCAAGATGTCAGGACATTCTGTCTGACATCATAGCTACACATCAATTCACCAACAAATTTCCAGCCCTGATAACACCAGATCGGTCCAATATACACCATATGATGAATAGTCCATCCTCCACTTCTAGGGACCATTCAAATGCAAATATGAACCTCTCAAGTTCCAACAAATTTTCATTATATCATCCTTCTTACTTTACCATGAACCAGAAAGTATCCCCCTTAGATCTCATCCAGAAACAGACCAGGATGCCTGCTCTGATACCAATTGAAATTCTGGTATAACAGACTCAGATGTCGAATATGATGTTGAGACATCTTATCTGTTACTTATAAACATGGTAAGGCTTACATATCAGTACTTAAATAATTCTGATATATCAGAGTCAAACATGCTTCAGGATGTTGTGACATCTGATAGGACATTCAGTTCAGGTACTGCATAAAACATAAAACAGAAAAGATATAAAGAGCACATCAGAATTGTTAACCCAGTTCGATCAAATCAATCTACTCTGGGGGCTACCAAGCCAGGAAGGAAATCCACTATGTAGTATCAATTCAAAGACTTCTCAGCAAACACCTATAGTTTACAGTCTTCTCACTTAATCACTACCAATGCAACTTCTACTTAGGAACTCCTAAATAGGAGAAACTCATTCTCACTTCCAATCACCTCAGTGATGTCTCACAGTTCTCAACTCTCAGTTGCTGATATTGACGACTTCATACCTATACAAAAATTCACAAATAGAATCCATACTTCCATGACAACTACTTAACTTTGCTTAGCAGCTTCAATTAAGTACAATACTTCTCTTGCTTACAAGCTTCGAGAATCACAGGTGAAACAGCCACAATGGAGTTCCTTGTTACGCACGGCTGCCACAAGAACATAACCCTAATAATGTTTACATTTTCGGTTGATTGGGTTAATTCTAAACTAGGTTACAGGGTTTCTTTTATAACCTATTCCCAACTAGATTTTGGGCCTAAACAATCACAACAATAGCTGCTACAAATATGCAGAAAAAATCTGCTAAAAATATACCAAAAGATCTTCAAATCTAAAACCTCCTAAAATATCTCTAAATATAGAAACTCTATATTTTTCAATATTTGTCTTCAATTTATATTGAGTCTTTAAGATCTTCTATATCAGCACCCTTTAAATCAGCGCCACATATGATTGCATAATATCTCCAGAATATTCTGCATCTTTAAAAAATAATTCCACCTGTGATATCAGAATATTTTGTAGAATATTCTGCATAATTCAGATCTGATAAATCCCACTGTCATCACCTTGAATTAGGGTTAGTTAGTTTGTTACCTCCTTGATTCAAGGTGAGTTAGTTATTCTGTTATACTGAATTCAGATAACTAATCTCCCTAAAGATGCGCCTTGTATTGCTTATCTCTTTCCAATTATTTCCAGATAAATTCCCCTGAATTTACTCAGTTCTGTTGCGCATCATTTAAGTCTGGTAGCAGTTTTACGATGTCCCAACATCTGGTGTGACATCCTGATGTCTTGACTTAAGTGTTACTCTGTTTGACAATGTCACAACATCTGGTGTGACATCCTGATATCTTGACTTAAGTTCATTAACTGTTACTCTGTTTGACAATGTCACAACATCTGGTGTGACATCCTGAACTAAGTTCAACACTTCTTGTTTGATATCTATCTGTAACACATGACAGTAATGTTGTCATGACAGTTGCAGATGTTTCAACATTTTCTTTGACATCTGTCTGTAACATATGACATTAATGTTGTCATGACAGTTGCAGATGTTTCAACATTTTCTTTGACATCTGTCTGTAACATATGACAGTAATTCTGTCATGACATTTGCAGATGTTTCAACATCTTCTTTGACATCTGTCTGTAACATATGACAGTAATTTTGTCATGACATTTGCAGATGTTTCAACATCTTCTTTGACATCTGTCTGTAACATATGACAATAATTCTGTCATGACATTTGCAGATGTTTCAACATCTTCTTCAGTATCTGCCAATTATTATAACCACATTTATCTGTGCCACCATGTCAGGACATCATGTTTGACATGTTCTTCCAGAATCTATACCATGTTAATTTAACATATGGAACTTCTTATTCAACATCTTCCAGCCATATTAGTTTTACCAAACATAATTCCAATCATAAAATAATAGAATTAACACATACGAGGATCATTACAAAGTACTTAGAAAGTTTTTTTAATCACACACAACACCTTTTCAAAAAAATTCAAAGTGAGCTAAGTAACTAAGAGCCCATGGATAACCATGGATATAAAGGGTGCTAACACCTTCCCTTTATATAACCTACCCCCCGAACTCAAAATCTTTTAAGGTCTTTCCTGTTCTTTTATGTCCTTTCCTTTTGGATAAAATAAAAGTTGGTGGCGACTCTTGCTATCCGCAACATTTATAGAAAGTCAGTTCTCCCACCGTGTTACACAAAGTCCTAAAACTTTAAGAGTTTAGTCTCTGATTATTGAGGTGAGAAGAGAGACTCAATGATACTCAAAGGTAGAAAACTAAGGGGGACTAATCACAACCCTAATTATTATCATGCTTGGATGTCCTATGGTTTATGAGGCTTAAGAAAGATCTTCAAGGAAGCCACCAATGGAAGAAGCAAATGAAAGGAGGAGGAAGCACGGGAATAAGTTACTTACTTCATTGAAGAAGATAAGTAACTTAAAGAAAGAAAGTGAGAGAGATGGAACATAAGTGAATCAAATTCACTTCAAAGACAAATTAAAATTCATATGAAAGAGATAAGAAGAAGTGAGAGGTGAAAGCAAATCCACCTTCCAAAATAACTTACCAAACGTTCCTGAAAAGTTAGTATGGATGCATAAGACATAAAGCATGAAGAAATGAATTGAAATGAGATGAAATGAGATGCAAATACCAAAGTTAGAAGTGTTCATGCAATGAAAATGTCATGTAAGATGATGCAAAGTCATACAAAATGCATATGTGTGATCATACAAAGATGAGATGCAAAGGAGGCATGCTTTAAAGTTTGAAAACACATGAAAGTTTATGAAATGAAATGAATGCTAAACATGGCAAATGAATGAAGAAATGATCAATCAAGGTTCTAATATGTCCTAAGATGTCTAAGATGACATATGAATGCATGAAATGTCATGGAAAGTTCATGTAATGATGCATATGCAATGTAAATGCAAATGAACATGAGAAATTAGGGTTTTATGAACATGTGGGATGCCAATGGATAAAACAGAAGCATATGACATGATAAAAATTTGCAATCAATCTCAAACAAACCCTAATCCCATATTAGTTCACACCCCAAAGGAGAAGGTCAGAAGCTTAACCTATAAAGAGTTATGATTTTCCTAAGTTTTCTAGGGTTTTTGGGTGGTTCAAAGGGAAAAATGCAAATCAAATTGAAAAGGCAAGATAAATTCATGAAGAAAAAGACCTATAAACTATATGCAATATGTAACACAATGCAAAAAGAATCAACTTCAAACTCTTCTTTGTTAGGCAGAAATGATTTTTCAAAGTTAGGGTTCAGAAAATATGATTTTAATGACCCTTAATTCAAAGAAAATTGGAAAACTATGATCAAACCTAAAAAGAAATTTGTGTGAAGAGTTTGAAAATGTTTCTAAATGCATTGGGATGATTCATGATTTTTTTGGTGATTTTTAGAAACCTAAATGTATTTTTAATTAATTAAAATACTTTAATTAATTAAAAATAACATTTAAATACTTTAAAAATACTTTTTTAATGCAAAAAATAAAATAAAAATTGTTTTTGGAATGAGAAAAATATTTAAAGTCAGAATGCAAAAGGAAATATTTTTGGAAAATGTTTTGCTATTTTAAAATAAATGAGAAAGAAAATGCAATAAAAATGAAATAAAAATTAATTTAAGTGAAAGTATGTAGATCCAAGGTTCCAGATTCAAACTGGGCAGGGGAGAGTTGATTGCGCGCGCAATCTAACGGCTGGGATTCAAACTGAGTTTTTATTAGGTTTTATAATTAATTAAGTGGATTAATGCTAATACGCACAATCTGAGCCATCCAGACCTAAACCTAATCAACATCCAATGGCCACGAATGCATCTGGGCAGATAACCCTAATTAGGGTTCTAATGACTTTCAGGTGACCGGAGCTAGCTCCGGTCATCTTCTCCGGCCAGCACAAAACACTATCTCTCTCCCTAAGCTATGAGAACCTCTCAAACTCTCCAGAATCAACCACTAAACATCAACAAGCAAGAATCAAACATCAAAAAGCATTTAAAACACACATACATGAGGAATCGAAGCAAAAATCATTTCATGGTCAAAATTTTAGAACATCATGAAATGCTTATTTCTCAACCATTTTTAATTTTAAACACATCAGGGTGATCAGTGAAGCACGAGGAATCATTTAGAAACTTAAAAAAGAAGTTCTGGAAAAAATGTTCATCATGGCTACCTGAGTTGAAGCTTTGTGTTCTTGAGCTTTCTGACCCTTTCTTTGGTGCAAATCCCACCCCCTTTGACCTCCTGAAGCTAATGGTAAGCTTGAATGAAGCTTAGAATGGCTATTTTGAGTGCTTTGTTTCTGAAGTTGCAGAAATCGTATTTTTGCTTGAGGGTGTTTTATGCTATGGTGATGGGTGGGAAATGATCCTGAGGTGTTTTTGAGTTGATTGGTGAAGGAAGTTTGAAGTTTTAGTGGCTGAGCTATGAAATTCGAAGAAGGGAAGTTTTTGATGGATTTTGTGAATCTAAGTGTATGAGAGCTTTCAGGCTATTATGTGTTATGAAATGTGATCCATGATGTTTGTTTAAGCCAATGGGATTGCTCAGAAAGTGGATGGTGGCACAGCTTGATTGGTATGGGCCAAGTTGCAAAAAGTCAAGGTGAGGTGTACTTGAAGCATGGCACGGGTCAGAGATGGTTTCATGGGGTGGTTGGCCTCAGCTTGGTTCAAGGATGGCCATGGGATTGCTTTTGATGTGCTGGAAGGCTTGGATGATGAGTTATCACATGCTTTGCAAATTTCCCTCTTTGAAGTTTCTTGGATCATAAGTCATGGAAACCCTAGGTTCAATGCACAATTCTGATTGTTTGAAGTTCATTTGACATGCTGTGAAGTGTTTGTGCACATTAGAGGTCATTAGAATTCTTGGCAAGTGAAATTGCAAAATTCCCTCTTTGGCATGAACTTGAAAATTATGTGATTTTTGCCAACTTTGAAAGGCCATATCTTGAGTTCTATGATGAATCAAATATGTTCTTGTACTTTTTGAAAAGGGAAAGACCCAATCTACAACTTTCATGACCAAGAATTTTTCATTTGAAGCATTTTTGGTTATGAAAGAGGAGGTTGAAAAACTTTCCCAAAATGGAAAGTTTGCATTTCAAGTCATTTCCAAAAATGACAAGTTTGCAATTGGCTCAAAATTCATCAATCTTGTGAACTTCCAACCACTTCTAAGATCAAATAAAGATCATTGAACTTCAATTTGATGAAAATACCCCTTTGGTTCCATTGTTGGGGGCCTCAGATGCCCTGATTTTGACTTAACTTACTCAAGAAGTTACCCAGTGAACAAATGACTTCCACAATGAATTTCTTCATGAAACTTGGTACACCTGATCCTTATGACATATTAAGAACATTAGAAACAAGAATGGCCCAAAAATTTGGAGTTAAAGCCTCTGAAACCAAAACCTTAATTTTGGTCATTTGTGTAGTGAAAACCCTAGCTCTGCTTCCATGCCTTTGCCAGTTCTTGTGATCTCTTAACTTTCATGAACTTTGAGGAGCATAATATGATGATAAAACACACATGGACCCTCTTGGAAAGCTTTGAGGCCTTTGGGATGGCTCAGATGGATTCTTGGATTGCTCAGATCACAAACCCTAGATGCGGATGAACTTGAACTTATGCAGTGAAACAAAAATGCAATATGAGGTGTAATGCTTATGCTTATGCAAAAATGAAAGATCACAAACCATGGTGTGATAAAGAGTTAGGGAAAATTTGGGGTGTTTACACCTAGGTTCATCCATGCATGATAACACTAGTATAATTAGTGTTTCCTTTAGACTTTTGCCATTGGTTCACTTTGCTTTCTTTCTCATCTTAAAGAAAAGTAAAAAACACCTAATAAAGGCTGATCTTCTCATACGCCACGATACTTTGTTGTGGGTTACTTATACACGTCCTGTTTCGGGGCGAGGTGTAAGGCATCTACCACGATGAACAAGTCTTAGTATGAGAAGGTTCACAAACAACAATCTCATAAAACACTTCTTCAAAAGACAAAACAACAAAGAAGAATCGTCTTTTCCTGCAGGAATTGTTTTCTCACCTCACTCACTGTAAACGCAAACATGCGACGACTTGTCTCATTTTCAAGACGGTAACACACTCGTACCAGATGATCCTACAACACCTGAGCAAAGACATACGCATTTCAACTCTAAAAAAACACATAAATAGTTTCCACCTTAGTTAGGAGAACTATGTCGACTCTGATCCTCATATTCCCAATGAGGTACGTAGGCAGCGGGGTAGGGCCCGTTCGAGCACATTATTTATTTTCCCTACATTTCCCCTTTTCGATCTCTTTTCCAGTTCCCTTTCTCATTTCCATTCCAGTTAGCGGTTTTGTTCAGCAACATCTTTGTTTCTCACCCTTTGAAACAGACTAATAAGCGTAGATACCATCGGGTACGGCAGACGGTCTGGGGTGTTAATACCTTCCCAGGTCGTAACCGAATCCCAAACCCAGATCTTTGGTTCGCAAGACCTTGTCTTTTCCTTCTTCCTCGGGTTTTTGCAGCATTAGCTTTCCCGTTCCTTTGGGATAAAAATGTCTGGCTGGCGACTCTGAATTTTCCACACCACTTTCGCGTTTATACTAGGATGAAAATCCCGGGAGCGACAAATACGAATAAAAGCGCCCCTTGACGAGGAGCTGAATGACGGAGCCTTGCGAGTAGAGTTAGACCTCGTCGAGGAAATTTGTTCCGAGGAAGCCCTACGGGAAGCTTGACTGAAACAAAAGGTAGCTATGTGCCACGACGCAAAAGTCATAAAAGGAGAATTCTAAGTGGGCAGCCTTGTCCTCCGACGAAACCAGAAGAGCCCGCGCGAGGGCAAGCTGGTTGCGAACTGGGAAGGCCCATATCGTGTCTGGGACAAAACGGATAACGAGGCTAATTACCTAAAGAATTTACAAGGAGAAGAACTTGCTCGACCATGGAATGCTCAAAAACTCAAGCAATACTACAGCTAAACAGCTCATAAAGACATGGAAGGTACGACCATGTCACTTTGTCATTAATCGAAAGGAAGGTTGACATACTCGAAAGACGGGCATGACCTCACTCGACGTTGGACACTTTAAAACAAACTTCAGCGTCGGAGTACCATGTCGACAAGGCACCCATATTGTGATGGGAAGGCCCAAGCCCTAAGATCAGGGCCTCGACCATGGCCCTTGTCTCGATTTGCAATGAACGTAAAACCTGCCACCTCGCCGGTTCCCTAAACCGATGAGCCTATACAGTCAAGCAAACAAGTTCATATAACATCATCAAAATTAAACAAACTTAATAAAATAAACATTATATTATCAACCCGGCCAAAAACTGACCGGTAAAGTACAAACAGGGCAAAAGGAACTAAGGCACGCATGAGATACATACTCATTGGCGTCCTCGTCATCTCCTTCATCTCCTAAACCGGCGAAAGGGAAGGTAATTTCCCCATCAACCACTTTGTAGTTGAAGGCCGTCCCATCGGTGACGAGCCCAGGGTTGACAATTTTAGGTTGGTTTGTGGCATTGTCAAAACCTTCTTTGAAGACCCCCACGACGTCCTTCTCAAGTTCCCTGATCCGAGAAATCAGGTCACCTCGACTTCGCAAGGCTCACTCCTCCTCGCTTTCACCTTCAACAGGGAGGGCCAGCCTCTCCAGTACCTCAAGCCTCGAGCGGAAACGCCCATTCTCCGTGATAACTTCAGCAAACTCGACCTCTCGTCTAGTTTAGACTTCATCCATTCCTGGAGTTTGTATTCTTCTTTGTAATTGGATAAGTCCTGGGAGAGCTGGTCCTTTTTCAGTCCTAGAAGCTCGGAGCGCCTCTTTTGCGACCTTTAACTCAGACAGTGAGCAAGCATTGCCGTTTCCATGACCCTGATCACCGCAACAACGTCCTGAGACAGACTGGCACACCTGCTCACCAATTCCTGGTCGAATATAGATTTAGCCTCTTCAGGCACCACCCCTAAAAATCCTTCTGAGATGAAATTTCCACGCTCTAAGTAGCAGGGAGGAAGAAGATAGACCCATTTGTTCTTAGACGGAGCTCCGTGCATAGCAGCTGATCGACCTGGCGGACCCTCGGAACGGGGACATTTGTGGCGAGGCGAATCGTCCAGTAGGATGAGACTGTTCGACATCATTGTCTCGGGCAGAGAGTTCTGGTATGGAGAATGTGGAGTAGGACTGGAAGTCCCAGAACCACCAGCCACGTGCTCGGTGGCTACCTGTTAGACGCGACCCTTGCTCTTTTTCTTCGACTGTTTGGCCTGGCCCCCAGCCTAGTTAGCCAATTTCAGCGCCTCTTCCCTGAGTTTGGGAATTTCACCTGCAAAATGAACAAGTCAGAAAGGCAAGTTAATAACAAAAAGCAAGAGAGAGTCGAGAATAAGCTATCTAAAAGTTGGAGAGCCTCCTCATCCGACTTACACTCGAGCATGGCCCTAGTATTAATTAGCTAGGGCTCTAAGACAGGCAGTCCATCATCAATGTAATACCCTGTATTTAATTAAACACTCTGGATAATATTAATTAAAATTAATTAGTATTATTCGAATCAGAGACATTTTTGGATACTCTCAAATTGGACCAATTAGTGTACTAACGGATAATTAATGGTTATTTTTATTAAAAGAGAAAAGAGAGATTTATAAGAAAGAAGGAAGAAGAAGTTGGTAAGAAAGGAAAAGAGAGGAAGAGAAAGAAAAGGAAGAGAAGGAAAAGAAGAGGAAAAACCTAGAAGCTTCAAGATCAAGAATCATCACTATTTCTTCATCAAATCTTCATCTTCACCAACCTCTTCTTCATTGGCAAGGTGGGTTCATAGCTAGAAACTTTTACTTTTGGTTTGGTAGAGTTTTTAGGGTTTATGAGTTTTAGGGTAATTTATGGAAAAATCCAAAAATCAGTGAATTAAATAGTTAGAAATCGATATAAATGCTTGAGTATGTTGCCTATATGTATAGGAAACTTGTTGTTATGTTGTTCTAATGATTAAGGATGGTTTGAAATGAATTCGGGACTTACTATCATGAAATTAGCGTATTTGTTGTATTATGTGTTCGGTTAACCGGTTAACCGAAACTGTTAACCGGTTAACGCGTCTAAAGTTTGCGCAGTGGCCTCTGTTTTGGGTTGGTTAACCGGTTAACCATATGCGTTAACCGGTTAACACTATAAGTATGGGAGAAAATGTTTTAATTCCAAACTTTGAAAATTCATAACTTTTTACTCGGTTATCCGATTTAAGTGTTCTTTATACCGTTTGAAAGATAAAAAAATGTACTTTCACATGATGCCGACAAATATTACTTTTACCCGACTTTTCCAATTAACCGTAATTTTGTAAAGTTAAGGAATTGGGGTAGTAATCTATTGTGAAAGGTATGCCTAATCATGAGGTTTGATTGAGAATAGATACATGAGATTATTTTGAGAATTGTTTAATGGTGATAATTAAACTAAAAATTTTGAATTATGTAATTGAGAACTATATAATTAAAAGCATCAAGAATGGAGAAGAGTGAGTAAATCTTACCATAAACCAATAGTGTGGCCTAGTATTGTGACTAGAAATTGTTAGATGGTATGAGTTGTGAGGTGCCTAGTTTTACCTAGGTTGTTGGGAACCATTAGCGTGCTATACACTAGGCCTCAGGAATAGTCTTGTGTAAGTCTTGTGGTGGGTTATCTTTAGTCCAACGGGAAGCATCCGTAAAGACTAGAGGTGTGTATTACACGGTGTCCTCCGTAGAGTCTTGAGGCGGGTTATCTTTAGTACCACGAGAAGAATCCGTAAAGGCTTGAGGTACCGCGTAGTGAGACAGGGATAGTGGTTTGATTTGTGTAATACGCTAGGTCCTCCGTAAAAGTCTGAGTAAGTCTTGAGGTGGGTTATCTTTAGTCCCATGGGAAGCATCCGTAAAGACTTGAGGTATGTATTACACTAGGACCTCCGTAAGTCTTGAGTAAGTCTTGAGGTGGGTTATTCTGAGTCCCACGAGAAGCATCCGTAAAGACTTGAGGTGTGTATGTTACTAAATCCTCCATAAGGTCTTGAGTAAGTCTTGAGGTGGGTTGCTTTGAGTCCCACGGGAAGCATCCGTAAAGGCTTGAGGTGAGTACTACACTGGTTTACGCGTGAAGTCTTGAGTGAGTCTTGAGGTGGGTTATTTTGAGTCCTACAGGAAGCATCCGTAAAGACTTGAGTGAGTGTTGTCGTACCTGGAAAAATAAGATCCTAAAACAAACAACAGAGTCGCCACCTAATTCTATTTATTCTACTTAAAGAAAAGGGAGATCTAGATACAACCTAAAGGAAGGATAAGAAATGGTATACGAAACCAAATTCTAAGTTCGGGAGTCGGTTACGCAAGGGGAAGGTATTAGCACCCCTCACGTCCATTGTACTCAACGGGAATCTCTTAGCTAAATATGCGATTAAATGTTTAATCTTAAGTCTTTGTCTTCTAAATGATTATTAATACGTTTATTCTCAGGAGATTAAAGTTTTAAATTAATATTATTAAGTCGGAGAAAAGATTAAATGTTTTTTAATATTGTGATTTAAACAGAGAAATAATTAAATTTTTATTAGGGTGATCGCGAAGGATTAAAATCCCCGTGCCTACGTATTCCCTTGTGCAATGGGAAATTCAGAGCTTCGTAGTTCGTGCTACTACGGTTTGTGATTTTTATTGAACGATTGTTTGAAAATGCATTCTACTGCTAAGCGTTGGCTTATACTCGCGGTGGAGGCTGAAGCGCTAGCTTGTTTACGAGATAGAATGATTTAAACAATGCTCGTTTTAGAGAAAAGTGTTTGACTTTGGTTAAGGTGTTTTAGACGAAAGGGCGAATGAACCACGTCGCGTGGGGCTAGCCCAGGAGTGATTGCATTCCAAAACGTGCGGAGCGCTAGACTCCGGAGTTCCGACTTTCGCTTGATTAATTATGAAAATGATTTAAATTGGTTGGTGAATTTTAAGTTGTTTTAAGGTATGAAAGATGCGAATGGACCACGTCGCGTGGGGCTAGCCCAGCTGCAGTCCATTTTAGAACGTGCGGAGTGCTAGACTCCGGAGTTCGGTTTTTTCGTAATTTAATTTATAAAATGGATGGGATATTTTGATATACGAATGGTGATTGAACACGTTGCGTGGGGCTAGCCCATTAGCGGTCCAATCCAGAGCGTGAGGAATGCTAGACTCCGGAGTTCTGTTTTCGTACGTTAATTTATGCGATTATTTATTTCGAAACACGGGAGGAGAATGGACCACGTTGCGTGGGGCTAGCCCAGTAGCGGTCCATTTTAGAACGTGCGGAATGCTAGACTCCGGAGTTCTGTTTTCGTATATATTATTTTATAAGTTGAATAATTGTTTTTTAGATGTTTTAGAATTGATATAATTAAAAGCGAATGAGCGAACGAACAATATGCGTGGGGCAAGCCCAGTTGTAGTTCGTTCCAGAACGTGCGGAATGCTAGACTCCGGAGTTCTATTCCTTGTTAAGTTACTTAAGATGCGTAAAAAGTCGTGCAGACGGCGGTCACTTGGTGACCGACTTACGTGTGTGAAAGATATAAACGCATGAATTGCTAACTTGGCGTTGGACCAAGAAATTTTATTTATCCTTTGAAATTATTCCTAAGGTGATCACGTTTATTTTTATTTTTTTTGAAAATTTAGTCGAAATACGAAAATATCACTCAAATTCAAACAGATCATACATCATCACCATTATGCACCCAAATAATGAGCAGAAGATATAGGCATACAACACACAAACAACAATCGATTAAAAGATAATTAATTAACTAAAATAGTATAAGATTATTCAATAAAATTAATTAATAATTCAACTAATTAAATAAACTTATTTCAAATAACTAAATAGTTCCACTAATTAAATAAACTTAATTCAAATAACTAAATAACAATAAAATGTTTTTGTTATGTTCTTAGAACATCTAATAAAACAATAAAAAATAAAAAAGGATAGAATGAATAAGCAAAGTATAAAACAAAAAAAAAACAAAAGGGGTTAGAACTGCTAAATAGAACAGGGGTACAGAGAAAACCCCAACGGAGTGAACCAGCCTTTGGGCTGAGATCGGCTGAGTCGGGTTTGACCCGAGCCCGATTCGGATCCACTCACCAATAAGGCAATGAAAACCTAAATCTCAACAAGTGCCGCCGCATTCTCTTTCTAAACCCAGAAAAGAAATCGAAAAAATCTTGCGGAGGCTTCTCTCTCAATTGCCTCGACTCTCCCTGCAAATACTCTCAACAACCCTTTTCACAATCGCTCGACAAATCTCAACCCAGACCCTAATTCTCGTCACTAATCGAATCAAACCAAAGTATCGTCTGAGATTTTAATCCCAAATCAATAAACCCTAACCCTCATTTAGGATACTTATGGCGGATGAGAATCAAGCATGGAAATGCTTAGAGCGTAACACCGCACGAATTGATACCAAGTACATATGGAAAGGAAATTTACCTGATCGAAGAAGCTTCGACTCCGCCAATAGATCCGGTAAGGCCTGATTGGGAACCAAGCTAATTAACCAAAATTGTTCCTTTTATGCAGGTTCGCTTATAGCTGCTGTGAGGTATTTATTTGTTGCTTCATGCCGTCCGAGGGATGTGGTGCAGGAATTCCCGATCTCATCGGAGTAGCAGCTGTGAGGTTTGGTACTGTGAAGGCAATATGGGCGCCCTAGGCCGAGAGTAATATATTTGGGCATATGAAGGATACACACACTCAAAAGCACAATTGGCATGGGCATTAGAATTAAGGGCCACGGATTGTCACATTTAGGATTTTAGGACAATGTCAAAGTTTTTTTTTATGACATGTGAACAATTGCTATATAATCTTTGCAACACAATGCTTTAATCTTGGACTTTAAACACCCCTGAGTGTTTTTTGATTTATTTGGTGTAGTTGAATAAATAAATAAAAATTTTGAAAATGAAATGCTTAGGTTTTGAAAGAGAAATTGGAAGTTTGTCACGGAATTTGGTATGAAGTTTGTGAATCGGAATTGAAATTCGAAAATGGAAGTTAGAAAATACTTGAAATGAGAATTAAATTTGGAACTTTAAACTTTGAATACAAATTGAAATGTGACTTGAAACATGAATTAAAATTGGACTTTAATTCTAAAAATGAAAATGCATCTAGAACATGACTTGAAATGGGAATTAAATTTGGAACTTTAAACTTTGAATAAAATTTAAAATGTGATTTGAAACATGAATGAAAATTGGATTTTAATTCTAAAAAAATGAAAATGCATCTAGAATATGACTTGAAATGGGAATTAAATTTTGAGGTGGAATCTTAAAATTAGAATAGGAATTGGAATTGAATAGAAAAAGAATTGAATTGGGATTTGAAAATGAAGACAAAATAATTAAATTGAGACCTTGTATTTGGACTTGAATGGAATTTAAATTTGAACTTGGAATTAAATTTGCACTTGGCATGATAAAAAAAGAAAAGAGAACTAGAATTTGAAAATTAAACTTGGAGTAGAAGTTGGAATTTAAAAAAAAATGCAAATGAATATGTGAAGGAAAATGAATTGTTACTTGAATCATGAAGGACGAAAAAGAAAAAAAAAATATGAACTTGAATTTAGCTTGAAATTGAAATGGAAATTTGCGATGTGAACTTAAAATTAGAATTGAAATTGCGACTGGAAATGAAAACTAGAAATATGTTCTAAACTTGCATGAAGTCATGTGGTCTCGGCCCTGTAACCCATGAATTGGGTCAACCTCCCCCCTTGAATTGAATCATGAATGAAAACATAATCGAACCAAGCTCCACTTCTTACTTCACAACCAAAATCCTACCCTAACATCTCCAACATGACTAATATGCACAAAGATACGTTAATAATGAGACGAAATGCGTGAATGAAGGTTAGGGGTAAAATTTGAGGTGTGACAAGTGTGATATCAAGTCCTCTGTAAGGTCTTGAGTAAGTCTTGAGGTGGATTATCTTTAGTACCACGGGAAGCATCTGTAAAGGCTTGAGGTAGATGTTTCACTCGTTTAGTGGCGTGATATTTGTATGGACCGTTTGTTCCATCTCGTACTGGATCCTTTTGAGAGGTAACGTTAAGACTTGATTTAGGTTTGATAGAACCCTTAGAGCTGAGAAAACTCTAAGATAGGGAACCCACTGAGATATTGTTATCTCACCCACTATTGTTGTTGCTTTTTCAGGTTTTCTTTGCAGGTTTGATTTACAAGTGGAGCTATGCTCGGGATGTTTCCAGTGAAGCTTAACTTTAGTCTTCCGCTGTGTATTTCTGTATCTTTGTACAATAATGGATATTGTATTGATCTTAGTATTTTGTTTTAGTATAATTTCCATGTCTTGTTCCATTTTAGTATTTGTTTTAGAATTGGTTAAAAATGTGAATAATGCTATTAGGCATCTTATGATGGTGTCAGTACCAAAAATTAACACTTATATGATATTATTCTATATATATATATATATATATATATATATTGTATGGGCATTACATTTGGTATCAGAGCAGGTCGTATCCTCGACCTAGCCTTGAAACATCATAAGTAAATATTTCATGCCTCTTAAGTGTGTCGGGCCGACATGATTCTCAATATCATATTACGTAGTATTGGGTCTGATCAGCCTAATGCTATATATGTGATAGGTAGGATCATGGTTGTGCGACCATGAGGACTCTGAAATGTAGTTGTAACTTGTGTTGTGAGAGTAGGCTCAAGCCAAGAGTGGGCAAAATGAGCTTTGGAACTTAGTTGGAGTCTTCTTAAGAATTTTACTTCCTGTAACATGGAGTTGCCGAGAAGTGTGTTGTTCGAGAAATACCCCTCGGTGGATAGAAGTTACAAGTTAAAAATGTTCTTTTCTTTTGAGAACCTAAAGTCATGGTGAAATATGAAGAGAAACATAAGGATGTGGTTACACGTTTCAAGTGAGACAAGTATACCCCTAACGAAGAGTAGAAGTTTGGAGTTGCATGTCTGGTTTTGACCGAAGAGACAAAGTTTAGAGTAATGCATCAGGGTGTTATATCTTAGTAAGAGATTTGTTCGGAATTGTTGAGTGACCCAAGGAATAGTATAATGTATAGTGTCTAAGGAAGAATAAGCTCTATTTAGCGATATGAGATGTATGAAGTACGAAATTGATAAAGTTGTGATAAGTGATAGAATAAACACCTTCGATTCGGGAAAATTCTAGTAAGATGTATTATGGTTGAGCATGAGAGGATTACCGCAGAAGTGAAGTGAGCACGGTATATGAACGGTATTAACAGTACAATATGAGAAAGTGATAACGGAATGTATTTTGGACGAATGTGTAATGGAGTTACTAAGTTGTTGTTGAAACTAAAGCTAAGGAAGTGTAAGCAATGATGGTTCTCCCATTAGGACTCTGGTAGTGTGGTTTCTATATGCGTGGAATCGTCTGTTGGTATGGTTGTAAGTGTTGGACGTGATTGGGATGAGCTTTGGAGGTTTAGGTAGCAATGAAGACCAGAAGTGTGCTTTTATGTTTAAGTAATCGGATTACCCTCTAGGTAGTACCCGATTACAGATTTGTGTTTCTAAATATTTTTTGGCTACTGGAAGTTAAGATTTGCACGGAGTAACCGGTTACCCTCCTGGTAGAGGCCGGTTGTCATTATTAAGTTTTAGAAACTTATTTTCTAAGATTCTTACATTTTGACTGAAGTGCCCGATTGAAGCATTCTTGGTACCGATAGGAAGCTGTGGAGACTTTATATGCAATGATTGGTAGAGGGTAAGGAAAACCAGGTTAATGTGTGAGTAGAGATATTAAAGGTTCTTCAGAGGAGTAAATTACCCCAGTTTTCAAACTTAAGGGAAAGCTCCTATGTATGTGAATAATCGAAGTATTTGGAATGTGCCCCTAGTGAGATTAAGAATGTTGTTGTTGATACTAATTCTCACTAAGGAACTTAGAGAGAGAGAGAGGACAAAGTTGTGTACTAGAGATGAGATGTTCATCATTTTGTTTTACCCGATAAGGATGGTGTGTTGGTTTTGTTTATGGATGAATCAAGTGTTAGCTTACGACTAGAACCCTTTTTGGGGTCGTCATTGTCGTCTTCTTACTGACTCTGTTATGCGAGTGGAATCAAACAATTCCATTGAGTATTCGTGTTGTGACTGTAACATAATGGTAGTTCTACTTCGTCGTTTGTTGGAGTATGTGATCTGCATGCGGTGTCCGTTCTGTGTTATTATGAGTTGCGAACGGCGAGCGATTGTTACACATGTTTAGAAATCGCGAGTGAGAATCATATGGAAAGTTAGTGTGGACTAGATTGGTAATTCTGAGTTGGATTATTTGTTAACAAGAGGAGAAATTTTAGTTGTGTTCGACCGTTTAGCCTCGGATAGGTAATCAATTAACACATGACTTCTATAGAAGACTTTATAGAATCATACTCTCTGAACTGTAAGTTTGTTTTGGCTTCCGCTCAAAGTATCAGAGGTTAAAGCGTTGAATTACCTTTTGAGCATGATTGGTAAACAGTAAATGATCTGAATTTTGGTGTGTTGTCATTGTGACTACCAAGGATCTAAATTGAGAAGTTATAAGATATTCGTGAAGTGTTGGTCTTTCCATAAATGTTTTGGTATCTGAATTATTGTGTGAGTAAGAGATGAATGTCCCGAAGTTAAGCATGTAAATTGGATCATTTAAGGAATAAGACCCTTGAGAGAAGTGAATTCGAATGATGAGCAATGCAAAATCCTAAAAGGGTGAGTAAGTAGAATATTGTATGCAAAAGGGAGGTGTCGCTCCCACCAAATGACGCCCGGTCAGAAGGGGTACAGACGCGAATGGTCGGCGAAAGGGAAAGAATGAAAAGAGTCGCCAGCTAGGCATTTGTATCCCAAAGGAAAGATAATGCTGCATAAACCTAAGAAAAGATGGATAAGACGGTTGCGAACCAGAGAGACTGAGAAAGGGGGTTGGTTACAACCTGGGAAGGTATTAGCACCCAGATTGTCCGTCGTACTCGACGGGATCCACGCTTGAAAGATTTGTGTTTTAAAGGGGTAGTGTCAGTGTTATTTGTTTGCAAAAGCTGGAAAAGAATGCAAGTGTCAGTGCAAAAGGAAATGTGAAGTGAGATGAAAGAGTGTCAGTGTAAGGAAAGAATGTGAAGCTCAAGACTATGAGGCTCAAAGAATAATGCTGAAGGAGGGGGGATGTACAGAGACTTTTGTTCGATAACTGTTAAGTTATGCCTACGTATCTTCTCGTGCAATGAGGAAGTCAGAACACCGTAGTTCGACTCAAAGAGACTGAAAGATAAATTTGACTTATGAACTGCTTACTTGTCTATGCTCAAGTGTATGACCTGTCTGGCTCAGGTGCAAACTGTCTTACATTAGACGGAAGAAGCAAGTTCTCGTTTGTGAGTGAATGAGATGAGAAAAGAATCCCGGAGGAGACGATTATTGTTTGTTTTTGTGTTTTCAGTCTTTTATTGCTTTTTGGTGTTTGTCATAAATTAATGAGTTTAAGCGTAAACCAAGGGTCAGTAAACTCATCACATCCTCCCTCTGATTAGGGGTAATGCGAATACTTTAAGTGTGAAGTAAACACCTCACACTTAATCACCATGATGTAGGATTAAGATCATTAACCTACTTGCCTTTATTTAGAAGTTTTTGGAGTTTTTGTTTAGTGTTAAGTAATGAGTTTAAGCCATAATCAAGGATTTAATGGACCCATTATACCATCCTAATAGAAGGATAATAGATGAGAACATTTAAGCTGAGGAAGGCTCCTCAACTTAATCCATGATTAGGGATTAACCTCATGACAAAACAAAGCCTTTATTAAAGTGGATTTTAATTAATGGTAGGATTAAGAAATGGATTTTATGATTTGTAAGACAACTTGAGGGGGACTTGTCCATTAACACTAGGGTTAGTCCTTCTTAACTAGTTAAGGAAGAATTAGAACCCTAATGCAAGGCCCAAGTTACAAGCTTGATGTCTTAGTGACTATTAGGTGGATTGATTAAACGAGTTAAACACATTAAGGGTTTAACACTTAGGATTAAAGTTATACACTTCATCCTAAGAGAAGGATGCATGCATAATCTTAATCACAAAGCCTTAAAACCTTAAAGGTTTAGTCCTTGATTAAGAAATGAGAAGAGAAGACTCAAAGATGACACAAAGGTAAAACTAATGGGGGGACTAATCAAACCCTAATTGTGATCATGCTTGGGTATTCCTAGGGTTTATGAAGCTTGCAAGAGATCTTCAAGGAAAAGCCACCAAGGAAGAAACATGATGAAGGAAGGAGAAGCAAGAAGCAAGACAACTTACTTCACTTAAGAAGATAAGTTACTTTAAGAAAGAAAGAGGAGAAGAAGCATGAATGAGCAAGCTCACTCTAATTCACAAGTAAAAATGCAGTAATGATGCATAAGAGAGACGAGGAGAGCTTATGAGAAGTGAAGGCAAATTCACTTCTCAAACACTTACCACCTGAAAAGTTAGCAACAAGAAGTGAAATGAAATGAAAATAAGATGAAATGCAAAGATGAAAACCAAAGTTAGAAGCATAAACATGATGTTAATGATGCTAAGAGATAAAGCAAACACATGTCAAGAGTGGTGGATGATCATACAAGGATAAGGATGCAAATGAAGCATGTTTTGAACCATGAAAGTTCATGAAAGTTTATGAAATGAAATGAATGCATAACATGGCAAATGAATGATGCAATGATCAAACATGATTCTAATGTGTCCTAAGAGGCCTTAGAAGTCATGTGAATGCACAAAATGTCATGGCAAGTTCATGTATGCAAGCATATGGAAGATGGATGCAAATGAAGGCAAAAATTAGGGTTTATACACAACATGCCATACCAAATTCAAAACCAGAAGCAAATGACATGATAAAAAATTGAAAATGGGATCAAAGGAACCCTAACCCTACACAAGTTCACTGCCCAAAGGGGGAGACCTAACTCTTAACCTAATGGGAGTTATGATTTTCTCAAGTTAGCTAGGGTTTTAAGGCACTTCAAAAGGAAAAATGCACAACAAATTGAAAATGAGAGATAAATTCAAACCAATTTTATCCTAGAAACTACATGATATGAAGAATGCAATGCAAAAAGAACCATCATCAAACTCTTCAAGGTTAGGCAGAATGAATTTTTCTAAGTTAGGACAAAAATATTGCCTTTTAAGAACTTTAATTCCAAAGAAAAATGCCAAAATATGTCAAGAACCAAAAAGAAATTTGTTTGAAGAGTTTGATAATGTTTCTAAATGTATCAGAATGAGAAAAATATTTTATGCCATGGTGCAAAAAATGAAATTTTTTAGAAATGTTTTACTATTTTAAATAAAATGTAGAAAGAAATGTAATTAAAATGAATTTAAAATGAATAAAAATGAAAGTATTCAGATCCAAAGGCCCAAATTCAAAATAGAAAGGGAGGGAATTGACCAACGCGCGCAAATGGACGGCCCAAATTCAAAATAGAAAGGGAGGGAATTGACCAGCGCGCGCAAATGGACGGCCCAAATTCAAACTTAACTAATTATGCCATTAACCCTAATCTGAACCCTAATTACATTCAGGTGACCGGAACAGTGTTCCGGTCATCTTCTCCGGCCAGTCTCCTATTCTATCTCTCTCTATACGCATCCCCAAGCCCTTAAACTCTCCAGAAATGATCCCCACCCCATTCTAAACAAGAATCAATCATCAAACAGGATTTATTTCACGTGAACAGAGAGATTCGAATCAAAACGGAAAAAATCACAGAAATTTCAGAAGCTTCATACATGCTTAAAACTGAATCATTTTCAAAACCAAAAGGTGCAGTGTGATCAGTGAAGCATGGAGAACAATCTAAGAACTTAAGAAACCATTTCTGGAAAAAAAGTTCTTGATGATACCTGAACTGAAGCTTTCGAAAATGGTGCTTTCTGGCCAGTTCCTTGCTTCAAATCAGCTCCAATGATCCTTCTGAAGTGTTTGTGATGCTTAGTTGGAGTTTATATGGCCCCAAAATGAAAATGGCAGAAGCTCAGTTCATGAAGTGTGAAAATCGTATTTTTGATTCTGGGCTTTTTAGGGCAAAATGAAGGGTGGGAAATGATCAGTGATGTTGGTGGAGTTGAATGGTGGAAAAAGTTTGAAGGTTTGATGGTTGAGCTAAGAGATTCGAAGGCTTTTGTAAATTTGGGGATCTTTGAGTGTGCTGTGTATTCTCAAGTTTCAGGCTGCAATGTTATGTGCTTTTGCTTGGTTTTGGTCCACATAAAGAAATGTGATAGGTCAGAGAGTGGGTGCTAGCCTATGTTGATTGGTATGGGCAAGTTGCCAAAATGTCAAACGTTTGTGTACTTGAGGTATGGGTCATGGCAGGCCTGGTTGCAAGGGGTGTCTGGCCTCAGCTGAATTCAAGGAGGACCATAGAAACAGATTTGGCATGCTGGCACAAGTGTTTGAAGAGATTTGCATCATTTTGCAATTTTGTACAACTTTGGCCCCTTTTGAATTTCTTGAAGTTTAAGGCATGAAACTTGAGAAATCTTTGGGTAATTCTGAGTTTTATGTCATGTATGATGTTTGTGTAATGCTTAAACATCAATTAGAAGTCACAAATTGCCTTGGTACAAGAATTTGCAAGTTTCCCTCTTTGGCACATAAGTGAATTTTTATGATTTTCCCAACTTTGACAAGCCATAACTTGAGTTCTAGGATGAATTAGATCAAGTTCTTATACTTTTTGAAAATGGGAGAATCCAATATACAACTTTCATGACCAAGAATTTTTCATTTGAAGCATTTTTGAATCAAAAAGAGGAGGTTGAAAAACTTTCCCAAAATGGCAAGTTTACATTACAAGTCACTTTCCCAAAATGGCAACTTTGCAAATGGCTTGAAATTCTTCAATTTTGTGAACTTATAACTTCTTCTAAGATCAAATAAAGATCATACACATCCAAAATGATGGAGAAGAACCTTTGTTTGGGTGACTGGGGGCCTCAGATGCCCTGATTTTGCACTGATTTGCTCAGGAAGTCATCTTTTGATCAGATGCCTTCCTCATTGAATTTCTTCATGAAAATTGGTATGTATGATCCTTATAACATATAGAGACCAATAGAAACAAGAATGACCAAAAAAATTGGAGTTATGGCCTCTGAAACCAAAACCCTAATTTTAGGTCATCTGTGTAGTCAAGCTTGGCTCTGCCTCCATACCTTGCCAGTTCTTGTGATCTTCTGAATTTCTTGATCTTGGGAGGATATAATATGATGTTTGAACATACATGGACCCTTTTGAGATGATTGAAGATCTTTGGAGTGGCTCAGATAGCTCAGGAATTGCTCAGATCACAAACCCTAGATGCATATGACTTTGAATCAATGCAGTGAGGCAAAAATGTAATATGAGATGATATGATTGAACTTATGCAATATGAAAAGAATCACAAGCCATGGTGAAATGAGTGAGGGAAAATTTGGGGTGTTTACAGCTGCCCCTATTCAAACATGAGTTAGCTGTGTAGGATGTGAGCGACGACTTAACAGACAAACAAGATAACTTATGGTTGAATACCAAAGACAGTCCAAAATTGGCACTCACTGAATGAAGAAGAAAAGGGATATAGATTGTAAAAGGAAGTGAAGTATGATCATAAAGTGCGGGCGACGGAGGACGACCGTCGGGAATGAAGCAATGACGGGGACGACCGACATGCTGGGGAAATGAAGAGATTATGATGGGGACGACCATCAGGCAAAGAAATAAGACTCTCTGGGGATTAAAGGTAGAGGCAATGATGGGGATGACCATCAGGTTGAGAAAAAATGATGAGGGACGGTCATCAGAGGTGACGGACGATCACCTAGCAAGGGACGACTGCTCTGTTGGGGATAAGGATGAGGGACGGTCATCCAAGGTGAAGGACAATCACCTGGCAGGGTACGGCTGCCGAAAGTACCACGACATAGGACGAATGTCGGATAGAAAAGGTCGACGATGGGGACGGCCATCGGATAAGCAGTGATGAAGGACGATCATCAGAAGGTGAAGGACGATCACCTAGCAGGGTACGGCTGCTCTCGGGGTTTATCATGACATAGGACGAATGTCAGATAAAGATCAACGATGGGGACGGCCATCAGATAGAATGATGAAGGACGATCATCAGAAGGTGAAGGACGATCACCTAGAAGGGTACGGCTGCTCAGGTATCCCGACATAGGACGAATGTCGGATAGGAAGGGGTTCTAATAAATAGAGACTCCGCTGGGGACGATGAAGGACGATCATCGAGAGGTGAAGGACGATCACCTGGCAGGGTACGGCTGCCGGAAATATCATGACATAGGACGAATGTCAGATAGGAAGGAGATAATTTATCGGGATTTGCCGGGAATTCTTCTGGGGAATGATAGACACAGACGAGTGTCTAAATTCAAGAAGACATGAGTGTTTGACACGGTGTATAGATTTAAAGATGCGGATGAGCACCCTTAGGACCATGATACGGACGAGTATCGGTAGAAACAAACGCTGACGTATGTTCAGAGATAGTGATACGGACGAGTATCAACTAATAATATCAAAGAATACAGACGAATGTCGATTCTGAGGGAAAAAGATGTGTATGCAAGATACAGACGAGTATCTTTTATAAGTGAAAGGCATAAGACACAGGTGAGTGTTCAACTTGCAGAGAGAATATGATACAGACGAGTATCGAGTGAGTACAAACTTGTGTTAGAAAGTGCAAAGGGGACGCTTTGGCTTTCTGTCGGGGAATTTGAGAGGTATTTTGTATATTTGTTAATGGAGTGTTGGTATATATAGATGTTTGATTCAGGGCATGGCTTATGATTATGCAATATGTTTGATTTTTGCCGTAATGCTCCGTATTAGGCGGAATGCTACACTCTGGGGGGAGATATGATGCGGATGCTATGATTGTGCAAAGGTACCGATCCGGGATTCGGATCCCGTTGTGGTGAAGATCTCAGGCTGATATGCTTGAAGTGATATCCCGGCTGGGGATGAGATCATTGGTAGATCTGATATATATATAGGACTCTGTTTGGGGGAACAAATCACTGATAGACCTATTCTTGGTGATGAGGAGCCCAGCTGGGGTTTGTGGGAGCTTTTGTCACTTCGTTGTGAGATCTTCAAATATTGCTCTTCTGAATAGAGGTTGAGACTCTGCGGGGAGATGATTCCCTGTCTAACACTTGGCTGAGGGGGAATGATCACTGAACGACCTTCCTAGAGATTTTTGCGGGGATCCTGTTGAGGATGATGATGTCTGGCAACTCAGCTGGGGAGAGGGCACCCCTGATGCTATTTGGGAGATGGGATGAGTAAATAGTGATTTGGCAGCTTGCTGGGGAGAAGCTTTCATGCCTGTCGCTCCCACCAAATGACACCTGGTCAGAAGGGGTACAGACGCGAACGGTCAGCGAAAGGGAAAGAAATGAAAAGAGTCGCCAGCTAGGCATTTTTATCCCGAAGGAAAGGTAATGCTGCATAAACCTAGACAGATATGGATAAGACGGTTGCGAACCAGAGAAACTGAGAAAGGGGGTTGGTTACAACCTGGGAAGGTATTAGCACCCAGATTGTCCGTCGTACTCGAAGGGATCCACGCTTAAAAGACTTGTGTCTAAAGGGGTAGTGTCAGTGCTATTTTGTGTACAAAAGCTGGAAAAGAATGCAAGTGTCAGTGCAAAAGGAAATGTGAAGTGAGATGAAAGAGTGGTAGTGATGGAAAGAAGTGCAAAGCTCAAGACTATGAGGCTTAAAGAACAATGCTGGAAGGAGGGGGGAATATACAGAGACTTTTGTTCGATAACTGTTAAGTTATGCCTACGTATCCTCTCGTGCAATGAGGAAGTCAGAACACCGTAGTTCGACTCAAAGAGACTGAAGGATAAATTGACTTGTGAACTGCTTACTTGCCTATGCTCAAGTGTATGACCTGTCTGGCTCAGGTGCAAACTGTCTTGCATTAGACGGAAGAAGCGAGTTCTCGTTTATGAGTGAATGAGATGAGAAAAGAATCCCGGAGGAGACGATTATTGTTTGTTTTTGTGTTTTCAATCTTTTATTGCTTTTTGTGTTTGTCATAAGTTAATGAGCTTAAGCCTAAACCAAGGGTTAGTAAACTCATCACATCCTCCCTCTGATTGGGGGTAATGAGAATACCTTAAGTATGAAGTAAACACCTCAAACTTAACTACCATGATGTAGGATTAAGATCATTAACCTACTTGTGATTATTTATATGTTTTTGGAGTTTTTTTTGTTTAGTGTTAAGTAATGAGTTTAAGCCATAATCAAGGATTTAATGGACCCATTACACCATCCTAATAGAAGGATGATAGATGAGAACATTTAAGCTGAGGAAGGCTCCTCAACTTAATCCATGATTAGGGATTAACCTCATGACAAAACAAGGCCTTTATTAAGTGGATTTTAGTTAATGGTAAGATTAAGAAGTGGATTTTATGGTTGGTAAGACAACTTGAGGGGGACTTGTCCATTAACACTAGGGTTAGTCCTTCTTAACCAACTAAGGAAGAATTAGAACCCTAATGCAAGGCCCAAGTTACAAGCCTTATGTCTTAGTGATTATTAGATGGATTAATTAAAGGAGTTAAACACATTAAGGGTTTAACACTTAGGATTAAAGTTATACACTCCATCCTAATAGAAGGATGCAGGCATAAACTTAATCACAAAGCCTTAAAACCTTTAAGGTTTAGTCCTTGATTAAGAGATGAGAAGAGAAGACACAAAGGTAAAAACTAATTGGGGGACTAATAAAACCCTAATTGTGATCATGCTTGGATGTTCCTAGGGTTTATGAGGCTTGCAAAAGATCTTCAAGAGAGAAGCCACCAAGGAAGAAGCAGATGAAAGGAGGTTAAGCAGAAAGAAGCAAGACAACTTACTTCACTTAAGAAGATAAGTTGCTTGAAGAAAGAAAGAGGGGAGGGAGCATGAATGAGCAAGCTCACTCTAATACAAAAGTAAAATGCAGCAATGATGCACAAGAGGGATGAGAAAAGATTGTGAGAAGTGAAGGCAAATTCACTTCTCAAGTACTTACCACCTGAAAAGTTAGCCAAAAGACATGAAATGAGGTGAACATGAAATGGATGCAATGATGCAAACTAAAACCAGAAGCATAAACATGATTTTAATGATGCTAAGAGATAAAGCAAATACAAGTCAATAGCTGTGGATGATCATACAAGGAGAAGGATGCAAATGGAGCATGTGTTTGAACCATGAAAGTCCATGAAAGTTATGAAGTGCAATGGAGGTATAACATGACAAATGGATGAAGAAATGACTTACCATGATTCTAATGTGTCCTAATATGTGTTAGGAGTGATATGAATGTACTAAATGTCATGGCAAGTTCATGTATGCAAGCAAATGAGAGATGAATGCAAATGAAGGCAAAAATTAGGGTTTATGCACAAGACACAAAGCAAAATCAAAATTCATAAGCAAATGACGAGATAAAAAATTGAAAATGGGATCAAGGGAACCCTAACCCTGCACAAGTTCACTGCCCAAAGGAGGGGACCTAACTCTTAACCTAATGGGGGTTATGATTTTCTCAAGTTGGCTAGGGTTTTAAGGCTCTTTAAAAGGAAAAATGCACATCAAATTGAAAATGAATGATAAATTCAAACCAATTTTACCCTAGAAACTACATGATATAAATAATGCAATGCAAAAAGAACCAACATCAAACTCTACATGGTTGAGCAGAATGAATTTTTCTAAGTTAGGGGAAAAATATTGACTTTTAAGAACTTTAATTCCAAAGAAAAATGTCAAAACATGTCAAGAACCAAAAATAAATTTGTTTGAGGAGTTTGATAATGTTTCTAAATGTATCAAAATGCAATGTGAATTTTTTTGGAATTTTTAGATACTTAAATGCTATTTTAATTAATTAATTCTCATTAACTAATTAAAATAAACATTTAAATATTTTTAAAATACGAAAATTATGCAAAAAATAAAATAAAAAATATTTTCAGAATGAGAAAAATAGTTTATGCCATGGTGCAAAAAATGAGATTTTTTAGAAATGATTTTCTATTTTAAATAAAATGTGCAAGAAAAATGAATAAAAATGAAAATAAAATTAATTTAAAGGGAAAGTATGTAAATCCAAGGGCCAAGATTTGAACTGAGGAGGACAGGGTTGACTGCGCGCGCGTTTTGAAGGCTGGGATTCACTCTGGATTAATTAACCTAATTATAATTAATTAAATTAATAAAACCAGATTAGGGCTAAATGAGTTGATCTGGGCCGCTCAAAAACTAACCTAATCCACATCCAATGGTCACGAAGCAAGCTGGCTAATTAATTAGGGTTAGGACCTAATTACTTTCAGGTGACCGGAGAGAAGCTCCGGTCATCTTCTCTGGCGTGTCCAAAACCCTAAAATGCTCTACAGGCCACCCCACATCAAATTGAACACAGAGAAATGATCCTCTACCCAAACCCCATTCAAATCACCCTTCAAACATCGTTTATACACCAAGAACAAAGAGAATCGAAGCAAAGTTATTTCACGGGTGAAATTTCAGAGGACCATAAAAAACTCAAATCTTCACCATTTTTTATTCTAAAAGCATCAACATGACCAACATAGCATATATTTTCAATTTGTAACAAAAGAAACAAGCTCTGAGAAATTTGATTCTTATGCTTACCTGAGACGATGAGATGTCAAAGTGAGCTTTTCTGACCTTTCCTTAATGCAATAAGCCTCCTCTACACCCCCTGGGATCAATGGAATGCTCAAAATCCTTTGATGGTGGCTGATTTGTGAGTTTGAGTTCTGGTATAACAGGTTTTACAGTTGAGGTATGTGGTGCTTTAGGCTGTTTCAGTGCTTGGTTCTTGATCCATGGGTGATTTGTGACTTATTGGTGAAGAAAAGTTTGAGGTTTGGTGGCTGTGGGCAGAGATTCGAAGAGATGAAGGTTTTTGCAAGTTTTGTGAATTCTGATTGTGTGTGTGCTCTGAGCTTGCCTCCCACTTGTTTTATGATCCATAACATATCCCTAAACTATTGGAAGAGGTCTGAGGAAGTGACATGCACTTTGGGAATGGCATGGGGAAATTGGCTAAAAAGTCAATGGTAGGTGTACTTCAAGCATGGGCCATGGCAAAAGCTATCTTAAGGCTGCTCTGAGTTCAGCTGCCTTCAAGGAGGGCCATGGGATGTTCTGAGGTGATCTGAAATGGATGAAGGGTGAGATGTCATATGTTTTGCCTTTTTGCAACTTGTTGCATTTTGAAGTTTTTGGTCATGGACATGTGACATCCCTTGGGCAATATGCAGCAAAATGTACCATATAATGTTGCTATGACACTTTGAGATTGATTAGAAATCAAACAAAACCCTAAGAACCATTCTTGCAAGATTTTCCTCTTTGTGACTTTTATGATACATGGCTTATGATACTTGGAATCCAAGGCATGAAAGTGAGAGATTCTTTGGGCAAATCTGAATTATGGACCATGAATGATGTTTGTGTGATGGTTAGAAGTTGATTAGAGGTCACATTTGGTTTTGGCAAGTGTTTTTGCAAGTTTCCTCTTTGGCACTAAAGTGAAAATTAAGTGATTTTGTCCAACTTTGCAAAGGCATAACTTTTGTTCTATGATGAATTAGATTAAGTTCTTGTACTTTTTGAAAATGGGAGGATCCAATCTACAACTTTCATGACCAAGAAATTTTCATTTGAAGCATTTTTGAATCAAAAAGAGGAGGTTGAAAAACTTTCCCAAAATAGCAAGTTTACATTACAAGTCACTTTCCCAAAATGGCAACTTTGCAAATGGCTTGAAATTCCTCAATTTTGTGAACTTCCAACATCTTCTAAGATCAAATAAAGATCATACACATCCAAAATGATGGAGAATACCCTTTGGTTGGATGATTGGGGGTCTCAGATGCCTTGATTTTGCACTGACTTGCTCAAGAAGTTATCCATTGATCAGATGCCTTCCCCATTGAATTTCTTCATGAAAATTGGTATGCATGATCCTTATGACATATAGAGACCAATAGAAACAAGAATGACCAAAAAATTTGGAGTTATGGCCTCTGAAACCAAAACCCTAATTTTAGGTCATTTGTGCAGTTAAGCTTGGCTCTGCTTCCATGCCTTCCTCAGTTCTTGTGATTTTCTGACTTTCTTGATCTTGGGAGGATATAATATGATGATTGAACATACATGGACCCTCTTGAGATGAATGAAGACCTTTGGAGTGGCTCAGAAGGCTCATGGATTGCTCAGATCACAAACCCTAGATGCAGATGACCTTGAACCAATGCAGTGAAGTAAAAATGCAATATGAGATGATATGATTGAACTTATGCAAATGAAAAGATCACAAGCCATGATGTAAACTTAGTGAGGGCAAATTTGGGGTGTTTACAGCTGTCCCTATTCAAGCATGAGTTAGCTGTGTAGGATGTGAGCGACGGCTTAACATACAAACAAGATAAGTTGTGGTTGAATACCAAAGACAGTCCAAAATTTGCACTCACTGAATGAAGAAGAAAAGGGATATAGACTGTAAAAGGTAGTAAAGTATGTTTATAAAGTGCGGGCGACGGAGGACGACCGTCGAGCAGAGGACGACGTCTGGGGATAAGCAATGACGGGGACAACCGACATGCTGGGAAAAAAGATCATGATGGGGGACGGCCATCAAGCAAAGGAATAAGACCTTCTGGGGATTAAAGGTAAAGGTAATGATGGGTACGACCATTAGGTTAAACACATAAATGAAATAAATGATGAGGTACGGTCATCAAAGGTGAAGGACGATCACCTAGCAGGGGAGAGCTGCTCTGTTGGAGGTAAGATGAGGGACGGTCATCTAAGGCGAAGGACGATCACCTGGCAAGGTACGGTTGCCAAAAGTATCACGACATAGGACGAATGCCGGATAGAAAAGGTTGACGATGGGGACGGCCATCGGATAAGCATGACGAAGGACGATCATCAAGAGGCGAAGGACGATCACCTAGCAGGGTTTATCGTGACATAGGACGAATGTCAGATAACAGAATCAACAATGGGGACGACCATCGGATAAGAGTGATGAAGGACAATCATCAAAAGGGTGAAGGACGATCACCTAGCAAGGGACGGCTGCCAAAGCATCATGACATAGGATGAATGTCAGATAGGAAGGGGTTCCTGAGAATGGAGACTCCGCTGGGGGAAGGATGAAGGACGATCATCAAAAGGTGAAGGACGATCACCTGGAAGAGTTCGACTGCTGGAAGTATCCCGACATAGGACGAATGTCTGATAGAAAAGAAATTTGCCTTTTACTGGAGATTTGCTGAGAACTCTTCTGGGGAATGGTAGACACAGACGAGTGTCTAAATTTATTGAGAGAAAGATATAAGTGTTTGTCGTTGTGTATAGGTTAAAGATGCGGACGAGCATCCTTAAAAACTATGATACAGATGAGTGTCGGTAGAAACAAACACTGACGTATGTTCAGAGATGATGATACGGACGAGTATCACCTGGTTAACAAAGAACACGGACAAGTGTTGAATCTTGAGAAAGATGAGTGGTGTGTACAAGATACGGACGGGTATCTGTAATAAGTAAACATGAGTGAGACACATACGAGTGTTTAACTTGCTGGGAGAGCATGACACGGACAGATGTCGGAAGAAGTGTATTATAAACAAGTTTTTGGTGTACAAAGTGTTTAGGAAACTATGTTGGGGAATGATAACACGGACGGGAGCAAAAAGGAGCATGTATCTGTATTTGTGAGTGTAAAGAGGATGCTTTGGCTTTCTGCCGGGGAGTTTTGGGGAGTATTTTGTATATTGTTGATGGAATGTCAGTATTTACAAGTGTTTGGTTCGATACATGACTTGTGATTATACAATATGTTTGATTTTTTTTTTTTGCCGTAATGTTCCGTATTAGACGGAACGCTACGCTTTTGAGGGAAAATATGATGCGAATGCTATGGTTATGCAAAGATACTGATCCGAGATTCGGATCCCGTTGTTGTGAAGATCTCTGATTGATCTGCTTGAAGTGATATCCCAGCTGGGGGTGAGATTATTCGTAGATCTGATATATATGATTATGCTTGGGGAAACAAATCGCTGATAGACCTGTTCTTGGTGATGAGGAGTCCAGCTGGGGTCTGTGGGAGCTTTCGTCACTTTGTTGTGAGATCTTCAGGCATTTCCCTTCTGGATAGAGGCTGAAGCTCTGCGGGGGGATGGTTCCCTGTCTTTGCACTTGGCTGAGGAGGAACGATCACTGAACGACCTTCCTAGTGGCTTCTGTGGGGATCCTGCTGAGGATAATGAATTTAGCTGGGGAACTGAGCCCCTTATGATGTTGTTTGGGAGACATGTTGAGGAAGTAATGTTTCGACAGCTTGCTGGGGAGAGACTTTCATGCCCCATATTGTACTTTGAATACCTGCAATCCTGTTATGACAAAGAAACGTACAAGTATCCCGAGGTATCCCCTACCGGATTCCATCATAGGAATTTAGACACTCCCGGGAGTAATATATTTCTTGTAAGCATGTGACTAGCAAAGGTGCATCTGTACTTATGCAATCAATATTATATGGACATCGGACATTTTTTGCAAACAAAAATAAAATGTATGAGACGAAATGTGACTGAAAATCTGATTTTATTAATTTGTGTGCCTCTGAATGGGCAAATACAGTCAAAGAAACAAATCCCCTGAAATGAGGAGATTGTTACAAATTGAGAAACAAAAAGATGCTGGCAACGTTGATGACGCTTCAAGGAGCTTCCCTTTTGCTATGACTTGTATGACATTGACGTTCTTCTCATCTTGTTTTTGAAGAAGGCTGACTCTGACCGAAGCATGAACCTTTCGACGCTTACCATGTTGTAGGTGATACAGGCGAATTCAGAATGCAGTTGTTCGCTTATCCCCTTGTTTTGCGTGGATCGCCCTTTCGGGTTTTCAATCCACCGGGA
This sequence comes from Lathyrus aphaca, assembly GCA_963966055.1. Taxonomy (NCBI): domain Eukaryota; kingdom Viridiplantae; phylum Streptophyta; class Magnoliopsida; order Fabales; family Fabaceae; genus Lathyrus; species Lathyrus aphaca. The sequence goes on from OZ014522.1 coordinate 304,309,680, forward strand.
TACCCATTTTTGCCTGAGTTGTCCAATGCGGCTTTTCAACTCAACGGGTGTACATTTTTTCATTTTATTTTCCCTTATTTTTGCCCGAGTCTTTTATTCTGTTTTTGACTCGCCGGGATGCCCTATATTTGCCTGGACTTACATTCTGTTTTTATGTCCAGCGGGTCATTTTATGCGAAATATTTTTTAACTGCATCTGAATTCACAGGGGACAGGAAGTCCTCACCATCCATAGTACTGAGCATTAGTGCTCCACCAGAGAAAACTTTCTTTACTATGAATGGACCATCATAATTCGGCGTCCACTTGCCCCTGTGGTCTGTATGAGGAGGAAGGAGTCTTTTCAGCACAAGATCTCCTACTTGGTACTCTCGCAGTCTGACTTTCTGATCAAAGGCTTTCTTCATTCTCTTCTGATACAGCTGTCCATGACAAATTGCAGCTAATCTCTTCTCTTCAATCAGATTCAGTTGTTCGTACCGGGATCGGACCCATTCCACTTCGTTCACCTTAACATCCATCAATACCCGTAAGGAGGGTAATTCAACTTCGACAGGTAGGACCGCCTCCATACCATACACGAGCTGATACGGCGTTGCCCCAGTGGATGTTATGATTGATGTACGATACCCATGCAAGGCAAATGGTAGCATTTCGTGCCAGTCTTTGTAGGTGACCACCATCTTCTGCACAATCTTCTTGATGTTCTTGTTAGCTGCCTCCACAGTGCCATTCATTTTTGGTCTATACGGAGAAGAATTGTGGTGTTGGATCTTGAAGTCCCGGCATAGCTCTGCCATCATTTTGTTGTTCAAGTTGGAACCATTATCAGTAATGATCCGCTCGGGCACTCCATACCGACAGATGATGTCTCTCTTTAGAAATCGGGCTACCACTTGCCTAGTAACATTTGCATAGGAAGCTGCTTCAACCCACTTGGTGAAATAATCAATGGCTACCAGGATGAATCTGTGGCCATTTGAAGCAGTCGGTTCGATCTTTCCAATCATATCAATGCCCCACATGGTGAAGGGCCAGGGTGAAGACATCACATTCAAAGGATTCGGAGGCACATGCACCTTATCTGCATAAATCTGGCATTCATGGCATTTCCTGGCATAAGCACAACAGTCTGCATCCATTGTGATCCAGTAATAGCCCGATCTTAACAAATTTTTAGCCATAGCATGCCCTCCAGCATGGGTACCAAAAGATCCTTCGTGCACCTCGTGCATCAACAAGTCCACTTCTGTTTTATCAACGCACTTGAGAAGTACCATATCAAAGTTCCGCTTGTACAAGGAACCATCAGCATTCAGGAAGAAACTGCCAGCCAACCTTCTTAATGTCTTCTTATCATTGGAAGATGCCCCAGGTGGGTATGTTTGATCCTCCAAGAAGCATTTGATGTCGTGAAACCAAGGCTTATCATCTTTAACAACATTTGCTGAGAATACGTATGCTGGCCTGTCAAGTCTGGATACTGAAATCCGTGGCACAAAGTTGGCAGCTTGAACTTTGATCATGGATGAAATGGTAGCCAGAGCATCTGCAAACTGATTTTCATCTCGAAGGATATACTCAAGCTTGACTGTTGTGAAGAAAGTCAACAACCTCCTTGTATAATCCCGATAAGGTATCAGATGATCTTGGTGGGTGTACCATTTGTCGTTGGTTTGATTAATTACCAGAGCTGAATCTCTGAACACAGTCAAAGTCTTGATCCTGCGGTCAATGGCTTCCTCAAGACCCATAGGTGTAATGAGTACTGCACCAACACCAGGTGAGTTTTGCCGAGAAAGGCATGTGAACTCCCTTAGGTGTAATGAGTACTGCACCAACACCACGACCATTCATATTAACAGCCCCATCAAACATCATAGTCCATTCTTCTTCTGGGTCAGGCCCTTTAGTGTGAACAGGCTCTTCATGATCTTTTGCCTTTATGAACATGATGTCTTAATCGGGAAAGTCAAATCTCATCGGCTGGTAATCGTCAATGGGTTGCTCAGCAAGATAATTAGACAATACACTGCCTTTGATGGCTTTCTGAGATGTGTATTGAATGTCATATTCTGTGAGGATCATTTGCCATCTTGCAACCCGTCCGGTAAGTGCTGGTTTCTCAAAAATGTACTTGACTGGGTCCATCTTTGAGATCAACAAAGTAGTGTGGGTCAACATGTACCGCCTTAGTCGGCGAGCAGCCCACGCTAAAGCACAGCAAGTTTTCTCGAGCAGTGAATAACATTGTTCACAGTCGGTAAACTTTTTGCTTAGGTAGTATATTGCATACTCTTTTCGACCAGACTCATCATGCTGGCCCAACACACACCCCATTGACTCTTCTAATACTGTCAAGTACATGATTAGAGGTCTTCCTTCAACTGGAGGCATAAGGATTGGAGGCTCTTGTAAGTATTCCTTGACTTTGTCAAAAGCCTTCTGGCAGTCTTCGTTCCACCTGACTGTTTGTTCTTTTCTCAACAACTTGAACAAAGGTTCACAGGTTGCAGTAAGGTGAGATATGAACCGTGAAATGTAGTTCAGTCTAACTAAGAACCCTCGAACTTCTTTTTCTGTCTTCGGTGCAGGCATTTCTTGAATGGCTTTAACTTTGTCAGGGTCAACTTCAATTCCTTTCTCACTTACAATAAAACCCAGCAGCTTACCGGACCGCACCCCGAATGTGCACTTGTTGGGGTTTAACTTCAGTTGGTACTTCCTCAGACGCTTGAATAGATTCAATAGGTTCACCAGGTGGTCTTCTTCTGTAAGGGACTTGGCAATCATGTCATCCACATAACATTCAATTTCTTTATGGATCATGTCGTGGAATAATGTAACCATAGCCCGTTGATAAGTGGCACCCGCATTCTTCAGCCCGAATGGCATCACCTTATAACAGAATGTGCCCCAGGGTGTGATGAAGGTTGTCTTCTCCATATCTTCAGGTGACATCTTGATCTGATTATATCCTGAAAATCCATCCATGAAGGAGAACACCGAGAACTGAGCCGTATTGTCGACCAATACATCAATGTGAGGCAAAAGGAAGTCATCTTTCGGGCTGGCTCTGTTCAGATCTCGGTAATCCACATACATCCTTACTTTTCCATCCTTCTTAGGCACAGGTACAATGTTAGCAACCCACGACGAGTAACTGGTCACAGCAAGGAAACCGGCGTCCCACTGTTTCTGTACCTCTTCTTTTATCTTCATTGCCATATCTGGGCGAGTACGGCGCAATTTCTGTTTTACTGGCGGACAATCTTCTTTCAATGGCAACTTGTGCATGACAATGTCGGTGTCCAACCCTGGCATATCCTGATAAGACCAAGCAAAAACATCCACATACTCCCGAAGCATGTCAATCAGTTGCTCTTTTACTGAATCTTGCAGACAGGCCCCGATCTTAACTTGTTTCAAGTCTTCTTCTGTACCAAGATTAATCGTCTCAACTTCCTCCTGATGAGGAGTGATAACCTTCTCCTCTTGTCTCAACAACCTGGCTAACTCTTCAGGTAGCTCATAATCTTCTTCAACCCCTTCATCAGCTTGATTAATCGGATTGTCAAAGTCATACGAAGTCATAGCAGTGTTGTTGTCGGTGCAATCTGGAGGGCACTCTCTGCAAGGGTTTAGATTTGTTCGTTTTAGTGATCAATTTTATCTTATTTAGAAAAAGTGAAAATGAAGTTATCATTTTGAAAAACATTGCCATTTTATTTTTTGTACAAAAAATGAGAAATGAAAAACAGTGAGCGAAAAAGAAGAGACTCATTTGCAAAAGATCTCCTGATATTCATTAATTGATCTTTGCACAAAATACAACATGGCCCAATTACAAAATGAGTCCTGACATCTTGGGAAAGATGTAGGACTTGATGCATGCTTTAAAACACAGGAAATAATAATTACTCTGCAGGAGTAACTCTTATAATTTCCTGGGAAGACCAGTTTGAGACATGGTTCCCCGGGATCCTTGGACGTATCCAGCTTTCCAGGTTACGCTCGTCTTCCGTCTCATCTTCCAAACTATTCACAGCATCCGGAGTGAGCATCCCCCTGCTAACAAACTTGGGCTCCGTCGCAGCCTCTGGTTGATCTTGTCGAGTAAGTCTGTAACCCAACCCGAATCGGTCTTCTTTCTTCTCAACTGGTAGCAGCTTGCCCCAGCCTTGAGCAGTACCTTCTTCAACAACCTTCCGGGCTTGTTGGTATGAGGTAATGGAAGTTCCCAGCACAGCAAATGTCTCATTAATATTAAGGGCCTCAAACCCTTGGCTCATAGTTTCATGTATCTCCCCATCCATCTCAATGTATTTGAAAGTAGCCAGCTGGCTAACGAAGATATCCTCCTCCCCACAAATAGTAATGACTTGGCCCTCCCACTCGAATTTTAACTTCTGGTGAAGGGTTGATGTCATGGCGCCAGCGGCGTGGATCCATGGTCTACCCAATAGACAGCTGTAGGCAGGATGTATATCCATCACAAAGAAGGTCATTTTGAAAACTTGTGGGCCAATCATTATAGGCAACTCTATCTCTCCCAGAACTGATCTTTTAGAACCGTCAAAGGCTCTCACTACCAAGTTGCTTGGGCGTAGTGTCAATCCATCATACTCCAGCTTCACAAGGGCTTTCTTGGGCAGGACATTGAGGGATGACCCTGTGTCTACCAATACGTGAGAAAGAACTGCACCCTTACACTCCAAGGTAATGTGTAAAGCCTTGTTGTGATTGTGACCTTCCACCGTCAAATCAGTGTTGGTAAAACCTAGTCCATGACTAGAATTGACATTTCCCACCACAACTTCTAACTGATTGACGGTAATCTCCTCCGGCACATAAGCTGCGTGCAAGACCTTTAATAGTGCATTTCGGTGAGCCTCGGAGCATATTAGCAATGATAGTATGGAGATTTTGGAGGGCGTTTGGTGAAGCTGGTCTACCACCTTGTAATCACTCTTCTTGATGATTCTCATGAATTCATCAACCTCTTGATCAAAAGGAGTCTTCACAGTTTCTTTGACAACTTGTTCTTCTTGCACCATGCTCTTCCCTTTTGCCTTAGCAGCTTCTGCTTCAGCAACGGGTCTTGGAATTTGTGAGGCAAAGAGACGTCCGCTTCTGGTGAAGCCTCCGCCTCCCCCCACATTGTCTATCTGAGGTGAAGAAGTTGACGATTCCAAAGTGATTCTCTGCCCCTCGCAGTATAGATCTGAGCCATAATGCCAAGGGATGGCATTATTGTTTTCGTAAGGGACTGGCCCAGGCACTGTGATAGTAACTGGACTGATAGCAGCTGCAGAGGGAACCACAATGGTGTGTGGATCATAGTATATGGTAACTGGTGCTCTGACAAGAGCAACATTTTGTTGTGAATTGTCGGAAGGAACATTTGCGGGATCATAGTAAATTGTAACCGTTGAGACGCTTTCATTAACTATTGCTGATGTTGTAGAAGACACTATTGACTGGATGGGCATTGTAGTTGTAGCAGGGATAGTAACTGAACTTGCATCCGTTGAAGTGATTGATTGAGCAGTTGTTGGAGTTGTAGTAGAATCCGTTGGAACAATGGTTGCTGACGTTGTAGGAGTATCTGTGATTATCGGTGAAGGAATTGTTGGATTTGTAGGTGCCGTTGTCGTAATCTGAAGGATACCATCCTTAATAAGACCATTTATGCTGTTTCTCAGCCTTTCACACCCGTTGACTACAATATTGCAATACCCACAGCCGAGCTCACACCCGGGGAACATTTGGCATTCTAAAAGCTGAGCTTTGATTTCAACCAAAGGTATTCGAATTTGTGCAACACTGGTGATTAAGGTGGGTGGTTTGCCTTCCTCAATAGCATTAATCCTAGGCCCGTTGTGACTAGGCATTGGATTCCTTGTAACATTCGGAGGAGGTGCAAATTTTAGAGCTTTTGAGTCCACCAGATCTTGGACTTTCATCTGTAGGGCCCGACATTTTTCAGTGTTATGCCCCGGTGCGTTCGAGTGAAACGCACACCTGGCATTTGCATCATAATTCTTTGGCATATTGGCAGGATCTGGAGGCGCCAATGTCCTTAATTCAACTAGGTTGAGTTTCAGGAGTTGTGGCAAGAGTGCAACATACGGCATTGGGATTGGGTCAATCACCCTGTTTGCCTGTGATGGTCTTTGTTGGAAAGGACGTTGTTGTTGGTTGTTGTTGTTGTTGTAGGTTCTCTGTTGCGGATACTGAACTTGTTGTTGATACTGTGGTTGTTGTTGTTGTTGTTGAGGATATGCTGGTTGTTGAGGAATCGGAGCAGGAATGGTAACTGCGGCTACTGACCGGTGAACATACTGAGGCCTGCCCCTGCTTGCATGGATGGAATTTGTCTCACCGGCTCTTCGGGGTCCCACAAAAGGCTTTCGGGGATTGCTAGATGAACTTGCACCACTGTCGGAAATTTTGGCCATCTTTAAGAGACTTTCAATCCTTTCACCAGCTATGACCACATCAGCAAAACTGGTAGAGGAGAAGGCAGCCAATCTATCAATATAGGTCCCTTGCAATGTATTCATGAACATGTCAGCCATTTCCCTCTCTGACATGGGTGGTTGGACAGCAGCAGCAAGCTGTCTCCACCTTTGGGCATATTCTCTAAAGCTCTCTCTAGAAGATTGTGACATTCCCATTAGGAGGGTCCTGTTAGGAGCCATGTCCAGGTTGTATTGATATTGCCTGATGAAGGCTTCAGCTAAGTCCTTCCAGCATCTAATGGTAGCTCTGGTCAAGTGTGAATACCACTCTCTTGAAGCCCCAGTCAGACTATCTTCAAAGTAGAACATCCACAATTTTTCATCCATAGTATACGCTTTGAGTCTTCTCAGGAAGGATTGCAGGGTGGTGCGTGGACAGGAGGTACCATTGTATTTTTCAAAGCATGGAGGTTTGAATCTGTGGGGAATTCTCACCCCATCCACTAGGCCCATGTCCATCACATCGAAGCCCAAAGAATTTTGAGACTCCAAAGATCTTAACTTCTCAGCAATTTCGTCCAATCTCCGGTCATATACTTCATCTCCGGCCCCCATAACAGTAAACTGTTCTTCTTGGGGATCCTCTTGCAGGATTCTCCCCCCAGCAGTATTACCTTGTACATTTCTCGGGATGTTGACTTCCGGATCCAGATGAGGTCCAAATACTGGTGGGTCAATACGAGGTTGGCCCCGTTCATTGTTACTAGTTCCTCCTGTTCCAAGGTGAGGCTCCTCAGGAGTTTGCCTCTCCACCAGCTCTCTTAACCTCTCCTGACTCTGGGCTAGGCCAGTCATTACTGCCATGAACTGAGACATCTGATTTCTCATCTCCAATCTCTCATTGGCCATCTGATTTCTGACCTCAGTCAGATCCTGTTGTACTTGTTCCATTTGAATACCGGGAAGGCTGTTGCGAGTAGGGTACCGGTGCGTGCGGTTGACAGGGAACACTCGGCGACGAGCAATGTTTCCTGAGACGACAACAAAGTTAGAAACAAAGATAATAACAAAACCTACAAAGCAAACATAAAGGTTAGTATGCAATGCAGTATGCTTATTTGTTTTCCAAGGTATCCGGTTTGGTTTTTTGGTTTTGACCTTTCCAGACCTCGAGGAAGATGCTTGATGTTGTTTGAGAGAAAAGCCCAAATGGTAACAAACTAAAATATATTACAAATGGTGAACAATACATAGTTCGTTTTACAACACGTGCCCATGGAGGGTCAAAATACAACAAAAAGAAAAGTACATCAAATGTAAACTAACAACAAGCAAGGGATCAGACATCCAGTCCAAACTCATCTTCTCTGACCTCCTTCAGGAGTGCCTCAGTCACTGGACCAGTCGGGTGCTCTGTAATGGTCCTAATGAGGAAGTTCCTGGTAGCAATGGCAGTAATCAGTTTCTTATGCCTGTCCTGGTCCTTTGATCTCTTCAATCCTGCTCTGAGCTTCAACTCTGAAATCTCCTTCTGGGCTGCCAACAAAGCTTCTTGCTGCTTATTCTCATTGGCCTCTAGCTGTTCAATCTTAGCTTGACTCTTCTGGTCTTCTTGTGTACGGGCTTCGGTGATCCTGACCCACCTAGCCTGGCTCTCTTGCAGATAGTGCTCAGCCCTAGCTTTCTGAATCTTGGCCTCCTTACAGGCATTCTTCAATATCTGTTCCCCAGCTCTTGCTTTCCTGATATAGTCCTTTGTCTTCTCAATTTTGGTGAGATGCTCCACCCTAAGCTTCTCCAACCTCTCAATATCCAGACGACCATCACTCCTCTCCAAAAGAGTTTTCTTCAAAGCCTCAGATAACTTCTCATTCCTTTCCTTCAGCTTCTCAAATTCTTCTAGGTTGATAGTTGCTGCTGGCTGTACAGTAGATGGTCCAGGCATGTCTTCCAAGGTGAAAGGCATTCCGGTAATCTGAGCTCTAATACGGGACCAGTCATAGTACTGAGCTGAAGCAACATTATTACATCTTCCAAGGATAGCTACCCCCTTTGTCTGGATGATGTCCCAAGCCCAGGATGCTTGTCTGACAACAGCTGAATCAGGTTTCACTTTACAATACAGGGTCTCAGCTAAATCTTGCCCTCTGGGAGGGTGAACCAAAGCATATCCCAGTTGTCTCTTGAACAACAAAGGATTGTAGTTGATGCAACCCTTTACTCCTATCAGAGGCACATTTGGGTATTGTCCACAGCTGGTGATAATGTCCTTGCCTTTGGTGCTCTGGGTGCACCATCTAATATCATCTGAAGTCAAGGCAATGAGCCTCTTGGCCCAATTCTTCTGTTGGTGGGGATTCAGGAAGGCATCTGCTTAGGCAGGTGTCTGAGAAGCCATGTGTAAAACAAAGGAGCACAACATCTTACCAACTTCCCCCTTTGTTTCTCATTCCTCTGATGAATGGAGTAGTAAAAATCTCCTAGCAATGTGGGCACTGGGTTCTTCAGAAGAAACAAATGGATATCATTTTTGCTGACAAGTTTAGGCTCATCTGCAAATAGTATAACCCCATATATGCTGAGGGCTAACAGTGCATAGACTGCCTTCCACTCTCCCAATGAAGCTTTCAGGATGGCCTGAGAAATCAAGAAGCCTAAGTGTAAACCTGGAATCCCAACTTTTGTTGTCATGTTTTGCTCAATCAAGGCAGGCTCCAGGTACAGTGCCTTTGCTATCTCTTCATTTTTAGGAAATGCCATTTCTGGGTTGAATGGGATTCCACCTCTGATGGGTACTCCAATCAATAAAGAAAACTCTTCCAGCAGAGGCCCTAACTGAAAGTTTAGGAATGTGAAACTTCTCAAAGGAGGGTCATAAAACTGCAAGCATGTGTGGATCATGCTCCTCTGAGAAGGATCAAGGTCCATAACCATGTCCAGGATACCTCCATAGTGCTCTCTAAACAGAGGGATATAATCAGGTGTGATGAGTGACTGGACCTGCCTGATACCAGTCAACACAGGCTCAAAGAAATGGTAGGATATGTTGCTTTTCCTGGGAGTAGTCATAGATGTTGCTGAAGATTGGTACTGATGAAGATCACAGACTGATATTGGAAATGAGCTACTGACAGGCTGATGATGGTGATGATGAAGCTAGCTGAAGTAGATAACTGATGAAAACAACTGAAGCAGAGGTCTATGCAGAAGAATGGGTCAAAACCAAACCAGATATGATATGGATACCCTGAAAAACAAATAAACAAATGTTAAATGATGCAATGATGATATATGCAAATGATATGCAAGGGTTTGTGATCAAGCTGGATCTGATTATCTGTCTTGATATAAGTCCATGTATGTCCAAAGGTCCAGATGAAGGCTTAGAAATCCAGTAACCAGGGTGGGGGACTCAAATAAAGAGTCACATGTCCAGGGTTAATCACAAGAACTGTCCAAAATGAGGTACTCTTAAAAAAAAATAGTAACAAGGTATGATGTGGCCAAGGGTACCTACAAACCTGTAAACAGCCCAACTCCCTCACAGGTAATGTTCTAGAACAAGGATCTTCAGACTTGGATCAGTTATGAGAAGTGTAAACACTTCTAACTCGGAGGTACAGTGTTTACAATAACCATAAAAGATCCTCCTCTAATTCACCTCAGTTTCTGAAGGTCATAATAAAGGTCATTCAGACTTAGCAGGCTTCCCAGATAGCCCTAGCACTACAGGAAATCTGTAGCACAAAGTTCTCAAGAAGAAACCCACATCTGAACCGTGTTTCATATTCCCGCACCAGACCGAAATGGAATGGGAAAAAACATGAACCACTCTAGCCTAGGTGTCACTCAGGTCCCAGGTATAGGAACTTAAACTCTCAATGAAACCCCACCCATCAAAACAGAAACCAGATCCAGCAATGACAGTATGACAATATGATGTATAAAACTGTAAAGAAAGCAATAAACAAGATTGTTCATAAAGCAATAAAATAAATACATAAACACATATAACACATAACACCCCAATAAGCACAAATCAAACAAGCGCTAGGAGGAACCCACAAAAAGAACCAGAAGCCCTGGTTACAATATAAGGTTCCCCAGCAGAGTCGCCAAGTTGTCGCTCCCACCAAATGACACCTGGTCAGAAGGGGTACAGACGCGAACGGTCGGCGAAAGGGAAAGAAATGAAAAGAGTCGCCAGCTAGGCATTTTTATCCCGAAGGAAAGGTAATGCTGCATAAACCTAGAAAGATATGGATAAGACGGTTGCGAACCAGAGAAACTGAGAAAGGGGGTTGGTTACAACCTGGGAAGGTATTAGCACCCAGATTGCCCGTCGTACTCGACGGGATCCACGCTTAAAAGACTTGTGTCTAAAGGGGTAGTGTCAGTGCTATTTTGTGTACAAAAGCTGGAAAAGAATGCAAGTGTCAGTGAAAAAGGAAATGTGAAGTGAGATGAAAGAGTGGCAGTGATGGAAAGAAGTGCAAAGCTCAAGACTATGAGGCTTAAAGAACAATGCTGGAAGGAGGGGGGAATATACAGAGACTTTTGTTCGATAACTGTTAAGTTATGCCTACGTATCCTCTCGTGCAATGAGGAAGTCAGAACACCGTAGTTCGACTCAAAGAGACTGAAGGATAAATTGACTTGTGAACTGCTTACTTGCCTATGCTCAAGTGTATGACCTGTCTGGCTCAGGTGCAAACTGTCTTGCATTAGACGGAAGAAGCGAGTTCTCGTTTATGAGTGAATGAGATGAGAAAAGAATCCCGGAGGAGATGATTATTGTTTGTTTTTGTGTTTTCAATCTTTTATTGCTTTTTGTGTTTGTCATAAGTTAATGAGCTTAAGTCTAAACCAAGGGTTAGTAAACTCATCACATCCTCCCTCTGATTGGGGGTAATGAGAATACCTTAAGTATGAAGTAAACACCTCAAACTTAACTACCATGATGTAGGATTAAGATCATTAACCTACTTGTGATTATTTATATGTTTTTGGAGTTTTTTTTGTTTAGTGTTAAGTAATGAGTTTAAGCCATAATCAAGGATTTAATGGACCCATTACACCATCCTAATAGAAGGATGATAGATGAGAACATTTAAGCTGAGGAAGGATCCTCAACTTAATCCATGATTAGGGATTAACCTCATGACAAAACAAAGCCTTTATTAAGTGGATTTTAGTTAATGGTAAGATTAAGAAGTGGATTTTATGGTTGGTAAGACAACTTGAGGGGGACTTGTCCATTAACACTAGGGTTAGTCCTTCTTAACCAACTAAGGAAGAATTAGAACCCTAATGCAAGGCCCAAGTTACAAGCCTGATGTTTTAGTGATTATTAGATGGATTGATTAAAGGAGTTAAACACATTAAGGGTTTAACACTTAGGATTAAAGTTATACACTCCATCCTAATAGAAGGATGCAGGCATAAACTTAATCACAAAGCCTTAAAACCTTTAAGGTTTAGTCCTTGATTAAGAGATGAAAAGAGAAGACACAAAGATGACACAAAGGTAAAAACTAATGGGGGGACTAATCAAACCCTAATTGTGGTCATGCTTGGATGTTCCTAGGGTTTATGAGGCTTGCAAAAGATCTTCAGGAGCGAAGCCATCAAGGAAGAAGCAGATGAAAGGAGGTTAAGCAGAAAGATGCAAGACAACTTACTTCACTTAAGAAGATAAGTTGCTTGAAGAAAGAAAGAGGGGAGGGAGCATGAATGAGCAAGCTCACTCTAATACAAAAGTAAAATGCAGCAATGATGCACAAGAGGGATGAGAAAAGATTGTGAGAAGTGAAGGCAAATTCACTTCTCAAGTACTTACCACCTGAAAAGTTAGCCAAAAGACATGAAATGAGGTGAACATGAAATGGATGCAATGATGCAAACTAAAACCAGAAGCATAAACATGATGTTAAGGATTCTAAGAGATAAAGCAAACACAAGTCAATAGCTGTGGATGATCATACAAGGAGAAGGATGCAAATGGAGCATGTTTTGAACCATGAAAGTCCATAAAAGTTATGAAGTGCAATGGAGGTATAACATGACAAATGGATGAAGAAATGACTTACCATGATTCTAATGTGTCCTAATATGTCTTAGGAGTCATATGAATGTACTAAATGTCATGGCAAGTTCATGTATGCAAGAAAATGAGAGATGAATGCAAATGAAGGCAAAAATTAGGGTTTATGCACAAGACACAAAGCAAAATCCAAAATCAGAAGCAAATGACGAGATAAAAAATTGAAAATGGGATCAAGGGAACCCTAACCCTGCACAAGTTCACTGCCCAAAGGAGGGGACCTAACTCTTAACCTAATGGGGGTTATGATTTTCTCAAGTTGGCTAGGGTTTTAAGGCTCTTTAAAAGGAAAAATGCACATCAAATTGAAAATGAAGGATAAATTCAAACCAATTTTACCCTAGAAACTACATGATATGAATAATGCAATGCAAAAAGAACCAACATCAAACTCTACATGGTTGAGCAGAATGAATTTTTCTAAGTTAGGGTAAAAATATTGACTTTTAAGAACATTAATTCCAAAGAAAAATGTCAAAACATGTCAAGAACCAAAAATAAATTTGTTTGAGGAGTTTGATAATGTTTCTAAATGTATCAAAATGCAATGTGAATGTTTTTGGAATTTTTAGAAACTTAAATGCTATTTTAATTAATTAATTCTCATTAACTAATTAAAATAAACATTTAAATATTTTTAAAATACGGAAATTATGCAAAAAATAAAATAAAAAATATTTTCAGAATGAGAAAAATAGTTTATGCCATGGTGCAAAAAATGAGATTTTTTAGAAATGATTTGCTATTTTAAATAAAATGTGCAAGAAAAATGAATAAAACTGAAAATAAAATTAATTTAAAGGGAAAGTATGTAAATCCAAGGGCCAAGATTTGAACTGAGGAGGACAGGGTTGACTGCGCGCGCGTTTTGAAGGTTGGGATTCACTCTGGATTAATTAACCTAATTATAATTAATTAAATTAATAAAACCAGATTAGGGCTAAATGAGTTGATCTGGGCCGCTCAAAAACTAACCTAATCTACATCCAATGGTCACGAAGCAAGCTGGCTAATTAATTAGGGTTAGGACCTAATTACTTTCAGGTGACCGGAGAGAAGCTCCGGTCATCTTCTCCGGCGTGTCCAAAACCCTAAAATGCTCTACAGGCCACCCCACATCAAATTGAACACAGAGAAATGATCCTCTACCCAAACCCCATTCAAATCACCCTTCAAACATCATTTATACACCAAGAACAAAGAGAATCGAAGCAAAGTTATTTCACAGGTGAAATTTCAGAGGACCATAAAAAACTCAAATCTTCACCATTTTTTATTCTAAAAGCATCAACATGACCAGCATAGCATATATTTTCAATTTGTAACAAAAGAAACAAGCTCTGAGAAATTTGATTCTTGTGCTTACCTGAGACGATGAGATGTCAAAGTGAGCTTTTCTGACCTTTCCTTAATGCAATAAGCCTCCTCTACACCCCCTGGGATCAATGGAATTCTCAAAATCCTTTGATGGTGGCTGATTTGTGAGTTTGAGTTCTGGTATAGCAGGTTTTACAATTGAGGTATGTGGTGCTTTAGGCTGTTTCAGTGCTTGGTTCTTGATCCATGGGTGATTTGTGACTTATTGGTGAAGAAAAGTTTGAGGTTTGGTGGCTGTGGGAAGAGATTCGAAGAGATGAAGGTTTTTGCAAGTTTTGTGAATTCTGATTGTGTGTGTGCTCTGAGCTTGTCTCCCACTTGTTTTATGATCCATAACATATCCCTAAACTATTGGAAGAGGTTTGAGGAAGTGACATGCACTGTGAGAATGGCATGGGGCAATTGGCCAAAAAGTCAATGGTAGGTGTACTTCAAGCATGGGCCATGGCAGAAGCTATCTTAGGGATGCTCTGAGTTCAGCTGCCTTCAAGGAGGGCCATGGGATGTTCTGAGGTTATCTGAAATGGATGAAGGGTGAGATGTCATATGTTTTGCCTTTTTGCAACTTGTTGCATTTTGAAGTTTTTGGTCATGGACATGTGACATCCCTTGGGAAATATGCAACAAAATGTACCATATAATGTTGCTATGACACTTTGAGATTGATTAGAAATCAAACAAAACCCTAAGAACCATTCTTGCAAGATTTTCCTCTTTGTGACTTTTATGATACATGGCTTATGATACTTGGAATCCAAGGCATGAAAGTGAGAGATTCTTTGGGAAAATCTGAATTATGGACCATGAATGATGTTTGTGTGATGGTTAGAAGTTGATTAGAGGTCACATTTGGTTTTGGCAAGTGTTTTTGCAAGTTTCCTCTTTGGCACTAAAGTGAAAATTAAGTGATTTTGTCCAACTTTGCAAAGGCATAACTTTTGTTCTATGATGAATTAGATCAAGTTCTTGTACTTTTTGAAAATGGGAGGATCAAATCTACAACTTTCATGACCAAGAATTTTTCATTTGAAGCATTTTTGAATCAAAAAGAGGAGGTTGAAAAACTTTCCCAAAATAGCAAGTTTACATTACAAGTCACTTTCCCAAAATGGCAACTTTGCAAATGGCTTGAAATTCCTCAATTTTGTGAACTTCCAACATCTTATAAGATCAAATAAAGATCATACACATCCAAAATGATGGTGAATACCCTTTGGTTGGATGATTGGGGGTCTCAGATGCCCTGATTTTGCACTGACTTGCTCAAGAAGTTATCCATTGATTAGATGCCTTCCCCATTGAATTTCTTCATTAAAATTGGTATGCATGATCCTTATGACATATAGAGACCGATAGAAACAAGAATGACCAAAAAATTTGGAGTTATGGCCTCTGAAACCAAAACCCTAATTTTAGGTCATCTGTGCAGTTAAGCTTGGCTCTGCTTCCATGCCTTCCTCAGTTCTTGTGATTTTCTGACTTTCTTGATCTTGGGAGGATATAATATGATGATTGAACATACATGGAACCACTTGAGATGAATGAAGACCTTTGGAGTGGCTCAGAAGGCTCATGGATTGCTCAGATCACAAACCCTAGATGCAGATGACCTTGAACCAATGCAGTGAAGTAAAAATGCAATATGAGATGATATGATTGAACTTATGCAAATGAAAAGATCACAAGACATGATGTGAACTTAGTGAGGGAAAATTTGGGGTGTTTACAATGCCCCATGTTGCACTTTGACTACCTGCAATCCTGTTATGACAAAGAAACGTACAAGTATCCCGAGGTATCCCTTACTGGATTCCATAATAGGAATTTAGACACTCCTGGAGCGAATATATTTCCTGTAAGCATGTAAACTTTAGAAAAGACGCATCTGTATTTATGCAATCATTATATTAAGGACATCGGACATTTTTGCAAATGAAAATAGAATGTACGAGACGAAATGTGACTGAAAATCTGATTTTATTAATTTGCGTGCCCTGAATTGACAAATACAGTCAAAGAAACAGATCCCCTGAAATGAGGAGATTGTTACAAAATTGAGAAACAAAAAGATGCTGGCAATGTTGATGACGCTTCAGTGAGCTTCCCTTTTGCTATGACTCGTATGACATTGATGTTCTTCTCATTTGCTTTTTGAAGTGGGCTGATTTTGGCCGATGCTTTAACCTTTCGAAGCTTGCCGTGTTGTAAGTGATACAGACGAATTCAGAATGCAGTTGTTCGCTTATTCCCTTATTTTGCGTGGATCGCCCTTTCGGGTTTTCAATCCACTGGGATACCCATTTTTGCCTGAGTTGTCCAATGCGGCTTTTCAACTCAGTAGGTGTACATTTTTTACTTATTTTCCCTTATTTTTGCCCGAGTCTTTTATTCTGTTTTTGACTCGCCGGGATGCCCGATTTTTGCCTGGACTTACATTCTGTTTTTATGTCCAGCGGGTCATTTTATGCGAAGTATTTTTTAACTGCATATGAATTCACAGGGTCTGGAAGTCTTCACCATCCATAGTACTGAGCATCAGTGCTCCACCAGAGAAAACTTTCTTTACTATGAATGGACCATCATAATTCGGAGTCCACTTGCCCCTGTGGTCTGTATGAGGAGGAAGGAGTCTTTTCAGCACAAGATCTCCCACTTGGTATTCCCGAAGCCTGACTTTCTGATCGAAGGCTTTCTTCATTCTTTTCTGATACAGCTGCCCATGACAGATTGCAGCCAATCTCTTCTCTTCAATCAGGCTCAGTTGTTCGTATCGGGATCGGACCCATTCTGCTTCGTTCAGCTTAACATCCATCAATACCCGTAAGGAGGGTAATTCAACTTCAACAGGTAGGACTGCCTCCATACCATACACAAGCTGATACGGTGTTGCCCCTGTGGATGTTCTGGTTGATGTACGGTACCCATGCAAGGCAAATGGTAGCATTTCATGCCAGTCTTTGTATGTGACCACCATCTTTTGCACAATCTTCTTGATATTCTTGTTAGCTGCCTCAACAACGCCATTCATCTTTGGCCTGTAAGGAGAAGAATTATGGTGTTGGATCTTGAAGTCCCGGCATAGTTTTGCCATCATTTTATTATTCAAGTTGGAACCATTATCAGTAATGATTCGCTCTGGCACTCCATACCGACAGATGATGTCTCTCTTCAGGAATCGGGCTACCACTTGCCTGGTGACATTTGCATATGAAGTTGCCTCAACCCACTTGGTGAAATAATCAATGGCTACCAGGATGAATCTGTGGCCATTTGAAGCAGTCGGTTCAATCTTTCCAATCATATCAATGCCCCACATGGCAAAGGGCCAGGGTGAAAACATCACATTCAGGGGATTTGGAGGCACATGCACTTTATCCGCATAGATCTGGAATTTATGGCATTTCCTGGCATAAGCACAATAGTCTGCGTCCATTGTGATCCAGTAATAACCTGATCTTAGCAACTTTTTAGCCATAACATGCCCTCCAGCATGGGTACCAAAGGATCCTTCGTGCACCTTGTGCATCAACAAGTCCGCTTCTGCCCTATCAACACATCTGAGAAGTACCATATCAAAGTTTCTCTTATACAGGGAACCATCAGTATTCAGGAAGAAACTACCAGCCAACCTTCTTAATGTCTTCTTATCATTGGAAGATGCCCCAGGTGGGTATGTTTGATCCTCTAAGAAGCATTTGATGTCATGGAACCAAGGTTTATCATCTTTAGCAAGGTCTACTGAGAATACGTATGCTGGTCTGTCAAGTCTGGATACTGATATTCGAGGCACAAAGTTGGCAGCTTGAACTTTGATCATGGATGAAATGGTAGCCAGAGCATCTGCAAACTGATTTTCATCTTGAGGGATATACTCAAGCTTGACTGTAGTGAAAAATGTGAGTAATCTTCTCGTATAATCCCGGTAAGGTATCAGATGCTCCTGGTGAGTATACCATTTGCCGTTGGTTTGATTGATTACCAGAGTTGAATCTCCAAATACCGTTAAAGTCTTGATCCTGAGGTCAATGGCTTCCTCAAGACCCATAATGCAAGCTTCGTATTCAGCTTCGTTGTTGGTACAGTTAAAAGTGAGTTTTGCCGAGAAAGGCATGTGAACTCCCTTAGGTGTAATGAGTACTGCACCAACACCACGACCATTCATATTAACAGCCCCATCAAACATCATAGTCCATTCTTCTTCTGGGTCAGGCCCTTCAGTGTGAATAGGCTCTTCATGATCTTTTGCTTTTATAAACATGATGTCTTCATCGGGGAAGTCAAATCTCATAGGCTGGTAATCATCAATGGGTTGCTCAGCGAGATAATCAGACAATACACTGCCTTTGATGGCCTTTTGGGATGTGTACTGAATGTCATACTCTGTGAGGATCATTTGCCATCTTGCAACCCGTCCGGTAAGTGCTGACTTCTCAAAAATGTACTTAACTGGGTCCATCTTGGATATCAATAAGGTAGTGTGGGTCAACATATACTGTCTCAGTCGGCGAGCAGCCCACGCTAAAGCACAACAAGTTTTCTCGAGCAGTGAATAACGTTGTTCACAGTCGGTAAACTTTTTGCTCAGGTAGTAAATTGCATACTCTTTTCGACCAGACTCGTCATGTTGGCCCAACACACACCCCATTGACTCTTCTAATATTGTCAAGTACATTATTAGAGGTCTTCCTTCAACTGGAGGCATAAGGATTGGAGGCTTTTGTAAGTATTCCTTGATTTTGTCAAAAGCCCTCTGGCAGTCTTCATTCCACCTGACCGTTTGTTCTTTTCTCAGCAGCTTGAACAAAGGCTCACAGGTTGCAGTAAGGTGAGATATGAACCTTGAAATGTAGTTCAATCTACCCAGAAACCCCCGAACTTCCTTCTCAGTCCTTGGTGCAGGCATTTCTTGGATGGCTTTGACTTTATCAGGGTCAACTTCAATCCCTTTCTCACTTACAATAAATCCCAACAGCTTACCGGATCGCACCCCGAATGTGCATTTGTTGGGGTTTAGCTTCAATTGGTACTTCCTCAGACGCTTGAATAACTTCCACAGATTCACCAGGTGGTCTTCTTCTGTGAGGGACTTGGCAATCATGTCATCCACATAACATTCAATTTCTTTGTGGATCATGTCGTGGAATAATGTTACCATAGCCCGTTGATAAGTGGCACCAACATTCTTCAGTCCGAACGGCATTACTTTATAACAGAATGTGCCCCAGGGTGTGATGAAGGTTGTCTTCTCCATGTCTTTAGGTGACATTTTGATCTGATTATATCCTGAAAATCCATCCATGAAGGAGAATACTGAGAACTGAGCCGTATTGTCGACCAATACATCAATGTGAAGTAATGGGAAGTCATCTTTCGGGCTGGCTCTGTTCAGGTCCCGGTAATCCACACACATCCTTACTTTTCCATCTTTCTTAGGCACAGGTACAATGTTAGCAACCCACGGCGGGTAACTAGTCACAACAAGGAAACCGGTGTCCCATTACTTTTGTACCTCTTCTTTTATCTTCATTGCCATGTCTGGGAGAGTACGGCACAACTTCTGTTTTACCGGCGGACAGTCTTCTTTCAGAGGCAGCTTGTGCATAACAATGTCGGTGTCCAACCCTGGCATATCCTGATATGACCAAGCGAAAACATCCACATATTCCTGAAGCATGTCAATAAGTTGCTCTTTCACCGAATCTTGCAGGCAGGCCCCGATCTTAACCTCTTTCAAGTCTTCTTCTGTACCAAGATTAACCGTCTCAACTTCCTCCTGATGAGGAGTGATAACCTTCTCCTCTTGTCTCAACAATCTGGCTAGCTCTTCAGGTAGCTCATAATCTTCTTCAACCCCTTCATCGGCTTGATTAATCGGATTGTCAAAGTCATACGAAGTCATAGCAGTGTTGTTGTCGGTGCAGTCTGGAGGGCACTCTCTGCAAGGGTTTAGATTTGTTCATTTTAGTGATCAATTTTATCTTGCTTAGAAAAAGTGAAAAATGAAGTTTATTATTTTGAAAAACATTGCCATTTTATTTTTGTACAAAAAATGAAAAATGAAAAACAGTGAGCGGAAAAGAAAAGACTCATTTGCAAAAGATGTCCTGATATTCATTAATTGATCTTTACACAAAATACAAGATGACCCGATTACAAAATGAGTCCTAACATCTTGGGCAAGATGCAGGACTTGATGCATGCTTCAAAATACAGGAAATAATAATTACTCTGCAGGAGTAACTCTTATAATTTCCTGGGAAGACCAGTTTGAGACATGGTTCCCCGGGATCCTTGGACGTATCCAGCTTTACAGGTTGCGCTCGTCTTCTGACTCATCTTCCAAGCTATTCACAGCATCCGGGGTGAGCATCCCCCCACTAACAAACTTGGGCTCCGTTGCAGCCTCTGGTTGATCTTGCCGAGTTGGTCTGTAACCCAACCCGAATCGGTCTTCTTTCTTTTCAACTGGCAGCAGCTTGCCCCAGCCTTGAGCAGTACCCTCTTCAACAACCTTCCGGGCTTGTTGGTATGAGGTGATGGAAGTTCCCAGCACAGCAGATGTCTCATTGATATTGAGGGCCTCAAACCCTTGGCTCATGGTTTCATGAATCTCCCCATCCATTTAAATGTATTTGAAAGTAGCCAGCTGGCTAACAAAAATATCCTCCTCCCCATAAATAGTAATGACTTGGCCTTCCCACTCGAATTTTAACTTCTGGTGAAGGGTTGACGTCACGGCGCCGGCGGCGTGTATCCATGGTCTACCCAATAGACAGCTGTAGGCAGGCTGTATATCCATCACAAAGAAGGTCGTTTTGAAAACCTGTGGGCCAATCATTATTGGTAATTCTATCTCTCCCAGAACTGATCTTTTAGAACCGTTAAAGGCTCTCACTACCAAGTTACTTGGGCGTAGCGCCAACCCATCGTACTCCAGCTTCACAATGGCTTTCTTGGGCAGGACATTGAGGGATGACCCTGTGTCCACCAGTACGTGAGAAAGAACTGCACCCTTACACTCCAAGGTAATATGTAAAGCCTTGTTGTGATTGCGACCTTCCGTTGTCAGATCAGTGTTGGTAAATCCTAGTCCATGACTAAAGTTAACATTTCCAACCACAGCCTCTAACTGATTGACGGTAATCTCCTCCGGCACATAAGCTGCGTGCAGGACTTTCAATAGTGCGTTCCGATGAGCCTCGGAGCATATTAGCAATGATAGTATGGAGATCTTGGAAGGTGTTTGGTGAAGCTGGTCTACCACCTTGTAATCACTTTTCTTTATGATTCTCATGAATTCATCAACCTCTTGATCAAAAGGAGTCTTCACAGCTTCCTTAGCGACTGGTTCTTCTTGCACCATGCTCTTCCCTTTTGCCTTGGCAACAGCTTCTGCTTCAACATTAGGTCTCTGTATTTGCGAGGCAAAGAGGCGTCCGCTTCTAGTGAAGCCTCCGCCTCCCCCCACGTTGTCTATCTGAGGTGAAGAAGTTGATGATTCTAAAGTGATTTTCTGCCCCTCGCAGTATAGATCTGAGCCATAATGCCAAGGGATGGCATTATTGCTTTCGTAAGGAACTGGCCCAGGCACTGTGATAGTGACCGGACTGATAGCAGTTGCAGAGGGGACCACAATGGTGTGTGGATCATAGTATATGGTAATTAGTGCTCTGACAGGAGTGGCATTTTGTTGTGAATTGTTGGCGGGAACATTTGCAGGATCGTAGTATATTGTAACCGTTGAGACACTTTCATTAATTGCTGCTGATGTTGTAGAAGGTACTGTTGACTGGATGGGTGTTGAAGTTGTAGCAGGGATGGTGACTGAACTTGTATCCGTTGAAGTGATTAATTGAGCAGTTGTTGGAGTTGTAGTAGAATCCGTTGGAACAATGGTTGCTGACATTGTAGGAGTATCTGTGATCGTTGGTGAAGGAATTGTTGGAGTTGTAGGCGCTGTTGTCGTAATCTGAAGGATACCATCCTTAATAAGGCCATCTATGCCGTTTCTCAGCCTTTCACACCCATTGACTGCAATATTGCAATACCCATAGCCGAGCTCACACCCGGGGAACACTTGGCATTCTAAAAGCTGAGCTTTGATTTCCACCAACGGTGTTCGAATTTGTGCAACACTGGTGATCAAGGTGGATGGTTTGCCTTCCTCAATAGCATTAATTTCGGGCCCATTGTGACTAGGCATTGGATTTCTTGTGACATTCGGAGGAGGTGCAAAGTTGAGAGCTTTCGAGTCCACCAGATCCTGGACTTTCATCTGTAGGGCCCTGCATTTTTCAGTGTTATGCCCCGGTGCGTTTGAGTGGAATGCACACCTGGAATTGGCATCATAGTTCTTTGGCAAATTAAGAGGATTTGGAGGTGCCAATGTCCTTAACTCAACTAGGTTGAGCTTCAGGAGTTGTGGCAAGAGTGCAACATACGGCATTGGGATTGGGTCAATTACCCTATTTGCTTGTGATGGCCTTTGCTGGAAAGGACGCTGTTGTTGGTTGTTATTGCTATTGTTGTAGGTTCTCTGTTGCGGATAATGAACTTGTTGTTGATACTGTGGTTGTTGTTGTTGAGGATATGCTGATTGTTGAGGAATCGGAGCTGGAATGGTAATTGCTGCTACTGACCGGTGAGCATACTGAGGCCTGCCCCTGATTGCATGAATGGAATTTGTCTCACCAGCCCTCCGGGGTCCCACAAAAGGCTTTCTGGGATTGCTGGACGAACTTGCACCACTATCAGAGATTTTGCCCATCTTCAGTAGACTTTCAATCCTTTCACCAGCTATGACCACATCGGCAAAACTGGTAGAGGAGAAGGCAGCCAATCTATCAATATAAGTCCCTTGCAATGTATTCATGAACATGTCAGCCATTTCCCTTTCTGACATGGGTGGTTGGACAGCAGCAGCAAGCTGTCTCCACCTTTGGGCATATTCCCTGAAGCTCTCTCGGGAAGATTGAGACATTCCTATCAGGAGGGTCCTGTTGGGAGCCATGTCCAGGTTGTATTGATATTGACGGATGAAAGCTTCAGCCAAATCCTTCCAGCATCTTATGGTAGCCCTAGACAAATGTGAATACCACTCTCTCGAAGCTCCAGTCAGACTGTCCTCAAAATAGAACATCCATAGCTTTTCATCCATGGTATACGCCTTAAGTCTTCCCAGGAAAGACTGCAGATGAGTGCGAGGATAGGAGGTACCATTGTACTTTTCAAAGCATGGGGGTTTGAATTTGTGGGGAATTCTCACCCCATCTACTAAGCCCATGTCCATCACATCAAAGCCCAAAGAATTCTGAGACTCCAAAGATCTTAATTTCTCAGCAATTTCGTCCAATCTCCGGTCATATACCTCATCTCCAGTCCCCATAACAGTAAACTGTTCTTCTTGGGGATCCTCTTGCAAGATTCTTCCTCCAGCAGTATTTCCTTGCACATTTCTCGGGATGTTAGCTTCTGGATCCAGATGAGGTCCAAATACTGGTGGATCAATACGAGGCTGGCCCCGTTCATTGTTGCTAGTTCCTCCTGTTCCAAGATGAGGCTCTTCAGGAGTTTATCTTTCCACCAGCTCTCTTACCCTTTCTTGACTCTGGGCCAAGCCAGTCATCACTGCCATGAATTGAGACATCTGATTTCTCATCTCTACTCTCTCATTGTCCATCTGATTTCTGACCTCAGTCAGATCCTGCTGTACTTGTTCCATTTGAATGCCGGGAAGGTTGTTACGAGTCGGGTACCGATGCGCACGGTTGACAGGGAACACTCGGCGACGAGTAATGTTTCCTGAAGTCACAAAAAAGTTAGAAATAAAAATAATAACAAAACCTACAAAACAAAACAAAAGTTAGTATGCAATGCAGTATGCTTATTTGTTTTCCAAGGTATCCGGTTTGGTTCTTGGTTTTGACCTTTTTAGACCTCGAGGAAGATGCTTGATGTTGTTGGGAAAAAAGCCCAAATGGAAACAAACTAAAATATATCACAAATGGTGAACAATACATAGTTTGTTTTACAACACATGCTCATGGAGGGTCAAAATACAATAAAAGGAAAAGTACATCAAATGGAAATAACAACAAACAAACAATCAGACATCCAGTCCAAACTCATCTTCTCTGACCTCCTTCAGGAGTGCCTCAGTCACTGGACCAGTTGGGTGCTCTGTAATGGTCCTAATGAGGAGGTTACTGGTGGCAATAACAGTGGTCAGCTTCCTGTTCCTGTCCTGGTCTTTTGATCTCTTTAATCCTGCTCTGAGTTTCAATTCTGAAATCTCCTTCTGGGCTGCCAACAAAGCTTCCTGCTGCTTCTTCTCATTGGCCTCAAGCTGTTCAATCTTGGCTTGATTCTTCTGGTCTTCTTGTGTACGGGCTTCGGTGATCCTGACCCACCTAGCCTGACTCTCCTGCAGATAGTGCTCAGACCTAGCTTTCTGAATCTTAGCCTCCTTGCAAGCATTCTTCAATATTTGTTCCCCAGCTCTTGCTTTCCTGATATAGTCCTCTGTCCTTTCAATTTTGGTCAGATGCTCAACCTTGAGCTTTTCCAATCTCTTAATGTCCAGACGACCATCACTCCTCTCCCAAAGAGTTTTCTTCAAAGCCTCTGATAACTTCGCATTCCTTTCCTTCAGCTTCTCAAATTCTTCTAGGCTGACAGTTGCTGCTGGCTGTACAATAGATGGTCCAGGCATGTCTTCCAAGGTGAAAGGCATTCCAGTAATCTGAGCTCTAGTACGGGACCAATCATAGTACTAAACTGAAGCAACATTATTACACCTTCCAAGAATAGCCATCCCTTTTGTCTGGATGTTGTCCCAAGCCCAGGAAGCTTGCCTGACAACAGCTGAATTAGGTTGAACTTCACAATACAGGGTCTCAGCTAAATCCTGTCCTCTGGGAGGGTGAACTAAGGCATAACCCAGTTGTCTCTTAAATAGTAAAGGATTGTAGTTGATGCAACCCTTCACTCCTATGAGAGGCACATTTGGGTATTTCCCACAGCTGGTGATAATGTCCTTGCCTTTGGTGCTCTGGGTGCACCATCTAATATCATCTGAAGTCAAGGCAATGAGCCTCTTGGCCCAATTCTTCTGTTGGTGGGGATTCAGGAAGGCATCTGTCTTAGGCAGGTGTCTGAGCAGCCAGGTGTTAAACAAAGGAGCACAACATCTCACCAAATTCCCCCTTTGTTTCTCATTCCTCTGATGGATAGAATAGTAAAAGTCTCCCAGCAGTGTAGGTACTGGGTTCTTCAGGAGAAACAAATGGATGGCATTCTTGCTGACAAATTTGGGCTCATCTGCAAACAGTATAGCCCCATATATGTTGAGGGCCAGCAGTGCACAGACTGCCCTCCACTCTCCCAAAGAAGCTTTCAGGATGGCCTGAGAAATTAAGAAGTCCAGGTGCAAACTAGGGATCCCAGCCTTTGTTGTCATACTTTGCTTAATCAAGGCAGGCTCCAAGTACAGTGCCTTTTCTACTTCTTCATTTCTGGGAGCTGGCATCTCTGGGTTGAAGGGGATTCCACCCCTGATAGGTACTCCAATTAATGAGGAAAACTCTTCTAGAAGAGACCCTAGCTGAAAGTCTGGAAAGGTGAAGCATCTCAAAGGAGGGTCATAAAACTGCAAGCAGGTATGGATCATGCTTCTCTGAGAAGGGTCAAGGTCCATAAACATATCCAGGATACCTCCATAGTGCTCCCTAAACAATGGGATGTGGTCAGGTGTGATAAGTGACTGGACCTGCCTGATACCAGTCAACACAGGCTCAAAGAAATGGTAGGATTTGTTGCTCTTCCTGGGAGTAGTCATGAATGCTACTGAAGAAACTGAAGATTGGTACTGATGAAGATCACAGGCTGATGCTGGAAATGAGCGACTGACAGGCTGATGCTGGTGATGATGAAGATAACTGAAGCAGATAACTGATGAAGCAAAGGTCTTATGCAGAAGAAGGGGTCAAAACCAAACTAGATATGATATGGACACCCTGAAAAACAAATAAACAAATGTTAAATGATGCAATGATGATATATGCAAATGATATGCAAGGGTTTGTGATCAAGCTGGATCTGATTATCAGTCTTGGTGTAGGGCCCATGTATGTTCAAAAGTCCAGATGAAGACTCAGAAATCCAGTAACCAGGGTGGGGGACTCAAATAAAGAGTCACATGTCCAGGGTTAATCACAAGAACTGTCCAAAATGAGATACTCTTAAATACTGTAGTAACATGGTATGATGTGGCCAAGGGTACCTGCAAACCTGTAAACAGCCCAACCCCCTCACAGGTAATGTTCTAAAACAAGGATCCTCAGACTTGGATCAGTCATGAGAAGTGTAAACACTTCTAACCCGGAGGTACAGTGTTTACAATAACCATAAAAGATCCTCCTCTAATTCACCTCAGATTCTGAAGGTCATAATAAACGTCATCCAGACTTAGCAGGCTTCCCAGATAGCCCTAGCACTACAGGAAATCTGTAGCACAGAGTTCTCAAGAAGAAACCCACATCAGAACCGTGTTTCATATTCCCGCACCAGACCGAAATGGAATGGGAAAGAACATGAACCACTCTAGCCTAGGTGTCACTCAGGTCCCAGGTATAGGACCTCAAACTCTCAATGGAACCCCACCCACCAAAGAAAACCAGATCCAGCACAGTGACAATGACAGTATGAAATATGCAAAACTGTAAAGGAAAGCAATAAATAAAGCTGTACATAAAGCAATAAATAAAGCAGATAAACAAACACAATTAGCACATAACACCCCAGTAAACACAAATCAAACAAGCGCTAGGAGGAACCCACAAAAAGAACCAGAAGTCCTGGTTACAATATAAGGGTCCCCAGCAGAGTCGCCAAGCTGTCGTTTCCACCAAATGACGCCCGGTCAGAAGGGGTACAGATGCGAACGGTCAGCGAAAGGGAAAGAATGAAAAGAGTCGCCAGCTAGGCATTTTTATCCCGAAGGAAAGGTAATGCTGAGAAAGATGGATAAGACGGTTGCGAACCAGAGAGACTGAGAAAGGGGGTTGGTTACAACCTGGGAAGGTATTAGCACCCAGATTGTCCGCCGTACTCGACGGGATCCACGCTTGAAAGATTTGTGTTTTAAAGGGGTAGTGTCAGTGTTATTTGTGTGCAAAAGCTGGAAAATAATGCAAGTGTCAGTGCAAAAGGAAATGTGAAGTGAGATGAAAGAGTGTCAGTGTAAGGAAAGAATGTGAAGCTCAAGACTATGAGGCTCAAAGAATAATGCTGAAGGAGGGGGGGATGTACAGAGACTTTTGTTCGATAACTGTTAAGTTATGCCTACGTATCCTCTCGTGCAATGAGGAAGTAAGAACACCGTAGTTCGACTCAAAGAGACTGAAAGATAAATTGACTTATGAACTGCTTACTTGTCTATGCTCAAGTGTATGACCTGTTTGGATCAGGTGCAAACTGTCTTGCATTAGACGGAAGAAGCAAGTCCTCGTTTGTGAATGAGTGTGATGAGAAAAGAATCCAGGAGGAGACGATTATTGTTTGTTTTTGTGTTTTCAGTCTTTTATTGCTTTTTGGTGTTTGTCATAAGTTAATGAGTTTAAGCCTAAACCAAGGGTCAGTAAACTCATAACATCCTCCCTCTGATTAGGGGTAATGAGAATACTTTAAGTGTGAAGTAAACACCTCACACTTAATCACCATGATGTAGGATTAAGATCATTAACCTACTTGCCTTTATTTAGATGTTTTTGGAGTTTTTGTTTAGTGTTAAGTAATGAGTTTAAGCCATAATCAAGGATTTAATAGACCCATTACACCATCCTAATAGAAGGATAATAGATGAGATCATTTAAGCTGAGGAAGGCTCCTCAACTTAATCCATGATTGGGGATTAACCTCATGACAAAACAAAGCCTTTATTAAAGTGGATTTTAATTAATGGTAGGATTAAGAAATGGATTTTATGATTTGTAAGACAACTTGAGGGGGACTTGTCCATTAACACTAGGGTTAGTCCTTCTTAACCAGTTAAGGAAGAATTAGAACCCTAATGCAAGGCCCAAGTTACAAGATTGATGTCTTAGTGACTATTAGGTGGATTGATTAAAGGAGTTAAACACATTAAGGGTTTAACACTTAGGATTAAAGTTATACACTCCATCCTAAGAGAAGGATGCAGGCATAATCTTAATCACAAAGCCTTAAAACCTTAAAGGTTTAGTCCTTGATTAAGAAATGAGAAGAGAAGACTCAAAGATGACACAAAGGTAAAACTAATGGGTGGACTAATCAAACCCTAATTGTGATCATGCTTGGGTGTTCCTAGGGTTTATGAAGCTTGCAAGAGATCTTCAAGGAAAAGCCACCAAGGAAGAAACATGATGAAGGAAGGAGAAGCAAGAAGCAAGACAACTTACTTCACTTAAGAAGATAAGTTACTTGAAGAAAGAAAGAGGAGAAGAAGCATGAATGAGCAAGCTCACTCTAATTCATAAGTAAAAATGCAGCAATGATGCATAAGAGAGATGAGGAGAGCTTATGAGAAGTGAAGGCAAATTCACTTCTCAAACACTTACCACCTGAAAAGTTAGCAACAAGAAGTGAAATGAAATGAAAATAAGATGAAATGCAAAGATGAAAACCAAAGTCAGAAGCATAAACATGATTTTAATGATGCTAAGAGTTAAAGCAAACACATGTCAAGAGTGGTGGATGATCATACAAGGATAAGGATGCAAATGAAGCATGTTTTGAACCATGAAAGTTCATGAAAGTTTATGAAATGAAATGAATGCATAACATGGAAAATGAATGATGCAATGATCAAACATGATTCTAATGTGTCCTAAGAGGTCTTAGAAGTCATGTGAATGCACAAAATGTCATGGCAAGTTCATGTATGCAAGCATATGGAAGATGGATGCAAATGAAGGAAAAAATTAGGGTTTATACACAACATGCCATACCAAATTCAAAACCAGAAGCAAATGACATGATAAAAAATTGAAAATGGGATCAAAGGAACCCTAACCCTACACAAGTTCACTTCCCAAAGGGGGAGACCTAACTCTTAACCTAATGGGACGTATGATTTTCTCAAGTTAGCTAGGGTTTTAAGGCACTTCAAAAGGAAAAATGCACAACAAATTGAAAATGAGCGATAAATTCAAACCAATTTTATCCTAGAAACTACATGATATGAAGAATGCAATGCTAAAAGAACCATCATCAAACTCTTCAAGGTTAGGCAGAATGAATTTTTCTAAGTTAGGACAAAAATATTGCCTTTTAAGAACTTTAATTCCAAAGAAAAATGCCAAAATATGTCAAGAACCAAAAAGAATTTTGTTTGAAGAGTTTGATAATGTTTCTAAATGTATCAAAATGCAATGTGATTTTTTTTGTGATTTTTAGAAACTTAAATGTTATTTTAATTAATTAATTCTCATTAACTAATTAAAATAAACATTTAAATATTTTTAAAATACGAAAATTATGCAAAAAATAAAATAAAAATTATTTTCAGAATGAGAAAAATATTTTATGCCATGGTGAAAAAATGAAATTTTTTAGAAATGTTTTACTATTTTAAATAAAATGTAGAAAGAAATGTAATTAAAATGAATAAAAATGAAAGTATTCAGATCCAAAGGCCCAAATTCAAAATAGAAAGGGAGGGAATTGACCAGCGCGCGCAAATGGACGGCCCAAATTCAAACTTCACTAATTATGTCATTAACCTTAATCTGAACCCTAATTACATTCAGGTGACCGGAACAGTGTTCCGGTCATCTTCTCCGGCCAGTCTCCTATGCTATCTCTCTCTCTATACGCATCCCCAAGCCCTTAAACTCTCCAGAAAGGATCCCCACCCCATTCTAAACAAGAATCAATCATCAAACAGGATTTATTTCACATGAACAGAGAGATTCGAATCAAAACGGAAAAAATCACAGAAATTTCAGAAGCTTCATACATGCTTAAAACTGAATCATTTTCAAAACCAAAAGGTGCAGTGTGATCAGTGAAGCATGGAGAACAATCTAAGAACTTAAGAAATCATTTATGGAAAAAAAGTTCTTGATGATACCTGAACTGAAGCTTTCGAAAATGGTGCTTTCTGGCCAGTTCCTTGCTTCAAATCAGCTCTAATGATCCTTCTGAAGTGTTTGTGATGCTTAGTTGGAGTTTATATGGCCCCAAAATGAAAATGGCAGAAGCTCAGTTCATGAAGTGTGAAAATCGTATTTTTGATTATGGGCTTTTTAGGGCAAAATGAAGGGTGGGAAATGATCAGTGATGTTGGTGGAGTTGAATGGTGGAAAAAGTTTGAAGGTTTGAGTGGTTGAGCTAAGAGATTCGAAGGCTTTTGCAAATTTGGGGATCTTTGAGTGTGCTGTGTATTCTCAAGTTTCAGGCTGCAATGTTATGTGCTTTTGCTTGGTTTTGGTCCACATAAAGAAATGTGATAGGTCAGAGAGTGGGTGCTGGCCTATGTTGATTGGTATGGGCAAGTTGCCAAAATGTCAAAAGTTTGTGTACTTGAGGTATGGGTCATGGCATGCCTGGTTGCAAGGGGTGTCTGGCCTCAGCTGAGTTCAAGGAGGACCATAGAAACAGATTTGGCATGCTGGCACAAGTGTATGAAGAGATTTGGATCATTTTGCAATTTTGTACAACTTTGGCCCCTTTTGAATTTCTTGAAGTTTAAGGCATGAAACTTGAGAAATCTTTGGGCAATTCTGAGTTTTATGTCATGTATGATGTTTGTGTAATGCTTAAACATCAATTAGAAGTCACAAATTGCCTTGGTACAAGAATTTGCAAGTTTCCCTCTTTGGCACATAAGTGAATTTTTGTGATTTTTCCCAACTTTGACAAGCCATAACTTGAGTTCTAGGATGAATTAGATCAAGTTCTTGTACTTTTTGAAAATGGGAGAATCCAATCTACAACTTTCATGACCAAGAATTTTTCATTTGAAGCATTTTTGAATCAAAAAGAGGAGGTTGAAAAACTTTCCCAAAATGGCAAGTTTACATTACAAGTCACTTTCCCAAAATGGCAACTTTGCAAATGGCTGGAAATTCTTCAATTTTGTGAACTTATAACTTCTTCTAAGATCAAATAAAGATCATACACATCCAAAATGATGGAGAAGAACCTTTGGTTGGGTGACTGGGGGCCTCAGATGCCCTGATTTGGCACTGACTTGCTCAGGAAGTCATCTTTTGATCAGATGCCTTCCTCATTGAATTTCTTCATGAAAATTGGTATGTATGATCCTTATAACATATAGAGACCAATAGAAACAAGAATGACCAAAAAAATTGGAGTTATGGCCTCTGAAACCAAAACCCTAAATTTAGGTCATCTGTGCAGTCAAGCTTGGCTCTGCCTCCATACCTTGCCAGTTCTTGTGATCTTCTGACTTTCTTGATCTTGGGAGGATATAATATGATGTTTGAACATACATGGACCCTCTTGAGATGATTGAAGATCTTTGGAGTGGCTCAGATAGCTCAGGAATTGCTCAGATCACAAACCCTAGATGCAGATGACTTTGAATCAATGCAGTGAGGCAAAAATGTAATATGAGATGATATGATTGAACTTATGCAATATGAAAAGAATCACAAGACATCGTGAAATGAGTGAGGGCAAATTTGGGGTGTTTACAGGAGGTATTATGGAAACCCGTGTCGCTCTCGAAGATTTGCATCCCGGTACAAGCGCGAATGGTCGGCGAAAGGAGAAATGAAGGTGAAGATGAATAGAGTCTCCAGCTAGGCATTTTTATCCCGAAGGAAAGGTAATGCTGCATAAACCTGGGAAAAGATGGATAAGACGGTTGCGAACCAAAGAAACTGAGAAAGGGGGTTGGTTACAACCTGGGAAGGTATTAGCACCCAGATTGTCCATCGTACTCGACGGGATCCACGCTTAAAAGATTGTGTTTAAAGGGGTAATGTATGTGCTATCTATGTGCAAGAGTTGGAAAAGAATATACAAGTGTCAGTGCAAAAGGGCTAGTACTCAGGAACTGAGGCTTAAAAGGAAAGCGGAAAGAGGGGAGGGAGACACAAAGACTTTTGTTCGATAACAGTTAAGTTATGCCTACGCATCCTCTCGTGCAATGAGGAAGTCAGAACACCGTAGTTCGACTCAAAGAGACTGAAAGATGAATTTGACTGTGAACTGCTTGCTTGTCTATGCTCAAGTGTATGACTCATCTGGCTCGAGTGCTAACTATCTTGCATTAGACGGAAGAAGCAAGTTCTCGTTTATGAATGAGTGTGATGAGAGAAGAGTCTCGGAGGAGACGATTATTGTTTGTTTTTGTGTTTTCAGTTTTATTATTGTTTTTGGTGTTTTGCATAAGTTAATGAGCTTAATCCTAAATCAAAGGTTTGTAAACTCATTATATCCTCCCTGATTAGGGATAATGAGCCTACTTAAGTATGAGATAAGCATCTCAACTTAATTACCATGATGATGTAGGATTAAGATCATTAACCTACTTGTGATTATTTAGATATTTTTGGATTTTTGTTTAGTGTTAAGTTATGAGTTTAATCTCTAATCACAGATTAGTGGGCTCATTACACCATCATAATAGAAGGATAATAGATGAGAACACTTAAGCTAGGGAAGATACCTCAGCTTAATCCATGGTTAGTGATTAAATTCATTATATAACAAGCCTTTATTAAAGTGGATTTTAATTAAGAGTGAGATTAAGAAGTGAGTTTTATGTTTTGTAAGACAAACCTGAGGGGGACTTGTCCATTAAACACTAGGGTTAGTCCTTCTTAACCACAAAAGAAGAATTAAAACCCTAATGTAAGGCCCAAGTTACAAGTTAATGTCTTAGTGATTATTAGATGGATTGATTAAGAGGTTTAAACAAATTAAGGGTTTAACACTTAGGATTAAGGTTATACACTCCATCCTAAGAGAAGGAATGCAGGCATAACCCTAATTCCAAAGTCCTAAAGCCTTAAAGGTTTAGTCTCTAATGATGAGATGAGAAGAGAGACACAAAGAAGACTCAAAGGTAAAAACAAAGGGGGGACTAATCACAACCCTAATTAATATCATGCTTGGATGTTCCTATGGTTTTTAAGGCTTGAGAAAGATCTTCAAGGAAGCCACCAATGGAAGAAGCAGATGAAAGGAGGAAGAAGCAGAAGAAATAAGTTACTTACTTCATTGAAGAAGATAAGTATCTTAAAGAAAGAAAGTGAGAGAGAATGAACACAAGTGAACAAGTTCACTCAAAGACAATAAAAAATGTAGCAAATATGCAATATGAAAGAGATGAAGAGAAGTGGGAGGTGAAGGAAAATCCACCTCTCAAACAACTTACCATGAACCTGAAAAGTTAGCACAAGATGCATAAGGAAAGAAATGAAATGGATTGATGCATATGCAAAGACAAAGATCAATACCAGAAGCAAAAACATGATGAAAATGATGTTATGACCTGATGCAAAAGCATACAAAGTGTATATGAATGATCATACAAAGAATGAGATGTCATGTAGGCATGCTTTGAAGTTTGAAAGTTCATGAAAGTTAATGAAATGAAATGAATGCAAATCATGGCAAATGAATGAAGAAATGATCAAGCATGATTCTAACATGTCCTAAGATGTTTAAGATGACATATTAATGCATGAAATGTCATGGCAAGTTCATGTATGGATGCATATGCAAGATGAATGCAAGTGAAGATGCAAAATTAGGGTTACATGAAAGGATGAGATGCAAATGGCAAAGACAAAAGCAAATGACATGATAAAAAATTGAAAATGCACTCAAAGGAACCCTAAACCTATACTAGGTTACCATCCAAAGGGGGAGGTAAGAAGCTAAACCTAGAAGGAGTTATGAATTTCCTAAGTTTCTAGGGTTTTTTGGGTGATCTTCAATGTAAAATGCCAAACAATTTGAAAATGCAAGGTAAAAATGAAACAAAAATGTTTTTAGATGCTAGAGGACATGCATAGAACAATTCAAAAAGAACCATTCACAAACTCAACTTGGTTTAAAAGTTATAAATTTTTGAAGTTAGGGTTAGAAAATGAACATTTTTAAGAACCCTAATTCATTGAAAAATCTCAAAGTATGACCAAAACCAAAAAGAAATATGTATGGTGAGTTTGTAAATGTTTCTAAATGTCTAAGAATGCTCTCTGATTTTTTTGATGATTTTTAGATACTTAAATGTATTTTTAATTAATTAAAATCAATTAACTAATTAAATAAAACATTTAAATGATTTAAAAATACTTTTTTAATGCAAAAAATAAAAATAAAAATATTTTTGGTTTCTAAAAATTAATAAAAGACTTGATAAACATTTTCAGATTTTTTTGATCATTTTTACTATTTTAAATAATTATATGAAAAGAAATGGATAAAAAATAAATTAAAATGAAATAAAAGGAAAAGTAGCTCAATCTAATGGCTGAGATTTAAATTGGGGGGGGGGGGGGGGGAACCATTGACCAGCGTGCAAACCAAAGGCTGAGATCCATTCTGACTTAATTAAATTAAATTAATTAATTAAAGATTAGGGTTAATGAGGGATCTGGACCATTAAAACACGCGCGGGAAGCAGGATCCGAGGGCTCACATTCAAAGTTCACTAATTACACTGATTAGGGCATAAACACTTTCAGGTGACCGGAACAGTGTTCCGGTCATCTTCTCCGGCGAGCAAAAATCTCATCTCTCTCCCTAAGCATCTAAAACCTAATTTTTCTGCCCAGAAATGATCCCCATACATCACTAAACCTAAATCCCCAAACAAAATTCATTTATAACACATCAAAAGAGAGAATCGAAACAAATTAGTTCTAGGTCAAAAAACTTTCAGAGATCATGAAATGCTTATTTCTCAACCATTTTCAAAACTAAACATATCAGGATGATCAGTGCAACTCATAGAATCATTCTATAACAAGAAATCAAAGTTCTGGAAAAAATGTTCTTGAGGTATACCTGAGATGGAGCTTTGCTATCTGGAGCTTTCTGACCACTTCCTTGGTGCTTTCCCATTCCAATGAACCCCTTGATGCTTCTGGCAAGCTTGAAACAAGTTTGTATGGACTGTTTTGAAAGTATCAGTTCAGGGGAAGCTGAAATCGTGTTTTTTTGAGGTGGTTTCAGTCCAATGTGAGGGGTGGGAAATGATCCTGGGGTTATGTGGAGATGATTGGTGAAAGAATTTTTGATTTTGGTTGAGAGAGTTGAGAGTTTCGAAGAGATGAAGTTTGAGAGAGATTTTGAGTAATCTGAGCTATGGGATGATTCAGGGCAATGTGTTGTATGAAATGGCTTGCATAAAGTCCACATATCATGTTTTGATAGGTCAGAATAGTTGGTGTGGGCTATGCTGATTGGTATGGGTGATTTTGCAAAAAGTCAAGTTTGGTTATACTTGGGGTATGGGTCATGGCAGGCCTGGTTGCAAGGGGTGTCTGGCCTCAGCTGAGTTCAAGGAGGTCCATAGAAACAGATTTGGCATGTTGGCACAAGTGTATGGGAAGATTCATACCATTTTGCAAATTTGAGAAGTTTTGGCCCTTTTGGAATTTCTTGAAGTTCAAGGTATGAAAATGCATGATTCTTGGGATAATTCTGATCAAAATGAGTTACACTATGATGGTATGATGTTTAGAGATGTATTAGAGGCCATGAAATGGCTTGGCAAGTGGTTTTGCAAAAAATCCTCTTTGGTGCATTCTTGACAATTATAGGATTTTTGCCAACTTTGAAGGATCATAACTTGAGTTCCATAATGAATTAGAACATGTTCTTGTACTTTTTGAAAAGGGAAAGACCTAATCTACAACTTTCATGACCAAGAATTTTTCATTTGAAGCATATATGGTTGAGAAAGAGGAGGTTGAAGAACTTTCCCAAATGGAAAGTTTCCATTACAAGTCATATCCATTTTTGGTAACTTTTGGTTTAGCTCAAATTTCTTCAATTTTGTGAACTTCCAAGCACTTCAATGATCAAATAAAGATCATATAACTTCAATTTGATGAAAATTCCCCTTTGGTTCCATTGTTGGGGGCCTCAGATGCCCTGATTTTGCTCTGACTTGCTCAAGAAGTTACCCAGTGAACAAATGACTCCACAATGAATTTCTTCATCAAACTTGGTACACATGATCCTTATAACATCTTAAGAACATTAGAAACAAGAATGGCCCAAAAATTGGGAGTTAGGCCTCTGAAACCAAAACCCTAATTTTGGTCATCTGTGCAGTGAAAACCCTAGCTCTGCTTCCATGCCTTGCCAGTTCTTGTGATTTCTTGACTTCTTTGAACCTTGAGGGATATAATATGATGATAGAATACACATGGACCCTCTTGGAACACTTGGAGGCCTTTGGGGTTGCTCAGATGGAATCTTGGACTGCTCAGATCACAAACCCTAGATGCAGATGAACTTGAACTATGCAGTGAAATAAAAATACAATATGAGATGGTATGCTTATACTAATGCAACATGAAAGATCACAAGCCAATGGTGTGAAATTAGTGAGGGAAAATTTGGGGTGTTTACAGCTGCCCCTATTCAAGCATGAGTTAGCTGTGTAGGATGTAAGCGCCGGGCTTAACAGACAAACAAGATAACTTGTGGTTGAATACCAAAGACAGTCCAAAATTTGCACTCGCTGGATAGAAGAAGAAAAGGAATATAAATTGTAAGAGGTAGTATAGCATGATTATCAAATAAAATGATAGAGGACGACCATCGAGCAAAGGACGAATGTTGGGGATAAACGGTAAACCAAGCAATGACGGGGACGACCGACAAGCTGGGGAAATAAAGAGACCATGACGGGGACGGCCATCAGGTAAAGAAACAAGATTCTATGGGGATTAAAGTAAAGGCAATGACGTGGACGGCCATCAGGTTTGCAAAGTAAAGTAAACAACGATGGGGACGACCATCAGTTTAAAGAATAAATGAAATAATGATGAGGGACGGTCATCAAAGGTGAAGGACGATCACCTAGCAGGGAATAGCTGCTCTTTATCACGACATAGGATGAATGTCGAATAGAAAAGGTCGACGATGGGGACGGACATCGGATAAAATGATGAAGGACGATCATCAAGAGGTGAAGGACGATCACCTAGCAGGGTATGGCTGCTCTCGGGGTTTATCACGACATAAGACGAATGTCGGATAACAAGATCAACGATGGGGACGACCATCGGATAAAATGATGAGGGACGGTCATCAAAAGGTGAATGACGATCACCTAGCAGGGGACGGTTGCTAAATATCACGACATAGGACTAATGCCGGATAGAGAAGTGTTCCAATAATGGAGACTCCACTGGGGAAAGGATGAGAGACGGTCATCCAAAGGTGAAGGACGATCACCTGGCAGGGTACGGCTGCCGAAAGTATCGCGACATAGGATGAATGTCGGATAGGAGAAAAGTTGTTCTGCTGGGGAATGGTAAACACAGACGAGTGTTTACGCTTTCCAGAATAAAAGGTATAAGTGTTTGATGCTGTGTATAGATTAAAGATGCGGACGAGCATCCTTAGGACCATGATACGGACGAGTATCGGTAGAAACAAACGCTGACGCGTGTTCAGAGATGATGATACAGACGAGTACCAACTGGTTAACAAAGAACATGGACGAGTGTCGAATCTGTTGAAAAGTGATATATATACGAGATACAAATGAGTATCAAAGACTTCTGTATAAGTATGAGTGAGGATTGTTTGTTAGTGAAGTATGAGCAAGACACGGACGAGTGTTCAACTTGCTGGGGAAAGTATGACACAGACGGGTGTCGAAAGAGAATATGTATAAGTTATTAACAAATATTTGTATGTGAGAGTGTAAAAGGTGTTCTGGCGACCTGTGGGGATAAGATGACATGGACAGGTGTCGAAAAAAAGGTGTTATGAATAAGGGTTTTGTTTGCACCAAGCGATTTGGCAACCATGCTGGGGAAAGGTGACACGGACGAGTGTCAAAAGAATATATATAGGTATCTGTATTTGAGAATGCAAAGGGGATGTTTTTTTCGTTTATATCTGCAGGGGAATGATATGACACGGACGAGTGCCGAAAGAGTATATATAAACATGCATTTATGTTGGAGAGTGCAAAGGGGACGCTTTGGCTTTTATTTGCAAGGGATGTGAGCTTTATATATATTGCCGATGAAATACTGATGGTAATTGCAGGTGACTGGCTCGAACCTGACTTGTGATCATGCAAATGTTTGATTTTTTCCGTAATGCTCCGTATTAGACGGAATGCTACGCTCTGTGGGGGAAAAATGATGCGAATGCCATGATTATGCAAAAGAGAAACCGATCCAAGATTTGGATCCCACTGAAGATTGGATCCCTGGCTGATCTGCTTGGAGGAATATTCCAGTTGGGGAAGAGACCATTGGTAGATCTGTTAGGAGGTATAACTCTGCTTGGGGAAATAGATCATTGATAGGCCTATCCTGTAAGGAGAAACCCAGCTGGGGAGAAGGAAACTCCCGTCACTTTGTTGTGTGAGAGTTTCAGGCATTTCTCTTCTAGGAGACGCTGGAACTTCTGCGGGGAGATTGGCTGGGGATGCTCCTATTGAGTAGACCTGTGCTAGGGATGAGGAGGCTTTGACAACTCCGCTGGGGAAAAGCATTCCAGATATTGTTCTGGGAGGAGGTATGCTGGGGAAGTGTGCTTGGCATGCCCCATGTTGCGTATTGAATACTTGCAATCTGTTAAGACAAAGAAATGCACAAGTATCCCGAGGTATCCCTTACCGGATTCCGTCATAGGAGTTAGATATTCCTGAAAGTTAATATATTTCCCGCAAGCATTTTATTAAGAATGGATCATTTGTTTTATGCAAGTATCATATCATGAATACTGGACATTTTGCAAACGAAATAAAATGTACAAAAAGAGGTGTGACTGAAAATCTGATTTTATTAATCTGGGTGCCCTGAATTGGAAAATACAGTCAAAGAAACAAATCCCCTGGAATGAGGAGATTGTTATAAATTGGGAAAATTAAAAGTGCTGGCAATGTTGACGACGCTCCGGTGAGCTTCCTTTTCTATGACCTGCATGACCTTGACGTTCTTCTCATCTTGCTTTCTGAAGAAGGTTGATTCTGACCGATGCTTTATCCTCTCGAAGCTTGCTGTGTTGTGAGTGATACAGACGAATTCAGAATGCATTTGTTCGCTTATTCCCTGATTTTGCGTGGATCGCCCAGGAATCTGGCTACCACTTGTCTGGTGACGTTTGCATACGAAGCTGCTTCAACCCATTTGGTGAAGTAATCAATGGCTACCAGGATGAATCTATGGCCATTTGAAGTTGTCGGTTCGATCTTCCCAATCATGTAAATGCCCCACATGGCAAAGGTCCAAGGTGAAGACATCACGTTCAAAGGATTTGGAGGCACATGCACTTTATCTGCATAAATCTGGCATTTATGACACTTTCTGGCATAGGCACAACAGTCTGCATCCATTGTGATCCAGTAGTAACCTGATCGTAACAATTTCTTAGCCATTGCATGTCCTCCAGCGTGGGTACCGAAATATCCTTCATGCACCTCATGCATTAGCAAGTCTGCTTCTTTCTTATCAACACATTTGAGCAAAACCATATCAAAGTTTCGCTTGTATAATGAACCATCGGCTTTCAGGAAGAAACTACCAGCCAGCCTTCTCAATGTCTTCTTATCGTTGAATGATGCCCCAGGTGGGTATTTCTGATCCTCTAAGAAGCGTTTGATGTCATGGAACCAAGGTTTGTCATCTTTAGCAATGTCCACGGAGAATACGTATGCTGGTCGGTCAAGTCTGGATATCGAAATCCGTGGCACATAATTGGCAGTCTGAACCTTGATCATGGAGGAAATGGTAGCTAGAGCATCTGTGAACTGATTTTCGTCTCGAGGGATGTACTCAAGTTTGACTGTTGTGAAGATAGTCAATAATCTCCTTGTATAGTCATGGTATGGAATCAGATGCTCTTGGTGAGTGTACCATTTGTCGTTGGTTTGATTGATTACCAAAGCTGAATCTCTGAACACAGTTAAAGTCTTGATCCTGAGGTCAATGGCTTCCTTAAGACCCATGATACAGGCTTCATATTCAGCTTCGTTGTTAGTGCATGCAAAGGTGAGTTTTGCCGAGAAAGGCATATGAACTCATTTTGGTGTAATAAGCAGTGCACCAACTCCACGACCATTCATGTTGACAGCCCCATCAAACATCATTGTCCATTCTTCTTCCGGGTCAGGCCCTTCAGTGTGAACAGGTTCTTCATGATCTTTTTCTTTCAAGAACATGATGTCTTCATCAGGGAAGTCAAATCTCATTGGTTGGTAATCATCAATGGGTTGCTCAGCTAGATAGTCAGACAGTACACTGCCCTTGATGGCTTTTTGAGATGTGTACTGAATGTCATACTCTATCAGAATCATTTGCCATCTTGCAACCCTTCTGGTAAGTGCTAGCTTCTCAAATATGTACTTGACTGGATCCATCTTTGAGATCAACAAGGTAGTGTGAGTCAACATATACTGTCTTAGTCGGCGAGCAGCCCACGCTAAAGCACAACAAGTTTTCTCGAGCAGTGAATAACGTTGTTCACAGTCGGTAAACTTTTTGCTTAGGTAGTATATTGCATACTCTTTTCGACCAGACTCGTCATGTTGGCCCCACACACACCCCATTGACCCTTCTAATACTGTCAGGTACATTATCAGAGGTCTTCCTTCAATTGGAGGCATGAGAATTGGAGGTTATTGTAGGTACTCCTTGATCTTGTCAAAAGCTTTCTAACAATCTTCGTTCCACCTAACCGTTTGTTCCTTTCTTAACAATTTGAACAGGGGTTCACAAGTTGCAGTAAGATGAGATATGAACCTTGATATGTAGTTCAATCTACCTAAGAACCCCTGAACTTCCTTTTCAGTCCTAGGTGCAGGCATCTCTTGAATGGCTTTGACTTTGTCAGGATCAACTTCAATTCCTTTTTCACTTACGATAAATCCCAGCAACTTACCGGAACGTACCCCGAATGTGCATTTGTTGGGGTTTAGCTTCAGCTGATACTTTTTCAGACGCTTGAACAACTTTAGCAGATTTACCAGATGACCTTCTTCTGTGAGGGACTTGGCAATCATGTCATCTACGTAGCATTCAATTTCTTTGTGGATCATGTCGTGGAATAAAGTTACCATATCCCGTTGATAAGTCGCACCGGCATTCTTCATTCTGAAAGGCATTACCTTATAACAAAATATGCCCCAAGGTGTGATGAAGGTAGTCTTCTCCATGTCTTCGGGTGACATCCTAATCTAATTATACCCTGAAAATCCATCCATGAAGGAAAATACCGAGAACTGAGCTGTGTTGTCGACCAATACATCAATGTGAGGTAATGGGAAGTCATCCTTCGGGCTAGCTCTGTTCAGATCCCAGTAATCCACACACATCCGTACTTTGCCATCCTTCTTAGGTACTGGTACAATATTAGCAACCCACGGCGGGTAACTAGTTACAGCAAGGAAACTGACGTCCCACTGTTTTTGTACTTCTTCTTTTATCTTTATGGCCATATTTGGGCGAGTACAGCGTAGCTTCTGCTTCACTAAGGGAAATCTTCTTTCAAAGGCAGCTTGTGCATAACAATGTCAGTATCCAGACCTGGCATGTCTTGATAGGACCAAGCAAAGATGTCGACGTATTCTCGAAGCATGTCAATAAGCTGTTCCTTCACTGAATCTTGCAGACCGGCCCCAATCTTCACTTCTTTCGAGTCTTCTTCGGTACCAAGATTAATTGTTTCAACCTCCTCCTAATAAGGAGTAATCACTTTCTCTTCTTGCCTCAACAACTTGGCTAACTCTTCTGGTAACTCATAGTCTTCTTCAACCCCTTCGTCAGCTTGATTAATTGGATTGTCGAAGTCATACAAGGTCATAACAGTGTTGTTGTCGGTGCGATCTGAAGGATAATCTCTACAAGGGTTGAGATTGGTTCGTTTTAGTGATCAGTTTTAATATTATTTAGAAAAAGTGAAAATGAAGTTATTTATTTTGAAAACATTGCCATTTTATTGTTTTGTACAAAAGTGAAAAATGAAAAGGCAGTGAGCGAAAAAGAGACTCGTTTGCAAAAGATGTCTGATATTCATTAATTAATCATTTGCACAAAATTACAATATGGCCCTATTACAAAATGAGTCCTGACACCTTGGGAAAGATGCAGGACTTGATGCATGCTAAAAAAGACAGGAAATAATAATTACTCTGCAGGAGTAACCCTTATAATTTCCTGGGAAGACCGGTTAAGGACTTGTTACCCCAAGATCCTTGGACGTATCCAATTCTCCAGGTTGCGGTCTCTTTCCTCCTCGTCTTCCAAATTGTTAACAGCATCTGGGGTGAGCATCCCCCCACTGATGAACTTGGGCCCTTTGGCAGCCTCTGATTGATCTTGTCGGAATGGTCTGTAACCTAAACTGAATCTATCTTCCTTCTTTTCCACTGGCAGCAGCTTGCCCCAACCTTGAGCATTTCCTTCTTCAACAACCTTCTGGGCTTGCTGATATGAGACAATTGAAGTACCCATCCTGTCTTCCTGGGATGTAGCAAATACTTTATTCGCCTCATTGACATTCAGGGCCTCGAACCCTTGGCTCATTGTCTCATGGATTTCACCATCCATCTCAATATATTTATATGTAGCCAGATGGCTCACAAATATGTCTTCCTCACCACAGATGGTGATAATCTGCCCTTCCCACTCATACTTCAGTTTCTGGTGAAGGATCGACGTTACTACGCATGCGGCGTGAATCCAAGGTCGACCTAGAAAACAGCTGTAATCGGGCTGCATGTCCATCACATAGAAAATGGTCTTAAAGACTTGTGGACCGATTATCACCGGTAGCTCCACCTCTCCAAGAACAGATCTCTTAGAGCCATCAAAAGCCCTGACCACAAGATTACTTGGCCGGAGAGCTATCCCATCATACTCGAGTTTGACAAGGGCTTTCTTGGGTAAGACATTGAGTGAGGACCCAGTGTCTACAAGAACATGAGATAGTACAACTCCTTTGCACTCCAGGGTTATGTGCAAAGCTTTGTTGTGGAGATGTCCTTCTGCAGTCAAATCAGCATCAGTGAACCCTAGCCCATGGCTAGTGTTGACATTTGACACCACTGTTTCCAGCTGATTTACTGTGATCTCTTCTGGCACGTAGGCAGCGTGCAGAACTTTGAGTAGTGCATGCCGATGAGCTTCGGAACACAGCAACAGTGATAAGATTGAGATCTTTGAAGGAGTCTGGTGGAGTTGGTCCACAACTTTATAGTCACTTCTTTTAATAATTCTCATAAACTCATCCACATCTTGATCAAAGGATGATTTATGAGTTTCTTTGGGTGCAGATTCTTCCGGTATCAAACTCTTCCCCTTGGCTTTGGCAACAGCCTATGCCTCAGTGTTAGTTCTAGGGACTTGTGATGCGAAGACACGTCCACTTCGAGTGAAGCCTCCGCCTCCCCCAACATTATCCACTTGGGGAGTGAGAACTGGAGAATCAAGAAGGACTTTCTCTCCGTTGCAGTACAGATCAACACCATAATGCCATGGTATAGCACTGTCTTTATCATATGGGATTGGTCCTGGCACTGTGATAGTGACTGAACTCACTGCAGCGGGCGTTGGGATTGTAATAGTTTGTGGATCATAGAAAATAGTAACAGGACCTCTGGTGGATGTTGGTGGAGGCGAATTGAAGCTTTGTTGAGACTGTTGTTGATGTTGTTGAAAGTTGTTGGGATTCGGGACCGTTGTCGGGTCATAATAAATTGTGACGGTGGAAACATCATTGTTGGTTGTTGAAGTTGTAGTAGCTGGTGAAAATGAATTGTTGTGTGTTGAAGTGATAGATGGAATGATTGCTGAAGTCGTAGCTGAATCAGTTAGAACAATGGTTGTTGCAGTTGTAGAAGAACCAATAGGAAATATGGTTGTTGCATTTGTAGAATATTCACTTGTTGTCGTCAAAAGAGTTGTTGGTGTTGTAGAAGCTGTGGTTGTAATTTGCAGAATGCCTTCTTTGATCAAGCCATTAATTCCACTCCTCAAGCTAGCACACCTATTCTCAGAAAGTTTGCATAATTCACAAAAGGCCTCACAACCTGGAAACACTTGGCACTTTAAAAGCTGGGCTTTAACCTCTGCCAGAGGTGTCTGAATACATGCAATGTCTTCTATTAATCTCATGGATGAGCCATCCTCTACAGCATTAATCCTTGGCCAACTGTGGCTTTGCATAGGATTTTTCATTACATTGGGAGGAGGTGCAAAGTTCAGGGCTTTTGAATCTACCAGATCCTGAACCTTCATATGCAGAGCTCTGCATTTTTCCGTAGAGTGACCAGGTGCGTTGGAATGAAAAACACACCTAGCATTGACAATGTAGTTTCTTGGAAGGTTTTGAGGATCAGGTAGAGCCAATGTCCTCAACTCAACAAGAGTGAGCTTTAGGAGTTGTGGCAGCAGTGTAGCATATGGCATTGGAATGGGGTCAATTACCCTGTTGACTTGAGATGGGCACTGTTGGAACGGGCGCTGTTGTTGATTGTTGTATGATCTCTTTTACGGAAACTGTTGTTGTTGCGGAAAGTGTTGCGGTTGTTGAGTATACTGAGGAGGTGGAGCAGGGATAGTAACAACAGCAACTGTTATGGGCAAGTATTGGGGTCTCCCTCTTCCTATGTGCACAAAGTTTGTCTCACCAGATCTACGGGGCCCAGCAAATGGTTTTCTTGTACTTCTTGAACTGGAACCGTTATCGGAGATCTTTCCCATCTTCAATAGGCTCTCTATTCTTTCCCCAGCTATCACCACATCTGCGAAGCTGGTAGAAGAAAATGCAGCCAATCTGTCAATGTAGGTTC
Organism: Lathyrus aphaca; assembly: GCA_963966055.1. Lineage (NCBI taxonomy): Eukaryota > Viridiplantae > Streptophyta > Magnoliopsida > Fabales > Fabaceae > Lathyrus > Lathyrus aphaca. Next base: position 304,354,633 of record OZ014522.1, read on the forward strand.
CTTGGAGAGTATTCATGAACATGTCTGCCATTTCCCTTTCAGACATGGGGGGTTGAACTGCAGCAGTAAGTTGCCTCCACCTTTGGGCATATTCTCTGAAGCTCTCACGGGAAGATTGAGACATTCCCATTAGAAGGGTCCTGTTTGGAGCCATGTCAGAGTTATACTGATACTGACGGATAAAAGCTTCAGCCAAGTCTTTCCAGTTTCTTACTGTGGCTCTGGTCAAATGAGAATACCATTCTCGGGATGCCCCTGTCAGACTATCCTCGAAGTAAAACATCCATAGTTTCTCGTCCATGGTGTATGCTTTTAACCTTCCCAAGAATGATTGAAGGTGGGTGCATGGGCAGGATGTGCCATTATACCTTTCAAAACACGGGGGTTTGAACTTGTGAGGAATTCTCACCCCTTCCACCAGTTCCATGTCCATGACATTAAACCCTAGGGAATTCTGGGATTCAAGAGACCTCAGCTTCTCTGCAATTTCATCCAGCCTACGGTCGTAAACTTCGTCCCCAGCCCCGACAACTGTAAATTGTTCTTCTTGAGGATCCTCTTGCAAGACCCTTCCTCTAGCAGTGTTACCCTGAGTATTCCCTATGGTATTGATTTCTGGGTTCGGATGAGGCCCAAACTCTGGTGGATCAGTGCGAGGTTACACGTGATCGTTGTTACTGATACCTCCTGTACCTGGATGGTGCTCTTCAGGAGTCTGCCTTTCAACCAACTCCCCCAGTCTTTCCTGGCTCTGAGCTAAACCAGTCATTAAAGTCATGAATTGGGTCATCTGATTCCTCATCTCAACCCTCTCATTGGACATTTGGGTCCTCATCTCATTCAAGTCTTGCTGAACTTGATCCATCTGGAGTCCCGGAAGGTTGTTTCTTGTCGGGTACCGGTGTATTCTGTTGACAGGGAACACTCTTCTGCGAGCAATGTTTCCTGAAACCACAACAAAGTGAGAAACAAAAATAAAACAAAAACCTACAAAACAAAGAAAATGTTAGTATGCAATGCAATATGCCTATTTGTCTTCCAAGGGTATCCGTTTTGGTTCTTTGGTTTTGACCTTTCCAAACCTCGAGGAAATGCTGATGATGTTGTAAAGATAGATAAAGCCCACCAAAAAATGACACAAACTGATATATTACAAAGAGTGAAAATACATAGTTTGATTACAATACATCCCCATGGTGGGTCAAAATACAACAGCAAGAAAAGTACAACAAAAGGAAAGTACAAGCAAAAAGACAAACATCTAATCCAAAGTCATCCTCTCTGAGTTCCTTCAGGAGGGCCTCAGTCACTGGACCCACTGGGTGCTCTGTAATAGTCCTGATGAGGAGGTTCCTGGTAGCAATGACACTGGTTAACTTCTTATGCTTGTCCTGATCCTTTGACCTCTTCAACCCCTCCCGGAGTTTCAATTCAGATATTTGCTTTTGAGCTGCTAACAATGCCTCCTGATGCTTCTTCTCACCAGCCTCCAACTGCTCTATCTTAGCCCGAGTTCTCTGATCTTACTGTGCACGGGCTTCAATGATCCTGATCCACCTAGTCTGGCTCTCCTCTAGATAATGCTCTGCCCTAGCCTTCTGAGTCTTTGCATCCTTGCAAGCATTCTTCAGTACTAATCCCCTGCTCTTGCCTTTCTGATGTAGTCGTCCGTCTTCTCAATCTTGGTCAAATGCTCAACCCTGAGCCTTTCCAATATCTCATTATCTAGACGGTTGTCATTTCTCTCCCAGGGACTCTTCTTCAAGGCTTCAGATAGCTGAGTATTCCTCTCTTTCAGCTTTTCAAACTCTTCCAAACTGATAGTAGCTGTAGGTTGTACTGTAGAAGGTCCATGTATATCTTCCAAGGTGAAGGGCATCCGGGTGATCTGAGCTCTGGTACGAGACCAATCAGAATATTGTGTTGAAGCAATGTTGTTGCACTTGCCAAGGATGGCTGTTCCCTTGGTCTGAATGATATCTCAAGCCCAGACAACTTGTCTGACAACAACAGAGTTGGGTTGGATTTCACAGTAAAGGGTTTCAACCAAATCTTGTCCTCTGGGAGGATGAACCAAAGCATACCCTAATTGTCTTTTAAACAGTAAAGGGTTGTAGTTGATGCAACCTTTCACTCCTATCAAAGGCACATTAGGGTATTGCCCACAGCTAGTAATGATGTCCTTGCCCTTGGTACTCTGAGTGCACCACCTGATGTCTTCTGAGGTCAAGGCAATAAATCTCTTAGCCCAGTTCTTCTGCTGATGGGGGTTCAGGAAAGTATCTGACTTTGGCAAGTGTCTTAGCAGCCAAGAGTAATAAAGAGGAGCACAGTATCTGATAGGAACTCCTAACAACATGGAAAACTCTTCTAGCAAAGGTCCCAACTGGAAATTAGGGAATGTGAAACATCTGAGTGGAGGATCATAAAACTGCAAGCAAGTATGAATCATGCTCCTCTGAGATGCATATAAGTCCATGACCATGTCCAATATGCCTCCATAATGCTCTTTGAATAGTGGGACATGATCAGGAGTAATGAGGGACTGGATCTGCCTGATGCCAGTCAGGGTGGGCTCAAAGAAGTGGTAAGTGATGTTGCTCTTTCTTGAAGTGTCCATGCTGATGATGGGTGCTGGTGAAGAGACTGAGAAGAAATCCTAATGAAGGTTGCTGCTGAAAAACTGATGAAGATAACTGAAGGAGAGTCTCTGACAAACTGATGAAAGTGCTGGAGAAGATAACTGAAGCAGACTGAGCAGCAGAATGGGTCAAAACCAAACCAAAGATAATAAGATGGATACCCTTTAAAACAAATAGGAAAATGTTAAATGATGTGAAATGATGTATGCATAATGATATGCAAAGGGTTTGTGATCAAGTGTTGGATCTGTTATCTTCCTTGATAGGGTCCATGTGTTCATAAGTCCGGATGGAGGCTTAGAAATCCAGTAACCAGGTGGGGGACTCAAATAAAGAGTCACAAATCCAGGGTTTCACAAGAACTGTCCCAAAAATACAGCCTTAAACAAACATAGTAACAAGGGTATGATGAGGCCAAGGGTTCCTGCATACCTGTAAACATCCCAACCCCCTCACATGTATTGTTCTAGAACAAGGATCCTTGGACTTGGATCAGTTATGAGAAGTGTAAACACTTCTAACCCAGAGGTACAGTGTTTACAATAACCATAAAAGATCCTCCTCTAATTCACCTCAGATGCTGAAGGTCATAAAAGGTCATCCAGACTTAGCAGGCATCCCAGATAGCCCTAGTACTATAGGAAATCCGTAGCACAAAGCTCTCAAGAAGAAACCCATGTCTGAACCGTGTTTCATATTCCCGCACCAGACCAAAATGGAATGGGAAAGAATATGAAGCCACTCTAGCCTATGTGTCACTCAGGCCCTCGGTATAGGACCTTAATCACTCAAAGATCCCCACCCACCAAGGAAACAGCAGATCAAGCACATATGATAATGACAATATGAAATGCATAAAATTGTAAATGAAAGCAATAAATAAAGCAGTACAGAAAGCAATAAATAAAGCAATAAATAAGCACAAGTAGCACATAACACCCTCGTAAACACAAATCAAACAAGCGCTAGGAGGAACCAACAAAAAGAACCAGAAGCCCTGGTTACAATATAAGGGTCCCCAGCAGAGTCGCCAAGCTGTCGCTCCCGAAGATTTGCATCCCGGTACAAGCGCGAACGGTCGGCGAGAGGAGAGAATGAAATGAAGGTGAAAGGAGTCGCCAACTAGGCATTTTTATCCCGAAGGAAAGGTAATGCTGCATAAACATGGAAAGATATGGATAAGACGGTTGCGATCAAGAGAGACTGAGAAAGGGGGTTGGTTACAACCTGGGAAGGTATTAGCACCCAGATTTTCCGTCATACTCGACGGGATCCATGCTTAAAATATTGTGTTTAAAGGGGTAGTGTATGTGCTATTTGTGTGCAAAAGCTGGAAAATAATGTATAAGTGTCAGTGCAAAAAGTGAATGCTCAGGAACTGAGGCTTAAAAGAGAATGCTGAATGAGGGGGAAGACAAAGAGACTTTTGTTTGATAACAGTTAAGTTATGCCTACGTATCCTCTCGTGCAATGAGGAAGTCATAACACCGTAGTTCGACTCAAAGAGACTGAAAGATAAACTGGTGAACTGCTTGCTTGCCTATGCTCAAGTGTATGACTCGTCTAGATCAAGTGCTAACTGTCTTGCATTAGACGGAAGAAGCAAGTTCTCGTTTGTGAGTGAAGATGATGAGAAAAGAATCCCGAAGGAGATGATTATTGTTTGTTTTTGAGTTTTTGTTTAGTGTTGAGTAATGAGTTTAAGCCATAATCAAGGATTAGTGAACCCATTACACCATCCTAATAGAAGGATAATAGATGAGCACACTTAAGCTGAGGAAGATACCTCAACTTAATCCATGATTAGGGATTAACCTCATGACAAAACAATCCTTCATTATAGTGGATTTTAATTAAGGGTAAGATTAAGAAGTGAGTTTTAAGTTTGTAAGACAACTTGAGGGGGACTTGTCCATTAACACTAGGGTTAGTCCTTCTTAACCAATAAAGGAAGAATTAGAACCCTAATGTAAGGCCCAAGTTACAAGTTAATGTCTTAGTGATTATTAGATGGATTGATTAATAGGTTTAAACAAATTAAGGGTTTAACACTTAGGATTAAAGTTATACACTCCATCCTAAGAGAAGGATGCAGGCATAACCCTAATCACAAAGTCTTAAAACCTTAAAGGTTTAGTCTATAATGATGAGATGAGAAGAGAGACACAATTAAGACACAAAGGTAAAAGCTAAGGGGGGACTAATTACAACCCTAATTATTGTCATGCTTGGATGTTCCTATGGTTTGTAAGGCTTGAGAAAGATCTTCAGATAAGCCACCAGTGGAAGAAGTAGATGAAAGGAGGAAGAAGTAGAAGAAACAAGTCACTTACTTCACTGAAGAAGATAAGTAACTTGGAGAAAGAAGGTGAGATATGAACATGAATGAGCAAGCTCACTCTAAGACAAAATAAAATGTAGCAATGGTGCATATGAAGAATGAGAAGAGAAATGAGAAGTGAAGGCAAATTCACTTCTCAAGTTACTTACCACTTGAAAATGTTAGCATAAGGAAAGAAATGAAATGAAATGAAGCATATGCTAAGGTAAAAACCAAAACCAGAAGCAAACATATGATGCAAATGATGCTATGAGAGGACACAAAGGCATACCAAGTGCTATGAATGTTCATACAAGAGATTGGATGCAAATGAGGCATGCTTTGAAGTATGAAAACACATGAATGCTTATGAAATGAAATGGATGCAAAGCATAGAAAATGTATGAATAAATGACCAAGAAATGTCTCAAGATGTCTAATATGGCATAAAAATGCTTAGAATGTCATGGCAAGTTCACATGTTCATGCAATGCAATGTAAGATGCAAGTATGGATGCAAGATTAGGGTTATATGAAAGGATGAGATGCAAATGTCAAAAATAGAAGTAAATCACATGATAAACAATTGCAAATGAACTCAAAGGAACCCTAACCCCACATGATACCACACCCCAAAGGAGAAGGTCTAACTCTTAACCTATTGAAAGTTGTGAATTTTCTAATTAACTAGGGTTTTTGGGTACCTTAAGAAGAAAAATGAAAATCAAATGGAAAATGCAAGATAAATTCATGGCAAAAATATCCTAGAAACTACATGCTATATAGAAAACAATTCAAAAAGAACCATTGTCAAACCCTTCATGGTTGGGCAGAAAAGAATTTTCAAAGTTAGGGTTCCAAAAAGGCAATTTTATGAACCCTAAATTCAAGAAAAATGTCAAGATTGGATCAAAACCAGAAAGAAATTTGTATGAATGGTTTGACAATGTTTCTAAATGTCCTAAGATGCAATGTGAATTTTTTTGGAATTTTTAGAAACCTAAATGGTATTTTAATTAATTAATTTCCTTTAATTAATTAAAATAAACATTTAAATATTTTTAAAATGATTTTTTAATGCAAAAAATAAAAATAAAAATGTTTTTGGTTGAAGAAAATATTTTTTGGACTTTTCTAAGTATTTTAAATAAAATGCACAAAATAAATGGATAAAAATGAAAATAAAATGAATTTAAATAAAAGTAGGACAATCCAAGGGATTAAATTCAAACTGGGGGGGGGGGGTTGCTTTGACCAACGCACAATCTAAGGGTCCAGATTCAATTTGGCCTAATTTTAATTAATTAAATAAATTAAAACGATTAGGGTTAAGTGAAATGATCTCAGCCCTCCACACACGCGTGAAGCTCACATCCTACGCTCCAGATTCAAACTTGGCTAATCACCTGAGATTAGCCCTAATTACTTTCAGACGGCTGGAACAGTGCTCCGGTCGTCTTCTCTGGAAGGGTGGTTTCTCAAACTCTCTCCCTAGGTCATTTCAGGAGCTCTAAAGCTCCAGATCAACTCCCTACCTCGCCCTAAACACAAATCCACCCTCAAAACTAATTTATTTTGCATCAATCATGAGAATCAAACAAGAACATGTTTCACGGGAAAAATTTCAGAAGTCAAATACAAGCTTATTTTCAACTCATTTTCAAAACAAATTACATCATGGTGATCAGCATAACATGTAGAACAATTTAGAAACTTAAAATCATGCTTCAGGAAAAAGTTTGAAGATTGATACCTGAGCTGGAGCTTTCACCTCTGAAGCTTTTGGACCTCTTCTTTTGTGCAAATCCTCTTTACTTGACCCCCTGATGAAGTTGCAATGCTTGGAAGGATCTTAGAATGGCTGGAATGAAGGCTTGCAACTCAACTGGCCAGAAATCGTGTTTTTGTTTGGCTGGCTTTCAGGCTTGTTTGATGGTTGGGAAATGTTCTGATGGTGATGGTGAGTTGAATGATGAAGTTTGTTTGGAGTTTGAGTGGCTGGACAGAGAGTTTCGAAGGTTTTTTCTTGAAGGTTATTTTTGTGAAACTTGGTGAATGGGATGATCTGAGCTTGTGTGTGTTATGCATTGGCTTGCTTTTGATCCACATAACATAACCCTATTGGCCAGAGAGTTGTTGTGGTTGCAGCTGATTGGTATGGGCCCTCTTGCAAAAAGTCAACAAAACTTGTACTTGAGGTATGGGCTCATGTTGCAGCTGTTCTTTGGCATGTCCTGGATTAGCATTGATCAAGGAGAGCCATAGAAAATGTTTTGGGGTGATGCAGCAAGTGTATGGAAAGATTCATCCCCTTTTGCAAATTTGAAGAACATTGGCCCCTTTTGAATTACTTGAAGTTCAAGGCATGAAATGGGATGATTCTTTGGGAAATTTTGGTCACAATGCATTGTATCATGTGTGTATGGAGTGTAGAGAGTGATTAGAGGTCACAAAATGACTTGGTTTGTGAAATTGCAAAATATCCCTCTTTGGTGTATTCTTGAAAATTATAGGATTTTTGCCAACTTTGAAGGATCATAACATGAGTTCCATAATGAATTAGAACATGTTCTTATACTTTTTGAAAAGGGAATGATCCAATCTACAACTTTCATGACCAACAATTTTTCATTTGAAGCATTTTTGGTTGAGAAAGAGGAGGTTGAAGAACTTTCCCAAAATGGAAAGTTTCCATTACAAGTCATTTCCATTTTTGGCAACTTTTGGTTTAGCTCAAATTTCTTCAACTTTGTGAACTTCCAAGCACTTAAATGATCAAATAAAGATCATATAACTTCAATTTGATGAAAAATCCACTTTGGTTCCATGTTGGGGGTCTCAGATGCCCTGATTTTGCTCTGACTTGCTCAAGAAGTTACCAAGTGAACATATGACTTCCACAATGAAGTTTTTCATCAAACTTGGTACACAAGATCCGTATAACATATTGAGACTATTAGAAACAAGAATGACCAAAAAATTTGGATTTATGGCCTCTGGAACCAAAACCCTAATTTCAGGTCATCTGTGTAGTGAAACCCTAGCTCTGCTTCCATGCTTTGCAAGTTCTTGTGATTTCTTTACTTCCTTGATCTTTGAGGGATATAGTATGATGATAGAACACACATGGACCCTTTTGGAGTGATTGGAGACCTTTGGAGTGGCTCAGATGGATCCTTGGATTGCTCAGATCACAAACTCTAGATGCAGATGAATTTGAACTAATGCAGTGAAGCAAAAATGCCTTATGAGATGATATGCTTAAACTTATGCAAAAATGAAAGATCACAAGCCATAGTATGAATTTAGTGAGGGCAAATTTGGGGTGTTTACACAAGAGGTGTCTGAATATTTGCAATATCTTCTATTAAACTCATGGGTGAGTCTTCCTCTATAGCATTAATCCTTGGCCACTGTGGCTTGGCATAGGATTTTTCATGACATTGGGAGGTGGTGCAAAGTTCAGGGCCTTTGAATCTACCAGATCCTGGACCTTCATATGCAGAGCCCTGCATTTTTCTGTAGAGTGACCAGGTGCGTTGGAATGAAAAACATACCTAGCGTTGACATCGTAGTTTCTTGGAAGGTTATGAGGATCAGGTGGAGCCAATGTCCTCAACTCAACAAGATTGAGCTTTAGGAGTTGTGGCAGCAGTGTAGCATATGGCATTGGAATAGGGTCAATCACCCTGTTGATCTGAGATGGCCGCTGTTGAAAAGGGCGTTACTGTTGATTGTTGTTATTGTTGTTGTAGGATCTCTGTTGAGGAAACTGTGGTTGTTGAGGAAAGTGTTGTGGTTGTTGAGTATACTAAGGAGGTGGAGTAGGGATAGTAACAGCAACAACTGATCTGGGCAGATATTGCGGTCTCCCTGTTCCCATGTGCACATAATTTGTTTCACCAGATCTACGGGGCCCTTCAAATGGCTTCCTTACACTGCTTGAACTGGCACCGTTGTCGGAGATCTTTCCCATCTTTAGTAGGATCTCAATTCTTTCCCCAGCTATCACCACATGTGCAAAGCTGGTGGAAGAAAATGCAGCCAATCTGTCAATATAGGTACCCTGGAGAGTATTCATGAACATGTATGCCATCTCCCTTTCTGACATCAGGGGTTGAACAGCAGCAACTAGTTGCCTCCACCTTTGGGCGTACTCCCTAAAGCTTTCACGGGAAGATTGTGACATTACCATCAGAAGGGTTCTGTTTGGAGCCATGTCCGGATTATATTGATACTGACGGATGAAAGCTTCAGCCAAGTCTTTCCAGTTTCTTACTGTGGCTCTGGTTAAGTGGGAGTACCATTCTCAGGATGCCCCGGTCAAGCTATCCTCGAAGTAAAACATCCACAACTTCTCGTCCATGGTATAGGCCTTCAATCTCCCTAGGAAAGACTGAAGATGGGTACGTGGGCAGGATGTGCCATTATATCTTTCAAAACACGGGGGTTTGAACTTGTGAGGAATTCTCACCCCTTCCACCAATCCCATTTCCATGACATCAAAACCTAGAGAGTTTTGAGATTCAAGCGACCTTAGATTTTCTACAATTTCATCCAACCGACGGTCGTAAACTTCGTCTCTAGCCCCTACCACAGTAAACTGCTCTGCTTGAGGGTCCTCCTGCAAGACCCTTCCTCCAGTAGTGTTACCCTGGGTATTTCTTATGGCATTGATGTCTGGGTTCAGATGAGGTCCAAACTCTGGTGGGTCAATGGGAGGCTGCACGTGATCGTTGTTACTGGTACCTCCTGTACCTGGATGGTGTTCCTCAGGAGTTTGTCGCTCAACTAACTCCCGCAGTCTTTCCTGGCTCTGAGCTAGACCAATCATCACTGTCATAAATTGGTTCGTTTGGTTTCTCATCTCAACCCTTTCATTGGCCATCTGGGCCCTCACTTCATTCAAGTCTTGTTGAACCTGATCCATTTGTAGTCCCGGAAGGTTGTTTCTTGTCGGGTACTGGTGTATTCTGTTGATAGAGAACACTCTTCTGCGAGCAATGTTTCCTGAAACCACAACAAAGTGAGAAACAACAACAAACAAAAACCTATAAAACAAAGAAAATGTTAGTATGCAATGCAGGATGCCTATTTGTCTTCCAAGGGTATCCGGTTTGGTTCTTTGGTTTTGACCTTTCCAGACCTCGAGGAAATGCTGATGATGTTGCAGAGAGAGATAAAGCCCACCAAAAATAATACAAACCATATATATTACAAAGAGTGAAGATACATAGTTTGATTACAATAACATTCCCCTGGCGGGTCAAAATACAATAACAAAAGGAAAATACAATAAAAATGAAGTACAATAAAAAAGAGTCAAACATCCAATTCAAAGTCATCTTCCCTAACTTCCTTCAGGAGAGCCTCAGTCACTGGACCTACTGGGTGCTCTGTGATAGTCCTGATGAGGAGGTTCCTGGTAGCAATGGCACTGGTTAACTTCTTATGCTTATCCTGATCCTTTGATCTCTTCAACCCCGCTCGGAGTTTCAATTCAGATATCTCCTTCTGTGCTGCTAGTAATGCCTCCTGATTCCTCTTCTCACTAGCCTCCAATTGCTCTATCTTAGCTTGGGTCCTTTGATCTTCTTGTGCACGGGCTTCAGTGATCCTGATCCACCTAGCCTGGCTCTCTTCTAAATAATGCTCTGTCCTAGCCTTCTGAGTCTTTGCTTCCTTGCAAGCATTCTTCAGTACTAACTCTCCTGCCCTAGCCTTTCTGATGTAGTCATCCTTCTTCTCAATCTTGTTCAAGTGCTTAATCTGGAGCTTCTCTAACCTCTCATTATCTAGACGGCTTCCATTTCTCTCCCAGAGAGTCTTCTTCAAGGCTTCAGAGAGCTGAGTATTCCTCTCTTTCAGTCTCTCAAACTCTTCCAAACTGACAGTAGCTGCAGGTTGCACTGTTGAAGGTCCAGGTACATCTTCTAATGTGAATGGCATCCGGGTAATTTGTGCCCTGGTACGGGACCAATCAAGATACTGATTTGAGGCTATTTTGTTGCACTTACCCAGAATGGCTGTCCCCTTAGTCTGAATGTTATCCCAGGCCCAGGCTGCCTGTCTAACAATAGCAGAGTTGTGCTGGATGTCACAATAGATGGTCTCAGTCAAATCTTGCCCTCTTGGGGGATGTACCAAAGCATACCCTAATTGCCTCTTGAAAAGCAAAGGGTTGTAGTTGATGCAACCTTTTACTCCAATCAAAGGCACATTAGGATATTGCCCACAGCTGGTAATGATGTCTCTGCCCTTGGTGCTATGAGTGCACCATCTGATGTCCTCTGATGTCAGGGCAATCAATATCTTAGCCCAGTTCCTTGGCTGATGAGGGTTCAAGAAAGTATCCGATTTTGGCAAGTGTCTTAGCAGCCAACAGTAATAGAGGGGAGCACAACATCTGACCAATCTTCCTCTTTGCTTCTCATTCCTCTGGTGTACTGAATAATAGAAGTCTTCAAGCAAGGTAGGCACTGGGTTTCTCAGTAAGAATAGGTGAATAACATTATTGCTTACAAACTTTGGCTCGTCTGCAAACAAGATAATTCCATATATGTTGAGGGCTAAGAGTGCACAAACAGCATCCCTCTTCCCTATTGCAGCATACAGGGTGGCCTGAGAGATCAATAAATCTAGGTGAAGGCCTGGAACCCCAACCTTGGTGGTCATGCTCTGATCAATGAGGGCAGGTTCCAAATGCAATGCTTTAGCTATGTCTTCATTCTTGGGAGCAACCATCTCAGGATTGAAAGGAATCCCTCTCCCGATAGGAACTCCTAACAACATGGAAAATTCTTCTAGAAGAGGTCCCAACTGAAAATTAGGGAATGTGAAGCATCTGAGAGGAGGATCATAAAACTTTAAGCAAGTATGGATAATGCTCCTCTGGGATGCATCTAGGTCCATGATCATGTCCAATATGCCTCCATAATGTTCTCTGAATAATGGGACATGATTAGGAGTAATGAGAGACTGGATCTGTCTGATGCTTGTCAGGGTAGGCTCAAAGAAGTGGTATGTGATGTTGCTCTTCCTGGAAGTGTCCATGTTGACAATGGATGCTGGTGGAGAGTACTGAGGGTGACCGCTGATGAAGGTCACTGAAGAAGATGCTGAAGAAAGGTCTCTGATGAAGACAAACTGATGAAGGTGCTGGAGAAGGAACACTGATGAAGATGCTGGTGTAGATAGCTGAAGAAGTCTGAGCAGCAAAATAGGTCAAAACCAAACCAAAGATAAGAAGGTGGATACCGTGTAAAACAAATAGGCAAATGTAAAATGATGCAAAGATGATGTATGCAGAATGATATGCAAAGGGTTTATGATCAAGTGTTGGATCTGTTATCTGCCATGATAGGGTCCATGTGTGTTCAAAAGTCCGGATGAAGGCTTAGGAAACCAGTAACCAGGTGGGGGACTCAAATAAAGAGTCACAAATCCAGGGTTTCACAAGAACTGTCCAAAGTGATGCATTTTTAAAACTATTAACAGGGTATGATGAGGCCAAGGGTTCCTGCAAACCAGTAAACATCCCAACCCCCTCACATGTAATGTTCTAGAACAAGGATCCTCAGGCTTGGATCAGTTATGAGAAGTGTAAACACTTCTAACCCGGAGGTACAGTGTTTACACTAACCATAAAAGATCCTCCTCTAGTTCACCTCAGATGCTGAAGGTCATAAAAGGTCATCCAGACTTAGCAGGCTTCCCAAATAGCCCTAGTACTACAGGAAATCCGTAGCACAGAGTTCTCAAGAAGAAACCCATGTCTGAACCGTGTTTCATATTCCCGCACCAGACCGAAATGGAGTGGGAAAGAATATGAAGCCACTCTAGCCTATGTGTCACTCAGGTCCCCGATATGGAACCTTAATCACTCAATGATCCCCCACCCACCAAGGAAACAGCAGATCCAGCACAAATGATAATGACAGTATGAAATGCATAAAAACTGTAAATGAAAGCAATAAATAAAGCTGTACAGAAAGCAATAAATAAACACAAGTAGCACATAACACCCCCTTAAACACAAATCAATCAAGCGCTATGAGGAACCCACAAAAAGAACCAGAAGCCCTGGTTGCAATATAAGTTTCCCCAGCAGAGTCGCCAAGCTGTCGCTCCCGAAGATTTGCATCCCGGTACAAGCGCGAACGGTCGGCGAAAGGAGAAATGAAGGTGAAGATGAATAGAGTCTCCAGCTAGGCATTTTTATCCCGAAGGAAAGGTAATGCTGCATAAACCTGGGAAAAGATGGATAAGTAGGTTGCGAACCAGAGAAACTGAGAAAGGGGGTTGGTTACAACCTGGGAAGGTATTAGCACCCAGATTGTCCATCGTACTCGACGGGATCCACGCTTAAAAGACTGTGTTTAAAGGGGTAGTGTATGTGTTATCTGTGTGCAAGAGCTGGAAAAGAACATACAAGTGTCAGTGCAAAAGGGTGAGTGCTCAGGAACTAAGGCTTAAAAGGAAACCTGAAAGAGGGGAGGGAGACACAGAGACTTTTGTTCGATAACAATTAAGTTATGCCTATGTATCCTCTCGTGCAATGAGGAAGCCAGAACACCGTAGTTCAACTCAAAGAGACTGAAAGATGAATTTGACTGTGAACTGCTTGCTTGTCTATGCTCAAGTGTATGACTCGTCTGGCTCGAGTGCTAACTGTCTTGCATTAGACGGAAGAAGCAAGTTCTCGTTTATGAATGAGTGTGATGAGAAAAGAATCCCGGAGGAGACGATTATTGTTTGTTTTTGTGTTTTCAGTTTTGTTATTGTTTTTGGTGTTTTGCATAAGTTAATGAGCTTAAGCCTAAATCAAACGTTTGTAAACTCATTATATCTTCCCTGATTAGGGATAATGAGCCTACTTAAGTATGAGATAAGCATCTCAACTTAATTACCATGATGATGTAGGATTAAGATCATTAACCTACTTGTGATTATTTAGATGTTTTTGGATTTTTGTTTAGTGTTAAGTAATGAGTTTAATCTCTAATCACAGATTAGTGGGCTCATTACACCATCCTAATAGAAGGATAATAGATGAGAACACTTAAGCTGGGGAAGATACCTCAACCTAATCCATGGTTAGGGATTAAATTCATTATATAACAAGCCTTTATTAAAGTGGATTTTAATTAAGAGTGAGATTAAGAAGTGAGTTTTATGGTTTGTAAGACAAACCTGGGGGGGACTTGTCCATTAAACACTAGGGTTAGTCCTTCTTAACCATAAAGGAAGAATTAGAACCCTAATGTAAGGCCCAAGTTACAAGTTAATGTCTTAGTGATTATTAGATGTATTGATTAAGAGGTTTAAACAAATTAAGGGTTTAACACTTAGGATTAAAGTTATACACTCCATCCTAAGAGAAGGATGCAGGCATAACCCTAATTCCAAAGTCCTAAAGCCTTAAAGGTTTAGTCTCTAATGATGAGATGAGAAGAGAGACACGAAGAAGACTCAAAGGTAAAAACAAAGGGGGGACTAATCACAGCCCTAATTATTATCATGCTTGGATGTTCCTATGGTTTTTAAGGCTTGAGAAAGATCTTCAAGGAAGCCACCAATGGAAGAAGCAGATGAAAGGAGGAAGAAGCATAAGAAATAAGTTACTTACTTCATTGAAGAAGATAAGTAATTTAAAGAAAGAAAGTGAGAGAGAAAGAACACAAGTGAACAAGTTCACTCAAAGACAATAAAAAATGCAGCAAATATGCAATATGAAAGAGATGAAGATAAGTGGGAGGTGAAGGCAAATCCACCTCTCAAACAACTTACCATGAACCTGAAAAGTTAACACAAGATGCATAAGGAAAGAAATGAAATGGATTGATGCATATGCAAAGACAAAGATCAAAACCAGAAGCAAGCACATGATGCAAATTATGCTATGACATGATGCAAAAGCATACAAAGTGTATATGAATGATCATTCAAAGAATGAGATGTCATGTAGGCATGCTTTGAAGTTTGAAAGTTCATGAAAGTTAATGAAAGGAAATGAATGCAAATCATGGCAAATGAATGAAGAAATGATCAAACATGATTCTAACATGTGCTAATATGTTTAAGATGACATATGAATGCATTAAATATCATGGCAAGTTCATGTATGGATGCATATGCAAGATGAATGCAAGTGAAGATGCAAAATTAGGGTTACATGAAAGGATGAGATGCAAATGGAAAATACAGAAGCAAATTACATGATAAAAAATTGAAAATGCACTCAAAGGAACCCTAAACCTATACTAGGTTACCATCCAAAGGGGGAGGTAAGAAGCTAAACCTAGAAGGAGTTATGAATTTCCTAAGTTTCTAGGGTTTTTTGGGTGATCTTCAATGTAAAATGCCAAACAATTTGATAATGCAAGGTAAAAATGAAATAAAAATGTTTTTATATGCTAGAGGACATGCATATAACAATGCAAAAAGAACCATTCACAAACTCAACTTGGTTTAAAAGTTATGAATTTTTGAAGTTAGGGTTAGAAAATGAACATTTTTAAGAACCCTAATTCATTGAAAAATCTCAAAGTATGATCAAAACCAAAAAGAAATTTGTATAGTGAGTTTGTAAATGTTTCTAAATGTCTAAGAATGCTCTCTGATTTTTTTGATGATTTTTAGATACTTAAATGTATTTTTAATTAATTAAAATCAATTAACTAATTAAATAAAACATTTAAATGATTTAAAAATACTTTTTTAATGCAAAAAATAAAAATAAAAATATTTTTGGTTTCTGAAAATTAATAAAAGACTTGATAAAAATTTTCAGATTTTTTTGATCATTTTTACTATTTTAAATAATTATATGAAAAGAAATGGATAAAAAATGAATTAAAATGAAATAAAAGGAAAAGTAGGTCAATCTAATGGCTGAGATTTAAACTGGGGGGGGGGGACCATTGACCAGCGCGCAAACCAAAGGCTAAGATCCATTCTGACTTAATTAAATTAAATTAAATTAATTAATTAAAGATTAGGGTTAATGAGGGATCTGAACCATTAAAACATGCGTGGGAAGAAGGATCTGAGGGCTCACATTCAAAGTTCACTAATTATACTGATTAGGGCATAAACACTTTCAGGTGACCGGAACAGTGTTCCGGTCATCTTCTCCGGCGAGCAAAAATCTCATTTCTCTCCCTAAGCATCTAAAACCTAATTTTTCTGCCCATAAATGATCCCCATACATCACTGAACCTAAATCCCCAAACAAAAATTCATTTATAACACATCAAAAGAGAGAATCGAAACAAATCAGTTCTAGGTCAAAAAACTTTCAGAGATCATGAAATGCTTATTTCTCAACCATTTTCAAAACTAAACATATCAGGATGATCAGTGCAACTCATAGAATCATTCTATAACAAGAAATCAAAGTTCTGGAAAAAAGGTTCTTGAGGTATACTTGAGATGGAGCTTTGCTATCTGGAGCTTTCTGGCCACTTCCTTGGTGCTTTTCCACTCCAATGAACCCCTTGATGCTTCTGGAAAGCTTGAAACAAGTTTGTATGGACTGTTTTGAAAATTTCAGTTCGGGGGAAGCTGAAATCGTGTTTTTGTTTGAGGTGGTTTCAGGCCAATGTGAGGGGTGGGAAATGATCCTGGGGTTATGTGGAGATGATTGGTGAAAGAATTTTTGATTTTGGTTGAGAGAGTTGAGAGTTTCGAAGAGATGAAGTTTGAGAGAGATTTTGTGTAATCTGAGATATGGGATGATTCAGGGCAATGTGTTGTATGTAATGGCTTGCATAAAGTCCACATATCATGTCTTGATAGGTCAGAATAGTTGGTGTGGGCTATGCTGATTGGTATGGGTGATTTTGCAAAAGGTCAAGTTTGGTTGTACTTGGGGTATGGGTCATGGAAGGCCTGGTTGCAAGGGGTGTCTGGCCTCAGCTGAGTTCAAGGAGGTCCACAGAAATAGATTTGGCATGCTAGCACAAGTGTATGGGAAGATTCATACCATTTTGCAAATTTGAGAAGTTTTGGCCCTTTTGGAATTTCTTGAAGTTCAAGGCATGAAAATGCATGATTCTTGGGCTAATTCTGATCAAAATGAGTTACACTATGATGGTATGATGTTTAGAGATGCATTAGAGGCCATGAAATGACTTGGAAAGTGGTTTTGCAAAAAAATCGCTTTGGTCCATTCTTGAAAATTATAGGATTTTTGCCAACTTTGAAGGATCATAACATGAGTTACATAATGAATTAGAACATGTTCTTGTACTTTTTGAAAAGGGAATGATCCAATCTACAACTTTCATGACCAACAATTTTTCATTTGAAGCATTTTTGGTTGAGAAAGAGGAGGTTGAAGAACTTTCCCAAAATGGAAAGTTTCCATTACAAGTCATTTCCATTTTTGGCAACTTTTGGTTTAGCTCATATTTCTTCAATTTTGTGAACTTCCAAGAACTTAAATGATCAAATAAAGATCATATAACTTTAATTTGATGGAAATTCCCCTTTGGTTCCATTGTTGGGGGCCTCAGATGCCCTGATTTTGCTCTGACTTGCTCAAGAAGTTACCCAGTGAACATATGACTTCCACAATGAATTTCTTCATCAAACTTGGTACACATGATCCTTATAACATCTTAAGAACATTAGAAACAAGAATGGCCCAAAAATTGGGAGTTAAGGCCTCTGAAACCAAAACCCTAATTTTGGTCATCTGTGTAGTGAAAACCCTAGCTCTGCTTCCATGCCTTGCCAGTTCTTGTGATTTCTTGACTTCTTTGAACCTTTAGGGATATAATATGATGATAGAACACACATGGACCCTCTTGGAACACTTGGAGGCCTTTGGGGTGGCTCAGATGGAATCTTGGACTGCTCAGATCACAAACCCTAGATGCAGATGAACTTGAACTATGCAGTGAAATAAAAATACAATATGAGATGGTATGCTTATACTAATGCAACATGAAAGATCAAAAGCCAATGGTGTGAAATTAGTGAGGGAAATTTTGGGGTGTTTACAACCCGCAAGTGTACTTGGGATGAATTGAGTTTGGTATTGGTGACTCACTAGTTATTGTAAGTTCTGTGGTGTTACTACATTATTATTGATGGAGCCCTTGTGTCAACAGAAATCTCGAGTGGATGGAAATTTTGTAAAGAAATTGATAGGGAGCGTAGTAACCATGGTCATATTGGTTAAGCTTATTTGGATAAATTATTTCGAGTTTAGAACGGAATTGGAATTGTATCGGTTGTGACTGAAGCAATACAACCCTGTATCTTTGTCGTTGGAGAGATTTGGTCCGATGTCTTTATTGTGTAGTCGACAAGTGTATTGTTATATCGTTGCATGTCTACAAGTTTTGTTCCGCTGGTTGGAGAAAGCTCCAATGGATACATGAGTTCTCCGCAGACTATCAACTACTTGGTATCGCTTGAGAATTCATGGTATCTCCACTGTTAGGCTTTGGAAGCATAGTGGAGGGAGACAGATAAAAGGGTTTTGTCAGATTATGAGTATTCAAAGGGATTTATTTATAAGTGTCCGATGTAAATGTTTACAGTTCTGATATAAGATCAAGTGGAATTGGTAAGGAAGTCATTTAACAACTTTTGAAATGGCTTTAGTGATTGAAGGATTGCAATAAGAGTTTCGTTGTAGAATTATATGTGGTTAAGATCTCGCCAAGATAACCTGTGGAACCTTGTTGAGTGTTGAGTGTTTCGAAATCAAGATGAAGTGTTATGTTTTGTGTTATGACGTAATGGAAGTAACTAGCATGGTATGTTTTCTCCGAAGGAGGAATGAGACTAAGTGTTTCGGTATGAAGAAACAAATGAATTGCGAAAATAGTGAGTTAGAGGTTAACCCAATGTTGGGGACAAGCCTATGAGAAAAGAGGCGAAAGTTTGATTTATTGTAAAACGAGGATTTTTAGTCGCAATGTAAAATTGGAATTTGAGTATAACAGAATATGTAAAAGAACTGAGGATAAGTACAGATCTGAGACAGTGTTGTAAACTGTCGTTGTTCTGAGTAAAGGAAATTCGAGGACGATTTTCAATTCAAGGGGGAGGATGTAATATCTTGTATTTAATTAAACGTTATGGATAATATTAATTAAGATTAATTAGTATTATTTGACTCAGAGACATTTTTTGATACTCTCAAATTGGACCAATTAGTGTACAAACGAATAATTAATGGTTATTTTTATTAAAAGAGAAAAGAGGGATTTATAAGAAAGAAGGAAGAAGAAGTTGGTAAGAAAGGAAAGAGAGGAAGAGAAAGAAAAGGAAGAGAAGGAAAAAAAGAGGAAAAACCTAGAAGCTTCAAGATCAAGAATCATCACATTTTCTTCATCAAGTCTTCATCTTCACCAACCTTCTCTTCATTGGTAAGGTGGGTTCAAAGCTAGAAACTTTTACTTTTGGTTTGGTAGAGTTTATAGGGTTTATGAGTTTTAGGGTAATTTATGGAAAAATCCTAAAATCGGTGAATTAAACGGTTAGAAATCGATATAAATAATTGAGTATGTTGCCTATATGTATAGGAACCTTGTTGCTATGTTGTTCTAATGATTAAGGATGATTTTAAATGAATTTGGGACTTACTGTCATGAAATTAGCGTATTTGCTATATTCTGTGTTAGGTTAACCGGTTAACGCGTTTGAAGTTTGCGCAGTGACCTCTGTTTTGGTTTGGTTAACCGGTTAACCATACGCGTTAACCGGTTAACACTGTAAGTGTGGGAGAAAATGTTTTAATTCCAAACTTTGAAAATTAATAACTTTTTACTCGGTTATCCAATTTAAGGGTTCTTTATACCATTTGAAAGATAAAATTATGTAATTTCACATGATGCCACAAATATTATTTTTACTCGACTTTTACCCGACTTTTCCAATTAACCGTAATTTTGTAAATTTAAGGAATTGGGGTAGTAATATATTGTGAAAGGTATGCCTAATCATGAGGTTTGATTGAGAATAGATACATGAGATTATTGTGAGAATTGTTTAATGGTGATAATTAAACTAAAATGTTATAATTATGTAATTGAGAACTATATAGTTAAAAGCATTAATAATGGAGAAGAGTGAGGAAATCTTACCATAAACCAATAGTGTGGCCTAGTATTGTGACTAGAAATTGTTAGATGGTATGAGTTGTGAGGTGCCTAGTTTTACCTAGGTTGTTGCGAACCGTTAGCGTGCAATACACTAGGCCTCCAAAATAGTCTTGTGTAAGTCTTGAGGTGGGTTATCTTTAGTCCCACAGGAAGCATCCATAAATACTAGAGGTGTGTATTACACGGTGTCCTCCGTAGAGTCTTGAGTAAGTATTGAGGTGGGTTATCCTTAGTCCCACGAGAAGCATCCGTAAAGGCTTGAGGTACCGCATAGTGAGACGGGAAAGTGAGACTCTGTCTCCATTGGTTCATCGGCAATCCACGAGAGATCTTCACTCCCGGATGAAGATGGCATGCTCCCGTCCACGGGATGTCCTTGGTCCGCGTTACCTGAAAAGTAGAAGGAACAAGTGAATTCAACATTGCATCAAATTCACCCTTCCACCGCATTTCAAGTGAAAGGGAGAGGGGGAAAGTACCCGACATACTTATACTAAACTACCATGGACATTCAAAGAGTGTCCAGGATACCCAAGGAATTTATGAAGGTTTCGCCCGGGACATTCGAGGAATGCCCGAAACTTTCAAAGAATTCATGAAGATTTCGCCCAGGGCCTTCAAACGATGCCCGCGATATTCAAATGAAACTCCTACGTTTTCCCGACACATCCATATAGTGCCCGAGGCGTTTACCCAAATTTCCTATATTTTCCTAACACATTCATATTGTGACTGGGACATTCATCTAAAAAACCTAGAAATAGCCTAAGAAAAGGGCATTTCTACCTACTCCGGCGAATAAATCGCCATTCTAACCAGAATATCAAACTTAAACTATAAAGAAAAAGGAACTGAGATGTTACCTGACATGATACTGGATGTGGTGACGGTGGCAGCGACAGTGGTTATTCTGAAGGAGGAAGAGGTGCAGGTCCGGTGAATCGTTAGGGGATAGTAGAAAAGGAAAAAATGAAATGGTCCCCTCACCCCTTTTTATAGGCGTTGCGTGAAAGGACGCACATATGTATTAATTACCTAGAATCCCTAGGGCGGCTAGCATTTAATACGCCATAACATAGGAAACAAAGCGACACGCATTAAAATCATTGAAGACACATCATCCTGGAGAATCCCAAAATACGGCGAGCATGCACTACGCCCTCGACACCCAAAGATGTCGTGCACCAGGAAGTTTTCCCAGACAAAAACAGATGCTCATAGATTCCCTGACGCTAGCTTAAGCATATTTCAACTTTATTCGTCCATATCCTTCGAGTTGCGTCATCGGCTCAACAAGACGGGACCCCTGGCTTCCGTGACAGATCAATCTGAGGGTTGTCGAACACATTCCACCCGACATCGTGCTCCTCACCATGCATTAGCTCGCGCCTGTCCCCGACACTAAAGGTTATGTCCGACAAGCTTCTTCTTAAGTACTCACTCCGTCTCGGAGTTTCGACTTGGGGGGCTCCTGTTCCGGACTGGGCCTCTAAGACAGTGTCGGGCAGAAGCCCAATTAGTCGGGCAGAGGCCCAACCCGGTGAGCACGAGGCTCAAACTGTCAGACACGCCCACGACCCACTAGCTGGCAGTGGGGAGACTATGTCTCCCCCATGTATGCCACATCACTCAACTGTCCACTATTATCTCCTAGAATATAGGGGCAGTTGGACCTAGGGCAAGACCATGTGCTAGGTCTTACACGCTCCTACGCATTCCTTGGAAATTCTTCCTTGGGCCTAGCTGATCCAGCCTAAGAAAGAGCCTTGGCCCAGCGCTGAGGGCACACTTTAAATACCCTATTTTCATTAGAGGGTCAGGTATTCTGAACCTACTATTCTATTCTACTTCTGTACCTATACTCACTTAAGCATCGGAGTGCCTTGCATGTACATCCCTTTCTTCTCTCAATCAACCATCACGTTCGTTGCTCAGCACCTGGAAGGCCCTTCTGATCAGGTAAGATCAAATAAGAAGTCGCAAGGATCTACGTGAGAACACCAAAAATGGAGTTTATTAATAAGATGGTAAAGATTAGCACTAATATCAAAAGTTTTACTATCAGAATTACTGAGGAATTATGTGTATGCTCATACGTAGATAAGGAATAATTTAGTCCAAAAATGTTTGAAGAAGATATTAATGATAAAGAATAAGATTCATCTTTCATTCCTTCATCATTGGTGATTTTAAAAGACGAATTGGAGAGATGTGATGGATCATAATTACCATTAGTTATTGCAAGAGATAATTTGAAACTCCAAGGATATTGAGAGGCAAAGTAAGTTCAGAGTTTCAAAAAGAAAATGTCAAAGCATTCAAAGTTGTAAAGGAGAGAGAAATAGATTAGGCTTAAATGCACTTTTGGTCCCCCTATTTTGAAGTTTTTTAAAATTTGCTCCCCCATTTTAAAACCAGTTTTTTGGTCCCTAAAGTTTGTCTCACTTGGGATTTCCATGGTCCCCCTCAATTTTTTTATTACATGGAAGCATCACTAATGATGAGGCAACGCCACTATGGATCCATGTCACTATTTTTGTTTATTTAATAATCTGAGATTGTATTTTTTTCCAAATAATAAAAAAAAATTAAATTATTTCAACTTTATTTTAATTCCCAATTATATATTCCCAAAGAATAACCAATTCCAATTTCACGAAGAACCCTAGAAAAGAATAACCAATTCCCAAATTCCAGTCACCAAGAACCCTGGAAAAGAAGTGTTGAAGTAGAAAAAATGTTAAGTGGACAATTTAGATATTATTTAAGGTATGTTTTGTGTTCCTTTTTGAAGTGGCAACATGTTTTCGTGTTCCATGTTATGTGTGTCGCTTTCTTCGTATTGTCCACCATGTGTGTGTTGTCGCTTTCTTCTTGTTCCATGCTATTTAATAATCTGTGTGTGTTGTCAATAATGTTTAATAGTTTGTTGTGGTCCACTAAGTTTTATGTTGTCGCTTTCGTTTTTTTAATAGTTTGTTGTAGTCCCACTTAGTGTTATAATATTCTGATGTTATTTCCAAATGTATGCAGTAACATTTCAGATCAAGTCAGACTAATAAGGTTAGATTAAGAATACACCATATGAGAAAACTAGTTTTTGAACCTGTTAAGTGGTATGTTGGAGGAGAGGTAACTGAGATGAATTGGGGATGGAATATGGATTTCATGAACTATATGGATGTTGAGAGTTTGATTAAGACTGAGGGTTATGTAGACATAAAACATTTGTGGTATTAGAACCCTATATTCAGCTTTGCATGTGGTCTTAGGCCATTGAATACTGATAAGGATGTGTTGGAGTTTGCCAAAGATGTTATGGGATATGAGATTATGGATATATATGTGGAGTATAAAATTTCTAACCCACCTGAGATTGTGGATCCAAGTGAAATAAAAAATTACATTAATGAGGATGACGTATAATGCATTAGATTTAGTCACGGTAAAGCCAATGAGTGTAATACTAGTAAGGTTGTTGTTATTGAGGATGTCCATATTGTTGAAGTTACTGATGAAACTAATGATAAAGTAAATGAGGATGTTCCTAATATAGAAGTTAATGCTGATGAGCCTAATGAGACTAATGAGGATGTTCCTAATGTAGATGTCAATGAGGATGTTCCTAATGATGAAGTAAATGAGGTTGTTCCTAATGTAGAATTCAATTAGGATGTTCCTTATGTAGAAGTAAATGAAGGTGATGAAATTGATTATGTTGCTAGTGACTTTAGTGAGAATAGTGATGATGAAATTGATGGAGTCAGTGAAGATGAAGATGATATGAATTAGACTAAAGTGATACCTCTAGAAACTTTAGGTGAGGCAAGTGGAAGCCAAATGGATTCTGATAATAAAGATGAGGATGATGAAGATTTTGATTAAGTTATGGAAAAGTCGATTCAAGTTGTGTTGTTGTTAGTTGAGTGAATTAATTGATTAAGTCGAAGAAATAGTGTTGGCATAATACTAGTATATTTAGTGGGCTTGTTTGTGAATATAATAATGAGTTATTGTAGTTTATTGTATATTTGTTGTGTTTTTATGTGCCCATGGTGAGGGGTAGTGGCCTTAAGATTGAGTCTTGAGGGTAATAGGGGTGTATGACTAATAAAGTAGAGATTAATGGTGTGTGGAGTAAGGTTAATTAGATTATTTTAATTAATATTTGCTCAACCATAGTATAAAATGGATAATTAGCATAATTATATGAGTGATGGAAATAATAATAATAATAATAATTAGTATTATTATAATTAATATTATTTTAATTATTAAAAAGTCAAATTGAATTGGTAATATGAGTGGAGGAAAATAAGGAAAATAAATAGGTATATGTGGACTTAGTGGAGAGTTAAAAATTAATTAAATTATAAGATTAATTGGATTAAAAGAAAGTAGGTTATCAATAAAAAAATAAGAACGTGGAAGTTGCAAAGTTGCAGAAAGAGGAATAAGGGTTTGACAGAGAATACGTAGAGGCTACAAGAATGAGAGTCTAATCGGAGATTAGAGTAACCTTCAATCAAAAGTAAGGGTGGGGTTCTGACTCTATAATCGAGAAATATGATGAAAGCATGTGGGATTGGATGTTATAGATTTCTTCTGTCAGTATGTTGTGTTGTTTTGGTTGAATAATGAAATTGATCAATGTTGTTGGATTAGTCGTAGAATAATTATTTGGTGTTGTTTGTGTATAATTTTGTTGTGTTGTTGTTGTAATTATGTACTGAGATAATTGGAAAATTAGTCTGAGATGGAATCGTTAAGAGAATATAGAGACGAAAGAATAATGAGAAAAACAGAGAGAACAGGTTTTTGTTGTGGGACAATCGTCTCAAAGGGCAGGTGTAATACCCTTTTTACCCCCATAACAAATTCAAACATATTATTTAAGAAAATCAGAGTTCAACACAAAAAGGGCATCGTATTTTCAACATAATCGTCAAACGAACATCTTATGTGTGTCATGTCCCGTAACACAGGTTACAACTTATTTCATAAATAAAACAAATCCTTAGTTTATGGCAGCGGATCACTGTTCAACATCTTAAATCATCATATTAAAAAGGATTCAAATATAATCTGAAACATTGTTAACAAGTATTAAAAACAACCAAAACAACAAAATAAACCAAGTGTTCCCCAGTGTTACATGACTCAGAGCAGGACACCACCCAAACTCTATAAACAACGAGATACGCACTCCAAACTACTTCTGAACCACCGAACTATTCTTTAGACACTGCAAGATCGCATAATAGACCATCACGAAAGGAAGGCAGGGTGAGTAATCCACATTAAATATAAATAATATAAAGACAAAATTATAAGAGTACATGTAATCATACATCATTTACATCAAATCTCACCCACATACAATAACAAGCCACATCATCATACAAAAAATACGATCATGCTATGCCACATAGAATGAAATGTAACTTCGTAAATGCATGTTGTACCAATTTTCAAAATGTGATGGACATTGGCCATCAACCTTCCACAAGGGAGCACAACATAGTCAACCACACCTAAATCCACACAATAGGATTGAAGCCTCAATCAACATAAGAATGACATGAATGCACGATGCAACAATAACAACATAATCATTTTCATCAACATTTGCATCAACATTCATCATTATACATCCACTTTGCATACTCACATTACTAATATACATAGCATCATTTTAGAACATATTCATCATAACATTATTTCATCATTATTATTACACGTTTAGTCCAATATAGCATGGTAATAACTCATAACAACAATACAACAACATGGCACAACAAAACAAAGCATCACAAGTCATCCAAGAAAAGAAAATATTTTTCAAAAGACTACAGATCTCGCTAAGCGAGCAACTCCCTGTTTGCGAACTTCCAAAATTCTTACTTGCTCCTGCTCGCTAAGCGAGAAGGCGATTTTTCTGAGAAAATCCTGTGGTTCTACACATCACAACCACGCCTAAAATTCCTCAAAACATCAAATAATAGCAGAAAATGACCATACAACTCATTATCATCATATAATCATCACTTATAACATCTAACAACAACTAATCATCATAATCTACCAACAAATTACCCAACCCTAATGTTTTCCCTCAAAAACCCCTTTTTCTCATAATACAATCCAAATATTATAGACATTGAAAGAGAACTACTCCCCATACCTTAATCGATTAAGTTTTCTCTTTCACTTCTTGAGCAATTCCCCTTTGGTCTTCTTGTTCTACATAACAAACCTTCCCCTTCACCAAAACACGATTATGAGACTTTTGATCGTATCCTCTTTCTCATAAACTACTCAAAAGAAAACTCTACCCCTTAGACCTACAACTTCTTTTATTTTATTTTTAATAATAATATTTAAATAATATCCAATTATTATCATATCATTATTTTAATAAAATAATTCTTTCTTCTTAAAATTCCACAAAATACCACTTATTCATAAATAATTACATAAATAATTAAATTATGAAATTGGGGTGTTACAGCAAGTGTCGCCCGTTTGGAGGGTGTGACGTATGTCACCCCTCATATTACGACCGTCACGAGGTCATAATACGACGAGGGTCACGGGAGTGTGACGATGGTCACACGGGTTTATGTTGAAATGTGGTTTCTGCATTGTGTTTTATATCCATTGTTTTGTCTGTTTGATTGCCTAGAACTTAATAAAAATATAATTAATTTGAAGATCACCTTAAGAGTTAAGGTAGCAGTAACCATAATATTTATTTGACAGAAATTAATAGTAGTACTATGGTGAATTAGTAGGAGAATAATTAATTAATCGTGGTATTTAGTAGCAGAATTTTAGTAGCAGTATTGATTAATTAAATTGATAATCACCTTAGTTGATAAGTAACAGTATAATAATAATAATTATGTGGGTGAGATTAATTGAGTAGCAATGTAGTTATTAATTAGTAGTAACATTTGTAATGAGTTAAACCGAATAATTTAGTAGTAGTAGTGGTTAACTAGTGAATTAGCAGACATAATTTAAGTAACTAGTAAGTGTTGGAAATGTGTTTACTAACAGTGTAGCATGGAGCATAATAACGACCTTAGTAAGAAGTGGGAATAACAAAGTTTTGGTGAATAATTAATTAATCAGTTTTAGTCGAGAAAATTGTAGGAATAGTAATACGGTTAGTTGCGTTATAATTTGTTGGGTCTTGGTGTTGTGTTTTGTGTTGTTAAGTTGTAGGCCTTGAGCCAACGTTGATTTTTCATTGTTGTTAAGTTGTGGGCCTTTGACCAGTGTTGATTTGTTGTTGTTGTTAAGTTATAGGCCTTTGACCTGTGTTGATTTGTTGTGGTTGTTGAATTGTTGTAGTATGAAATGGTTGTTGAATTGTTGTAGTAGGTTGTTGTTACTAAGTCCTGATAGTATGTTGTTGTTGTATGGTTATATAAATATTATTTTGTTATTCTGATATTTGAGTCAAGTCGCATTGCATAGCATATCAAGTTGGAGCTGCTGCTCGGTAAGTTGGTCTGGATTGGAAAAATTAAGTTGGAGGCTTATGCCTTGTTGTTGGTGCCTCTATTAATTGACATTTTATTAAGTTGGGAGTTCTGCTCCAATGGTACCATATGCATGTTCATTTATCTAAGTTGCATTTCGAAGCGTGAAGGTCGTCATAGGCACTGTGGCGGTGCAAGGGTTGCATCAATGTAGTTTGTGCTTTAGGTTATGCATTTGCTGAAAATTTAATTTAATTTATTTAATTCACATGATTTAAAATAATAATAATAAAATTTGTTTATTATTTTTCTTGTGGTGATCAATTATGGCCTTAGTTTATTTTTCTCTGTTTTGGATTTTATAAATATGACCTGCGTGTCATGCCTCTCTCTTATTCTCATCATGTAACTTCTTTTCTAATCTCACTCCCTCGTATGCAAAAAGAGTTTCCTTTATGTAATATGTTATTATAAAGAAAGAGAAGACTACAAAACAAAGAAGGACAACCTTAGAGATCTTGCTTGGAGAAGTGAAGATTGTTATTAAGTTTAGCTTAAGTTCTCTCATTGGCTTAGGAGAACAATTGCGTTAGGGGCCATATCTGTTTCATTTGTATGTATGCTGATATATATTGTTTGTATGTTAATGCATGTGTGAGGAATGATTTATATGATAAACAAGCCATGAGATCAAACTAATTAAAATTCCCACAAAGCTAATATTAAGTTTTTTGCTTTCCAAGTTTTAGAACTCATCAAGACTAGTATCGAATATTATAGGTTTCGCCTAATGTGAGGTGCGTGTTCTATATTAGTAAGGTGCGATGGGATACATGTAATATCCAATTTCTAAAACAATGGGTCAAACTTAACTGAATAAAATATAGTAAGATTATATACGTTTAGAAGCAAGAGTTGGGAATGATCCATATGATGGATTGGAATAAGGAGTTATTCACCCAACTGAAATATTCGAGAATTGTATTGGATGCAATTGGAAGGAGTTCCTACCTAAATAGCCTAGTTTTTTGTAATCAGCCTAACATTGACTTAAAACAAAGTGAAATATGGATCTCGATCCACTAGAAAATCTTCCAACGAAATTTTCAGAATCAAATGATGAAGGTCATTTGTTTTGAGTAAAATAGTGGGAGTGTATATAATTAAAGGCCTAATTAAATATGTTGTTTTAATGATACTTTTATCTTTATATTCTATTTTGTAGATTACCATGACAACAAACACATCTAATAACATTTTGCGAACAATCCTGGATAAGGAAAAATTGTCTGGGACGAATTTTCTAGATTGGCACCGAAATATAAGGATTGTCCTCAAACATGACAAAAAGTTGTATGCCTTAGAGACACTTGTTCCTGATTAGGAACCTCCTAGTTCTGCTCCTAAGGCTGAAAGAGATGCTTATAAGAAGCATGTCGATGATGCCAATGAAATTGCTTGCCTCATGTTGGCTACCAAGAATTCTGAATTGCAAAAGCAACATGAAAACATGGTAGCGTTCGATATGATCGAACATCTGAAGATGCTCTATCAAGAGCAGGCAAGGCATGAAAGGTTTGAAGTTTTAAAAGCCCTTTTCCAAGCCAAGCTAGCTGAGGGAAGCCCAATAGGTCCCTATGTACTCAAGATGATTGGGTATGTGGAGAATCTTGAAAGATCGAAGTTTCCCCTAAAAAAGCAGCTTCAACTGATTTGATCCTGCAATCGTTGCCGAAGAGTTTCGATCAATTTGTCCTTAATTTCAACATGAATGATATGGAAAAATATCTTCCTGAATTGTTAAGCATGTTAAGAACTGTTGAGAAAAATTTGAATTCAAAAGGGAAATCCATTCTGATGGTCAGTAATGGAAAGAAATAAAACAAAAGGCCCACTAAGAAGGGGGTAAATGGAAAGGCAAGGAAGTTTCCAAACCTAAACATATTGCACCTGCTTTGAAGCCTAGTGGAGGAATAGCTAAGGAGTGCACTTACTTCTATTGCGGTAAGACCGGACACTGGAAGAGAAACTGTCCAAAGTACCTGGAAGATAAGAAGAATGGAGAGGAGACTTCAACTTTGGGTATTTTTGTTATAGAAATAAATTTATCTACTTCAGCATCATGGGTATTAGATATTAGATGTGGGTATTTCATTTGTACCAATGTGCATAGACTAAAAAGGAGTAGAGATTTGGCAAAAGGTGAAGTTGACCTACGAGTTGGAAATGTAGCAAAGGTTGCTGCTTTAGCCATAGGAATTTATGATTTGACTTTACCTAGTGGTTTAATAATTCAGTTAGAGAACTATTATTATGTACCTGCAATTAGCAAGAATATTATTTTTGTTTCATGTTTGGACAAGTTTGGTTTTTCATTTATAATGAAGAACAATTATTGCTCTATTTATTTAAATGATATATTTTATGCTACTGCACAAATGAACAATGGATTATATATCCTTGATCTTTAAAGGCCAATTTATAACATTAATACTAAAAGGATGAAACCTAATGAGTTAAATCCAAGCTACCTTTTGCATTGTCGCTTAGGCCATATAAACGAGAGGCACATCTCCAAACTCCATAAAGATGGACTCTTTGATTCTTTTGATTACGAATCATATGATACATGCAGATCTTGTTTAATTGAAAAAATGACAAAGACCCCATTCACAAGAAAAGGTGAAAGAGAAAATGATCTTTTGACCCTCATACATACTAATGTATGTGGACCACTGAACATACCAGTCAGAGGAAGTTTTCAATACTTCATCACATTTACTGATGTTAGACATGGTATGATCCATGATGAGTCACGTCGATCTTCCAAACTCCTTTTGGGGACATACACTACTGACAACAGCTTACACACTTAACAATGTTATATCCAAAAAGGTAGAAAAGACACCATATGAGATATGGAGTGGTAAAAAACCACATATGCGTTACATGAAGATTTGGGGTTGTGAAGTTTATGTGAAACGACAAGTTTCATCTAAGCTTGAGGCCAAATCTGACAAATGCTTATTTGTGGAGGTATCCTAAAGAAACAAGAGGATATTACTTCTATAATCCTTCTGAGGGCAAAGTTTTTGTCGCTCAAACTGAAGTCTATTTGGAAAAGGACTTTATTTCCAAAGGAATCAATGGGAGGAAAGTGGATCTTGAAGAAATTCAAGAATCACAAAGTATTGATACACCTATGGAGGAATTAGAACAGGAATCACAAACAGTTATGGAAGAGTAACCTGCTCAAGTAGAACAAGACCAGCGTAGGACGAGTAGGATAAATCACCAACCAGAGAGATATGGATATCTCATAATTAATCAAGGTGATGTATTACTCATGGATCAAGATGAGCCTGTGGCCTACCAAGAGGCCATAACTGGTCCTGATTCTAAGAAGTGGCTAGAAACCATGAAATCTGAAATGGATTTCTCGCTCCCAAAGATTTGCATCCCGGTACAAGCGCGAGCGGTCGGCGAAAAGAGAGAACACAAGGGTGAACTGAAAAGAGTCGCCAGCTAGGCATTTTTATCCCGAAGGAAAGGTAATGCTGCATAAACCTAGGAAAAGATGGATAAAACGGTCGCGAACCAGAGAAACTGAGAAAGGGGGTTGGTTACAACCTGGGAAGGTATTAGCACCCAGATTGTTCGTCGTACTCGACGGGATCCACGCTTGAAATATTTGTGCTTAAAGGGGTAGTGTCAGTGCTAGTTTGTGTACAAAAGCTGGAAAAGAATGCAAGTGTCAGTGCTGGAAGAAAGTGTGAAGTGAATAAGAGAAGTGTCAGTGCAAGGAAAGAGTGTGAAGCTCAAGACTATGAGGCTCAAAGAATAATGCTGGAAGAGGGGGGAATATACAGAGACTTTTGTTCGATAACTGTTAAGTTATACCTACGTATCCTCTCGTGCAATGAGGAAGTCAGAACACCGCAGTCCGACTCAAAGAGACTGAAAGATAAATTGACTTGTGAACTGCCTGCTTGTCTATGCTCAAGTGTATGACATGTCTGGCTCAGGTGCAAACTGTCTTACATTAGACGGAAGAAGCGAGTTCTCGATCATGAGTGAATGAGGTGAGAAAAGAATCCCGATGGAGACGATTATTGTTTGATTTTGGGTTTTCAATCTTTTATTGCTTTTGGAGTTTGTCATAAGAAAATGAGCTTAAGCCTAAACCAAGGGTTAGTAAACTCATCACATCTTCCCTTTGATTAGGGGTAATGAGGGTACCTTAAGTATGAAGTAAGCACCTCACACTTAATCACCATGATATAGGATTAAGATCATTAACCTACTTGTAATTATTTAGATGTTTTTGGAGTTTTTGTTTAGTGTTAAGTAATGAGTTTAAGCCATAATCAAGGACTTAATGGACCCATTACACCATCCTAATAGAAGGATGATAGATGAGAACATTTAAGCTGAGGAAGGCTCCTCAACTTAATCCATGATTAGGGATTAACCTCATGACAAAACAAAGCCTTTATTAAAGTGGATTTTAGTTAATGGTAAGATTAAGAAGTGAATTTTATGGTTTGTAAGACAACTTGAGGGGGACTTGTCCATTAACACTAGGTTAGTCATTCTTAACCAATTAAGGAAGAATTAGAACCCTGATGCAAGGCCCAAGTTACAAGCTTGATGTCTTAGTGATTATTAGGTGGATTGATTTAAGGATTTAAACACATTAAGGGTTTAACACTTAGGATTAAAGTTATACACTCCATCCTAATAGAAGGACACAGGCATAACCCTAATCACAAAGCCTTAAAACCTTTAAGGTTTAGTCCTTGATTATGAGATGAGAAAAGAATACACAAAGATGACACAAAGATAAAACTAATGGGGGGACTAATCAAACCCTAATTGTGATCATGCTTGGATGTTCCTATGGTTTATGAGGTTTGCAAGAGATCTTCAAGGAAAAGCCACCAAGGAAGAAGAAAGATGGAAGGAAGAGAAACAAGAGAAAGCAAGACAACTTACTTCACTTAAGAAGATAAGTTGCTTGAAGAAAGAAAGTGAGGAAGGAACATGAATGAGCAAGCTCACTCTAATACACAAGTAAAATGCAGCAATGATGCATAAGAGGGATGAGAAGAGATTGTGAGAAGTGAAGGCAAATTCACTTCTCAAACACTTACCACCTGAAAAGTTAGCAAAAGGAAATGAAAATGAGATGAAATATAACGATGAAAGCCAAAGTCAGAAGCATGTTCATGATGCTGGTGATGCAAAAGGATGGCATAAATGTATGTCATGAGATGGGGATGATCATACAAAGGATGAGAATGCAAATGAAGCATATAAGAAGCATGAAAGCTCATGAATGCATATGACATTAAATGAAATCAAAAACATGGCAAATGAATGATGCAATGATCAAACATGATTTCAATATGTCCTAAGATGTCTTATATGTTATGTGGATGCACAAAATGTAATGGCAAGTTCATGTATGCAAGCTTATACAAGATGGATGCAAAGGAAGATGCAAATTAGGGTTTATGCATAACATGAGATGCAAAATTCAAAATCAGAAGCAAATGGTAAGATAAAAAATTGAAAATGGAATCAAAGGGACCCTAAGCCTATACAAGTTCACTGCCCAAAGGGGAAGGTCAGAAGCTAAACCCTAAGGGACTTATGATTTTTCTGAGTTTATAGGGTTTTAAGGGTGATCCTAAAGGTAAAATTCCAAAAAAATTGAAAATGCATTATAAAAATGAAACAAAAATGTTTTTAGATGCTTGAAAGTATGCATGACACAATGCAAAAATAATCATTCACAAACTCAAATTGGTTCAAAAGTTATGAATTTTTGGAGTTAGGGTTAAAAATATTCAAATTAAAGAACCCTAATTCAAATGAAAATTGTCAAAGTATGATCAAAACCAAAAAGAAATTTGTTTTGTGAGTTTGTAAATGTTTCTAAATGTTTGAAAATGCTCTCTGAATTTTTTTGGGATTTTTAAATACTTAAATGTATTTTTAATTAATTAATTCTCATTAACTAATTAAAAAATAATCATTTAAATTATTTAAAAATATTTTTTAATGCAAAAAATAAAAATAAAAATATTTTTGGGTTCTGAAAATTAATTAAAGCTTGGATAAAAAATTTCATAATTTTTAGACCTTTTTTGCTATTTGTAATAAAATGTAAAAAGAAATACAAAGAAAAACAAAATAAAAATAATAAAAATGAAAAGTTATCTGATCCAATGATCCAGATTCAAAGCTGAGGGTTTGTGGTTGACTGGCGCGCTAATGAATGGTTGGGATTTGTCCTGACTAATTAAACATAATTAATTAATTAAATGGTGGATTAGGGTTTAAACATGCATTCTGGAATGTCCATACGCGCGGGCAACCTAGGATCCAAAGGCCAATATTCAAACTTAGCTTAATTACAGGATTAGGGCATAATCATTCTCAGGTGACCGGAACAGTGTTTCGGTCATCTTCTCCGGCGAGCATAAACCCTAACTTCTTCCCTAAGCCTCTAATCTTCAAATTTCTTGCCCAGAAATGATCCCCTAGCATCCCTAAACCTAAACCCTCAATCAAAAATCATTTATATTGCATCATGAACAAGATTCGAACCAAAACGTGAAAACAGGCAAAATTTCAGAACATGCATACATCATGGTTTCTCAACCATTTTCAATAATGATCACATCCCTATGATCAAGGGAGCTCAGAGAATCATAAAAGAACTTAAAAACAAGCTTCTGGGAAAAAAGTTCATGAGCTATACCTGAGATTGAACCTCCTGATTCTGGGCTCTCTGGATCCTTCTTTGGTGAAAATCCTCTCCTATGACCTCCTGATGATGAAATGAAGCTTAGAACAAGCTTGTATGGCCTGGTTTGATGGTTTTGGTTCTGGTGTAGCATATTTGGAGGTTTGTGTATGTGATGTTTTAGGTTGTTTCAGTGGTTAATTCTTGTTCCATGGATGATATATGACTTGTTGGTGAAGAAAAAAATGAGGTTTGATGGCTGTGGGAGGAGTTTTGAAGAGATGAAGAATTTTGCAGTTTTTGTGAATCCTGGCCTCTTGGAGAGTTTTGGCTTGTGTGTGTGTTTGTTTCAAGTCCTTGAGGTCCACATAACATGTTCTGATTGGCCAGAGGGTTGGTAATGTCACAGTTTGATTGGTATGGACAAGGATGAAAAAGTCAAGATTTTTGTGTACCATAGGTATGGCTCGGGTCAGAGATGATCTTAGGGCTTGTCTTGCTTCAGCTTGGATCAAGGAAGGCCTTTGGATCAGTTTTTGTGAACTGGATGGCCTTGATCAAGAGTTTCCAATGTTCTTGCATATTTCCCTCTTTGGAATTTCTTGTGAATCAAGGCAAGGAAACTTATGAACTCTTGGACAATTTGCAGCAAAATGAACCATATGAAATTGTTATGATGCTTTGAGATCAATTAGCAACCAAACCAATCATTAGAAGTCCTTCTTGCAAAAAATTCCTTTCTTGAGAATTTATGAAAAATGCCTTATGGTAGCTTGTGATTCAAGGCATGAAGCTTTGTGAATTGGTGCAATTATGATTTTGGCTAGTTGTAATGATGCATAGAAGTCATTTAGAAGTCACAAAATGGTTTGGTATGAGGTTTTGCAAAAAAAATCCCTTTTGGCATGAAACATGAAATGAAGTGATTTTTGCCAACTTTGGAAAGCCATAACTTGAGTTCCAAAATGAATTAGATCTTGTTCTTGTACTTTTTGAAAAGGGAATGATCCATCTTCAACTTTCATGACCAAGAATTTTTCATTTGAAGCATTTTTGGTTGAGAAAGAGGAGGTTGAAAAACTTTCCCAAAATGGAAAGTTTACATTACAAGTCATTTCCATATTTGGCAACTTTTGGTTTAGCCCACTTTTCTTCAATTTTGTGAACTTCAAATCACTTCAATGGTCAAATAAAGACCATATAACTTCAATTTGATGAAAAACCACTTTGGTTCCATGTTGGGGGGCCTCAGATGCCCTGATTTGGCTCTGACTTGCTCAAGAAGTTACCCAATGATCAGATGACTTCCACAATGAATTTTCCCATCAAACTTGATATTTATGATCCTTATAACATATTGAGACCAATAGAAACAAGAATGGCAAAAAAAAAGGATTTATGGCCTCTGAAACCAAAACCCTAATTTTAGGTCATCTGTGCAGTCAAACCTGACTCTGCTTCCATGCCTTGCAAGTTCTTGTGATTTTATGACTTCTTTGATCTTGGGAGGATATAATATGATGTTTGAACATACATGGACCCTATTGAGATGATTGATGACCTTTGAAGTGGCTCAGATAGCTCATGGATTGCTCAGATCACAAACCCTAGATGCAGATGACTTTGAACCAATGCAGTGAAGCAAAAATGCAACATGATATGATATGATTGAATTTATGCAAATGAAAAGATCACAAGCCATGGTGTGAACTTAGTGAGGGCAAATTTGGGGTGTTTACAGGATTTCATGTACACAAACCAGGTTTGGACCTTGGTAGAGCCTCTTGTAGGAGTTAATCCTATAGGATGCAAGTGGGTCTTAAAAAAGAAGACTGACATGGATGGTAAGGTTCATACCTATAAGGAAAGACTGGTTGTTAAAGGTTATAAACAAATTCATGGGGTAGACTATGATGAAACCTGATCGTACCTGAAGATCAGACTCCAATGGCTGCTGACGTGGACTTTCAACTCTGCTCGTGCGGGATGGAAGGTGGTGGTGTACCTGCAAGGTACTCTGATGCCAAAGTAAGTATGGGCACAAGAGCAAACAAGTACGAGTATATTCGGGGATAAAAGTGAATACTTTTTCCTCTCAAATGAGAGGGTTTATATAGAGGACCCCCAACGCATGGCCAATGGTTCTTATTAGGGCCTGGATTATGGATATGCCCAAATAAGTAACTGCCAGAACCCAACCGTCGGACGAGCATCCTGGACCTACAATCTGCCGAGAAGGATCTATCCTGGCCGGATCTGGCCGGTCCTTGCCACGTGTGGGCAGGGACCATGAACAAAGAGAAGCCTTCAAACGACCACATGGAGAAGAATGTGATAATGGATCCTATTGACTTTGGGTCATTAGGTCGTCTTGTGGATTGATAGTATTAGGCCCAATCTAGTCGTTGGCCTAGTCCAGAACAGGAGCCCCCTAATTCGTTGCTTTTGGTCAAAGAAATGATGACTTAAGGGAGGCCGACTGTGGTCGTGATGACATTGACAAATCTTCATCGTCAGATAATGTTTGTTTGGTCTTAGAATCCCAAACGTTTGAGAAACTTGGAGCTGACACGCGTGTGCATAGGGAAGCGTGTGCATTTAATGCTTCATGATGGCTAGCCTACGAACGCCTCTAGGCAATGATTACGCCGTTTCTAGGTAAGTAGACTCCACATGCGCTCGCACGTGCTAGGGAGACCTATAAATAGAGCAGTGTTATTCATTTCCACACTTTTCGTTCTTGCTCCCGCCGCCCGTGATCCTCGAGTGCTCGCTACTGCAGTCAACCGCCGTGTTAGGCCGAGGAAAAGATTCCGACCACCGCACAACTCTCATAACTTGTAAGTTTTCGGCTCTTTTCTCTTGAATGTTGTTCCAAATCTTTAGAAATGAATCAGTGTCTTCATCTGCTGAAAGTGAGCAGTTTCCTCATTCTGGAAGGATTTCGGTTTCGTCTAATGAATCCGAGGAAGGAACTTCAAAAAGGGTGGGGGGAGGTCAGCTAAAACCGAGGAAAATGAAGTTGAGGATGACGACATACCCGTGTCTGAATGGGTTGTGGCTGAGCCACTAAGCATAACTTCGCAATTTTCCAACGAGGTGGAGGTTCCTCCCCCCGTGGTCGGCGAATGGGCGGACTAGATGGTGAGGTATCCATCTCTTGGAGATCGTATCTGTTCCAATTATGGTTCAAACATGTTTCCCATGTATGACGTCATTTTCAAATCTATGGAATTCAAACTTCCCTTTTGTGACTTCCAACAACGTGTGTTCGTCCACCTGGAGCTCGCACCATCTCAAATCCATCCAAATTCGTTTGCCTTCATATGGGCTTTCAAAAAGACGTGTGAATATCTACAGATAGAGGCGGTGCTTCCTCTGTTCTTCCACGTGTTTCATCTCCAATGCCAGGTCGTTGATGGGAGATTTGGATGGATCTCTTTGAAGCAGAAGAGAAAACTCTTCAAGGAGTTTTCTAAATCACTTAGGGATTTCAAAGACTACTACTACTTGGTCGAGTTGATTTCTGAGCTTGCTGTCAATTCTTGTAAGTTATGGAGGATCGACACTGACGATCGAAAAAACAACATACTGGACGAGGAGGGGAACGAGATTCTCAGGAAGCTGTTAAAGTTTAACTTCTCCTGGTCGTACAACCATTTTTCGCACAGGACTGAATAATTTTTGGAGATCGATTCAAGCTTGGGGGAGAGTGACCAAGCTAGCTACGAGGTTCTACTAAGTTTTTACTCGAGGATCCCCATGAAAAGGCACACTAACAAATATGTTCGGGTGATTTTGGACGAGGATGGCAGTGCTAAAGTGACCTCTAGGTTTATTGAGGTGTCTAAGATCTTAGCATGCGAGACGAACGAGGATGTCCGGGAATACTTTGGTAGATTTAGTTTATCTTATATTTCTATGCTCGTTTATTGCTTCGTCTTTATTGACCATTTTGTCTTATTTATTTTCTTTCAGATTTGTTGATGGATTCCCAAGATAAAATAATGGCCAACCTCGAGAAGAAGCGGGGAGCTAAAAAGCTGACCCAAACTCATCTGAGTGACAAGGTGGTCACTGGGTCGGGTGCTTCATCGCCCGTGTCTCATGGTTCTCTTAGGGGAACTTCCAAGGCGGCTAAGAGGTCTAAAGCTGATGTCGTCTTCATGGACAACTCTTCACCAAAGAGGTCTTTTGATCTTCCTCCTTGCTTCCTCATGCCCAACTTCTTTGAGGAGCAGTCTATGGGTATTTAGAGAGCAGATACGATTCATCTTGAAAAGATAAGCCGACCAGACAGGCGTTTTATCCTGGCTCGGGATGCTAGATCTCTTATCTGCGTCTTGGATATGGCCTCGATGTTCGTGGAGGGCACTGCTACGCATGAGGAGGAACTTCGTAAGTTGAAAGCTCAGTTGGCAGCCTCAGAGGAACTGCTAGGGAAGCGAGAGAAGTCCCTCAGCAAAGCTACCAAACAGGTCAATGATTTGGAGGAATCTATGGTGTCCCTTAAGAAGACTCATACTGAAGAGATCGATTGCTTGAAGGCTGAAGTGGCTCCTGCCGAGGATGAATATGAAGAGAACAAGTCCTTGAAGACCAGGTCCGAGCTGGTGTTATGATCGAGGAGGGTTATGCTGACTTGGAAAAAATGGCCAGCGTTGCTTTCCAAAATGCAATTGATCAGCTGAAGATAGTTAACCCCAACTTGGTGTTCAACAAGGAGGGGATTAACTTTATGTATAAAGCCAAAGATGGAGTTATCCTCATTCCCGACGGCCTGCAGGAGCCCGTTCAGACTGACGTCATGAAGGAGGACCATAATGCCTTGGGCGGTAGCCAGTCGGAGCATGATGCTTGATCGTGAAAGCATTCTTATGCATTTTTTGTTGGTCGGCCTGCGTGCCATGACTTATTATCTTTGACGGGGGAGTATGCTCCCCCTTTTGTGTAACCTTGCATCAAGTCGGTGTTCTTGGCCGCATTTTTAATCATCGTATTTACGACCTTGGTGGTCAGCTTTTATATATTATTTGTTCATAACAATGCGTCCATTGGAGGACATCTTTTATTTTCTATTTTGTTAAGTGTTTATGTTTTTGGAGAGTAATGCTTGATTTTACTGTCAGTCCGTTTGGGGTACTGGGCAGAATGCCACCAATAAGGTTGGTCGGGGGAACGATGCTCGGAACATGTTAATGATCCGTGCTTAGTGGCGTGAACGTCCCATCGTGATCTATGTGTTCTACTTGGTCATGGTACTCAGACGATGATGGACTCGTTTGAGGATCCGATCATGTGGGTGAGACCATCCTCGTTCACGAGGAGGACCTCACTGAATTGAATATATGGTATGCAATACTTTTACCTAGGTATGCATGTCAGGTCGGTGCTGGTGCCGGCTGGTGTCTTAACTATAATATTGTTAAGTTTCTCGTTATTCCAAGGACTAGCGAGTTCTTCTCCTTGTAGATTTTCTAAGTAATATGCTTCGTTTCCCGTTTTTGCTCAGACTCGGTAGGGTCCTTCCTAGTTAGCGGCCAATTTTCCTTCTTTGGAATCTTTATGATTTCTTTTGAGGACGAGGTTGCCCACTAAGAATGCTTGTTTGATGACTTTAGCGTCGTGTCTTAGAGCGATCTTTTGTTTGAGCGATGCTTCACGTAGGGCTGCTCCCGATCTTACCCCCTCGACCAAATCAAGCTCTTCGCATAATATTTCATCGTTAGTGTCTTCGTCCATCAGAGCTTCTGTCCGTCTGGAATGAACATGGATCTCTATTGGAATGACGGCCTCAGTTCTGTATCCTAACCGAAAAGGGGTTTCCCTTGTGGTCGAATGTGGAGTAGTTATGTAGGCCCATAGAATGTTGTGTAACTCTTCAACCCAATGTCTTTTGATCTCATCTAATCTTCACTTAAGGCCTCAAAGGATGACCTTGTTCGTTGCTTCTACCAGCCCGTTTGTTTATGGAAGCTCTACGAATGCGAAATGTTGTTTAGTTCCGACGTTGGCCATGAATTCTTGGAAATTCTTGTCCGTGAACTGAGTGCCATTGTCGGTGATAATCGCCTGGGGGATCCCAAAGTGAGCGAGGATGTTCCACTTGAAGAAGCATAATATGTTGAGGGCCATGATCCTAGCCAGGGGTTCTGCTTTGATCCAATTCGTGAAATAATCGACCCCGACAATTAGGTATTTATTTTGGTTTGAACCGACGAAGAAGGGGACGAGGATGTCCAGGCCCCACCAAGCGAATGGCCATGGGGAGGACATTGTTTTGAGCGCATTGGGTGGAGTGAGATGTATGTCTCCATGCCGTTGGCATTATTCGCATTTTTTCACATGTTCCTTTGCATCATTCTGCAATGTCAGCCAATAATACCCTGCTCGGAGAGCTTTCCTCGCAGGGATTGCGTGCCCAGGTGTTGGGAATTAATTCCTTCTTGGATTTCTCGCAAGACATGGGGCACTAACTCTTCCTCGATGCATTTAAGAAGGGGTACGGAGAACCCACATCGATAGAGATTTCCCTCGACCAAGACGTACGAACATGCTCGTCTTTTTGTTACACTGGCTTGCTTTGGATCCTCGGGTAATTCCTCGTTGGTCAGATATTTATACAATGGAGTCATCCAAAAATTGGCGTCACCTATGACGTTGAGGTCTAGAGTCTTCCTCGATTTTCCAATGTTGGGTTGTGGAAGGATTTCCTGGATTACAGATTTGTTTCCTCCTTTTTTCTCGGTGCTCGCGAGTTTTGACAGTATGTTCGCTCAGACATTGTCTTTGCATGGCACATGTTTCACTTCTACAGAGGACAATTTCACCATTTTTTTCTTTTACTAAGGTCAAGTATTCTGAAAAGCTATCATTTTTGACTTGGTATTCTCCCCTGACTTGCATGGCTACTAACTGAGAATTTGTGCAAATGATAATGTCCTCGGCACCTAAGACGTCGGCCACTCTTAAGCCTGCGAGGAATGCTTCATATTCTGCTTGGTTATTGGAAGTGGGGAACGATAATGTGAGGGATACTTCGATCAGGATTCCCTTTTTGTTTTCCAACATGATCCCCGCTCTGCTTCCAACCGAGCTCGATGCGCCATCGACAAAAATAATCCATTTTTTAGACGTATAGGTGGGACCTTCCGAGATGACCATTTCAGCTGCGAAATCTGTGAGGACTTGTGCTTTGATAGTTTCTTGTCCCTCGTATCGGATATCAAACTCGGATAACTCTAATGACCACTTCAACATTCTGCAGGCCATATCTGGTCATCACAAAAGTTGTTTTATGGGTTGGTCGGTGCAAACTACAATCGTATGTGCGAGAAAATATTGTCGCAGACTTCTCGCCGCGTGGAGGAGGGCTAAGGCCACTTTTTCGATTTGTTGGTATCTGAGTTCAGGTCCCTACAAGGCTTTGCTCGTAAAATACATTGGCTTTTGTCTTTCGGGCATTTCTCGTACGAGCGCAACGCTTATGGCTTCATTAGTGACCGCAAGGTAAAGATAGAGGACTTCCCCTGCCTCTGGTCGAGATAGGACTGGGGGTTCTGACAAAGCCTTTTTGAGGTGCGTCAAAGCTTGTTCGCATTTGTCGGTCCATTCAAAGGTCGCTTCCTTGCGAAGGAGTTTGTAAAACGGGAGCGTGTGTTGAGCCGATTTCGCTATGAATCATGATAACGATGCTAGGACTCCGTTCAAAGATTCGATGGATTTCTTGGATGTTGGTATGGGAGTTTCAGTGAATGCTCGACATTTGTCGGGGTTGGCTTCTATTCTTCTTTCGGTTAGATAAAACCCGAGGAATTTTCCTGCGTGCACACCAAACTTGCACTTGTCAGGATTGAAACGCATCTTGCACTTTCATGCTTGGTCAAAGATTTTCTTCAGGTGGAGAGCATGGTCGGTTTCCTCATGGGATTTAACGATCATTTCATCCATGTATACTTCGAGCATGTACCCGATTTCTGCTTGAAAGACTTCATTCATCATGCGTTGGTATGTGGCGCCCGCGTTTTTCAGGCCGAAGGGCATTACGTTGTAGTAATAGTTTCCTGATTCGGTCATGAATGCGGTGTACTTCTTGTCAGTCACATCCATAGGTATTTGATTGTACCCAAAATAGGTGTCGAGGAACAACAAGAGCATGAAACCTGCAAAATTATCTATCAACTTATCTATGTTAGGCAGCGGGTAAGCGTCTTTCGGGAAAGCCCGGTTAAGATCAGTATAATCAATGCACATTCTCAATTTTCCATTACTTTTCTTGACAAGTACAACGTTTGAGAGCCAGGTGGTATACCTGGCCTCTGTTACAAATTTAGCCTCTAAGAGGTCTTTTACAGCTTGTTCGGCCGCTGCTACTTTCTCCACAGATTTCTTCCTTCGTCATTGTGTGACTGCTCGAACGGCAGGATCTATGGCCAGATGATGGCATGCGACCTCAGGGTCTAGGCCGGGCATCTCTGAAGCGTTCCACGCAAACAGGTCAGCATTTTCCCTTAGGTAGGCTTTCAGTTGTCTCCTGGTAAGCTCAGGGAGGTCGGCTCCGATTTTGACTCCCATAGAAGGATCCGCGCCAAGTGCTACTAGCTCGAAATTTCCATCAGGTACAGGACGAGCATAAGATGAGAGCTTTACTACTACCTGCAACCGTTCTTCTTCCTCGGAGAATCTGTTGTCAATGTTGACAGAGTCTGATACGCATGAGGGAAGAATCTTGGTCGGATTTGGTTTCGCCGTGATCGAGTTGA
The DNA here is from genome assembly GCA_963966055.1 of Lathyrus aphaca. Classification (NCBI taxonomy): domain Eukaryota; kingdom Viridiplantae; phylum Streptophyta; class Magnoliopsida; order Fabales; family Fabaceae; genus Lathyrus; species Lathyrus aphaca. The sequence continues at coordinate 304,397,723 of OZ014522.1, forward strand.
GACCTTTAGAAGCGGCCTCATAGCACCTACGGGCTGCTTCTATGTCCCCATGTAGGGTAGCCACTTGTCCTAGCGAGGTATAATACTTCATCTTTAGGTGCACCGTGGAAGGGACCTCCATGAGGTCGGCTAACGTCGGTCGACCTAAAATACATTGGTATAAAGATGGGCAATCTATGACCAGAAAATGTACTTTAATGGACCTCGTTGTTTCCCCTGCTCCAAAGGTGACAGTCAAATCAACGTAACCCCATGGTCGTCAGACCGTACCATTGAAGCCCTACAAATCTGATCTGAAGTATGGTGTCAGATGTGTCTCGTTCAGCTGCAGGGTCGCAAATAGTTGGGAGTACATGATGTCGACCGAGCTGCCTTGGTCAACAAGAATTCTTCGTACATCAAAGTTCGCCATCTGGGCACGAACGAGGAGCCCCTCCTAAGAGGTCCTCCTTGTAGAAGGAAATAGGATCGGATCATCCACGGGGAGGGTCGAGAGTCGAATTCTTATTCGAGCTGGTGCTGATCAGCTGCTCGAATCGTCGCTTGACGGATCCCACCGTGATTTTGTTTGGTCCTCCCCCGGATATGACCATTGTAGAAGAAAACAATTCCCATGGGTTGTAAGAAGAGAAGTATGTCGGCCCAATATATGGTTCAGGAACATAGAAATCTTCTGGTCGTGTTATGCTCAGGGCGACTTGAGGATTCGTTTCAGCTACCGGCGGAGTTGCTTCTTTGGCCTAGCGAGTTTCCTGGACTTCCTGCTTTGGAGCGTCCTTCTTTTTGGATGTTTGAGGTGACCACCCCTGATCAATATCTTGATAGCGTCCTTCATGTGGATACAGTCATCAGTATTGTGTCCATGAGACTTGTGGAAACAATAATACTTGGTCTTATCCGTGCCCAGTTTGTTCGGCAGTTGCTTCGGGAATCTGACCCCGGCCTGCCTGAATTCGGAGTTCGCGTATTCTGAGAGAATTTTCTCTCGCATTGCTAAAATGGGTATGTAGTCGCGGAACAGTCCTGCATGACCCTTGTGCTCCCGTGGTTCACGGGAGTGTTCTTCCTTTTTTTGTCGCCTCCACGACGTGAAGTTTAGGGGTTGTCGTGTTTGGAGGATTTGGCGTCGTCGTTCCTTTGTGTATCTCGGGCGGTGTTGGACGCCTCATTCTCTTCATATTGAATATAGACTTGCGCCTTGAGGATCAGGGCGTCAATTGTAACGCCTTAATTTTTATAATTATTTTTATAAAATAATATTAATAATTTTGGAGTATAATTGGAAATAATTAAAGAATTATGTGGTTTTAAAAATAATAATATTAGGATGAGGTGGAATATTATTATAATATTATTATTTACATGAGAAAAGGAGAAGTTAGAGGTCTAAGGGACAAAGATGGAATTTTCTTGTTTTATGTAAGTGGAAAAAGGGATACAATTCACATTCATCGTATTTTTTCGACGAAGAACAGAGAGTTCTGGAGAAAAAGGAGAAGAGGAGAAAAGCCAAGGAGCGTAGATAATCGGGATCGAAGTTTATGAAGAAATCATCCCAATTTAAGGTAAGGGGGGAGAATGGTTTTTATAATTGGTGAATTAACACAAAAGGGTAACTGAGAGATCCTTCCTCCCTTAGGGTTTATATATGAGAATTGGAATTGGTAAAATTTGTGATACGTGTATGAGTAATTGGTGAATTATTGTTGTGTTTATGATTTGATGATGAATATTGTGTGAATGATTGTGTATGTTTGTGATAATGGTGTTGGACTGTCCATGTATTTATGTTATGTGAATTGAGGAATAAATGTCATATAGGAAGAGGAAAACTAGAGAAGATGAAGAATATTTATAGTTTCCCAATTTGATTCACCAATGTTAGATTAAATAATTAATTGATGTTAGGAGTATATAATGGTATAAAATATGAGAATTTGACGGTGATAGATGCTAAAAGTAAGTTAAAATGAACTGGTTTTGGTCTGGTGTGAGGAAGGGAAGAAAAAAGGGATTTTATGAAAAAGTGGAATTTTCACGTAGTAACCTGACACGGGCCGTATCACAGGACATGGGTGGCCGTGTCAGGCCACGGGAAGAAGAAGGGGGAATAATTTTGAAGATAATGGGCATCAGTAAGTGTGACACGGGCCGTGTCACACGACACGGGAGCCTGTGTCAGCCCTCTGGTTTTGGGGAAAGTTTGTTGTTTTGAGGTGCGTGTGCAGAGCACCTGACACGGGCCATGTCAAGGGACACGGGAGGCCGTGTCAGGCCTCTGTATTTTGGAAAATCAAGGAATTTTGATACAACTTTGACCCATTCTTTTAGTTGAGGTTTAGTAATAAGTATAAGACTTGATAACTAAACTTTAGTGAATGAAATTGTGATGATTGTATTAGAGGCATAAGTTTGCTAATATTGCAATTGAGTTGTGTGAATTATGAGCATGTGTTATAGGTTTAACGTAATGATATGATGATGTGATTGATAATTAATGAGATCATTTGGATCGTGAAGGCATGGTTGTTGTCATGCGTATTTGTATTATGGTGTATGTGTTTGAGTCTGCATATGCATACACATTTGGTGGAATGATCATGTCTCGGTGGAGCGTAAGTGATCATTCGGATTCATTGCGAATCGTTGGTGCAGGGATGATCGTGTCTCGGTGGAGCATAAGCGATACATCCAGGTTCGAATTAATGAACCATTGTTGAAAGTTGGTACCGCATTGTTGCATTATGCCAGTGAGTCACATTGCATCTGTTTGAATGATTGTTGATGTTACTTGATGTGTATTTAAGTGTGATTATCCTTGAGGTGTTATTTTCACCTTTATGTTATGAAACTATTTCTCACCCCTTTGTCTGTTTTGTTGTGTTTGTGCTTCTTCGGAAGTACATATAATTCAGGTGCTTGAGGAATGCTTTTGAGGTTGATGTCCGTGTCCTAGGAGCTCTGATATGTAACGGGAACAGGGAATTTTATCATAATATTTCATTTGGTTTTCGTAAATTTTCTTATAATTAAGTATTGGGTTAATGAACAATATTATGATTGAATTGTAAGGCCTTTGGGCATTTTGATGTTAAAATATTTATTTCTGCTGCTTGTTTTGAATAAATGAAAGAAGGTTGGTTGATGATGTAGCGACTCACTTTAATGGATTAACTCTGATTTTATGAAAAATTTATATAATTTTAGAATGGGAAAAAGTGGGTGTTACATCAAGCGTGACCGGGGTTTCTATTCTGACAGCCTTGCGGAAGTCGCTTTGTGGCCGCAGTCCTCGTTCTAGGAGGTATTTCTTCATATCGTATGTGGTCAAAACCTGGACTGCTTCTTTGTTGAACCTCTCGATGTATGCCCAAATGGGTTCCTCCTTCCCCTGGACTATTGCTTCCAAGGATGCCTCGGTCTTGGGGAGACGCCTGGACACCGTAAAGTTTCGGGAAAAGGTCCTCCCCAGTTGTATCCATGACGTGATGGAATCGGGAGGGAGGATCCTATACCACACCATGGCACCTTTACGTAGATTTGTGGGAAAGAGACGAAATTTGATGGCTCCTCGCACGCCTCGATAATCCAATAGAGCGTCTATGTTTTCTATATGCTCGTCGAGGTCATCCATACCATCGTATGTTCCCAATGGAGGAGGTTTCTCCAGACCTTTTGGGAGTTTTGTCGACATGATTTCCTCGGAAAGAGGGCCGAGAGGCTCATCTTCGTCACTGGAAAACGAAGTTAAAGAACGGGACCGGTCGTCGCGATGCCTGCGAGGGGGAGACCTTGACCGACGCCTAGTGCCATCGGGGGATGGTCGAGTCTCTTGCTGAATGTTTCTCTATGTCTTCTTGGTTTGCGGGGACTTGTTTTGTCAAGGAGATGAATGAGTCCTCTTCCTGATGGAACTAGAGGCTTCTGTTTGTTGATTTCTTCCGCGTCTAGGTGAACAGCTCAGAGATCGGTGATGCCTCCTTGTCTGAGATGGGGATCTGAAACATCTTGAGTTTTCAAGAACGTCCAACCTTTCGTTTTGTCGCAGGAGGAGGAGGTTAATGACATTGGTATCCTTGACCAAAGCTGCTAGAGTTGGAGTTGATCCCTCAGGGACGGGGATCAAAACGAGGTCATCGGGAGTGACTTCTAGTTGGTGAGACGACTCGGTTGATGGAGTGGCCGTCCGTCCATCTTGAAAGTGATATGGCTCCCTGAGGGGAGGGTTGTTAACATCATTGTCTCGCTGCTTGATGAGGACATTGCTGATAACGCGGGCGATGATGAAATCCTCTTGGCCAACCATTTGAAGGAGTATTGAGAAAGAGAAGTTTTGATTTTCATGAATTTGGGAAGTGAAAATGGGGTTAGATTTCCCATAGACGGCGCCCTGATCGTACCTGAAGATCAGACTCCAACGGCTGTTGATGTGGACTTTCAACTCTGCTCGTGCGAGATGGAAGATGGGGGTGTACCTGCAAGGTACTCCGATGCCAAAGTAACTATGGGCATAAGAGCAAACAAGTACGAGTATATTCGGGGAGAAAATTGAATACCCGGCCCTCTCAAATGAGAGGGTTTATATAGAGGACCCCCAGTGCATGGACAATGGTTTTTATTTGGGTCTGGATCGTGGATATGCCTAAATAAGTAACTGCCATAACCCAACTGTCGGAAGAGCATCTTGGCCCTATAATCTTCCGAGCAAGATCTATCTTGGTCGGATCTGGGTGGTCCTTGCTGCGTGTGGGCAAGGACCGTGAATGGGGAGAAGCCTTCAAACTACCACATGGAGAAGAACGTGATAATGGATCCTATTGACTTTGGGTCATCGAGTCGTCTTGTAGATTGATAGGATTGGGCCCAATCTAGTCGATGGCCCAGTCCGGAACAAAACCTTTTTACCAATTGCAATGCTTAAATCTATTCGAATTTTACTTGCTATTGCTGCATATCATGATTATGAGATATGGCAGATGGATGTCAAGACTGCTTTCCTTAATGGGAATCTTCTTGAGGATGTGTACATGACACAACCTGGAGGATTTGACATACCTGAAGAAACCCAAAAGATATGCAAGTTACAACGATCAATATATTGATTAAAGCAAGCTTCCAGAACATAGAATCTTCTTTTTGATGAAACTGTAAAACAATATGGATTTATAAAGAATAAAGATGAGCCTCGTGTCTACAAGAAGGTTAGTGGGAGCATGATCATTTTCCTGGTATTATATGTAGATGACATATTACTCATTGGAAACGACATCCCTACCTTGCAACAAGTAAAATCTTGGTTTGGGAAATGATTTTCTATGAAGGACCTTGGTGAAGTAGCCTATATATTAGGAATCAGGATCTATAGAGATAGATCACAAAATCTGCTTGGCCTAAGTCAGAGTACATACATATACAAAGTGTTGAGACGCTTTAATATGCATGATTCCAAGAAAGGATTCATAACTATGCAACATGGCATGTGTCTATAAAAAAATAATCCCCTTTAACAATGGAAGAAATGGGTTTCATGAATAAGATTCCATATGCATATGCAATAGGATTTATCATGTATACCATGTTATGTACTCGACCAGATGTCTTGTATGCTTTAAGTGCAACAAGTAGGTACCAATCTGATCCTGGTGATGCTTACTGGGTAGTTGTTAAGAATATCCTTATGTACTTGATAAGAACTAAGGATACATTATTGATATGTGGAGGTCAGGAAGAGCTCGCGGTAATTGGTTACACCGATGCTAGCTTCCAGATAGATAAGGGTGACTTTAGGTCGCAATCTGGTTATGTGTTCTGCCTAAAAGGTGGCACTGTGAGCTGGAAAAGTTCAAAGCAAGAGACAATTGTTGATTCTACAACTGAGGCCGAGTATATTGCTGCCTCAAATGCAACAAAGGAAGTTGTTTGGATCAAGAAGTTCATTAGTGAACTTGGTATAATCCCTAGCATTATGTATCCAGTTGATTTATATTGTGATAAAAATGGTGTCATCGCACAAGCTAAGGAGCCTATATCTCACCAATGATCCAAACACATAATTAGGCGTTATTATCTCATTCAAGAGATAATAGATCATGGAGATGTGAAGATATGTAGAGTACTTGCACTTGACAATATTGATGACCCACTAATAAAACCTCTTGCGCAGCAGAAGCATGATGGTCATACTAGATCTATGGGTATTAGGGGTATGCCTGATTGGATCTAGTGATAATGGGAGATTATTGGTGTAACACCCTTCTAACCCAACATAAAAAGGTGTCACATTCGTCATTAAACATCTTAGTAACAATCCTGCTCCATAATCACAAGTTTTCAATTATTTTTTTAAATAATAATTTCTTTAGTAACATCCACAACTAAATTTCAATCTTTGCACAACGGAATCATAAATTAAAATATATTCTTTATTTCACCAAAACATCAATATCTTTGTGTCATTGTCAACAATCGTCACAAATAAAATCAATATATAGAAACTCAAAAACTAATTCTAACTAAACAACATAGTAATCATTTAAATGTATTCCCACCCGATGTTACATATCTCAGAGCAGGACCCCCTAAATACAACTAAAAACGATAAATAAGAATACTCTGAGGCTACCTTCTCCAGCACCACAATCTGCTCTTGGCTATCAACAAGTTACCCACAAAAGAGGCAACATTTCCAAGTAGGCAGGGTGATAAATCCCAATTCATTATAGTAATACAAGGACATGGAAAATAAATAGAATAAGCAGCAACATTGTCATAACATCATAAAAAAAATCTTCACAACACCATCACCATTTCATCATTTATGTGCAATGTTAACTTTAATGAAATGTAGAGAATGCATGTGGTACTGATTTCCTTCATGTGATGGACATTGGCCATCAACCCTCCACAAGGGAGCATAACATAATCACAAAATCACTTCAATCCACACAATGGGATTGAAGCTACCAATAGGCCGAAGCCCCGTCATAAAATTCTATGAAATGCAATGATGCTAATTATCCTAAATTCATCAAAAATCAATATGTGCGTTATTCATTTCATATTCAACAATAATCATCATATAATCATGTCTTTCATCACGACAACACATCAACAATACTTCATTTATTGACAATACCACAAAATAACTTCTTTCATCAACAAGACAATAAAACAACTTCTTTCATCAACAACATCAATTCATAAATTTATAATCAAATCACGTTTATAAGCATAAAACAAATTCAACCCTTTCTAAAAATTCGACACTGGAAATGTCTCACATCACTCATTTTATTTCATCAATAATCAACTTGAAAATAATGTTTTATCATCTATACATCAACAACCAACTCGACTACGAAAATCAACACATAAAAAACATAAAAAATCATAAAAAATCACCAAAACAGACACCTGACACGGTCGCTCGTGTCCTGTGACACGGCCCGTGTCAGACACTTGTGTCCCAAAAATCAAAAACAGTAAAAACCCACAAATACAGCGCTCTGACATGGTCGCCCGTGTCCTGTGACACGGCCCGTGTCAGGAGCTCTGTAGCCACTTTTCCAAAACAGAAAAAACAAGTTTGTCAGTAGCCTGACACGGCCTCCCGTGTCGTGTAACGCCCGCATTTAATTAATTAATTAAATTAAATATTATTGTATGTTTTTCCCGATTATAGGTTGTTAAGTGTTGTTTTGTTGTTTGTGTTGTTAAGTTGTTTAAGCTGTTAAGTTGATTTGTATGTTGCGGCTTAAGTTGTGTTTGGGTTGTTTAAGTCGAATAAGTCGGATTAATTAAGTCGAATAAAATAAGCATTAAATGAGGTAATATTAAATGGGCTTGGTTTTGTGGTGTAAAGTAGTAAGTTGAGGGTGTTGTTTTAGGTCCGTTAGTAATTAGGTTGATTAGTGTAAATTAGTAAGATTAGATAAAAGAAACCTAATTAGATAGAATAATCAGAAATTGTAAGAGGAGGAAGAACAAGTCTTAGAGGGAGATCAAGAAGAGGCTAGGTTGAAGATTTTTGCGGGAATTTTTGCGGTGAATTCGAGTTGCCTTCAATCCAAGGTAAGGGTGGGGTTCGAATTCCATAACCGGGACTAGATGATCGTATGTAGGTTGGGATTTTCGTGTAATTTCATTGTTGTGTTTTGTGATATGATTGTTGTTATCGATTTCGTGTTGATATATGATGAAGAAGCATGTTGTTCTTGTTGCATTGCTGATATAATCGTCGTGATATATGTTGTCTGTGTTGTTGTTGGACTGTGTTGAAGAATTCGTGTAGAAGAAGTTAGGGTTCGTAAAATCGATCATAGAATTTATAGATGAATAAATACATGAGTTTTTTAGAGTAAAATCGATGTAGAAACCCAATTAAGATTGAACAGAATGATAAGATTGTGAGAAATCGTAGCAAAGTTAGAATTAAAAGCTTTTTGGTCATTTGCGTAATAGATCTGGTGTTAGGCGTATCAGGCAAGGCAATACGCGTAACAAGACCCTTATACACAGGCCATACGCGTAACATTCAAGTCCAATACGTGTATCAAGGTGGCTATACGCGTATGGGCAGGGCATGTGCAAAAAAGTGCAGTTTTTGGCGATTCGACCTGTTTTTGCATCCATTTCGAGTTGGATTGATCTTAGACTTAAAGTAGGGATGGAATAAGTTAATTATAATAGATTGGAAGAATTAAAAATGATAATTTAGTATTCTAATCGATTAAGCCGTAATTTTGTCGTTTTTCGCGTTGAAGTCGTTATAAGTTGTGTTGTCCCGATTTTGGGAGAGATTAATATGTAATAGGTCATATGACTAATGTTGATTCATGTTGTTGAGTTGTTAAAGTTGTTATGTTTGTTGTTGATTATGTTGTTGTTGTATTCCATCCATAGTTGCGTATATGCGCATATTTTAAGTTGGAGCGTATGCTCGATTCAAGTTGGCCTGGATTGACAAATAAGTTGATGATGCATCGATAACCTGTCAATGTTTTAAGTTGGGAGTTTACTCCAAATGGTACCACATGCATATAAGTTGAGTCGCACCGAGTTGCATAATATTTATGTTGTTTGTTAGATGTAAGTCGTATGTTGTTGTTGCTTGTTGTATGAAGTGGTGTGATTATATGATTATCTTGTTTACATATTGCTTATCGTATCATGTTTATGTTATTCGATATCTCACCCCCTTCTTTTTGAATGTTTCCCTCTGTTGGTAACATGCAGGTAACGAAGATTCTAGTACTTAGTAGCTTCGAGTTGGTGTTTGTCGCTCTGATACGTAGCACTTCGGGGGGATGAACGCATGTTTTGTCTTTGTGGATTTTGTTTAAGTTTATAAAATAGTTTTAAGTTGTTTTATGTTGAAGAACCAAGTTGAAGTATTTTGATGCTGGTTTATTTGAAGTTGAATTAAAGTTGAAACATGTTGATCCGCTGCGTTGTTTTTCAAAGTTATTATATTAATGAAGTTGTTATTTGGTTTTAAAGTTGGAAAAAATGTGATATCCCATGTTTGTTGGTGAAATTTTATAACTCTGATTTAATAATTAAAGTCAGGTAGAAATGGGGTATTACATTAGTGGTATCAGAGCAGGTCGGTTTGTTTGAACAAGTGTCGAGTCGTAGTTGTCTAACAATCGAGTATTGTTATGTGGTTCTAACTTTTGTTGTGTTGTAGTGTTAAGTTGAGATGGCTGGAAGAAACGATGTTGCAATGGTTGCTGCAATGCAAGCAATGGCTCAGGCTGTGCAGAACTTGCCGAATGCTGGCGGGAATGATGAATCTCGTACCTTTGCAACTTTTCAAAAGGAGAAGCCACCTACCTTCAAGGTTAAGTATGACCCTGATGCTGCATTGGTTTGGTTGAAAGAAATTGAGAGGATTTTCCATGTGATGGATTGCACTCCAGAATAGAAGGTTTGTTATAGAACTCATATGTTGGCAGTTGAAGCTGATGACTGGTGGTTGGAAACCAGAGAAAGGTTGGAAGCTACAAGTGAAGAGATCACTTGGGCTGTTTTCTGTAGGGAGTTTATGAGGAAGTATTACCCAGAAGATATGCGTAGTAAGAAAGAGATTGAATTTCTTACGCTGAAGCAGGGAAATATGTTGGTGACGGATTATGCTACAAAGTTCATGGAGTTGTCTGTTGGTGTAAGCCCTAGAGGCCAATACTTTTGAAACTTGTATCGAATTATTTGTTAATAATAAAAGACATTTCTTTATTATGTTTGTTTTTCTAAAATGATAAAGTCCCTATAATAGCTAGTTCTTTTAATGAAATATTAAGTGTGACTTAATCATGAGACTTTATTTAACATAAGGACACTATTCTTAAATCATCTATAGTCGAGCTTTAATATGAAATGGGATAGCCTGAAAGCATTAAGACTATTATGTTGATAGACTGATGATCACATCTCATGGATAATGGATAAGAAGTAATCAAGTCTTGACATAGGTATGAATATTAGGAGTAATATTTATACTGGATTGACCCACTATGAGAGTACTACATAGAATGTTATGCAAAGTGTCATAAGTTACTCTTATGGTGATAGTAGTGTATACCACCCTTCGACCTGAAATTACTATAGACCCTAGATGTAGAGTCAAGTACTTTATTGTTGATCAAACATTGTTCGTAACTGGATGATCATAAAGACAGTTGATGGGTACTTCACAAAGCATACTGAGGGACATGAGTAGCCTAGATGGAATTTGCCCATCCTGCATAACAAGATAAATGTCTAAGGGCCCAATATTGAACTGGACAAGGATGACACGGTATATGCCTTGTGTTCAATATAGACATAAGGGCAAAAGGGTAATTATACACAAATACTATCACAAAAGGTTTTTTCAGATCACATGACAATTTTGTGACTTGGGTACCAGTGATGTGTTGCTAGATATTGCTCATTGTTTATTATGTTAAATACATGATTTAATATAATTGCCAACATCGCAAAATTCTACAGGGTCACACACATAAGGACAGTTAGAGAAAATGTGAAATAAATAAGGTACACCATAAGGTATGGTGCACTAGAATGGAATACGCAATATGGTAAGGTACTGTATGATATAATAATAATATTTATTATTAATTTTATAATAGTTATAAAATATAATAATAATAAAATTATGGTTATTATAATAATAGTTATTAGAATAATATAATAATAGTTATTATAATAATATAATATTATTATTATTATTATTGAGTTGGGCGTTTAGGTTAAAGCCCACATAAGTAGTTCTATAAATAGAACCCTTGTGAAGAAGCTAAAAATTTGTTGTTTTGATACCCTGGCCGTATTCCTTTTTCCTCTCCTTTCGCTCTAAACCTTCATTCGTAACCAGCTAGCACTGTGATTGAAGGAAGTTGTTCGTGTGGACTGAGTAGAGGCATTGTTCGTCGTACAACGCTCGTGATCAAATCGGAATCAAAGGTTTCAAGAGCCGCAAGAGGTAAATATTTTATCACAGATTATGCCCTTTCGTAAGGATCTCTAAAGGGAAATTTTGTTTTCCGCTGCAATTTTATCGGCAATTTCCTTTCAGTGGTATCAGAGCCACTTACGAAACCATGAATCTGGTAATTGTTTACTTTTTGTCAATTTTGTTTTAATTGGATTAAAACACGTAAATTTGTTAATTTTGTTTTAATTGGATTAAAACACATAAACATAAAATTAAATCAAATCCAGATATTGAATTTTTGGCATCAAATTGTGTACTGCTTGGATGGTTGATATTGACTATGCTTCGATATCCGACAATTGTATGGTGAAGCAACGATATGTCAATCGTCCATAAGTAACACATATGATCGATCTAATTCATATATGATATGATTAATTTTAATGCAAATATGGTATATTAGATATACTATTTTATTTCATCGATTCAGATCACGTAGTGATTATTATTTAGTTGTGCGATCTGTGATTATCTGCTTTGGAATCCGACTTTAGTATGGTGAAGCAATAATATATGGATCAATCATACGAAATTATTAATCATGGTGGTTTGATATTATGATATCGTTGCGTTAAAATTTGTGACGGCACAAGGGTTACATCGTCAACGAGGTCATTAAAATTTGTGACGGCACAAGGGTTGCACCGTCAATGAGGTCTGTGCATTCTAAATGTGTGACGGTCGTCATAGAACTGAGACGGTCATCATGAACTTTATACGCTCGTCATGGTATTGAGACGGTCTTCATGGACTTGTGACGCTCGTCATGGAATTGTGATGGGCGTCATGGACATTTGACGGTGCAAGGGTTGCGTCAATAATGTCTGCAATAAGAATAAAAGGGTTTATTTTTATTTTGCCCTAAATTTAATTTGATTTATTTAATTAACAGGATTTAAATTAATAATAATAAAATTTGTTTATTATTTTTCTTGTGGTGATCAGTTATGGCCTTAGTTTTATTTTGTTTTGTTTTTGGATTTTATAAATATGACCTGCATGTCGTGCCTCTCTCCTACTCTCTTCATGTAATTTCTTTTCTCATCTTACTCCCTCGTATGTAAAACGAGTTTCTTTTATGTAATGTATTATTATGAAGAAAGAGAAGACTACAAAACAAAGAAGGAAAACCTTGGAGATCTTGCTTGGAGAAGTGAAGATCGTTATTAGGTTTAGTTTTAGTTCTCTCATTGGCTTGGGAGAACAATTGTGCTAGGGACCATAACTGTTTCATTTGTTTATATGTTGATATGAATATTGTATGCATGTGTGAGGAACGGTTTATATGATAAATAAGCCGTGAGATCAAATTAGTTAAAAATCCCTCAAAACTAAATATTAAGTTTTTTGCTTTCCAAATTTTAGAACTCATCAAGACTAGTATCGAATTATGTAGGTTTCGCCTAATGCGAGGTACATATTATATATTGGTAAGGTGCGATGGGATAAATGTAATATCCAATTTCTAAAATAATGGGTAAAATTTAACTAAACAAAATATAATAAGATTATATACGTTTAGAAGCAAGAGTTGGGAATGATTCATATGATGGATTGGAATAAGGAGTTATTCACCCAACTAAAATATTCGAGAATTGTATTGGATGCAATTGGAAGGAGTTCCCACCTAAATATCCTAGTTTTGTGTAATCAGCCTAACGTTGACTTAAAACAAAGCGAAATATGGATCTCGATCCACTAGAAAATCTTCTAACGGGATTTTCCGAATCAAATGATGAGGGTCATTTGCTTTGAGTAAAATAGTGGGAGCGTATTTAATTAAAGGCCTAATTGAATATGTTTAATGATATTAATATCTCCATCAAATTTTAATGTAGATTACCATGACAAACAACACATCTAATAACATTGTGCGAACAATCCTGGATAAGGACAAATTTTCTAGATTGGCACCAAAATTTGAGGATTGTCCTCAAACATGACAAAAAGTTGTATGTCTTAGAGACACCTATTCCTGATGAGGAACCTCCTAGTTCTGCTTCTAAGGCTGAAAAGGATGCTTATAAGAAGCATGTCGATGATGCCAATGAAACTGCTTGCCTCATGCTGGCTACCATGAATTATGAATTGCAAAAGCAACATGAAAACATGGCAGCGTTCGATATGATCGAACATCAGAAGATGCTCTATTAAGAGCAAGAAAGGCATGAGATATTTGAAGTTTCGAAAGCCCTTTGCCAAGCTAAGCTAGCTGAGGGAAGCCCAGTAGGTCCCCATGTACTTAAGATGACTGGGTATGTGGAGAATCTTGAAAGATTGGGATTTCCCCTCATGAAGGAGCTTGCAACTGATTTGATCTTGCAATCGTTGCCGAATAATTTCGGCCAATTTGTCCTTAATTTCTATATGAATCATATGGACAAATCTCTTCATGAATTTCTAAGCATATTAAGAACTGTTGAGCAAAATCTGAAGTCAAAAGGGAAATCCATTTTGATGGTCAGTAATGGAAAGAAACAGAACAAAAGGCCAACCAAGCAGGGTGGTAAATGGAAAGGCAAGGAAGTTGCCAAACCCAAACATATTGCACTTGCTTTAAAGTCTAGTGAAGGCATAGCTAAGGAGGGCACTTGTTTCTATTGCGGTAAGACCAGACATTGGAAGAGAAACTGTCCAAAGTACTTGGAAGATAAGAAGAATGGAGTGGAGACTTCAACTTCAGGTATTTTTGTTAAATAAATTAATTTATCTACTTCTGTATCATGGGTATTAGATACTGGATGTGGTTCTCACATTTGTACCAATGTGCAGGCACTAAAAAGAAGTAGAGATTTGACAAAAGGTGAAGTTGACCTACAAGTTGGCAATGGAGCAAAGGTTGCTGCTTTAGCTGTAGGAATTTATGATTTGACTTTACCTAGTGGTTTAATAATTCAGTTAGAGAACTGTTATTATGTACCTGCAATTAGCAGGAATATTATTTCTGTTTCTTGTTTGGACAAGTTTGGTTTTCATTTATAATAAAGAACAATTGTTGCTCTATTTATTTAAATGATATATTCTATGCTACTACACAAATGAATAATGGATTGTATGTCCTTGATCTTAAAATGCCAATTTATAACATTAATACTAAAATGATGAAACCTAATGAGTTAAATCCAAGTTACCTTTGGCATTGTCGCTTAGGCTATATAAATGAGAAACGAATTTCCAAACTCCATAAAGATGGACTATTGGACTCTTTTGATTGCAAATCATATGAAACATGCAAATCTTGTTTAATTTGAAAGATGACAAAGACCCCATTCACAGGAAAAGGTGAAAGGGCAAATGATCTTTTGGCCCTCATAGATACTGATGTATGTGGACCACTGAACATACCATCCAGAGGAGGTTTTCAATACTTCATCACATTTACTGATGATTTCAGTAGATATGGTTATATGTATTTAATGAAACAAAAATCTAAATCCTTTGAAAAGTTCAAGGAGTTCAAGAATGAAGTACAAAACCAATTAGGTAATAATATTAAAACTCTTCGATCAGATCGAGGCGATGAATATTTAAGCCTAGGGTTTGATGACCATCTAAAAGAGTGTGGGATTATATCCTAACTCACTCATCCTTGAACACCACAATGGAATGGTGTGTCTGAGAGCAGAAATCGAACCTTGTTAGACATGGTCCAATCCATGATGAGTCACGCCGATCTTCCAAACTCCTTTTGAGGGGACATGCACTACTGATAGCAGCTTACACACTTAATCGTGTTCCATCCAAAAGGGTAGAAAAGACACCTTGTGAGATATGGAGTGGTAAGAAACCACATATGTCTTACATGAAGGTTTGGGGTTGTGAAGTTTATGTGAAATGACAAGTTTCAACTCAGCTTGAGTCCAAATTTGACAAATGCGTATTTGTAGGATATCCTAAAGAAACAATAGGATATTACTTCTACAAACTTTTTGAGGGCAATGTGTTTGTCGCTCGAACTAGAGTCTTCTTGGAAAAGGTTTTTATTTCCAAAGGAATCAGTGGGAGGAAATTAGAGCTTGAAGAAATTCAAGAATCACAAAGCATTGATACACCTATGGAGGAATTAGAGCAGGAATCACAAACAGTTGTGGAAGAGCAACCTACTCAAGTAGAACAAAACCAGCGTAGGTCAAGCATGATACATCACCAACAAGAAAGATATAGATATCTCATAAATGATCAAGGTTATGTATTACTCATGGATCAAGATGAGTTTGTAACCTATCAAGAGACCATAACTGGTCCCGAGTCTGAGAAGTGGCTAGAAGCCATGAAATCTGAAATGGATTCCATGTACACAAACCAAGTTTGGACATTGGTAGAGCATCATGTAGGAGTTAATCCTATAGGATGCAAGTGGTTCTTCAAAAAGAAGACTGACATGGATGGTAAAATATATACCTATAAGGCAAGACTGGTTGCTAAAGGTTATAAACAAATTCATGGGATAGACTATGATGAAACCTTTTCACCAGTTGCAATGCTTAAATCTGTTCAGATTTTACTTGCTATTGCTGCATATCATGATTATGAAATATGGAAGATGGATGTCAAGACTGGTTTCCTTAATGGGAATCTTCTTGAGGATGTGTACATGACACAACTTGAAGGATTTGACATACCTGAAGAAGGCCATAAGATATGCAAGTTACAACGATCAATCTATGGATTAAAGCAAGCTTCTAGAAGCTGGAATATTCGTTTTGATGAAACTGTAAAACAATATGGATTCATGAAGAATGAAGATGAGCCTTATGTCTACAAGAAGGTTAGTGGAAGCATGATCATTTTTATGGTATAATATGTAGATGACATATTACCCATCAGAAACGATATCCCTACCTTGAAATAAGTAAAAGCTTGGTTAAGGAAATTCTTTTATATGAAGGACCTTGGTGAAACAACCTATATATTAGGAATCAGGATCTATAGAGATATATCACAAAAACTGCTTGGCCTAAGTCAGAGTACATACCTAGACAAAGTGTTGAGACGCTTTAATATGCGTGATTCCAAGAAAGGTTTCATACCTATGCAACATGGCATGTGTTTATCAAAAACACACTCCCCTTCAACTAAGGAAGAAAGGGATCGCATGAATAAGATTCCATATGCATCTGTAATATGATCTATCATGTATGTCGTAATACCCTAAAATTTGCTCTCTTAATTTATTGCCAACCTCAAGTGGTTTATGCTTCATCATCCAGCAAGCATCGCATTAAAAATAATAATAATAATAATAATAATAATAATAAATCATGAGCATTTTCATGTGCATGAGGCATGTGATTAGGCAAGGCTATCAAATATTGGAACTTAAAGGGAAGAAAATAACACTACAAAAATAATCCAAGCCAATTCCAAGAAATGCATCCAAAGAAAAGAGGAATTGAACTTTTCATGTCGTTAACCGGTTAACGTTTTTGGTTAATCGGTTAACGGGCGCGAAAATGGGAAAAATATTTCAAAAATTGGTTGCTTTTCACTTCCCTCCATTTTTTTCCTTCATTCTTTTCCACTTTGTTTCACACTCCTTCATTCACTCCATTTCACCTTGGATTTGTCTACCACATTCTAGACTCTTTTAGGATATTCCAAGGAATATTCCAAGGAATATTCTAGAACTCCAACTAACCCTAACTAACTCCAACCCTAACTCGATACCTAACCTAATGCCCAAGCAAGCTCCCAACCTAATTTCATGCCAAACCTACACACTATATAAACCCTAATCATTCCTAAGCAAAGGGTTGGAACTTCATTTTCACCATTTTCATCTTCAATCTCTCATTTCTCTCTCAATTCTCCCACTTCTTCACCAAATTCACCAAGAGCTTCTTCATAGAAGTTCTTCAAATTCTTCATTGGAATTTAAAGAACTTGAAGCTAAACCTTCATCAATAATCCACATTGGAGCTTATTTGAAGAAGCAATTGTGTTTTTGGAGTGATTTTTGAGCTTTGGAAGTGGTTAATCAAGAAGCATCAAGATCGAATCACATTTATTTTGCATTCGCGGATCTTCGGTTTTCTTCTTCACTTGCACTCCGATTCACATTGCAACACTCACTGAAGCAATCCTCCGCTTTGTAGGTTGGTGATCTAAAACCACTTTTCGTTTTAACTTATTCTCTTCATCTTGCCGTAATGACATTCTTCACATGTTCATTGATTGTGTTTGCGTTTTACCATTCAATTTCGTTTTGATTGCGATTTGTGCATTTCGATTGTTAGAAGTTAGATTCGTAGCTTAATCTAGGTCTTAATAGTTGTTAGAATACCTCCTATGGATAGAAAATTCATGTTAACATGTTCATGTATGTGTTAGGGGTCCTTAGAAGTGAGTTTGTGACCATAAGTGCTTATTTCTCACCCTTTTTACCATTCTGTTCAGTGTTAACCGATTAACGTATTTGGTTAACCGGTTAACACGGAAAAAATGCCCAGAAATTGCAAATTTTAGGGTGTTAACCAGTTAACCTATAGCGTTAACTAGTTAACGCTGTTAAAACTTGGAAAAATGCTTTGTTTCTTTGCGTGTTTGCATTGCATTGTGTCTTGATCATTCATATAGTGATAGATCATGATTTTAGGGAATTTTTAAGACCATTCTTGGTATCTCTTTCCAACGTTTCGAGTCATTTCGACATGTTTCCGTTCCTTTTGTATATTTCATGCTTATTTGTTCATTAGTGCATAAAGTGATTGAGATCATATTGTTGCTATGTTTAATGCATCAGTTAGCATGTAAACGATTATGCTACATTCTGTTTTTGCATCCCTTGCATGTCTCGTTAACTCGTACGCATCATTGTATCACATATTGTATGTTACATTACACATAATCATAAATATGTATGTGCTTGCATTTGGTTTGCATTTTGATCACATTTGCATATTAATTCAATTCTGATTTTTGCATCAAATTGCATGATTCATTGTGTTAATTTTTTATATGTGTTCATAATCCATATCCATGTGTTTATGTGCCATACTTGAAATGCATGCTTGTTGCATATTGATCATTTGGTGCATCCTTCCATAATCACTCATTATTCATAATCATGTTTCAGATAATCATGTTCATTGATCCATGTTCATGTTGCATTTATCCATGTTAATTGTGCATATACCATTTATTTTGTGCATAAGAAATGAAAATAACAAAATCTGTATTTTGCATTTCATAGTTATTTGTTGGTGCAGTAGCTGTAAAATGTATGTTGATTATTGCATTTACACACTTTTTACACTAGTTTTTCATGTTGATTGTGAGCTGTAAAAAGTTGTGTGCATTGTGCATTGTATTTCATTACTGTTTGTGAATTTAGGAGCTATAATAGGTTGCTAAATTTTGCATTGCATCTCTTTTAGGTCCCTTAGACTTAGGATTGAGTCTAGTTTAGGTCCCAAGCATATTAGGATTTAATTGGTACTTTGTTTGCCTTATTATTTTAGATAATATGCGACACTAACCCTTGTTTTGTAGGGAGGTTAAGGTAAGTTCCTCACAACTTATTCCTTTTACTTCTTTATGCATTTAATTTGCATTTTACCTTACATTTCATACTTGTGTTTGTTAGGTTTGCCTATAATTTCATGCTAATCCCCTTGTTAGAATCAACTTAACTTCCTTAAGAAGTAAGTTGTATTCTATTTTCCCTTTGTTTCTCTTTTCCTTTTCGTTAGGATAGAAACCACACTAACCTAGGTTCATCCATGTATGATAACACTAGGATCTTATTCTTCCCTTTAGACTTTTTGCCTTTGGTTCGCTTTGCTTTCTATTTCTCATCTCATGAAGAAAAGTACAAAAACACCTAATAAAGGTCGACTTTCTCGTACGACACGAGACTTTGTCATGGGTTACTTATGCACGTCCTATCTCGGGGCGAGGTGTAAGTCATCTACCATGATGAACAAGTCTTAGTATGAAAAGGTTCACAAACAAAATCAAAACACTTCTCTAAAAGACAAAACATCAAAGAACAATTGTCTTTTCCTGCAGGAATTCTTTTCTCACCTCACTCACTCTCAACGCAAACTTGCGACGACTTTTCTCATTTGCAAGACGGTAAACGCACTCGTTCAAGGCGAGCCTACAACAACTGAGCATAGACATACGCAGTTCAGCTCTAAAAAACTCATAAATAGTTCCTGCCTTAGTTAGGCGAACTATGTCGACTCTGATCCTCATATTCCCAATGAGGTACGTAGGCAGTGGGGTAGGGCCTGTTTGAGCACATTCTTTATTTTCCCTACATTTCCCCCTTTCTTTTACGTTCTCTTTTTCCAGTCCCCTTTTTCAGTTCCAATTAGCAATTCTTTCATTCAACAGCGTCTTATTTCTCACCCTTTGAAGCAGACAAACGAGCGTAGATCCTGTCGAGTACAGCGAACGGTCTGGGGTGCTAATACCTTCCCAGGTCGTAACCGACTCCCGAACCCAGATCTTTGGTTCATAGGACCTTGTCTTTTCCTTTTCTCTTAGTTTTATGTAACATTAACTTTCCTATTCATTCGGGATAAAAATGCCTGGCTGGAGACTCTACCTTTTCCGTGCCACTTTCGCGTTAGTACTAGGATGAAAATCCCGGGAGCGAACCCAGAATCTCGGGTTTCCCCTTTGAGAGTCAATCCTAGAGCTTGTTTGTTTTTGTTTCTTTGGGTGTTTATCTGTTTGCTGCTGTGTGCTTTAGTATAGCTTTACTGTTTTCATTTACGCCTTTACTTTACAACATTAATTTACTGCTTTCAGTATTTATTTTCACATGCATCACATATATTGGACTGTCTGGACTATGCTGGTTTCCATTTTTTTTGGGATGGGAGTTACTGTGAGATAAGCCAAACACCCGGCTTGAGTGCACCATAGGATTAGTGTAGACACATTGTACTCGCATGGTTACATGATGAGTGGCGATGTGTTCCACACTCAGATTACGACCGTCTTAGAACTATTCTATGTGTGGGTTTTGCCTCACTTCAGGGTACGACCTCGATAGTTATGTGCATCTAGTGACCGATCATTGAGGACCTTAGTGGAAACACCCATCTCCTGTGATGACAGTGGAAGACCACATTTGTTGGAAAACCCACTCGCATCCGATGGTCCATTGGGTACTCGCATAGGATGGCCTGGTTCTCTCATAGGAATCCAGTTAAAGCAAACTGTTCGTATGACAATAGTATTGTATCCCAAGGGCTGAATATACTATTGTTTCTCGATTCAGTGCTTGAAGCTGGGGACTTATGAGGCATGTTTGTTTCCTTGGACTCAGCTGAGACCTCCCTGAGTAGTACATAATGCCAAACCGATTCCCTGATTTGGTCATGAGCCATTTCTCGGAGATGGTGATTGTATTATTGTTGCTCAGCTTTGAGAGTCCATAATGTTGACCCGAGTAGCACACCCGTGAGATGGGAGGGGTTTACAGGTTTGCAGGAACCCTGAAACATCCAACATACCCACTTTGCCAGTATTGTGATCTAGTTCTTTGGTTCCGTGGTTCTGAGATCTTGGATTCCTGTTCAGAGGAACTGTTGTTATGATGTTGTGACCCTGCACAAACATGTGATTATATGCTTGACACATCACAGACAGGTCACCGATCACATGCCTTGCATTGCATAAGCATCATGACATCATTAATCATTGTGTTCTTTTTCATTCTCAGAGTTCATACTACTCCTGATCCCTGGTCATATTACAACTTCAGAATGGAAGACGTCAGAAAAAGGACCGTGCACTACAAATTCTTCGACACCAAAATGGATCTGATCAACTAGATGGTGTCTCTTATTACCCCGGGTCAGCTGGGATACTTCAAGGAGAAATATGGCAATATTCTAGATTTGGTGTTCAATCTGGATAGTTCTCAAAGGAGTGCCATTAATACTTTGTTGCACTACTATGACCCACGACTCAGGTGCTTCACCTTTCACGACTTCCAGTTAGGCCATCTACTAAAAGAGTATGCTGGGATTCTGGGAGTGCCGATTCAAGATCAAATTCCTTTCAACTCGGAGATGACCAGACCAACTCATTATGACAACGCCAAAGCTCTTTATTTGAGCTCATCTGAAGTATCTGATAATCTGACTGCTACCAAATCTGGAGTGCTTGAATTCTCTCTAGAGTTTCTGGTTAGAAGAGCTAGAGAGCTTGTTGCGACAAATCAGTGGGATTCAGTTTGCGCCATCCTAGCATTGTCCATATACGGGATTATCATGTTTTCTAATATGGACAAGTTCGTGGATATCAACGCCATTCATCTGTTTGTGTTGAAGAATCTGGTACCCACTCTCTTGGGTGACCTATGTTATTCAGTGCATTACAAGAATGAGAAAAGACAGGGTGGCTTGGTTAAGTGTTGTGCCCCTCTCTTTTACAGGTGGTTTATGAGGCACCTACCTACCACTGAGGTATTAATTGATCCTAATGTTGTTTGGGCCCAGAAACAGAGTACGTTATCTTCCAGAGATATCAGATGGTTTATTTTGAGACTAAAAGGGAAGAGCTTCATCACTAGCTGTGGAAACTATCTCAATGTGCCTTTATTAGGAGTATCAGGGGGTATCAACTACAACCCCCATTCTCTTAAGAAGACAGTTGGGGTACGCTCTCAAAGAGGTCCCCGATGAATCAGAGTTACACCAAACTTTCTATTTCTCGGCAAAGGATAATCTCCCGTTGGTTAGGAAAGTCGCAGGCTCCTGGAAATTGACCAGAAGGAAAGGAATAACATGCTTGGGTAGGAGCAACAACCAGATGTTTCCCGAGTTCGAAGCTTGGATAAGGGAGAAAGCCCAGGTATCTCTAATCCCTTTCTCTGCACCAGCTCCACCTCTTGCAACTGTGCCTTTGGAAGACTACCAGAAGTTAGAAACGTTGGTCAAACAACTTAGGGCTGAAAATCAAGAGGCTAATAATTCTTGTCAAAAGTTGAAGATTCAGAACTAGAAGCTAGAAGAGAGAGAGCTTATCAAGTCGAAGATTTGGTCAGACACAAGCAACAAGACTTCAAAGAAAGAGAGCTCTACTTCAGGAAGAGATGTTTGACTAAGATCCACAGGGCAAGTCAATGCAAAAAGGATTAGAAAGCCCTGGTTGAAGACACCGAAGCATTGACCCTTTGGCAAGAGAAGTGGGAAAACCATCTGAGAGAATAGGAAGAGATCGAGATCAAGTACAAGCTAAAGATCAAAGGCCTTCAAGATTCTATGGCTGAGAAGGGAGAGCTGCTCCAGAAAGCCCACCAGCAATGAAGATACCACTTTCACCAGATGGCCAACATCCATAAGGAGTTAGAAGAGTTGAAGCTTCGGGTTGATATCAAGAAGATCAAGACTGAGCTGAGTCTTAGCAAAGAAAAGGAGGAAGTATTCCTATAACAGATCAACAAGCTGCATGCTTCCTTTGACCTGAGGGACATTATAATCCAGAAGCTCATCCAGGAGCCGAATCATTTGTACATAGCCCAGCTGTTCTAAGCCGTCAAGCGCCTTAGCTGGAGGTTGCAAGACATGGAACTTCCTAGGGTTTAGTTTCATACTCTTGTATCTGGATTACCCACATGCTTTCTATGGGATTCCTCTTTGCTTTACTTTGCTTTGCTGCTCTTTGATGTATGAATTGGCACCCTTCAGGGATTCTTGTTATTCAGATTCCAGTTTATGATATGCTTGATGTGGTTTCAATCTCTGGTTGTTATCTCTTACACTAACATGGGGTATTAAGCACCATTTCTCCACGACTATCATCTTATACGAGCATCATGTGGGGTTTTCTGCCCCCATTGTCTGAAAGAGCTATCTGAATTCTCGAATACCGGAATGGGAACATAAAAAACCTTGAGAATGAAATGAACATAGCATTGCATGCATATCATTTTCATTTTTTCTTTTGTAGGTTTTTCAGGGTTCTTAACTTATGTGCACTTTCAGGAAGGATTGTGAGATCCACCAAGACTTGTCTTTTCAGGCACGACTTACCGCCACATCGGTACGCTACCCGTCGGAATCATAGGAATTTCATGGATAGTGTGCGGACAGAACTGAACGAGATTTGCACTCGGATGGGGGAATTCATGACGATGATGCAGGGTATATCCCGGGGGTAGCAGGAGATGATGGTTGCTATCCAAAGGCTCAACCCTCCGCAGACAGATCCACCGGTGGTTACCTTGGACGCCCAAGGCAATCCAATCAATGAAACTCTTGTCCCACCTGTGTTGAACAGACCACCAACTCCAGAGGCTACTGGCCCGACTCCCGTCTTTGTGCAAGATCGTTAGGAGGATCAATTCACCATGGTTAACGAAGATACGAGGTTTGGTACAAGAACCAACAATCAGGATTTCTAGATGTTGGTCGAGAAGGTGCGCACACTAGAATTCAAAGATATGCTCGACATCAACATCTCTGATATGGGTCTGGTTTCAGGGGTGGTTATCCCTCCAAAGTTCCGATCACCCACTTTCGACAAGTATAACGGAAACTCCTGCCCCAAAACTCACCTGCAGGCCTTCTATCGCAAAATTGTTGCACATACCAAAGACGAGAAGCTTTGGATGTATTACTTCCAGGACAACCTATCTGGGGGCTCACTGGAGTGGTATATGAAGTTGGAGAAGAACTCTTTCTGTAACTGGAAGGAGCATGGGGAAGCCTTTCTCAAGCAGTACCAGTATAACATTGACATGGCTCCCAGCCGAACTCAGCTTCAGAGCTTATCTCAAAAGAATTCGGAGAGTTTCAATGACTACATGCAAAGATGGCGCGAATTTGCTTCTAGGGTCCAACCACCTTTGCTGGAAAGGGAGATGGTCGATCTCTTTATGGATACCCTCCCGGGGCACTTCATGGAGAGATTGCCTGGCTGTTCCTCCAGCGGATTTTTTGACATCATTCTGACAGGTGAAAGAATAGAAAGCTGGATGAAACAAGGAAATATTCAGGGCGGCAGAGCGTCAACCTCAGGATTTAAGAAGCCTTTCATAAAGAGGAAATAAGGAGAAGCTCTAACTGTTTATGCTCAGAAGAAGAGAGGGAATCGAAACACTTATGCAGCGTCCGTCACCATTTTTGCTCCTTCTAACCAGCAACAAGTTCAACAACCTTAACAACAGCGCCAACAGGGTTATCAACGGCAGAGGGCTCCCCGTCCTTACTATCCTCTCAGAGCAAAGAATAGTCATTTTAAGGCACCTCCAATGTCGTACTCCCAACTACTACAAAATCTCCTTCAACTTCAGATGGTCCGGTTGAGAACCATGCAACCTCCAAAGTCGGGTCAGCTCCCAGTAGGCTACGATGTTAATGCCCATTGTGAGTTCCACTCCAGGGCTCCTGGGTATAGCACCGAGAACTACCAGGCTCTAAAGTATGTCGTCTAAGACCTAATAGACTCTAAAGCGATCAACTTCTCTCCAACTCCAAATGTGGTACAAAATCCCATACCTGATCATGGAAGGATTATTGGGGATGTCAATAGCAGTAAATGCCTGAACTTGGTATCTAATGTCAGGGACCTGAAAACTTCGTTGCTGGCTGTAAAAACATGCTTGGATGAAAAAAGCATCTTTCCAAGTTATGATAAGAATTGCCCAGACTGTGTTATGTCCATTGATGTTTGTGCTCGATTGAGGTCGGGTATACAGAAGATGATGGACGAAGGAAGCATACAGTTTAATAAGGTTGTGAAAGAAGGGTGTCAACTATGACAATTTTCTACAATCCGGCACAAGTTCCTGCACCTGCAAGGGTGGCTCCAATAACCATTACTACTTCGGGACCCGTCCCGTACCAGAGTGATAAAGCAATCCCTTGGAATTATGGGGAGAGGTCTAGTACAATGGTCAGAAACAAAATATGGCCGTATCCAGTTCATCTCCGCACCAAGTAGAGAATGTAGGGGTCAGAGGGTTCACCAGAAGTGGCAGACTGTTTGCTCCTAAAACACTAAGAAGCAATGTGGTACCGCCAAAGGACAATGCTGAGGCTCAGGCTAGAGCCAGGGGCAAGCATCCCATGACCAATGATGCACCTGTGCCGGTGACGGATCATGACCTTACTTTTGATAAGGTTACGGAAGAGTTCCTAAGGATTATCAAGAAAAGTGACTACAAGATTGTGGATCACTTACAGCAGACTCTGTCTAAGATCTCGATCTTATCCTTATTGATGTGTTTGGATTCGCATAGGAAAGCCCTATTGAAGATTCTAAACAACACGTATGTGCCACAAGATATATCCGTAAATCAATTGGAGATAGTATTGTCGAGTGTAAATTCTAGACATGACTTGGGTTTTACGGATATGGACTTGACATACGAGGGACGCAGTCACAACCGCACCTTGCACATTTCCATGGAATGCAAGGGGGTCGTGCTTTCTCACGTACTGGTTGACACAGGGTCGTCGTTGAATGTACTTCCCAAGAAAGCCCTCATGAAGCTGGATTATAATGGGGTTGTGCTTAGGCCAAGGGATTTGGTCGTCTGGGCATTCGATGGCTCGAGGAGGCCTGTGTTCGAAGAGGTGGAACTACCGATCATGGTAGGACCACAAGTCTTCAATGCTACTTTTTACGTGATGGATATCCAACCGGCCTATAGCTGCTTGTTGGGCGACCGTGGATACATTCAGCAGGAGTTGTATCTTCTACCCTCCATCAAAAGCTCAAATTTTTCTGGGAAGGGCAGATTGTGACCGTATGCGGAGAGGAAGACATCTTCATCAGCCACCTAGCTTCGTTCAAATACGTGGAAATGGATGGAGAAATTGTCGAGACTCTCTGCCAAGCTTTTGAGCCCATCAAATCTGAGAATGCATCATCGTCAACTATTGTATCAGAAGACCCAAAGAAAGGAGCATCTATAGCCTCCTATAAACAAGCCCAAGAGGTGGTAAAATTAGGTGCAAAGGAAGGTTCAGGAAAGATGATCGAGGTCCCGGAGAAGAAGGACATGTTTGGAATTGGCTACCAGCCTGGTCAGTCAATGTCAGGGAAAAGCGCTAGAGGTTGGAAAGGCTCAATTACCTGCAACAGTGCGGGATGGTTTTACCCCAACAATATATGTGCCGTGCAGGAAGAAACAATCGATAGTGACTGCGAGCTGGAGAAATGGATAAAGCCTTGTGTTCCAGGGACGTAGCTCGACAACTGGTCGGCCGAAGCATTCATCTCCGTTACTTAGCCTGAAGAGTAATGGATTTATGTTTTTATTCTCCTGTATTCAAGCTCTATGCCTTTCCCGAGGCGTAGTAGCTCATTGTAAGGGCTCATTATTCATAATGCAATATCATAATCATCAATAAAGTGGACGTTTTTGCATTCAATCATGTTGTTCCCTGTCTTTCATTTTTCATTTTCATTTTATTTAAATAATAATAATAATGGCAATGTATTTCGTGTCTCACATCCTTTCTAAAATCTAGCATAAATCAACATTCATGTAGATGCTCCTCATCGGGTCTCATCAGTGACGACCTTGTTATGGCTCAGTATGACTTTGACAATCCGATATACCTAGCCGACGAGGAAGGCGAAGAAGATTGTAAACAACCCGAAGAGCTAGCTAGATTGCTCAAGCAAGAGGAGTAGGTTATTCATCCACATGAGGAAGCCATTGAGTCGCTTGATCTCCATGCTTCGAGAGTACGCTGACGTCTTCACCTAGTCTTACCAGGACATGCCCAGGTTAGATACCAACATTGTAGTACATAGGCTGCCTCTCAGGGAAGATTGCCCACCGGTCAAGCAGAAGTTAAGACGGACGCGTCCTGACATGGCCATCAAAATTAAAGAAGAGGTTCAAAAGCAGTTTGATGTCGGATTCTTGGTCGTAACCAGCTATCCTCCATGGGTTGTGTAAACACCCAAAATTTGCCCTCACTAAGTTCACACCATGGCTTGTGATCTTTCATCTTTGCATAAATTTAAGCATATCATATCATATTGCATTTTTGTTTCATCTGCATTAGTTCAAGTTCATCTGCATCTAGGGTTTGTGATCTGAGCAATCCAGGACCCATCTGAGCCACCCCAAAGGTCTTCAATCATCTCAAGAGGGTCCATGTATGTTCAATAATCATATTATATCCTCCAAAGATCAAGGAAGTCAAGAAATCATAAGAACTTGCAAAGCATGGAAGCAGAGCCAGGGTTTAACTACACAGATGACCTGAAATTAGGGTTTTGGTTTCAGAGGCCATAACTCCAAATATTTTGGTCATTCTTGTTTCTATTGGTCTTAATATGTTATAAGGATCATGTATACCAAGTTTGGTGAAGAAATTCATTGTGGAAGTCATCTGATCATTGGGTAACTTCTTGAGCAAGTCAGAACAAAATCAGGGCATCTAAGGCCCCCATCCATGTAACCAAAGTGGATTTTTCATCAAATTGAAGTTGTATGATCTTTATTTGATCATTTAAGTGCTTGGGAGTTCATAAAATTGAAGAAAAGTGAGCTAAACCAAAAGTTGCCAAAAATAGGAAATGACTTGTAATGTAAACTTTCCATTTTGGGAAAGTTTTTCAACCTCCTCTTTTTCAACCAAAAATGCTTCAAATGAAAAATTGTTGGTCATGAAAGTTGTAGATTGGATCATTCCCTTTTCAAAAAGTACAAGAACAAGACCTAATTCATTTTGGAACTCAAGTTATTGTAGAATCAGAATGCGCCTAAGAGGGGGGGTGAATTAGGTGTTATCAAAATTTTCTCGATTCTTTTTCTTAGATGGATGGATTTTGCTTTTATGGTTAAAGAACAAAAATGTAAGGCAGAAAAGTAAAGAAGACACGGAGGTTTATCCTGGTTCCCTTCACAATCCGAAGGTACATCCAGTCCCCTTTCAACACGAAAGAGATTTCCACTAGTTTTCTTTAGAACAATACAACCTATCACACCTTCAATGGTGAGGCCTACTTTCTAGCAAACTATACAAACAAGTGTGCAAGAACAATCCTCTTGCCACACTTACCCTTATGTCCAAACAATCCTTGGAACACAAGTCACAAAATAGAAAGACACTTTCTATAGTATTGTTTTGAGTGAGAGTACAATGAAATATATCAATAAAAATTGATCTTCTCCTATAATCAAGAATTCACTATAAATATTCAACACAAGTGTTCAAGACAAAATATGAAATATATGAACTTATGAACACTTTTGAAAGATGAAAAGAATTTGAATAAAGTGAATTTGATTGTATGAAAATATTTGAAATTGTCTAGGAGGTGTTTATGAATTTGAAATTTTTAGAATTTATAATAGTTGAAACACCTATTCAAAAAGGTATGAAAATTTAAAAAGAATTTCTTTTGAAAAGGTATAAAAACTTATGAAATAAAATCATGAAGAGGTATAACTTTAACAAAATATTTGAATTTGAAGAGAAACAATTTTCAACATTTCTTCAGTGTTAACCGGTTAACCAAATAGGTTAATCGGTTAACGCCCATGAACGTTACCACAAATTTGAAAATTTGCTGCCGTTAACCGGTTAACCCATATGGTTAACCGGTTAACACTGTTAAAATACAGAAAAATATTTCTGTTAAAAGTGTTAAACCAGTTCCAATTTCTTTTTCAAAAAATATGCACATGCAATAAAATTATGAAGATTATGTTGAACACTTGTATATCATATTTAAGAAGTAATTATTGATATACCTAAGCCTTGGGACAAGTCTTGAAAGAGTAGCACAAGCTTGAATCGATCAGAAACATTCCATTGATGATGCATAGCCATGGTCTTGATCGTTTGTTGTCATCTCGACTTTTTGCAATCTGGAATGAGCTTGGATAATGTTGACGTCATCAAAACAAAGAGCTTGAAGTATGCTTCTACATTCTCCCCCTTTTTGATGATGACAACCGAGCGAATTTGCGTACAAGCTTTGATTGATCAATGATGTTCTAGACTTGCTTCTCCCCCTATGTTCAGCAGCTCCCCCTATCTAAAACAGAGGAAAAATTCTGCACAGAGAGATTTTAGAAACCAAAGCTCTTCTCCCCCTTGTCATTAGCAAAAAGGAAGAGAGGATCAAGCATAAATATGAAAAAATACAGCATAAAATTCAGCATGATGCAATTTAGTATGAAAGCATATATGAACACATACACATAATAAAAACATAA
This sequence comes from Lathyrus aphaca, assembly GCA_963966055.1. Lineage (NCBI taxonomy): Eukaryota > Viridiplantae > Streptophyta > Magnoliopsida > Fabales > Fabaceae > Lathyrus > Lathyrus aphaca. The sequence goes on from OZ014522.1 coordinate 304,427,374, forward strand.
TTGGATTAAAAACGGATAAAAACAACAAGACATGCATGTTCATTCCTCTTCCGACATATCATCACTTTCATCTTCACCATTTTCACCATCTTCACTATCGACTTCACTTTCATCTTCCTCTTCGGTTTGGTTGTGAGAACCGATAATCAATTTCCGAAGACTTTTGAGAGTGCGTTGGGTTTCACGGTGGTTTTGTTGAGCTTCTCGGTGGTGTGTCATGATGGTGGTGTAAATGAAGTCATTGGTTATGCCACCTTCGGGAATAGGAAAGGATGGAGCGGAGGAACCATCGGCATATTCATAAGAACCATCGTTGCGTAACACAATTCCGGTATTTTTCACAATTGTAATCTCATTGATTTCATTCGTCGTAGCCTTCATGGCGATAAAAGGTTCCCTACCAATAACCAAGTCGGTTTGCTCAATGATCCGAGAAATGAGCCTAGCATATGGAAGTCTTGTCTTCAAAGAGAGTTGTTGCTTCAAGTGATACATCATAGTAAGCATCCAATTAATCTTTACCCTTTTCTTGATAGCAAACAGAACTTGCATCTCCAAGTCGTTGATTTGAGAGTGGTTTGAATCCTTGGGCAGCAGCACATAGCAAATGATGTAGTGTAACAACCGATCATCAACGGTCAAATTCTTCGCATAGCATAGAGTTCTTGAAGTGCGCTGTCCCGATGTCACAACATCCTTTGGAAAACGGCAGATTGAGTAATAATACTCCATTTTGTTATAGCCGGACCAAATGTCATCAATGTGATTCACACCTTTGCGGAGAAACACACCGGAAAATGGGATGTTCAAGGATGCAGCCAAAGCACCTAAATCTTCCTTAATTTCACAATTCCTAACAAGAATATGCAACTTATGTTTACCATGCCTATCCATGTTGAGAGAAAAGTTATGCATAAAGGATTGGACCAAATCCGGGTAAATTTTCCCGTTGTCAGCAACAAAATCAAGCATCCCTTGAAATTCTAGCAATGCAGGAAATTTAAATGTTGGAGGTTTGAAGGATTTCAGAAGAACATATTTACCCTTAAGCAATGGTCTTACTCTGACTTTGAAATCCAGCCTCCTCTTCTTGGTAGACTCCATTGTTTCTACAGCTGGAGCTTCTTCTGACACAGAAGTCGGTTCCTTTCCTTTGGGGTGCCATGAACAATGATGGAGTTAGGGTTTATGGAGGAGATGATATTTGGTGAGTTTAATGTAGTTTGAAGAGTGTTATAAAGATGTAAAGATAGTGGGTTTTAAATGAGGGTTTAAGTTGTTGAAGGTTGGAAGTTGGAAGAGGATGATAAATAGTGTTTTGGTAGTCAAAGAGTTTAAAAGTTTAAAACATGTGGAAGAGAATGAACCAAACATGCAATACATGTACTAGAATAATATATTAAAACATAGTAAAACAAATAAAACAAAAACAATTCAAACAGACAGAAGCTGAAACCTGCGCTGGAAATCCATGTTTTGGATGTGTTAACCGGTTAACGTAATAGGTTAACCGGTTAACGATTAAAAAATTTGAATTTTTTGAAAAATCCAGCAGTATGTTTTAGACTAAAAATAACCACTTTTTCATAAATAAAAAATTCATAAAGTGTTAGCACTCATCAATACGCAACTTTCGATCAAAAACTTTTTTGAAACCGATTATTTTCGGGTATACGAAAGTGAGAAAACCGAAAAACGGCGAAATGGGAGTGCTAGCCTTTTATGACTAAAAAGTGAACAAACATACATAAAATGCAATAAAGACATACAATAAGCAATTTTAAAGTAAAGGTTAGATGTCACCTTCATTGAGAATACCAAGTTCTCGTCGAATCTTGTAAAATTGCTCTTTAGCCAACGGTTTTGTGAATATATCGGTGAGTTGATTGTATGTATCCACGAATGTAACATCGACATCTCCATTTAGAACATGATCTCGAAGGAAGTGGTGCCGGATATCAATGTGCTTTGTTCTTGAATGCATGACCGGGTTCTTCGTGATATTGATGGCACTTGTGTTGTCACACCGGAGAGGGATACAACCGAGATCTATACCGAAATCGAGAAGTTGTTGTTTAAGCCACAAGATTTGAGCACAACAACTTCTTGCTGCAATGTACTCCGCTTCGGCCGTGTTAAGTGCAACACATGCTTGCTTCTTGCATGCCCACGACACTAGAGAATTCCCGAGAATGTGACAAGTACCACTTGTACTCTTTCTATCGGTCTTACATCCTGCATAATCAGCGTCAGAATAACCAATTAAAGAACAAGTACTACCTTTAGGATACTATAGTCTGACGTGCGTTGTTCCTTTGAGATACTTCATGATCCTCTTCACGGCAATGAGATGTGATTCCTTCAGATTAGCTTGAAAGCGGGCACACAAATAAACACTAAACATAATGTAAGGACGGCTCGCCGTCAATATAAGAGTGAACCGATCATACCTCGATACTTTGTAATATCTATTGAAGTGTCGGAAAGATCTTGATCAACATACGTTCCGGATCCCATTGGAGTAGACATCTCTTTGCAATTGTCCATATCAAATCTTTTCAATAACTCCTTGCAATACTTGGATTGGTTGATGAAGATGCCATCCTTTGTTTGCTTGATTTGTAATCCAAGGAAGTAGTTCATTTTTCCCATCATGGACATCTCGAATTTGCCTTGCATCATAAGAGAGAATTCTTCGCAAAGATCTTTTTTTGTTGAACCGAAGATGATGTCGTCGACATAGACTTGAACAAGTAAGGTGTTACCCTTAAGATTCTTGATAAACAAAGTCTTGTCAACCTTTCCTTTAGTGAAACCTTTCTCACATAGGAAGTTGCTAAGGCGATCATACCAAGCCCTTGGTGCTTGCTTTAAGCCATAAAGAGCCTTCTTCAACTTGTAGACATGAGACGGGTTCTTGAAGTCTTCAAAACCGGGAGGTTGTTTGACGTAGACTTCTTCATTGATGTAACCGTTTAGGAAAGTGCTTTTGACATCCATCTGGTACAACTGAAAATTCATAGAACAAGCATAAGCAAGTAATAATCTAATTGCTTCTAACCTTGCTACCGGAGCGAATGTTTCATCAAAGTCGATTCCTTCTTCTTGGTTGTAGCCTTGTGCGACCAATCTTGCTTTGTTACGAACTATGATTCCATTCTCGTCAAGTTTGTTCTTGAACACCCATCTTGTGCCTATGATATGTTTGTTGTCCGGTCTTGGTACAAGAGTCCAAACTTGGTTCCTTTCGAATTGGTTGAGTTCTTCTTGCATAGCTATTATCCATTGATCGTCGTCTAAGGCTTCATCGATTTTTGTTGGTTCAATTTGAGACACGAACGCCATGTTGAGGCAAGCATCCTTGAGATTGAGTCGAGTTGCAACGCCTTGGCTAATATCACCAATCACTTTATCTATCGGGTGATCTCTATGAGTTCTCCATTCTTTTGGAAGATCTTGATGTTCTTCAATGGTTGGTGACTTCTCTTCTTGTGATATTGCTTGTTCTTTTGATATCTCCTTTTGTTGTTGTGAAGGATCTACTACATCATCATCATCATCCACAATAATATTATCCTCTTTCGAGGGGGTAGTCTCATCAAACGAAACATGTATGGATTCTTCAATAGTAAGAGTACGTTTATTGAAAATTCTAAAAGCTTTACTTGATAGAGAATATCCAAGAAAAATACCTTCATCGGATTTCTCATCAAACTTACCAAGGTTGTCCTTACCGTTGTTGAGAAAGAAGCATTTGCATCCGAATATGTGGAAGAAAGATATGTTGGGTTTCCTTCCCTTGAACAACTCATAAGGGGTCTTCTTGAGAATAGGTCGAATATTGACACGGTTACTTACAAAACAAGCCGTGCTAACTGTAACACCCCAAAATTTGCCCTCTTTTTCGTAGAAATTAATATACGATCTTGCATACTTTGCATTGCATCTTCGCATGAAAAAATGAAGCGTATGGCATCATAAGTTGGCAGTAATTTTAGTTCAATGTGATTGCTCAATTATGAATCAGAGGGACATTTGACCTAATCTGGGTCAAGCTATCAGGGGGTTGTTTCAATAGCAATTTATATGTGCTTGTGATTATTTCTCAGGAAATGTGTTTCGAAGTCGAACTGTGTTGTGTGCGGAGGCCGTCAGTGCATCAGGAGTTCATCTGTGGATGTATTTTTTCAGAGAACTATTCAGAAGAATTTGAAATGATTCATGATTCCTTTGGCCGGGATTTTAGAGGATGTGTAATTCAGACAATTATTACTTTAGTGGCGAATGGTTTGGTGGATCATGAGGGTGTTCGTCCGCTTTTATGGGGATTTATCGAAAGAGTTTTGATTTGGATTCTTGGAGTAAATTTATGTGAGATATGTGTATCAGTGTTTTTTTGTGATGGCCCGTGTCCATATCCATGTCTATTATTTTCATTATTTTTCCATCCATTATCCGTTCTTTATTCAACAACCACATTTTTTAAGTGTCCATTATGTCATTTATAATTGACAACTTAGTCCATGGTCAGTTTCCGTTAGAGAATCCTTAAGTTTTTTTTAAACCATATCAATTCATTCATCCATCTTTTTGATTCCTTAGCCATTTATGCCCACTTTAAATTCCAAATTTCTTCTTGTCAATAAACCATATTTTGTTCATCCAAGACATTTCCAAGGATTAACTCACAACCATTACATCCAATTTTAAAGCCTATTTCCTTTCTAAGAGAATAAACCTTGTTCATTAATCTCTTTTAATTTCTTTGCCCAAATTCCAATATCAACTCTAAGATATTTCATTAATTACCATTTCAAGCGAGGTAGACACCAAGGCTATTAAAAAGAGTGCTAAAATTGGATTGAACTTGACTTTTAAATAGTTTTGATCCTTCTTGGCAAGAAAAATGAGATGTAGGCTTTAGGAGGCTTTTTCTTTGTAATTGAGAAATTCTGCCTTGAAGGGATGAATAGGTTTTATGAACCAAATGTTGTCACTCCTAAAAATACCCACAAGCAAAGCAAGTTTTATTGAACCAAATTGGTCGGAACCCTTGGAGTTTTGATAGCAGAATTCAAAAGAGCAGTTATAATGCCAAAGGAAAAGGCAGAAATCATCAAGCTCTTCATATATCCGCAATGATTCTGCAGCTTGCTTCAAAGTTCTTCAATTAACTTCAACACCATTGAGCCGTCATATTCATTAATATATATATATATATATATATATAATTGGCTTTCAATCCCTAAACCCGGTTTCGGCAATACCGGTTTCGGCAATACAGACCTGCAAAGAAAAATAACAGGAATCAATAACCGCAAAAACTCCAACCTCTAAGCAAGTCTATCCAAACAGAATTTTCAGAAACTCATAACAAAACATAAAATATAGAAAAAATCAGCTACAACAACTGATATATCAGGAACCAACAGGGCATCAGTTCAGTGTTTACACCAGATGAAAACAGAAAACCAGGAGAAAATTGGAGAAAGGGAATAATAAAAAATCAGAACCAATTTCTAAAACTAACAAACTAACAGAAAGCCTAACCGAATTTAAAACAGAAACATAACCAATTTCTACCTGAGAGATCCCATTTAATCTTCTATAAATCAGAAAGCTCACGGTTATTCAAGGGGTTCAACTTCACCCTCCTTATTGACACCACCATTCTCCTGAGTTTTCGATTCTTCCTCCCCTGATTAATCATTCACTTCATCCTCTTCTTCACTTCATCCTCCATTCTTTTCCCAACTTCTTCATCATATTTCTCCCACTCTTCTGCTTCACCTCAAGCATCTTTCACACTTCTCCACCCTCGACACCGATCACCCTACACCAGCCTCGGCAATCATCACTCATTCTCGCCATCACCTTCATACATCTTCATCCACTCTGCATCATCAACCTTTAACCATTAAACCTACATCAAGAAATTGAAGAAAATCATAGAAGAAGAAGATTGAAAAAAAAAGGAAGCGAGAAGTGATACTAGTGATGCGGCGGATAACGTCGATCTTCGTAAATTTCTGAAGACTCTTGCATCGAAGCTATTTCTCCTCTTCGATCGCCTCCATCGTCAACATCACTCTTCATCATCAGTTCATCTACAAAGAACCACTAATCTTCAAACATCACCTTCCAAGACTTAAGCGAGACTTCATCAACGTCACCTTTTTTATCGGACGATTTCCGCCTTCATTTCCCTCGAATTCGCACTTCGTTATAGCATAACGCTGCATCGTGAGGTTGACGCCAATGAGCATTTGCGTTCGAGCTTAGTGTTGCGAGAACCTGCAGAAATGGTGGCAAAAAGGGAATCAATTAGCTCGCACAACACAAATCGCAAGATAGATCAAGCGGAACCCTCACCGTTCGCCGTCTAACGATTAACAGGTTCGAACATCTTCGCTTTTGTTGCTGGATTTTGTGGATAATGGTTTAGGTTTTTAGTCAGTGTTTGTAGTCTGAGTGAGATTTTGGGGAAAATAAACGGATATTTGGAATCAAGATAGGAAATAGGTTAAGGTTTATGTTTGTGTTTCGAGGTTTAGAGGAGATTTCCGGCGAGGATACGGCGGCGGCTAGGGTTTGTTGATGAAGAAGATGAAAAGTGAGGGAAAGAGAGAGGATACGCGTGAGAGAGGGGGGGAGTCTGAGTTTATTTTCTTTCTTTTTGTATTTTATAATTTTGTTAGGTTATAGGATGTTGGGAAATTAAGATTAATTAAGATAATTAATCATAATAAAAAATTTTGAAAAAAAAAAACTTAATAAAACTCTTTAATTCCCTTAACTTTGCACCGCCCAAGATAGTGAAGAGATAAGATCCCTTGGGGTGGTCCACTCCGGCGGTGACAAGTGTCACCGTCCGGTTGGGACCACCATATTGCAATCACACGCACACCATCCTACAGCATGCTTCCATGCACCTTAGGCTTATCTGCGAATTGGGCTCTGGGAACTGCTTTTCCCACCCCCATTTTCAGGCCCAGTAATTTCTTAACTTAAAAACCTTTCTTTCTTCACCCCCCTTCTCTATTTTCATTCATTTTTTATTTCTATTTCATACAATTTTCCTTTAATTCTATGAAAAATAGTAAAACTAATAATAAAATTCCCAAAAAATTACATTAGGACACTAAGCCAATTTAGAACTTTTCCCAATTTCTATTTTCTGAATTTAATCATTTTTCAATTTTAATTCGATTTTTCATTTTAATTGATTCATATTGATTTCCTTCATGAATACATAAATTTGTGCAATTTATTTCTGCCACTTCCCATAACATTTTTTGCCCATTCTTTTTGCTATGATTAGAGGACAAATTAAAGTACCTAGAATATTTTTGGTGTATTTTTTAGGACATTTTTTCTACTTTTTTGTTAGTGTGATTTGTATAAATTTAGGATCAAACCTTAGGTGAGTTTAGGTGATCATTTAGCATAGTTAGATTTAGAATTTTTAAGAGATTTTTTGACACAATGTTATAATCAGGTTTAAGACCCTAGGGAATTAATTTCACAATTTTTCCATGACTTTTGATATTTTTGTCATTTTTATTCATGTCCACCATATTATGCATATTCATGATTCATATCATTCACTAACTATTTGCTTTTTGTGCAAGGTATTTTTTCAAGGATTGGCTTATGGACTTGGATATTTTTATGCCTCAATTATGTTTGTGTGCTTTGTGATGTAATAGCTTAGAACTTGTATGTTTGTATAGTTTCTATAATTAGGATAGAAAAGATAAAACAAATCGATAGAAGACAAAATCTCAAAAATGAAATAAATAAGATATTCGATCCAACGTCGAGTAAGTTTTCAAATAAATAAATAAAATTGCATGTGACTTTAGGATCCTTCGATTACCATCGTTCCATTCCATTCAACTAAAAGCAAGCCTTGTATGTTGCACACCATAAGTCGTGCGTCTTAGCACCACGCAATCGACCCACCCGATCCATTGTTTCATCCCATTTACATTTCATTCACGTTTTTACCACCATGACTTAGGAGGACCATATTGTTCATCATTAACTCTTGTACTTGCATTTGTAGTTTAATATCTCTTAGGTAGATTTAATCTCAAACCTCACTAACCATAGGTTATCTTCAGATTCAACTAACTTAGGGTAAGTCTAGTTTCCCTTAGAAGTTTTCCTTTTATAACTTGAGTCTCATTTCTCATCTTTAAAAGAAAATCAAAAACACTTAATAAAGGAAAATATGTACAATGCGTCACGAGCCTTAAGCTATACGGGAAATGACTAGAGGAGGTCTCCTTCACTCTTCTAGGATGCTTTACAAACCTTCCATTGGGGGCGATCTTGGAAAGTATTCGCTCCTGTGTCATAGTCTTTAGTGTTGTACATACGAAAAACACAAACTCAAAAACACTTCTTATAAAAGACAACAAACCAAGAAGTCACGTCTTTTCTTCTCATCTCATACTTTTTGCGGACGAACATGACTTGTCTCGACAGTTCAAACAGCGACACGGTAAACACCCTCGAGTCAGAGCCGGTAACACCTGAGCTAGAGCTATGGCAACGTCATCCTAAAAATCACAAACGAGTGTCAGCCTTAGTTAGGCGAACTACGTCGACTCTGATCCTCATTATCCCGATGAGGTACGTAGGCAGTGGGGTAGGGCCCATTCGAGCACATTCTTTATTTTCCCTACATTTCCCCTTTTCTTTCCATTCTCTTTTCTTATTCCTTTCTCATTGCAATTCCATTCCAGTTAGCAGTTTTGTTCAGCAGCATCTTATTTCTCACCCTTTGAAGCAAACAAGCAAGCGTGGATCCCGTCGGGTACGACGGACGATCTGGGGTGCTAATACCTTCCCAGGTCGTAACCGACTCCCGAACTCAGATCTTTGGTTCGCAAGGCCTCGTCCTTTTCCTTCCTTCTTAGGTTTGTGCAACATTACCTTTCCCATTCCTTTGGGATAAAAATGTCTGGCTGGCGACTCTAACTTTTCCGCGCCACTTTCGCGTTTGTACTAGGATGAAAATCCCGGGAGCGACAGCTGGCGACTCTGCTGGGGACTAACCTGATTCTTCCGGTTTCCCTTGTAGAGTCAATCCTAGCACCTGTTTGGTTTTGTTTCTTTGGGTGTTTATCTATTTGTTGATGTGTGCTTTAGTTTAGCTTTACTGTTTTCATTTACAGTTTTTACTTTACAGCTTTACTTTACCGCATTTATTTACCGCTTTCAGTATTTATTTTCCATGCATCATATTATATTGGACTGTCTGGCTGTGCTGGTTTTCATTTTTTCTGTGGGATAGGAGTTAATATGAGATAAGCCAAATACCCGACTTGAGTGCACTATAGGATTAGCGTGGACAGACATTGTACTCCCATGGTATCTCACCATGATGGGTGGCGATGTGTTCCACACCCAGATTGCGACCGTCTTGGAACTATTCTGTTTGGGGATTACCTCACTTCAGGGTACGACCTTGATAGTTATGTGCATCTGGTGACCGATCTTCGAGGACCTTAATGGGAACACCCCTCTCCAGTGATGACAGTGGCAGACCACATTTGTTGGCAAACCCACTCGCATCCGAGGGTCCATTGGGAACTCGCATAGGATGGCCTGGTTCTCTCATAGGAATCCAGTTAAGGCAAACTGTTCGTATGACGATAGTATTGTACCCTTCGGGATGAATGTACTATTGTTTCTCGATTCAGTGCTTGAAGCTGGGGACTTATGAGGGATGTTTGTTTTCCCCGTACTCAGCTGAGACCTCCCTGGTTAGTACATAATGCCAAACCGATTCCCTGATTTGGTCATGAGCCATTTCTCGGAAATGGTGAACGTATTATTTCTATCCGGCTTTGAGAGTCCGTGATGTTGACTCGGTATAGCATACCCATGAGATGGGAGGGGTTTACAGGTTTGCAGGAACCCTGAAACTTCCAACATACCCGATTTTCCAGCTTTGTTCAGTATTATGATCAGATTTCACATGGTCCTTTGGTTTCGAAATCCGAAATTTCGGTGGTACTGTTATTACGACTCGTCACCAGCACATGACTGTCTTCTCAACACCAATGTCAGACCAATGATCGCCAGACCTTTGATCACACACCAGTGCATTGCATAACATCCTCTGCATGCTTGCATTACTAACACATGCTTACTCATTTGCAGGGCAGCATGTTGCATCCTCATGAACATATCATACGCATTTACTGCATGATTTGCATATTTTGCATTTTACAGGTTATTCGGACTTCCTAACTTATTCAACTTCAGGCAATATAGCTGGTCAACACGTTCATCGGTATCCAACAAAAAGAAACCGAGTGAGAATGGATGAACGAATGCAGACTGGTCTCGACGAGCTCTGACAGAGGATGGATCAGTTCATGGACATGATGACCGGCCTTGCTCAGAATCAAGAGCGTCTCAGGTTGATGGTTGAGCAACCCAATGTGAATGCTAATGCTGGAACACCGACTGAGAATGTGGATCCTAATGCTGCCCGTAACGGAGGGCCAAATCTAAATGGGACCGCGGCCCGTAATGAAGACACTCAAGAGGACCAGTTCACTCTACTGGATGCTGATATGGGTAATATGAATGAGGTTAACAATCGAAGGTATGAAGAGCTGGCGGAGAAGATTAAGGCCATGGAATGTCAGAATTTCCTGGGCATCGATGTAACCAACCTTGGGTTAGTGCCAGGAGTCAGAATCCCTCCTAAGTTCAAGGTGCCATCATTCGACAAGTACAACGGCAGCACGTGCCCTAGAACTCACATCCATGCATACTTCGGAAAAATCTCGGCTCACACTGATGACGAGAAACTTTGGATGCATTTCTTCCAAGACAGTTTATCTGGAGCTTCGTTGAGCTGGTACATGAAGTTGAGTCGGGTCTCTATTCGAAGTTGGAAAGATCTAGCTGAAGCATTCCTCAAGCAGTATCAATACAACATTGATATGGCTCCGAACCGCACTCAGTTGCAGAACTTGTCTCAAGGACCTAAGGAGAGTTTTAAGCAGTATGCCCAGAGGTGGCGTGAGCTGGCCGCATAGGTTCAACCTCCATTGCTGGATCGGGAAATGGCCGACATGTTTATGGGAACCTTGCAAGGTGTTTACTTGGATCGTCTGGCCGCCTGTCTGTCCATTGGTTTCTCTGATATCGTCATTGCGGGAGAATGAATAGAAAATTTTCTGAAATTGGGAAAGATTCAGGATGCAAGCAGTACTAGTTCTTCTGGTGTGAGAAAGCCTTTTGGCAACGGCCAAAGAAGAAGAAAAGGCGAGACGAATGCTGTGTATAGAGGCCGAGATAGAAGTTATTCTCAAGGTTACTACCAAGCAGCTGCAGTGACTATTACTCCACAGGTTCAACAACAACGACCACAGGGTCAACAACAATAGGTACAGAGACCAAATCAAGAAAGAACAAGAGCGAGAAACTGTAGACTTGATCCCGTCCCATGTCCATATGTTGTATTGCTCCCAGAACTGCTAAAGTTGAACCTGGTCGAGCTTCGTACCATGAGACCTCCTGCGACTGACAATCTACCTCCGAATTTTGATGCTAATGCCAGGTGCGAATTCCATTCAGGTGCCCAGGGGCACAATATTAAGAAATGTTGGGCTTTTCAGAACAAGTTACAGGACCTAGTTGACTCCAAGGCTATCAATTTTGCTCCTCTCCCAAATGTACTCCAGAATCCGATTCCTAGTCATAATGGAACCGGTGTCACGGTTATTTTACCAGATGGTGCACGTTAAGCTGAAGTCTTCAAGTTAATCACCCAGGACGCCAGGGTCTTCATGAAGCAAATATAGCCAGCAGTATTCAAATACTCTCAGTGATGGCATTTTTGTGTTTGTCTTTCTTCATTGTTCGTTTTCATCCCTATTGAGGGGAACTACGTCGCTCTGATTCTTCACTAGTCATCAGTCAGTGGAGATACGTAGGCAGAAGATCGTCAGGTCTTTCCGAGCAACCTTATGGGGCAACTTTACTCCCCAGCTTCACTTTTTCCTTCAGACGTCTCGTGCCAGAGTCAGAATAGCTAGAAGAAGAAGTATGACTGCCATGGTTAGGTATACAATTGCGAATTGAAGATTACAAGTCCGCGAAAGAGCTATTGATCGCTGAAAGTATCCAAGACTGACAGGTCCAGACGGAGCCAAAGTCTCCTCAACTATGGCAATATTCAGTTTCTTTACTGCATTTCCATTTGTAGTTTCTTTTATATGCTAAACATTTGTCTACATGTATGAATTTTGTTTTCTTTTGAATGTTAGCAATAATAAAACTCACATATTTTTCTTGAAGTAATTCATTTGCATTCACTTATAATTTTGCATGTGTACATCGCAATACCAGTTGTCGTGCTTAAATTCTATGAAGGAGAATGACGAAACAAAAACGCAAAAACTCTAATTGTGTGCTCTCAAGTAAGGCCCTGTTAACGATGTACAGGCTTTGTTTCAAATCCTTAAACACTGGAGATATAAGGAAGATATACCCTTGCTAACCCCTTTGAGCCTTGAAGTAGGAGTTTCTTTTCACATGAAAAACCCTCACATGTAACCCAGGGGCAGGGTAGACATCAGCTAGTCGGACCAAGCGTTCAGACTTTCATAAAGGAGTGTATTTGAAGATCCATTTCATTCTACTATGCTAATCAAGAGGTCCAAAGACCCGAAACCACAATGGTTACCCAAGTCAAAAGGTCCAAAGATTGAAAACCACAATGGTTATCCTTCGTCGACCAAAGAATGAGGCAGTCACAACCCTCGCGAAGCAATCAAGACAAACAATGTCACGTGACTTGTTCAAAATGCAAAAAAAAAAATAAAGGAAAAAAAGAAAAGAAAAGGCCCGCTAAGTCGAAACTTGAAAACAAGCGACTTAGGCAAAAGTTAGGGCATCCCGCTGGACTCCGCAATCAAAGATTCACAAAAATCAGTTCGGGCAAAAGTTAGGGATAAGCAAAATAACGCAAAAGCGAAAGATGGAAAGGATTACACAAGAAAGATCCTCAAATGAGAACAAAGTCGTGTGACACAGACACGAAAGATAGAGGAGTGACTGACTCTCAACAATAACCTGATTGGTGCTTGAACTGATAGCAGCAATGGTTCCTCAGCCGACACGAAATCCTTATGAAAAGTGAATGCTTGTGAAAATTAGCTGAACATAGGAATGGAGAACATCACGAAGAGTGGGTGGGCACAAATAAACTTCGAGCCTATATCCTTTGTTTCTATAACCGTGAACCAGGCCACGATACAACCCTTAAAAGTCCTAACTGAAACAGGGTTAATTTGAGAGCGTACTACTACGAGGCCGCGTTCCTGACTCCTATGAGTTATGCTAAAATACATTTGTTGGTATTGCATGTACATACTTTCATTCAAAAATAATGTCGTAGCTTAACCAGTGATTTGCTCACAAAAGTTTCGCGACACCTTTTTCAATGAAGACTTCAAGTTTGACATGTGTGTTGCATTAGAATTTTCATTCTAAGAATAAACATTTTTTGCTTGCATACATTTGTTTAGCATCATAAATGGTTCACATGCGGAAATTCAATCCAGAAGCTTAAGTTTGCCAAAGTTGAGAAGTTTAAAACTTCTGAAAGACTGTCACGTCGAGGTGCACTTTTTTGAGAAAGCTTCATTGAGCAAGGACTTTCCTAATTAGTCACAGTAAGAGCTAGCCAATCCGGGGCAGTTAAGTCGAGCAATCTCTTCAAACTTCAGTCAAACTGGGGAAATTACCTCGAGATTCAGATCTCTCCAAAAGCGAAGATCAGTCAGTTAGGTGCAAAGCTATTCAAATACTCGTACTGGGGCAGGCCACCCCAATAGTACGAGAGTTCATTCTCGAAGACAGACGATCGAAAGCATTTACCCGGAGTTTAGAATGCCGTGGTCACTTGTCAAGCCAACTATCTCGTTCATCACTTCTGACAAATACAAACTTATCCGCATTGGCAATGGTTACCTCCCCAGCAAGGTTGTTACGCTAGTTCATGCAGTCGTTATGATACCTAAGAGTTTAAAGACGCCAAGTCTTTTGTAAAATCCTCTTGAGGTAAAATCCATACAGAAGCAACTGATCCCCGGCACGAGACAACTTGAAATCTTTCCTCCTCAGCAGGACGTGTCTCGGTGTTGTCATCTCTAACAGGCAAATGGAAGTTATCCTCACTAAAGTCAAAAGTTTTTCATTCTGTTGTTTTCCTTGATCTCAGTTCCTCAACAGATCTAAGACAACTCCCATTCCCCTAGAAGATTTCAGATAAATCATTCTCCTCCCCAGCAGCTCCATAAGAGTGGATAATCCCCAGTAGTCGAGGTATCCCCAGGCACGACCCTCAAATCTAAAAGTCCAATTTATTTTTGGCAAAAGTTGATAATTCGGGACAAATGAATTATTCATGCTCTTCTCCAACAGCGATGTTATCCCTACAGGACTTCTTGGGATCGAATACGCGATCATGGTGTTTCCCCACAGAGTTAGCAGGGACTTATTACTTCCGCGTCAGGATTTTCTTTCACATTCACACCACTTTATTAACGATACTCAAGACATAACATCCTCAGTGTCATGGGGCAGCATGCCATGCAATTCAACATATGCAAAGCCCAGCCACAGGATGGCCAAAGTCCACCCGCAGTGTGGCAAATCTCTAAAGTCTCCCGTAGCGAGCAAAAGTCTCCCGTAGCGAGAAAAAGTCTCCCGTAGTGAGCAGAAGTCTCCCGTAGTGAGCAAAAGTCCACCCGCAGTGTGGCAAATCTCAAAAGTCTCCCGTAGCGAGCAAAAGTCTCCCGTAGCGAGCAAAAGTCTCCCGTAGCGAGCAAAAGTCTCCCGTAGTGAGCAGAAGTCTCCCGTAGCGAGCAAAAGTCTCCCGTAGTGAGCAGAAGTCTCCCGTAGTGAGCAAATGTCTCCCGTAGTGAGCAAAAGTCCACCCGCAGTGTGGCAAATCTCAAAAGTCTCCCGTAGTGAGCAAAAGTCTCCCGTAGCGAGCAAAAGTTTCTCGTAGTGAGCAGAAGTTTCCCGTAGTGAGCAGAAGTCCCCCGTAGTGTGGCAATAAATCAAAAGTCTCCCGCAGTGAGCAGAAGTCCACCCGTAGAGTGGCAAGTTTCCAAAGTCCACCCGCAGTGTGGCAAATTGTCGAAAGTCCACCCGCAGCGTGGCAGATCGTATCGTGAAATCCAACCGTAGATTGGCAAAAGTCCATCCTCAGGGTGGCAAAGTATCTTAAAGCTGGTGAAAGTCCACCCACAGCGTGGCAAGTCGTTATTCTTCTAATTCCATCCAATAATATACCATTAAGGCATTGTTGCAGCCTATCAAAGTCCACTCGCTTTACAGCAAGTCAGTAGTCATCTGACATCATTCGAAAGGCATCCCATGTTTACTATTCTTCCCATCATAATTATATCCACGCAGTGTTCATTCGGTTGAGTTTATCTCCCTGTTCTTCTACCACAGAGTGCAAATTTTCTGGTTGTTTCTAGTATTCAATCCCTGCATACCTCAAACGTCTAAAAGCAACTGCTATCATCCATTCAGGTCTACAGTGATTGAATAGGGGCAGCTGTAACACCCCAAAATTTGCCCTCTTTTTCGTAGCAATTAATATACGATCTTGCATACTTCGCATTGCATCTTCGCATGAAAAAATGAAGCGTAGGGCATAACATAAGTTGGCAGTAATTTTAGTTCAATGAGATTGCTCAATTATGAATCAGAGGGACATTTGCCCTAATCTGGGTCAAACTATCAGGGGGTTATTTCAACATCAATTTATATGTGCTTGTGATTATTTCTCAGGAAATGTGTTTCGAAGTCGAACTGTGTTGTGTGCGGAGGCCGTCAGTGCATCAGGAGTTCATCTGTGGA